>CAWUFW010006997.1:0-600000 GCA_963921515.1 Calotriton arnoldi | reverse complement strand
ATAGATTTGGCTGATTTTCTCCTGGGCCCACGTAATCCAAGGGCCAAGCGATTTATTTATGCCGCTTATAATGAAATTTGGAAACTTTCACAGATGGAAGCAGCCTTCCTTCTGCGTCAAATTGATCAGGCAAATTTAGAAAAAGTCCTTGCTGTAGTGGACAACAGCATTAACACACTTTCTTCACGCATTTACACCTTAGACAATATTGTTTCTTCTGTAATAGATATTGTGCAAAGTGATGTTTCTGTGTTATATCATGGCCAGAATCAGTTAAGGTCGGTCATGCAATTTGCTTGGACGTTGCAGACACTGAAAATGGGTAAAGTGCCTTGGGATTATTTGAATGCCACTGCTTTATTTTTGTTTTTTAACCTGACTGATAAACATAGGTTTATGTCCATGAAAGATGCTGTATACACGCTGTTACATATTGAACAATTGGAACCTTTACCGTTTGCCGTAGCGGAAACAGACTGCTGTTTGGTTAATTCATGGGGTTATCACTTTGCCCTTTTCGCTTTTTCATTTTAAATCATGTATGCAACACTTTCCTGTTGGCCGCTTTGAACCGCTTGGTAGTGCTTTTCTGCATGAATTATGGGCCCTGCCCTTTGCTTATCGGTGTCTGAGGGAGGATAAAGAAGTTTTCCTTACAGGGGAGGAGTGTGATTTGACAGTGGGTCACTCTCTTGTGTGCAAACACGTTAAACTGCACGGCGAGTGTAACGTGTCAGTGCCGAATCTGGCTTGCTTTTTAAAGGGGACCCCAGTACCATCCATCACGCCTGTCTTTACATTGCTTACTAACGGCAGCTATCTCATTTTAAACAATCAAGACTGCTGTGGTTTGCGGGCGGGAGTCCCATACTTGGTAACAGTTTCCCAGCGAGTAACTTGCTGTAGCAATGTCCTTTTCCCGCCCCCGCAGGGGAGTTTAGATTCTTCGCTTTGGCCTTCCATTCCGACTTTGAAAACAGAGTTCAACAAGTTGAGCAGGCTCAAAGCCCTTTTATTCCAACATGAGGTGGCCCTCACTTCCGCCCGAGAAACATTCAGATTGCAGGTGGCTCGGACCTCGAGTGAGATACAGTCGCATCTTAACACTAACCTCCCACTTCATTTTGGGGAACTAATTCACGAAATATTTAATGCATCTGAGACGACAGGCCTTGCACATTTTTTTTAAATGTGTGGGATCTGGCCTGGTCTCTTCCTTTCAAACTATATTCGGGGTAATACCGGCTTTTATTCATTCTATATTTTCCAGCGTTTTCAGAGGGTTCCCCTTAATATTGGCGCTGGCAGCTGGTGTCCTGCTTCTCCTCCTTGTGCTTCGTAATGGCTGCTCACTTTGCGGCTCTGCACAAGCCGGCCCAGCTACAACTGTACCGTAATCGCCTGTATGAGGCTTTTGGATGCTTGCCTTTAGCAACGCTTGGCGTAAGTTACAACTTTACATTCCACTTTGCCTATTTTACTTGCGTGCTGCCAGTGCTTCATTGCAAAAGATGTCATTTCTCCTGGGCGATGGAACTTTGCTTATCGAACACGTGGTGTCCAATCCCTGATTTCAGCCGGTTGATGGGTCCCTTAGAGGCGCATGACGAGGCTTGTTCTGTGGATGGTCAAATGACGCGTGCAGCTTTACTTGGAATCTTGGATCAATGGGATATCTGTGCAGCTGCGCAGACTTTCCTACAACGAAGTTTCATTGAATATCACGCAAGTTTCCCATTTATTCTTTTGGATGCTCCTGCTTGTGAGGAACATGATTGTTCCTTCGACTTACTAAATTGGATATCATCGCTTTTTTCTACCAATGACAAGGATGAACTATTGGAACAAATTGCATTCCTTTGCACCCAAACCTTCATGGATTGACTACTTGGGTCGTCCCTACTCCGCTGTCTGGAATACAGACTCTTTTTTCAAGCTCTAAGTGCCTTTAGCTTTTTTTTTTTAAATCCCTCACCAATATTCTAAACACTGCCTGACTTTTGAACTCTGTTTTTGTTTTTCTGTCTATGTCCTACTGACTTACCAGGGGGAGGGTGTTATATGGGGTTATGTGGCCCTTAGATACCTTGTAGACATTGCAAAATTAGCATGAGTTTTGCTTGCCCTATGTTGCAGCTTTTGCGCATGCCTCTGCTAAGAGTTTGTTTTCGCGACACTTTGCCTTTGCCCTGTACATGATAACAGATTGTTTTTCACGTTCTCAGCTTTCCCTTCAATTCTGTCTGAACATAATGTGCAAGGTCGATCAACAATGTCTCTTGTTTTTCTGATCTGGTCAGTCCCTATTACCTAGACAAAACATGTTACCAACAGCTGCAATATGGAAGAATCGAGCTTTGATATAGCGTGGTTGCATGTTTTTGAAACACACTCGAAGAAAGCTGTTCAATGGAGCTGAGCTCTGCTGTTCCTATGATGTAAACCTTTGCGTTTAGGCTTTCAGGTAGGGGGTCTGCTAATAACGCCTAGAGATCTTCTGTTATATAAAATAACTTCTTACTACCAAGGGAGGGTGATTAGGCCCAGTTATTTTGCCTTTTTCACAGTCTTTATAAAATGACGACTCCTTTTGTATTCTATGGTAACAATGCTAATGATGCTAGCTTTATGCATTTTGCTGCTGGTCGTGGTTCGCATACTGTTTTATGAATCACTATAGTCAAAATAAACATTTTGAACTTATTTAGTGTCTCTGATTATTCTTATTGTGGACAAGTACGTGAGAGCGATAGATTGTCTTGTTCCCGCGACTCTGAGGTGAGTCGGGAGTGCAAGTGTTTTGGGTTGTCTAAACATTCGTAGCTTCTTGATATTTGTAGGAGACCGAATGAGACACTATTGCTAGTCGGTTGGGATTTTGGGTACTAAGGTGATAGGAGGTACACCCCTATTTACTGAGGTCCTGTTTTCTTGTGCATAGTTCTGTGTATGAGCAGAATCCCCGCAACAGAAGGTACATATTGGTTGACTGAATGCGTAGTGAGTGTTGGTAGAATGAGAGGTATGGAGTGTATGAGGAGTGTATGCGTATTGCTAGTTTTGTCATGGGGCTTTCATGACAGAACAGATGATGTTTGCTCGCTGACAATTTTCAAGGGGAAGGGTTGGGGGTTTGGGATTGGGAACCATATGGAGATGCACGTTTTATTAATGCCGTGTCTATCCGGGGAGAGGGTTGTTCGAAATGTTCAGTTCTCAGTCCTCCCTGGCAGCGATGGTGGCAAAGCGCAGACCGTACACATAATAGATAGGGCAGGCACATGCTGGTGGTTATGGGACAATACAAAATCATAACATGGAATGTGAGGTGGTTAAATTCGTTTGTGAAACGTGAAGGAGTACAAACATATCTGCGGCAACAGGGCACTCAGGTTGCTATGCTATAGGAGACACACCTGCTGGACATTGAGACACATAAACTCCATAAAAAGTGGAGAGGGCAGCTGTTCGCATCTACCTACTCTACATACGCCAGGGGGGTGGCCATATGGGTAGCCCCACAGGTCCGGTTTAAATTACGTAAATATGAGGCGGATGTGGAGAGCAGATATGTGATAGTGTATGGTGAGCTCAATAGTGTAGAGGTGTGCCTGGTGAATGTTTATGTCCCAAATATTGATGATGGTGAATTCTTCAATAATATAGAGAGCCTGCTCCTCCCATACATTAGGATAGCATTAATATGGGCAGGTGATTTTAATTGCATGCTCCACGGCTTATTGGACAGGCACCCGTCGAAACATCACACTAAACCGCACATGACGACTGCCCTGAGTGAGGTGATGAGCAGGCTCCACTGTGTAGATATCTGGTGCGAAACACATGTATGTGAACAAGGTTATGCTTGTTACACACCAGCCCGTGAGGTGTGTAACGGCACGCGGCAGGGATGCCCACTATCCCCACTACTTTTCGCACTAGCGAGGGAACACTTAGCGGTGAGACTGCGGAGAGACATGGCTCCATGGGGTATAGCAGTAGATGGCCGTACGCATGTGGTCTCCCTGTCTGCGGACGATGCGCTCCTCTACATTAGACAGCCACAAGAGGCGATTCCGGTGCTCTTGGAAATATTGACCTCTTTCGGGGCGGCCTCTGGCCTCCGAATTAATCGTCAGAAAACAATATTATTCCAGCTAGCGGCTCTAGCGCGAGACTCCCAAGACCTTCCCGAGGTAGGATTAGACTGGGAATGTGACCACTTCCGATGCCTGGTCATTCAGGTGGCCCACCAGCCAGAGGCCCAGTTAGAACTCAATATGGGTAAAGTTCTCACAGGACTACAGGCGTCAATACAATTTTGGAACAAGCTTCCACTATCGGTTATGGGGAGAGTGGCAGTATCAAAAATGGTGGTGTTGCCCCGCTGCCTGTATGTCCTGCAGAATTACTTCTGTAGAATCCCAAAGTCCACGTTTGACGCATTAAATGGCCGCCTGATCTCACTGGTGTGGGCTGGGGGACGGAGTAGAGTTAAGCTAGAAACGCTCAAATTGGATATGGACGAAGGGGGCCTTGGATTGCCTGACCTTAGATTATACTATGTAGCAGGTTTGTTACAGTACGCAGCACAGTGGTGCATGGAAGACTGCACGATGGAAAAAGAGTTACTGGGGGACTGGAATGATGGGATGCAGCTGCAGAGGTTCTTTATGATGCGTTCGAGGGTCCCCAAAGACTGTCCCCATATAATATGGCAGGTGGCTGAAGCCTGGGAACAGGCAGTCACGTTAGTTCTCCGCAAGGCACCGTATGCCGGTGCGCTGCTGCACCAGTGGTTACAGGGATTCCAGAGCATTCAGGCTCGAAGTTTTATGAGGGAGGATGTGAATCAGCAAGAGATCTATACCAGAATGGAACCTTTCTGACCTTTGATGAGGCACAAGACTGGTTCCAGATACCAGTAGGACACTTCCTGCAATATGCAAAGATCTTGCGTACGATTCGTGAGTTATGGACCACATTCCAGGAGGAACCACGGGAGTCGCGCACGCTGATGACGCTGCTGGACCCAGGCTCCAGTAAGGGCCTTATTTAACGTCTATATAAAGCACTGAAGCAAGACCGTGTGGCCGATCTATCGTCAGTCAGGGGAAATGGGATGAGGACCAGTGCTTAATTTGTGCCGGTGCTTTCCGATGCTTAGCACCGGCACTTATTCATCAGGGCCAGGTCTACACTACGCGTCTGCCACAATGCAGTATGACGTGCAAAGTAAATATAATTACCTCACTGACTCACCGCAGACAGTGTTGTTCCTCTCCAGAGTCCCCGGTGAAGAGTGTTGTGGCTGTGAGAGCCAATAATAGAAAGACTTTAACCATATCTATGCTGAAAATGTGCCGGCTTAGGCCCTTAATTCAGTGTTGCCAGTGGGCGGGACACTGATTGGGCTGGATTTGGTTCTGCGTGGGTAGGGGCTGTGCGGCAGCGTGCGTAGATTTTTTCAAATTGCACTCCCTGGCACACACGCACCCGACGAGTCACCAGCAGTTCAGATCGACGTCGAGGGCAGGCAGCAGCAGGCCTATTAATAAAGGCAGTGCCGCCCACCAGTAACCATAAGTAGCCAAACCAACGCTGCTTGCTAATAAACAGACTTACTTGGTATGTGAAGTTAACCGATTCGGAGGCCTGCCCTGAGCAATCATGCCTCCGGCGCCGGGCACCATGTGCAAGTACAATGCCCCGGGCCAGGAGGAGGCTGAAAGGGCAGGGCCTTTAACTTAACCCCTATCGTTGATTCTTAAAATATGCAGTTTTTCCATTAAAAGCACAGTGCAGTACTGTGAGAATTCACTCCCCACAATCAAGGACACACGCAACTCTCACACACAAATATGATCTTGAAAAGACACAAACACATGTGCACAAACCCCTGCACACACATACATAATCCCCCAGACAAACACATACGTGCACAAACGAGCGCACACACAAATAAACACACTTAGATCACACACAGACATGACCATTATTTCAACATCGTTCACACAAGCGTGCACACGCTCGCAAACGGAGGCACCTGGGAATGCCTCAGACACGTAGCTACACCCACATTGTAAATATTTCACCCCATGCATGTGCACATTTTTCAGCATAATTTGAACACTCGCGCACTTTCGCCGAGCAATAGCTACACGCAGCAAAGATGAACACACACTGCTATGTATGCCATGTACACACACCCACCCAAGTATAAATATCTCATGTGCACGCTTACATACACAAGCATAGCAGTGGCAGCACATACATATACACACGTATTCAAAGTATTGAACGCCTTTATAGAGACATTCAAAAATAAATATTGCATACATTAATGCATCTCTCACGTCCTAACCCAGGCGGTCCAGTTTGCTTCTGTACTACACCTATAATTTTCCTTCCACAGGCACTTCCGATATAAGCATATATGTAATTAGAGGCTGATAGCTCAGAGGTTAACCGCGTCTGAAACAGAGAGCTGTGCGTGTCTGCCAAGGTCTAATTGGAAGACAGCCAACTCGGCTTTTCATCCTTTCAAACTCGATAAAATCAGTACCATTGAGTTGTATGACAATAAGATGAAGTATTTGAGGTGTGCACTGATACGTGTTATATACTTTTAATCCGTGCTTAATTTGAGCCGGTGGTTTCCGGTGCTCGGCTCCACCACTTAATTGTCAGCATCATCTCCGACCCTAGTGACAGTCTACCACATGGTAGAGCTGTCTGAGATGTGCACAACAACTGTTTTTATTAAGTCAGATGGCATTGAAAATGAATTCAGCCTCTCACGCCATTTATTATAGCTTTGTGTGGCCTGAATTAGTCTGAAATGTCACACTTATAGGAGTGCGATGGTTAGGTGTTATGTCGTTACTGTCATTGGCAGAGCTGGCAGGGGCAATGGGTGGTGCAGGCTGCAGTGGCCTTTCGAGAAGGGCCCCGGCACTTCATTTTTTTACAAATTATGCACTGATGAGGACTTACCTATCCCATTGACAGATGGGGAGTGGAAAAGAGCTCTAGCACAAGTGGCTGAAGCAACAAGCTATGCGAGGTTTAAGCTCACCCAATTCCATTATTTGCATCGCACATATCTAACCCCACAACGTCCAGTGCGGTTTACTCCAGGGCTAATCCCCTCCTGTCCATGATGCGGCACAGACCCTGCCACATTCTTACATATGACCTGGAGTTGCAAAAGTCTACAAATGTACTGGAACCAGGTTGTACACTTTTCGCGCTGCAACAGCGGTGCGAATAGAAGTCTCCATAAAACAATGCTTATTGGGCGTACTCCCAACACCGAAGAAAGGGACACGGATACAGCATGAGTTTGCAATGCTGGGCCTGGTTCTGGCACAAAAGGCGGATCGCAATACACTGGATCCTCCCGGCACCCCCCACGTTGGATAAATGGAAAGGAGATGTACGTGAGTAGGGTGTGGCAGAAGAATGTCACCTCAGGGCAGTAAGAGTGGATGAGAACGGCTAGAGAGATTTGACAGAATGGGGACAAATGCTAACAGAAGTGTCCGTGACAACAAAACAAAGTGATGATGAACTCGCATCTACACGGTCACCCACCCACACTTCACCGGTACTCAACGCTGAAAATGCTAATGGCCCTCTCACACAAACTTTAAGTTAATTATGCCAGTCGGCCCGAACGCCCATACAACGGGTAGTGATGCTGCCGGTTGCTGCCATGGGGGTAGGGGGGGTTTCATGTTTTTTCTTGTTTATGTTCTACGGTTACTACAAAAAAAATTTAAGTGCATTGCAGTATGTAGTAATCCACTACGTGAGTAGAGATTGTAGTACATTGTCATGTGAACAACTAAACACAAAAGGATTGTCACACTGTAATACATATATGACAAATGTTTATGATGTGATATGATGCAATGCTACCAATAAAAACAGTTAAAAAAAAAAATTATGATTCATAAAACTCAATAAAATAAGGAGTATCAAATACAACAGGATTCAAGATCAAAATTATTGACCTCAACAAGTCTATTGTCCTTTGCATACATTGATTGCAGTTTTAGTGTTGGACATTGTCCTTGAGGTCATATTACCATTCAGAAACTGGATCAAAGTCCCCCAAAATTTCATACAACTTCTGCTTCAGACCACTCGTTGAACTGAATGCACATCCACAGTATCCATGAAAAGCAGTCAAAGTTTATAGGGTGGCAGTGATGCTACTGTAAAAATTGACAATACAAATACCTCCAATTTGGTTCCCTTATAAAATATTTCAGGGGATACACATATGGTTTAGTCCCTTTTGGATCAAAGTAAATTACATGTATTTGATGTGATCACAGATATTTCCTCATGATCAATCCTTCATATTAATCTTAATCAAAGAAGTATTCACTTTGTCACCCGTCGATTAATGAAGACAGTCCGTTGTTAAGACAATACCAAGATTTCATAAAGCAGCTCACAGGCATCTTTGGAAAAATTGGACCATCAATCCCCACACCTGGGTTTGTTTTCCTTGAAAGCAGGCTCTCAAGACAGTGTGCATTATGTGAGCCAGTTCTATTAATCAAACTGTGAAGTAGGCTGGGATGATGAAGTGCAGATGCTTCAATTTACAATGGTTTGAAAGAAGGGTCAAAGGATGCCTTATCATTAGTAGTTAATTGAATGACCACTACTCATGCCTTGATTACTCAAACTCTTCAGAAAGAGGCACAACAGTGTAGTCACATAGGAGAACAGGGGAGTTGTATTCATCATGCGTCTGTAATAGAAATCTGGATAAGTAGACTCTTGAGTAGTGCACGGGGAAGAACGTATGCAGATTGGGAATTTATGACGAACTGTAAAGAAATGAAGGATCAACGCCACAGAAAAGAACTGTCTTTATTGTGGAAGGAGTGATCATTATCTACATAAATGCCCCCAGTTGCGGGAAAGCTATCAAACCCACCTTTCAACCACAAACTCCAGACTAGCATATCCATAAGGCAAGATTTTGCACAAACACAAGCTCATTACTGCTTACGTATTTGGGTGATCACCCCTAAGGTCCTTGTTCAATTCAGACTTTAAATGATTGTGGGACACCGGGATGCCTCATGGCCTACATGCTTCCGAAAATGGCTGACAATCCAATAGCCGAATATATTCAAGGTACGGATGGGAAACCCTTTACGTTTGAAGATATATCACAAGTCACTTTACTTGTACTGCTAGTAACTTTTACCAGACATGTTTAATAATTAACATTTGATCTGATCAATGTTCCTCCCTTTCCAGTTTTATTAGAAACCTCTTGGTTAAGGAATACACACTCCTACTATTGGTTGAAGAAGGCAGGTTATTTTCTTCCTCCTCATGATGAAACAACTGGGAAAAAGAAGAATTAACAGAGGAATGAGATCACTGGTAGGTAATGTAATCATTAGTAATTTGGTGAACTCTCAACCTAGAGTTTGTGAAGGACTGAGAACCCCTTGGAGTTCAGAGGGGAGATCAAGACCTGGCTATTGACTAAAAATCAGATTCATCCTCTCACTGGTGTTTACACTATAGCCACACTCAGTGCGACAGCCGCAAGAAGCCACTGGGCTAGTAGAGTTTGTGCTTCACGAACAATTACATGACAAGATGTGGCAACACACTGTGTATCTCATTCTTTTCTGAGGCCACAAACTGGAAGGCTGAAGACAGTTTGTTTACAGGGTAATGCAGCACTATCATTTGTTGGAACTCTGAACAGAAGGACTGGTGACAAGCAATGTCCATAAGCTATTAAAAATGAAATTTGGAATGTCACAGGAGAATAACACTATTGACAAAATACGCATAAGCACAGGAGAATCAGACAACAGGCGATTACTTTGACTGAGTAAACAAGCACAGACTGGAAACTCATTCTACTGAATAAAGCACTGATGCAGGAGAATAATCCTACTGAGAAAACAAGACTAAAGCTGGATTTGTTTATATATTTATTTTTACATTTTTAAGTAGTGCCAATGAAGGCACAAAGGCATTGAGGGCACAAGAATCTAAAACAATGTGTTCTTTACTAAAAAATAGTCCATGGGTTTGGAAAGGGTGCATGAGAGAGTACAGTCTGCCAAAAGTTGCAAAGTCATGGGGAGAAAATATTGTGTAATATAAATCTCGGGTCCCAAATACTCTAAAAAAATGTCCCAGCGGGTGAAGATTGCATTATTAGCTTAACCGTGGCGATATTTTGGATACAGTCTTATGGTACCACACCCAGGAGAGATCAGATTGCCATCCAATTGTATGCTTCCGTGTACCTAATATAGTCTATTTTTTTAACTAGCACGGTTTAAAAATCCCCCTGGTTAATCCTTGCACAGATTACAAAATAATATTACTAGCTTTAGTCAAAAGCCAACATGAGCACTGAAATATATCATGTAATGTTTTGTATTCCAATTACATTTATATATCACTTGTTGGAATAACATTTTTCTAGCTGAGTTATCCATACCTTGTATGTCTTAAGTTAACATTCACAGCACCATTTTATTTTCAGCCGCCATTTTGAGCCATGATCGAACCTAACTTCTGTCTCTCTCATTCTCTGTCCCAGCTGAAAGCAGCTGCAATAGTTTTCGTTTCTCCAAGGTTGAGCTTCACTGTACTAATGAATACACTGTCTTTGTCTGTACATACCTTTCCCACTAGATAGGCCTGCTCCCACCCTTAGAGCGGCGGGTGCAGGCAGAAGTGACCTTGACGCTGAGATAGCATGTGCCCGGTCTCAGGATTGAAACCCGTCCTTCTGTATCTCCTCTGTTTACTAGCTACCAACTGGAAATTTCCAGTCAGGACGGGTCTTTATTGGTTCTGAACTGTACTTATTGTATCACCATGCTTGCTGAAGTCAGTCCCTCTGCAGCAATCTCAGGAGGCTGGTCACACCGGACTCCACTCGAGTGTACCTGAATAAAATATACTTGGTTTGTATTCTCTACTGTCTGACTCTTCATTTGTATGGAAGGCTGAGAGGTGGTCGCGAGTGACCCGGGTGGCCCTAACCGGGTCACTTCCTTCAGTTGGTGCCCGAACAGGTACTCCATCGGGTGACCCATCCTCGCCCGCGGACGGGTGAGGAGGTCGGGGCCACGTCGGGTCGGACAGGCAGACCAGGAATCCCTGCATGAGAGAGTCCTTAACTTGCAGCTGCCCCGTCTGTCTGACCGGTCGGTGCCTCGCCCAGCGATCATCCCGACTGGGGTCCTGAACGGTGAAACCCTTGGATCTGACCGTTTGGTCCGAAGAGTGGGCAGTGGAGAATAAATTCGTGTGACCTGTGTGCACCAGGTGAGTTTGTTTTGGTTCTTTGTGAATATGGTACCATTTTGGTTTGGATTTGGTGCGGTTTGAGGACCGCCTTTGGATTTGGTGCGGTTTGCGGACTGCCTTTGGATTTGGTGTGGTTTTGAGGACCGCTTTTGGCACAAAGTGTCTGTGAACACTTTGCCGGGCAACATAACGACTTTGGTATATTTTTGAAAATGCCCGGGTGTAGTAAGTTTTGGGTTTCCTGTTGTCGTTGTTGTTCTACTGATGCTCGACTGGAAGAAAGTCAGCCAGCGCCTCCGGAAGACACTCCGAATTTTGAAATGTATGTAAAGCATGGCATTGGCCCTATTATGTTTAGTACGTTATGGCACAAATATACAAGGGACAATGCCGAGTTACAGTGGCCTTTGACAGGCACCTTTGATGAACAAAAAATTAGTTTTTTACCCCAGAAGAAGTTGTTTGCGAAAAGGAGTAGGCAGTCGATGTTTGATTCCCTCAGAACATGGCAAAAGGAGGCTAAACAGAGGCGAATGAAAGCGGAGAAAGAGGCCCGGAAGGGGAGGACGCAAACATTGACTCAGAAAGCTGTAGCGCATGATAGAGAGATGCAGGAGATAGGAATTGAATGTGCAGATAGGAGGTTTCGACTGAAAACTGATAAATCATATGTAGCCCGAGAAGAAAATGACACTTTTGTAGAGGAACTGCTAGATGCTCGACCCCCACCTCCGTATGCTCCGCAGAGGATATATCCCGCCCTTCCCCAACAGGCCCAGCTACCCGGTTCTTCAGTCTCTGCTGTTTCTGCTTCTGTTACTGTTGATCAGACTGCCTTGGCCACGGCACCCCCTGTCCTTTCTTTGTCTTCGCCGTCTGTGGCAACTGTGACTGTTAGTACTCCCGCAACGCATATTGCTTCGGCGTCTCTCTCTCCAGCTCTTACACCCACGACACAACCGACAATGACGTTAGTGCCTGCTAGCTCTGTTGTTACCTCCACTGTGTTTCTCCATTCCCCGACATTACTGAGTAGTGAGACACCGATGCGCGGCCCTGACGAAAGAGAGTGGACGAAATTTAAAGCACGCATTGGGCGGACATTGGTTCGCTCTGATGTGGGAGATGCTGAGAAACAGGTGGTGGCTAATCAGGCAGCACAGTGGGCTCGTAACCCCATTCACAGTGTGGAAGATGTGTGGAGTGTGATAAAGGATTATGAGCCTTGCGTACAGCAACATGCCCTTAAGCACATGTCGGCTACTCTGATCGGTCTTTGGGAGCGGCATTTCAAGGGTGCAGCACCGCAGATCATATAGATATTAGGGATCATGTGTATGTTACTGATATGGAGCCTGCTCATGTCTTTGGTAACATCGCAACATTGGTTGCTTATCGGGGAAGGCTACTGGAGAAGAGCCCCACCCCGGTGTCCCAGTACCCGATGAGGGAAGTGCATCCCATATATCATCCTGAAATACCAGACACACGGGATCAGCATGATGTTGTTACTAGACCAGGGGTAGCGGCCCGTTTCCAGGAACAGTGGGTTTATACTCCATGGAAAAGGAGTGAAGTCTTGTCCCTTAAAACTCAGCTACCTGACCCTAGGAAAAATCCTACTGCATATTATAAAGAATTGACTGAGGCCGCTTCATCAACGGTGATGACGCTTGCAGATATTGAAATGTTCTTTGGTTTGTTGGTGCCCATTGATATTTGGAGGCAGGTCCATACACAGGATCACGTTGCCGAATTGGGTGGTACCTGGGATCAAATTAAGGTATGGGACCAGGAAAGGAAGCCCGGTGAGAAGCCTAAGGCAGAGATACTTGCTCTGCCTGGTGGTATTATCACTTACATGCATTCCCTTATCTCACCCCGAAAGATTGATTGGGACAAGCTATCGGCCTGTCGTCAGAAGAAAGATGAGTGTGTGTCTGATTTTTTCACTCGGTTTGAAAGTGTGTTTTTGGATTCTAGTGGACAGGACTTGTCGATTGAGGGTGGTATGCGCTTGTTTGTTAGTAGATTTGTTTCAAATTTACTCCCCGAGATTGCGACTCGTTTACAGGCTTCCGAGAGCACTTCGTCCACCTCTTCTCGTTCTGTTCCCTTGAACATGGCGCAGTACTACGAGCACAGGGAAAATGAGGATAAGGAAAAGATGGAGAAAAAGCATAAGGATTTGAAGGCGGAGGTGTTGTTGCAGCAGGCTTATTGAGGTAATGGTAGAGTATGTGGTGGTCTGGCCCGGCAGCCTCCTCGTACTAGCAGAAATACTACGCCGGTAGGGCTGAATCAGTGTGCATATTGTAAGGAAGAGGGACACTGGCGCAGCGAGTGTCCGGTGCTTTTGCAAAAGGTGGCGGTCCCAAGAGGACGAGGTTCTCGTGGACGGGGTCTTGGAGATGGTGGCCAGGACAGGGCTCATACAGCTGAGACATCGCAGGGTCGTACTGATTAGAACTACTTTGATGACCCTTGGGGCAAACAGTACTACCATGATGACTATGATACGGATGAGGTGACTGGGATGTCTTACAGCTAGGACAGCCGGGGACAGGGTGAGGGACAAGTTTTGATACCTGTAGACCAAAGAGGTCCGTACGTTAGTGCGGACGTGCATGGTTCGACTAAGGAGTTTTTGGTGGATACAGGTGCGACGAACAGTTCTATTTCTCGTTCCTGGGTCCCTGGGGCGGCTCTGTCTGGCCATAATAATGTTTCGGTAGGATTTTCTGGTATACCGGTTGTGAGCCCCATTTCCAAACCTCTTGCGTTGACTATTTGTCCTTTTACTGTGGATTCGTCATTTCTGTTGACGTCTAATTGTGGAGAGAATTTGATGGGTCTGGATCTATTGAAGAAATTGCATGCCACGATATATTGCTCCCCGGAGGGTGTCTACATGACAATGGTTCCGAATGTTGTGTGCGCTACGCAGTGTCTGTCTAAAGATGCGCCTCTTCCTGCTGAGTTTAAAGATGTGCCACCCACGCTGTGGGCGACAGGCGACACAGATGTGGGTTTGTTGCAGATATCGCCTGTTTCAATTCGTGTCAAGGAAGGTGCTATTTTATCCCGTATTCCTCAGTATAAGATACCGCAAGCAGGTGAGCGAGCTCTGATAAAAATTGTGCAAGATTTGATTGAGAAAGGAGTGGTTGAGGAGACGACTGCTAATGTCTGTAATAGCCCTATTCTTCCCATTCTTAAAATTACACCTTCGGGTCCCTCTGAGTATCACAAAGATGTTTATCGCTTTGTGATTGATTTGCGTAAAGTTAACAAAATAGTGATTGCCTAGTTTTCAGTGGTCCCTGACATTACGACTCTCTTGACGATGATTCCTTCTTCTGCTAAATTCTTCTCTGTCATTGACTTGAAAAATGCCTTCTTCAGCATCCCCATTCATCCTGACAGCAGGTATCTGTTAGGGTTCACCCTAGGTGGTAGAAGTTTTAGATTCTGTCATGCTCGTCAAGGCTATACAGAGTGTCCGAGTATCTATAGTCAAGCATTGAAAAGTCAGCTGGATTCCTTGTCGCTCCCCTCAGGTAATGTATGACTCAAATATGTTGACAATCTGCTTATCGCCTAAGACACAGAACAAGGTTGTAGAGATAGTACAGTTAAATTGTTGCTCCATCTAGCTGACCATGGTCATAAGGTAACCCTTTCCAAATTCCAGTATTGTTGACAGGAGGTCACCTATTTAGGTCACCTACTGTCAAAGGAGGGTAGGAGATTGACCCCTGAGCGCATCAGTACCATTGTGAAAATGCCTGTTCCGTGAACCCAGAAAGATGTGCGCGCATTTATTGGCATTACTTCTTATTGTCGCCAATGGATCCCAAGCTATTTCCTACTAACAAAACCTCTGCTTGCACTAACCACTAAAGATGTGCATGAACCCCTGCCTTGGACGCCTGAATGCCAACAGTCTTTTGAGCAATTAAAGGTTGCGCTTTGCTCGGCCCCATTGCTTGGTACTCCTAACTATGCCAAGCCGTTCGTGCTGTACGAACACGAGACGGCTGGTTGTGCGCTTTCTGTTCTAACCCAAAATTTGGAGATAAGCAACGGCTGTGTGTTTATTTCTCTGCTGTGCTTGATCCTGTCGCGCGAGCCCTTCCGAGCTGTCTAAGAGAGGTCGTGGCTGTCTCAATACGACAATCGGCAGGACTCGTACTCGATACCGACCTTACAGTCATGATACCCCATGCTGTGGATACACTTTTGAATAAGACAAGGATGCAGCACCACACCAGTGCATGTCTGACCGGTTACGAGCTAACGCTCTTCCAAAAGCATATTACGATCAAACGCTGTGCCACTCTAAATCCAGCCACGTTACTACCCCTCCCTTCTGAAAATGAGGAGATTGACATAAATGATTGCATTTTTCGGACAGAGGAAGAGACGAAGGGACGGGTAGACCTGACTGATGTTCCCTTATCTGACCCCCAAGGGGAACTATATGTCGATGGCTCTTGTTTCAAATTGCCAGATGGCACCACCACTGCAGCATATGCAATTACTACACTGCACATGGTAGTTGAGACATCACAAGTTCCCTATCAGTCGGCCCAAGCTGCAGAGCTAGTCGCCCTTATTCGAGCTTGTGAATTGAGCGAGGGACTGATTGTTAATATTTATACTCACAGCCAGTACGCCTTCAGGGTTGCCCATAATTTTGGGCGGCTCTGGGCAGAGAGAGGGTTCCTTACTTCCCATGGAACACGCATTCAGCATGGTCCTCTTATACATAGGCTTTTGTCCGCTTTGACACTCCCTAAGGTGGCGATAGTGAAGTGCAGCGCTCATAAAAAGGTTACTGACAAGGTGGGTGAGGGGAACACTTTTGCAGATCAGGTACTTAAGGAAACAGCCCGCACAAAAATGAAGAGAATGTTTGTAGCAGGTCCAGCTAGGTCGGTGCCCGAGTTCTCCATGTTTGAGGATACACTAGAAAATGTGAAGGAGATCCAGAGTGAGGCCACGGCGGAGGAATTAGCAGTGTGGCAAGAAAGTACAGCGAATTTAAATGATGAAGGATGTTCGATTGACAAGTCAGGGAAGCAGAGATGGATGTTGCCAGATGCATATGTTCTTCCTGTAGTGACAATGGCCCATGGCCCAGCTCATATCAGTGCTAAGGGTATTTGCAAGTTGTTAGACCCCGTTTGGCAGAATGACAACATCTGCAAGACAGCTGCCCATTTAGTAAAATACTGCATGGTGTGCATGATGCACAATCCTGGCAAAGGTACCCCTACTCGCTAAGCTTGGTGCGCAGAAACCTGCGTACACTATTGAAGCGCACTACGTAATGACCCCAAGGGGGTTCAACAAATAATGATCAATTAATCAAAAATAAACAGTTACAAATACAACTCTAAGACAGTATCTTGTTCACATTCAGGTATATTTTCAATTCAATATTTCAAGAAATAAATGAAAATCAATACATAATTGAAAGTTCACTTCAAGTCAAACACTTGTGTCATCTGCAAAACATTAATATTCAAATCAAACAGTATCCACGAATGTGTTTCCTTTAACGACCCCAATGCATTTCGGGTTCCTTGAACCCTTCTTCAGGGGGTTGAGTTTCATCAGAACTAAGAAACGATAAATGGCCACCTGCCGGAACACAAAAAGGTAATGCATGTAGTTATTACCGTTATCCGCAATGTTCTGAACTATGTATAAGTATAACAACTATGTATGAGTTTTACAAAGGAAGATTACCATTGCATGCTTACATTCTTATCAACCCAAAGTATAGTGCCATACGCAAGATCCGAGCGTGCATAAAAAAGTGACGGAAAATTCTCAAGGTGAGGTGAGATACATGTTGAAACAAAGTGTAACATCTCTGGGAAACGTTTCTCCCTGTGCCAAGGCATACGGTGATAAGTGTTAGACTGCATCGTGATTCAAACAGTTAGGTGAATGCTGAATCTTGTCTGTGCAATTAAAAATGTGTCAAACGTGTCGAAACGTGTGTTATGCTGCCTCGTGATTTAAACCAAGACACTCTGCAGTGCCAACTAATTAGCTTCAGCTCTTTTACTTCAAATAAAGTGAACAAAATCTTACTATCAACTAAATCCAGATCCCCGTTGGATCCATGTCCACCGACCATAATGCACCTGGTTTCTGAAACGATTAGTCTGCATCTTACCCCCCTCTTAAATCAAGTAATTGAGTCAGGGACCTACCCGTCGGTCTGGAAAAAAGCGTGCATTAGACCAATCTTGAAAAAGCCGGCCCTAGACCACATGGAGGTCAAAATTATCGACCTATTTCATGTCTGCCAATTGCAGCTAAAATCCTCGAAAGGTCGGTAAATCAGGAGCTAATGCAATACTTAGACTCCAACAAACTGCTCGACTCGAGTCAGCATGGCTTTCGGTCGTGTCATTCGACCGAGACTGCGCTGATCATGGCCACCGAAGAGATTCGCAGACAGGTGGATGGGGGAGTAGAGCCATCCTCATCCTCTTAGACCTATCAGCAGCTTTTGACACCGTGAATCACGCGGTGTTAGTGCAGCGGCTGAAGGCAGTGGGGATTGGGGAGCTGGCTCTGTCCCTTCTCTCCTCTTTTCTGGCCTCCAGGGAACAGACTATACATTGGGAAAATCTGCAATCCGAGTCTTTCGTCCTACCATGTGGAGTGCCGCAGGGTTCGGCATTGTCGCCGACCCTGTTTAATATATACGTCACTCCACTTGCCAGACTCTTCAGAGACCATGGGTTCTCTCTGGTTTCGTATGCGGACGACTCACAGATTGTCATCTCTGTATCTAAACAGTCTGAGTCCACTGCCGTCAGCTTTCACGCTTGTCTGACTCACATCATGAGCTGGATGAGTTATAACTACCTTAAGATCAATACGGACGAAACGGAGGTGATGGAGTTTGGCAACGGTCCATCTCTGTGGAATAAAACATGGTGGCCGACAGAGGCGGGTGAATGTCCCGTTCCATCTGACAAAGTTAGGAATCTGGGAGTCATCTTCGATGACCAACTTAATTTTGCGGCCCAGATTAACTGTGTAACTTCTTCCTGCTTCTTTGTATTGAAGCTTCTCCGGAAGATTTTCCCCTTTATCCTGCAGGAACTAAGGAAAACGGTGGTAGTGGCCCTTATTCTCTCGAGGATAGATTACTGCAATGCGCTTTTTATAGGCATTGATAAGGCGCAGAGGGCGGCGGGAAGCAAGATGGAGGCCGCTTAGGAGGCCGGTAGCAGCACTAGTGACAAACGGGCTGAATCGGAAACCCTGTAGTCTGTGGAAATGAACAGGTTTATGGGTCTTTAATGAAGAAAGCCCATAAATGTTGGTGTAGTGCCTGGACCGACTGGATTAATCTCGGCCTGTCGATTTTGAAACGAGCCGCAGCGGGACACATACCCTGCTTGGAGTGCGGCGAGTTGGTGCGTTGCAGTGGAATGGGACCGACAGCAGCGGCAAACAGTGGAGCTTCCAAGGTTGGGAGTAATCGACAGACGCGCGGGGGAAATGAACATGACTCACCGAGTCAGCTGGATCAGGCATCCGTGCGCGCGCGGCGCCCCTAGCCGCAGACCTCCGGCAGTGAACTCCCAGCTGAGAAGAGAGGAAGAGGCGGGGGAACGTGGAAACTGCGTCCTGCCGGCCCCTCGGTGGCTGAGCTGCTCCAAAGAACAAGGGAAGTGCAGCCGGGAGTAAGCAGCGGAGAAACACGTAAGAAGGGTCCGGAGCAGAGCCAGAGCGAGAGACTTGATGCTCTGCTGATGCAGCCAGCAGGTGTGGACCCACCCAACACGCTTAACGAAGGTAGGCACTTGCATGCTGCACTCGCTAGCAACCCTATGCCGGTAGGGGCCCGTGGTAAGGAAGGTAATTCAGGAGAGCTTTTGGAGGAGAGTGTGGAACCGGTAAAAGATAGAGAGTCACCAGAATTACCAGAATTATCAGAGCTCCAAGGGATATCCAATGCTAACCCAGAGCAATTATGTTCCAAATGCAATGAGGAACAAGAATGTGCAGAGGATGTGGTCCACAATGGTGGCATAGCTGTGACTGAACCCCGGCATAACCAGGCGGTGCCTGGCTTGGTAGAGAGTGATAAAAATAACAAGGGGGAGCCGGATAGAGAGCCAAGCGACTGCTTCTTTTCAGTTTCAGAAGGGGCGGAATGGTCAGAGGATGGTTGTAGCTCCTCATCAGAGGCAAGCAATTTAGAAACTGACCCAGAAGAAGGTGACAATGCGCAGCTCCTCACGGCCAAAAAGTTAAGTCGCCGTACAACTGCGCAACGCCGGGAAAGAAAAGACCTTAAATGGGATTATACAGCCGCAACCCAGCTGGCGGGCTCATCGATCGGGGCGACCTTTACTGATGCCAATTTAGTCCCTCCTACCCTAGAAGTCATATACAAAGCAATATTGTCGCATAGGGAGGAGACGCGTCAGGACAGTCGTAAAGCCCAGTCAGCAATGCGCAAGATGCAAGGGGTTGTGAGGAAGCTATCTAAATCATGTGTTAACATAGGGGAAAGAATGACCGACCTTGAGGCAAGAATCGTTACCGCAGAGACAGATGTGTCAGGTGCAGCAAAATTAACTGAAGCACACGGATCACAAATTAAAGACATACAGTGGAAGTTGGAGGACTTTGAAAATCGACAGAGGAGGAACAATCTAAGGGTGTTAGGGATTCCGGAAGGGGTGGAAGGGTCTGACCCCAGAGCATATGTAGTTGAGTTACTAAAGTCCTCGTTCCCCGAACTGACAGAATGGAACTGGGCAGCAGAAGTACAGAGAGCTCACCGCACTCCCTTTAAACCCAGATTTCAGTCGAAAGAAGGAGCTAAGCCTCGTGCGATTCTTGTTTATTTTGGTAATTTTTTGTTACGCCAAGTAATATCGGAGAAGGCGAGACCGGAATCCAGAAGATCAAGTGGCGAGGTGTCATTCTTTGTGCGCCCAGACTTCTGTCATACCACTGTGGAGAGACGCTGGAGACTCAGGCAGATGATAAAGCCCTTCCAAGATAAAAATATTCAAATCTACCTGATTAACCCAGCGCAGCTGAAAGTGATCCATGAAGGGCAGATACGATATTTCACGTCCGAAATTAAAGCAAGGGAATTTCTGGATGGTCTGGACAAATAAAGCTACATTAAGACTGATATTAATATATGTGATGAAGTAGTGGGGGAAAAAAGGGAGGAATCAGGGAAAGATATTCAGGCACGGGCACTAAATATAGTCTTAAGGAAACTAAGGTTTTGATATGTGTAGTCTATCAATCAATAGGTCCTCTCAGGGAAAGTGTACCTAAAGATAGTAAAGCATCAGCCTTGTCACGCATGCTGCGCTCATCCTATGCTCAGACCAAGGTCCGAGCGCTTCACTTGGGTGGTGGTGGGGCAGGGTAGTTGGGAGGGGGGAGGGCGAGTTGTGGGGAGGAGGGGAAGGAGAGGGGGTAGAAGGAGGGAAGGGGGTGAAGGTGGGAGGAAGGGGGGATAAAGGGGAAAAAAGTAATACCCGGAACCATATAGATAATTATGAGAAGTTTCTGCAAAAAAGACTTTTAAAATTTGGTAGAGGAACCAGATGGTATAAGGAAACAAATAAGAATGGGGAAATGTAACTTTTGTACATTAAATGTAGGAGGTTTAAATGACTGGAATAAGAGGCAACGGTTGGATGAATTTGTTAGGATGAACCGCTTTGATTTGGTATGTTTACAAGAGACGCATATTCCCTGGGGGAAAAGAAATTTGTTGAATTTAAGAGGGTATAATCTGCTGGCCTGCACAACTCAAACCTCTAACATTCGAGGTGTTGCGATTTTTGCAAAGATTGCTCTAGGTGGGGCTAAACGTAAAATAACAGATGCACTAGGCCGGTGGGCGGTGGTGGAACTTGAAATTGGGTTTACGATTTGCTCAATTTACGGCTCAAATCAAGACGATCCCGAGATTTTTGAGCATCTGGAAGTTGAGCTTGCAACATGGCCCTCCCCCTTAATCATATGTGGAGATTTTAACATAGCAGCTGATTTGAGTAATAAGAATAGCTAAACGGGGCGAAAGCCCAAAGTATATAGAGCTTTGAATTCCCTTATTATTAGCCATGGGTTGGTAGATGTCTGGGGAAATAAGGAACCGAATAAAGCAGGTTATACCTATTATTCGTGCCCACATAAAAAATATATAAAACTGGATTATTTTCTGGCTTCAGCAACCCGGCTCAGCAAAGTGGGGATTGAAAAACTTCCAAAAGTGATCTCTGATCACAATCCATTAGTATTGAATATTGAAGTCGATACCCCCAAAAAGATATATTCTAAATGGACATTTGATAGGAAGCTACTGGTTAACAAGGCATATAGAGAGCACTTGAAGAAGTGGGCGCAGGACTTTTTAGATACCAACCGATATAGTGCCAGTCGAAATTCAGTATGGGATGCATTTAAAGCCGCCCTTAGAGGGGAAACGATCAGTTTTGTGGCTAGGCAAAGAAAAGAGGTCCGGATTGAGAACGACAGGCTATTAGGTGAACTGACAAGGGCAGAGGAACATCATACAACAGCTATTTCCCAGGGGAAGGAGACAGTAGAATTACAGCTAAGGATTGTGGCCATAAAATCCGAGTTAAATAAATGGTTAACACAGAAAGCAGCGGACGAACACCAAGCACAGCGGGGTAAAGTATATGAGACTGGGGAACAAGCAGGAAAACCTTTAGCGCTCCGAATTAGGCAAAAAAGTTCTAGAAATGTAATTTCAGCCATACAAAAAGACGATCGAATATACACGGAGTCGAAAGATATACTCAGGGTGTTCAAGGAGTTTTATCAGCTACTCTATGAAGAAGAGCAGCACGTAGAGCCGCCTAGGCTGGAGAAGGCGGAACTAGGTCCTTTGTTAGATATCCAGGCAAAAGAGGAACTTGATAGGGACTTCTCTTTAGAAGAAGTAACGGCTGCTCTACAGGAACTACCAGCAGGAAAGGCAGCTGGCCCTGATAGTATTCCAGTGGAAGTTTATAGGTGCATACAAACAGTAATCGGCCCTATATTATTAGAATTATTTGCTGGAATACAACATAATGGCAAAACTCCCGAATCATGGAAAGAAACAAACATTATAGTATTTCATAAAAAAGGTAAACCAACTGATAACCCCGCATCTTATAGACCGATCTCCCTTATAAATGCGGATACAAAACTTTACTCAAAGCTATTAGCTAAGAGGATGGGGAGGGTCATAGGCAGTCTGGTCTTGCCGTGGCAGCACGGGTTTATCCCCGGACGCGGGACGACAGAACATATAAGGCGGACCATCACGTTGTTTGATATACAGGCTACCACGGGGGGCCGGATGGCCTTGATTCTCCTCGACGCAGAAAAAGCCTTTGATCGCGTGGCTTGGAGCTATTTATGGGGGATTTTAGAGCAGAAAGGGTTTGGGCCTAGAATTATTAGATCAATAAAGGCAATGTACTTGGACCCAAAGGCACGAATACAACTAATGGGGGGTAGTTCGGACAATATATATATCAAGAGGGACCAGACAGGGCTGTCCCTGCTCACCATTATTGTTTGCTTTATATATAAACCCCCTGATAGGACTGCTGGGGTCTCAGGACATCAAGCCCATCATTACCAATGGCTTCGAGACTAAACTGTTAGCCTACGCAGACGATTTAGCTATTTTAACTACGGACCTAGTTAGCGCGATCAGAGCGGCTACCGTGTTTGCTAGGGAATTTGGACTGTATTCAGGATATCTGTTGAATGAAAGTAAGACTCTAATAGTTTGCACTGATAACATTAATATGAGAGATCCGAGGTGCTCAGAGAGCGCTGTCTATCTTGGGGTGCGAATCAGTCCAGCAGTTAATACAATAGCCAAGATTAACTTTGACCCTGTAGTGAAGACAATCTCCTCAGATCTTAAAAGGATAGATGGCCTGCACCTATCTATTATTGGGAGGGGAAATGTTTTAAAAATGACTATGCTTCCGAAAATTATGTATCTGTTTCGGTCCATCCCCCTCATGATTGATGAGTATATTTTGAAAACACTGGAGGCCACATTCGCGAACTTTACATGGCAATACGGGAAAGTTAGGCGCTCTTTGAAGTATCTGACACTCCCACAAGCAAGGGGAGGGTTGGCGTTTCCTAATATTAGATTTTATCAATGGGCATGCCTATTGTGCCAGATGGCGGTATTACTTGTCCCGGTCAGCAGGGAAGCTGTTCAGGAAGCATGTTATGATACCCTCTCTTCGATTTTCGAGCTTATGTTGGGAGGGGAGGCTCGAGGGCTGCTGCTGCGTAAAATAGATGGGAGCTATTATAAGAAGGTGCGGTTTAAGGTTATGCAGAGCGCGTGGGAGGTATGGAAGAAAGTTAAAAAAACTATGTTAATCCCGAAAATAAATTATTATACACCATTATGGCATTCTCATGCCCTACCACAGGTATTTTATGACTCGATGGGTAGGTACTGGGAACAACAAGGCCTAAGAACGATAGGAGACATATTTGAAGCAGATCAGTTACTATCCTTCGATACCATACAACAAAAGTATGGGATTCCACCTGGTCAGTATTTTAAATATGCTCAAATTCAGAAAAGTTTAGCTGGGCGCAGGCCATTGGTATATCCTGGGGGTAAAATCCTTTTAATAGAGCAAGTAGTAGGGAGCGGCAGAAGGATAAAGAACATATATGGTACCCTGTTACAAAGCACACAGGATGATTTGGAGAAAACTGAATCCATGTGGGCATTAAAACTAAATGATCCAGATGTTGATTTGTATAAGGCCTTGCAACTAGCGGATAAAACTTTCCGATCGACTAACCTGAGGGCACAACATTATAAAACCCTATTTAATGTCTATTTCACTCCCGCCAAACTTTTCAAGTGGGGTAAATGAGAGGATGATAAGTGCCCAAGGTGCGCGAAAGGACCAGCTACCCTGACCCATATGTTCTATGATTGCGATAGTTTACTATCAGTTAAAAAAGAGATGGAAAGGTTTTGGGAGGGGCTGCTAGGGAAAAAGATTAACCTATCCCCTACCCTGATGATACTCGGTCATGACAACAGATTGGGCTTAGATATAGAGGAAGAACACCTCCTTTTTATGTGCGTAGCGGTCCTCAGGATACTTTTAGCATCGAGATGGAAGGATGTGGAACCTCCTACCTTTCAAATGTGGTTAGCACGCCTCTTAGGGGTTCATAATCAGGAGTCTGCACTATATTCAACCCGGGGCAGGGAGGTGAGTAAGCTAGGACTGGCAATATGGGCACCTTTAGCTAGGTGGAGAGATAGTATTCAGTGCACAGTTGACAGCAGAAGATTGGGAGTGGGGTAGACATATTGATGGGACGGACACCCTTTACGAATTACGAGCTGTATAAGTATTTTAACCTGCGGCACCCACTAGGATTTTACAGCTCTTTGTAGAACGTCTTCCCTTTGTAAAATACTGTCTTTTTATCAGGTTTTGTTTAACGGTCTCTTTGTTAGTATATTTATGAATTGCCCTACCTGTCAATTGATATGAATGGTTTCTTTTATGTGTATTATATTATGCATTATGGTGTGTTTTACAAGGTTCGGCATGTTTATTTTTATTTATGAATTGTCAATTATTATTGTAAAGTGGTTCTATGGGTATTTAATTAAAATATTTTTTTTTTAAAAGATAAGGCGCAGAGGGCAAAATTACAGTCAATACAAAATGCGGCTGCTCGTTTATTACTACACATTCCCAAAGGCCATTCCACCTCTGCGGCCATCAGGTCACTACACTGGCTCCCGATTCAGCAACGGGTAGAATTCAAGGCCCTATGCCTGGTACATAAGGCATTATATGGCGGAGGGGCAGCTGATTTTCGGAAATTTTTCTCATGGTATACTCCCATGAGAAACCTTAGATCTACAAATACGGGTCTCATCTGTATCTCGAAAATTCACAGAGTAAGATGGGGAGGCAGAAATCTATCATACTGTGCAGCCAAGCTGTGGAACCAGCTGCCTATTAACATGAGATTACTATCGAATAGGCTGCTGTTTAGGAAATTGCTAAAAACCTGGCTGTTCCCCGCAATCTAAGGCCTGATATAGTTGTTGCCATCCCTCTATCTCACCTCTCAGCGCCAAGACGCCTCGGCATTCAAGCGCTTTAAAAAACCATATCCTATCCTATCCTCTGGACTGCTAAACCAGTGCACCAAACGACTACGCATACCTTCTTATAATGCCTCAAACGTTTCAAAATCTGCAACAAACTGAAGGTAAACAGTGCTTCTGTTACTACTCATGCTACCAGTCTATCAATAGGACTATGTTAATGTGAGATACGCAACAAGTACTTACGAAACAAAGCCGTTGTACGACTCAGTTCCTGATTCTAAATAATCACTTGAGCGTGCATCTACATGAATAAAAACCAACTGTTACCTCGCAATCCACTAAGAGCGTTTCTTCAACTGAAGTTTAGACACGTGTGACTTACCAGATTCAATGCGCCTCTTTGGTGAAAACTATGAGTCCTCTGTTGCATTTATCTAAATGAGTACAAAAGATCCGGTTAACCTCTGAAAGTCCAAAACAAAGACTTGTACGCCCCTCACTCAATGTCTAGCAGCTTACCCGTCAAACCTCTGTACTCGACGCCTACGTGATACCGTCATCAGGGAGTTTCGCAGCGGGAACCTTTCTTTTGAATATCCGGGCCACACCCATAATTAAAGAACCAAGCTTAAACTTTATTGCGCCCCGATGTCAAAGACATCCCAGCATGATGCCCATCTCCGTTCATGATTATAATCTGAACGTCTGACTGGATGTTTAAGAATAGAATCACTTCGAATCTCCCAAATCATTGCCTACTGACCTACTTATCTGACTTGACCTAATACGTGATTTTATCTGGTTACCGTAAAAACATGAGTAACCTCAAGAAATGAAAGAAAACACGCAAAGAAACCTTCACGACCCCATTCTTACTGACAAAGATTTCAGAACCTGTAAGTGAATAACATGCAAATG
This sequence comes from Calotriton arnoldi, assembly GCA_963921515.1. Lineage (NCBI taxonomy): Eukaryota > Metazoa > Chordata > Amphibia > Caudata > Salamandridae > Calotriton > Calotriton arnoldi. The sequence goes on along the minus strand of CAWUFW010006997.1, from coordinate 573,599 downwards.
TGCTGAGAGTGGGTTGCAACAATGTCCACGTGCAATAGTATTACAATAGTATTACAAAGGTCACATATAAAGTACATCAAGCATGTTAAGAAAATCATACCGGACCGGACCCGTGTGCGTGTCCTTGCATAAACAACTGGCGCACAGGGAACCATTTCGGATCAAGTATTTAGATACCTTGATTCCCAAAGGACTTAATGACAAATGTGAAATGATTTGTTTTTTATAGGACACGGGCTAGTGGTTGTCTGTGCGTTCAGTAAATGGGTTGAGTCTTACCCCACTAAAGAGAATACAGCCATTTCGACTGCAAAGATACTCCTGAAGGAGTTCTTTCCTCGCTTCGGTTTGCCCCGTTTGATCTGGAGTGATAACGGAAGTCATTTTAATGCCAAAGTTATTCAACTAGTTTGCGAGGGACTACACATTAGACAGAAGTTTCATGCTGCGAATCACCCCCAGTCAGCAGGATTGGTTGAGAAGTACAATGGTACTCTCAAACTGAAAATGGCAAAGATTCAGGAGATCACAGGGTTGCAGTGGCCAGACGCTTTACCATTAGCCCTTTTGTCCACCAGAGCAACGGCACATTCTAGAACAGGATTGTCACCTTACGAGGTCGTGTTCGGGTGCCCGGCGAATGTCTGGGGCGTCCTGCGGCCTCGTACGTTTTCGGAAATAGAGTATACTTTGCTGATAGACTACCTGTGTGAGTTAACTAAAAGTCTGCGTTCTATTCACCAACAGATCCAGGACTCCCTACCGCCTGTACCAGAGGGGCCAGGACATGATATTCGGTGACTTTGTTTTGCTGAAACATTTCCAGCGAAGAAAGAGTTTGGATCCCCGCTGGAAGGGACCTGTCCAGGTCCTCCTTGCCACCCGCACAGCCGTAAAGGTCGCTGGCCAAAAGAACTGGATCCATTTGCACCATTGCCGCAGAGTACCCCTGCCCTTGCCCTATGGCCAGTGGGTGAGGGATGGTATCGGGGACTCGGAGTGTGAGAGTTCCGCGATTTGTCCCTTTTTCTGATGCCAATCTCACATGGACACAAACAGAGGCCGAAATTGATGAAGCACTAAATGCGGCAGTCCCCCCGGAGATCAAAGCAATTGAGGAGCCCCTTTCCACCGCCATTGACCCCTCTGTGCCTGAGTCCCTTTCCTCTGACCCCTCTGTGCCTGACCCCCTTTTCAATGACCCTTCTGTGTAAGGCCCGGCTCCGCAGGGTCCAGTTGTAGCAAAGAAAGGGTCCACCTCCAGATCTCACCAACACCCTGATACGAATGGTCTACAGGGTGTTCGAATGATCAGGCGAGGGAAAAGGAGAGGGAAAAGGAACTGCAGTGGAATAGAACCTGTAAAAACACAAACACAGGTATAAATACAGGTATTACAGTGGCTACTCTCAGTAATGTCTCACTAGGGGAAGTATGTACCTGAGCATATATGTTGCTGTTTGTACAATCCTCGGGACTCATCAAACGTCATGCAGCTCAATCCTCCACCCTAGAACAAAGAACTCTCGAAACGTTAACCATTGCATGGACCACCACAATTCTCCAGTTACTTAGAACCCACACAGGTGTCATACATACCCCCACATAGGCATAAGCGTAGGGGATAAAAATGCAGAGCTAGCATTCAGGCTATCCCTAGCAAATACGTAGGTCACAGTACAGAATAAAGCTCAGCAGTTCCACGAGGTTACGTCACCTCTGTATCAAAAAGAAAACAATAGCAATAAAGCTTTGTTGAGAACTGATATCTCAAAACATGTTCCGTCTCCTTATTTTAAAGGCAAAGTCACTCGCACACAAACGGTGATACGCGGTTCCTTCACCGCTGCAACCTGCTGTGTAACTCTTAAGAAATCACAATGGCCAAACAAAACGCTTATCACAAACAAACGGCAATACGCGGTGGCACCGCCGTATTCCTCTTGCGTCTCCCATAAATCCACCCTCAGTATAAGGGCAAGGAACAAACACAAACAAACGGCAATACGCGGTAGCACCGCCGTATTCCGCTTGCGTCTCCCATAAATCCGCCCTCAGTATAAGGGCAAGGAACAAACACAAACAAACGGCAATACGCGGTAGCACCGCTGTATTCCGCCTTGTAGAAGGAAGAAATTCAAGCTTCCATGAGTTCTTGCTCGATACTCACTTTTCACTGAAGTGTGGTATGAAACCCCCAGTCTCTCGCAAGCGGCAGGACTCTTCCCTTAGATCCTACTCCTCCGGCGCATCAGCAGGCAGCTCTCTCTCATTCGTGAGAGAGTATGAACAGAACAGTATTACGCGCAACTTCCTGTGCGCCCTCCCTGGCTATATTTCCTCCTGTGGCCGGGCATCATGGGAGTTGTAGTCTCGGGAACATGGTAGGCGCTGTAACACTTGTTTCCCTGATATTCTGTGCCTGAAGTCACTAGATACAATTTGCGCCCCTGACGGAGGAGCAGTGCACCAAAGGAGAATTCAGATTAGCTAGGGACGGACTGCGCAAGTCAGGGTGTACTTGTCAGTAGTACCAGCGGTGTTAGTTTAGGGTGAGGTGAGAGTGGTGCATTGTTCCGACACTGGACAGGATAAATCAAATGTGCTCTCCTGGAGGGGGGTACATTATCCTGGACGACGTGGGATTCATCGCGAGCTAGGACTGAGCAGCTCCACCGCAGGTGCTCAAGAGCGCCAACGTTGATGAACAATAGAAGTCTACCAGTGAGGCTCAGATGGACACTGGGAACACTTGCCCCTTGCCATCAGTTTTATTGCATTCCCTTTCCCTTGTTCATAATGTATCTATTTGGTCGGCCTCTTACAGAGGAAGAACAGCCGGTTGCACCTCCGCGCCCAGTGCGAGGTTGGTCCACGAAAAGTAAAATAGTTTTTGTGTCGATAGTTGCGATCACACTAATAATTGTATTAGGGATATCTTGGTTCATGGATGAGAAGTATCGTGTGCATTCCTTGGTTGGTACAACACCGATTCCTCCTGAACACATTTTTGTCACTTTGGCCCCTCACAAAGGAGAGCATCGAAAGTCTTATAAGGAGAATGTATTTATACAAATGTTGCATCAGGCTCATGAGGTGACGAATACAATTAATGTTGGGTCTGTGGATTACTTCCCTCAATGACTCATAAAAGTGATAACTTGTTGTCCATGCCACTGTCATACCTCAGTAGTTGCGAGGGTTGGTTTGCATTGCTCAGTATGGTGCGTCCCCATCCCCAATTCGATACTCTGGATAGGACACCTGCTGATTCTCGCACTGTGGTACAGAATGTGCATTTCCATCATAGGGTTCCCCCCGTTGGTCCGACAGGCCAAGAGGCATTTGGTAAATTATTTTTAAGGACCTGTATGAATGCATACAAAAGTGTAAAGAACGGGACATGGTCTCGAATGGAAATAGCCGAATTCCAAGGGTTCCACACGTCCGAGTACTTCCAGTCTTTCCAGGCTCGTAATGTTACTGAGGACAAGCCAATACCAGTGTCAGTGGTCAACACAACAGCTAGTTTCTGTGTCCAGGGGGCCGGGAGGATAAAAGTAGGGGAGAGCAGGTGTAATTCCACATATGAATTGAGAACGACTGATAGTCCACCATTAATACTACCCCCTAATGTCTATTTTGTCTGTGGATCCCAAGCTTATGTCTGGCTCCCGGAGGGGTGATTAGGCAGTTGTTATCTCTCTTTTCTCCTTCCCCTGTGTATATAGCTCCGTCCAATTATCATAAAGACCATCAGTTGCAGTGTAGAAGTACATATTTGTTTCGAGTCAGAAGGGTTATTGACACGAAAGATATAGATCAGACAGATACCACTTTACAGCAGTTTGAGGATGCCATGAAGGGTATTGTACCTTTTTGAGGCCCCATAGCCAATAGCCTCCAGCTTCGTAGGCTCACGAGAGTGGTGGATGGGGTTATTATTACAACAGCAGGGATACTGACCAATATTACTGCTGGGCTTCAGGCTACGAGGCTTGTCATCTTGCAAAACAGGATGGTATTAGACGTCATCCTTGCCGATCCGGGAGGGGCATGTTGCGTTATTGGCAGCAGCTGCTGTGTGTACATTCCTGACCACGCCCCCAGTGTATATGCTGCCATATAGAAGTTGCATAGACTTTCATCTGATATACACCAAGAAAATGGTACTTGGACTCTCTCTGGATGGTTCTGGGGTATGTTCATGTCCTGGGGTTGGATTCTTATCTTTCTGGTTTCAGTTGCTGGCATTATCCTTACCTGTTGCCTTTGCATACATTGCCTCCCGGTTTGTTGCGCTTATTGTGTAAATACTCTGACGCTTAGGCCAACGACATCTTTCCATGACACTAATGCCACGATTATGATGATGAACGATATTAACAACATTATGTTGATTGATGAAGGTATCTTTGAATATTGACCATGCATACATTAGCTTGTAGTGGCAGCTATCATTTTCTGCAATATGTTATCTGTCTCTAGGTAGTAATAAAATGATTTAGCGAATGCTAAATGGAGGATCTGTTGGAATAAAAATGTTCTAGCAGAGTTATCCATACCTTGTATGTCTTAAGTTAGCATTCGCAGCACCATTTTATTTTCAGCCGCCATTTTGAGCCATGATCGAACCTAACTTCTGTATCTCTCACTCTCTGTCCCAGCTGAAAGCAGCTGCAATCGTTTTCATTTCTCCAAGGTTGAGATTCGCTGTACTAATGAATACACTGTCTTTGTCTGCACATACCTTTCCCACTAGATAGGCCTGCTCCCACCCTTAGAGCGGCGGGTGCAGGCAGAAGTGACCTTGACGCTGAGATAGCATGTGCCCGGTATCAGGATTGAAACCCGTCCTTCTGTATCTCCTCTGTTCACTAGCTACCAACTGGAAATTTCCAGTCAGGGAGGGTCTTTATTGGTTCTGAACTGTACTTATTGTATCACCATGCTTGCTGAAGTCAGTCCCTCTGCAGCAATCTCAGGAGGCTGGTCAGACCGGACTCCACTAGAGTGTACCTGAATAAAATATACTTGGTTTGTATTCTCTACTGTCTAACCGACTCTTCATTTGTATGGAAGGCTGAGAGGTGGTCGCGAGTGACCCGGGTGGCCCTAATTGGGTCACTTCCTTCACACTTCTTACCCCTGACGCGGCACAGAAGCGCATTAACGTATGGGTAGCACCCTACTCTGTGGGGAGTGTTTGACTAGGGAAGTGTTGAATTATAGTGTGGCCTATGTGGGAAGCATCTTGGTGGTGTGCATGAGTAACCAGAGTGATGCTCTTATCTTGTTGCATGCTGGTAGAAACATGAGTGAGAGGCAGAGTACCACCAATTTACACAAGTTAATTATATATCACCAAGGGGAGCGAAAGTGACATCACATGCCATTTGAACTTCACTTTCACTAACACACATGCTTACACATACACACATTCACACTTACACACACTCTCTCGCACACAAACACACTCTCACCCTCAAGCACACACACAACATACATTTAAAATCATTTTTTACTTACCTCAGGTGCCAGGGACGGTCATGTTCCAGCTAATTGAACTCCATTTTTATTACACGAATAGTGAAAAATGCAGTATACGTATATTATTCACTATTAGTGTACTACAAACTTTGACATAGTATGAAGAGACTGGCGTCCAATAGGGCAAGCTGTCACTGTGTTCCTGGCATGGATTATTCCAACTCTGAGGCTAGGGATTGCAAAAGCAGTGCCAGGGGTCTCAAGCAGCAAGCCAGGGGTCACAGCTGCGAACCCTAACGTCCCTTAAATGATGTCCATTGTGTATCACCCTTTTCTAAATTTTGTGGATTGAAGATTGCTGTACCTCTGTTCATCATACATAATAAGGACCTAGAAAGATATATTTTCATTTTAAACCTGTCCCGGCAATTCGGGCTAGACTGTTCCTAATGGAGCAGGGTCACGACTGATTTGCATATGGCTGGGTACAAACTAAGGTGGTATGATGTGCAAAATAACAATGGACTGGGATGTGGACAGAGTAATTACCAGTGGCTGAGATTCATTCAAGCGTGCCATCCACCACTTTTTTGTCTACTTCAGTGCAGTAGCGGCTGCTACCAAACGGGGGTGGTGGGGCGGGAGGCTGGTAGAGGAATGGAATAAAAATAAAAGAAAACCACTTACCTTGATACCACTGGCCGCCGCCTCTTCTCCGTCCTCTTCTCTTCTCCGGCAGCTGGAAGCACACAGCCTCCCAGAATACCATGCAAAACACACAAGATGATGGACAGAATGCTGCACATTGGCAAACATTCACCCCCAGTCACAGATCTGGGTTTAATCCATTGTTATTTTGCTTCACCACGCCACCCCAGTTCAGACATAGCCATATGCAAATCAGTCTTGACCCTGTGCCTCATGGGAACAGTCCAGACCGAACTGCCAAGCCATGTCTTCCCTGGACCAGAATCAAGCATCCTAGGACCGGTTTCAGGCTATCAGCCTTCATCAGCCAGGATAGCTTGACTCCAGTGGCGTAGTGAGCACGGGACCCACGTCTGGGCATACCCTTCCCACTTAGGGCGAAATGCAAAACACACAAGATGATGGACGGAATGCTGCACATTGGCAAACATTCACCCCCAGTCACAGATCTGGGTTTAATCCATCGTTATTTTGCTTCACCACGTCACCCCAGTTCAGACATAGCCATATGCAAATCAGTCTTGACCCTGTGCCTCATGGGAACAGTCCAGACCGAACTGCCAAGCCATGTCTTCCCTGGACCAGAATCAAGCCATCCCTAGGACCGGTTTCAGGCTATCAGCCTTCATCAGCCAGGATAGCTTGACTCCAGTGGCGTAGTGAGCACGGGACCCACGTCTGGGCATACCCTTCCCACTTAGGGCGAAATGCAAAACACACAAGATGATGGACGGAATGCTGCACATTGGCAAACATTCACCCCCAGTCACAGATCTGGGTTTAATCCATCGTTATTTTGCTTCACCACGCCACCCCAGTTCAGACATAGCCATATGCAAATCAGTCTTGACCCTGTGCCTCATGGGAACAGTCCAGACCGAACTGCCAAGCCATGTCTCCCTGGACCAGAATCAAGCATCCTAGGACCGGTTTCAGGCTATCAGCCTTCATCAGCCAGGATAGCTTGACTCCAGTGGCGTAGTGAGCACGGGACCCACATCTGGGCATACCCTTCCCACTTAGGGCAAAATGCAAAACACACAAGATGATGGACGGAATGCTGCACATTGGCAAACATTCACCCCCAGTCACAGATCTGGGTTTAATCCATCGTTATTTTGCTTCACCACGCCACCCCAGTTCAGACATAGCCATATGCAAATCAGTCTTGACCCTGTGCCTCATGGGAACAGTCCAGACCGAACTGCCATGCCACTGGAATCAAGCTATCCTGGCTGAAGAGGGGTGAAACCCCGAAACCGGTCCTAGGATGCTTGTTTCCAGTCCAGGGAGGACCTGGCTTGGCAGTTCGGGCTGGACTGTTCCCATGAGGCACAGGGTCAAGACTGATTTGCATATGGCTGGGTTCAAACTGGAATGGCATGGTGAGCAAAAAAACGATGGATTTAGGCCCAGATCTCTGTACTGGGGTGAATGTATGACATTGTTCTGCATTCTGTCCATCAACTGTTGTTTTTGCATTTGTCACCCGATGGGACGGGTATGCCCAGACGTGGGTCCCGTGCTCTCCATGCCACTGGAATCAAGCTATCCTGGCTGAAGAGGGTGAAACCCCGAAACCGGTCCTAGGATGCTTGTTTCCAGTCCAGGGAGGACCTGGCTTGGCAGTTCGGGCTGGACTGTTCCCATGAGGCACAGGGTCAAGACTGATTTGCATATGGCTGGGTTCAAACTGGAATGGCATGGTGAGCAAAAACGATGGATTTAGGCCCAGATCTCTGTACTGGGGTGAATGTATGACATTGTTCTGCATTCTGTCCATCAACTGTTGTTTTTGCATTTGTCACCCCGATGGGACGGGTATGCCCAGACGTGGGTCCCGTGATCTCCATGCCACTGGAATCAAGCTATCCTGGCTGAAGAGGGGTGAAACCCCGAAACCGGTCCTAGGATGCTTGCTTCCAGTCCAGGGAGGACCTGGCTTGGCAGTTCGGGCTGGACTGTTCCCATGAGGCACAGGGTCAAGACTGATTTGCATATGGCTGGGTTCAAACTGGAATGGCATGGTGAGCAAAAAACGATGGATTTAGGCCCAGATCTCTGTACTGGGGTGAATGTATGACATTGTTCTGCATTCTGTCCATCAACTGTTTTTTTGCATTTGTCACCCCGATGGGACGGGTATGCCCAGACGTGGGTCCCGTGCTTTCCATGCCACTGGAATCAAGCTATCCTGGCTGAAGAGGGTGAAACCCCGAAACCGGTCCTAGGATGCTTGTTTCCAGTCCAGGGAGGACCTGGCTTGGCAGTTCGGGCTGGACTGTTCCCATGAGGCACAGGGTCAAGACTGATTTGCATATGGCTGGGTTCAAACTGGAATGGCATGGTGAGCAAAAACGATGGATTTAGGCCCAGATCTCTGTACTGGGGTGAATGTATGACATTGTTCTGCATTCTGTCCATCAACTGTTGTTTTTGCATTTGTCACCCCGATGGGACGGGTATGCCCAGACGTGGGTCCCGTGCTCTCCATGCCACTGGAATCAAGCTATCCTGGCTGAAGAGGGGTGAAACCCCGAAACCGGTCCTAGGATGCTTGTTTCCAGTCCAGGGAGGACCTGGCTTGGCAGTTCGGGCTGGACTGTTCCCATGAGGCACAGGGTCAAGACTGATTTGCATATGGCTGGGTTCAAACTGGAATGGCATGGTGAGCAAAAAAACGATGGATTTAGGCCCAGATCTCTGTACTGAGGTGAATGTATGACATTGTTCTGCATTCTGTCCATCAACTGTTGTTTTTGCATTTGTCACCCCGATGGGACGGGTATGCCCAGACGTGGGTCCCGTGCTCTCCATGCCACTGGAATCAAGCTATCCTGGCTGAAGAGGGGTGAAACCCTGAAACCGGTCCTAGGATGCTTGTTTCCAGTCCAGGGAGGACCTGGCTTGGCAGTTCGGGCTGGACTGTTCCCATGAGGCACAGGGTCAAGACTGATTTGCATATGGCTGGGTTCAAACTGGAATGGCATGGTGAGCAAAAACGATGGATTTAGGCCCAGATCTCTGTACTGGGGTGAATGTATGACATTGTTCTGCATTCTGTCCATCAACTGTTGTTTTTGCATTTGTCACCCCGATGGGACGGGTATGCCCAGACGTGGGTCCCGTGCTCTCCATGCCACTGGAATCAAGCTATCCTGGCTGAAGAGGGTGAAACCCCGAAACCGGTCCTAGGATGCTTGTTTCCAGTCCAGGGAGGACCTGGCTTGGCAGTTCGGGCTGGACTGTTCCCATGAGGCACAGGGTCAAGACTGATTTGCATATGGCTGGGTTCAAACTGGAATGGCATGGTGAGCAAAAAACGATGGATTTAGGCCCAGATCTCTGTACTGGGGTGAATGTATGACATTGTTCTGCATTCTGTCCATCAACTGTTGTTTTTGCATTTGTCACCCCGATGGGACGGGTATGCCCAGACGTGGGTCCCGTGCTCTCCATGCCACTGGAATCAAGCTATCCTGGCTGAAGAGGGGTGAAACCCCGAAACCGGTCCTAGGATGCTTGTTTCCAGTCCAGGGAGGACCTGGCTTGGCAGTTCGGGCTGGACTGTTCCCATGAGGCACAGGGTCAAGACTGATTTGCATATGGCTGGGTTCAAACTGGAATGGCATGGTGAGCAAAAAACGATGGATTTAGGCCCAGATCTCTGTACTGGGGTGAATGTATGACATTGTTCTGCATTCTGTCCATCAACTGTTGTTTTTGCATTTGTCACCCCGATGGGACGGGTATGCCCAGACGTGGGTCCCGTGCTCTCCATGCCACTGGAATCAAGCTATCCTGGCTGAAGAGGGGTGAAACCCCGAAACCGGTCCTAGGATGCTTGTTTCCAGTCCAGGGAGGACCTGGCTTGGCAGTTCGGGCTGGACTGTTCCCATGAGGCACAGGGTCAAGACTGATTTGCATATGGCTGGGTTCAAACTGGAATGGCATGGTGAGCAAAAAACGATGGATTTAGGCCCAGATCTCTGTACTGGGGTGAATGTATGACATTGTTCTGCATTCTGTCCATCAACTGTTGTTTTTGCATTTGTCACCTCGATGGGACGGGTATGCCCAGACGTGGGTCCCGTGCTCTCCATGCCACTGGAATCAAGCTATCCTGGCTGAAGAGGGGTGAAACCCCGAAACCGGTCCTAGGATGCTTGTTTCCAGTCCAGGGAGGACCTGGCTTGGCAGTTCGGGCTGGACTGTTCCCATGAGGCACAGGGTCAAGACTGATTTGCATATGGCTGGGTTCAAACTGGAATGGCATTGTGAGCAAAAAAACGATGGATTTAGGCCCAGATCTCTGTACTGGGGTGAATGTATGACATTGTTCTGCATTCTGTCCATCAACTGTTGTTTTTGCATTTGTCACCCCGATGGGACGGGTATGCCCAGACGTGGGTCCCGTGCTCTCCATGCCACTGGAATCAAGCTATCCTGGCTGAAGAGGGGTGAAACCTCGAAACCGGTCCTAGGATGCTTGTTTCCAGTCCAGGGAGGACCTGGCTTGGCAGTTCGGGCTGGACTGTTCCCATGAGGCACAGGGTCAAGACTGATTTGCATATGGCTGGGTTCAAACTGGAATGGCATGGTGAGCAAAAAAACGATGGATTTCGGCCCAGATCTCTGTACTGGGGTGAATGTATGACATTGTTCTGCATTCTGTCCATCAACTGTTGTTTTTGCATTTCCCAGAATACCATAGCCAATCACGATGCTACGTACCAGCAGCATTGTGATTGGTCTGAGTGCAGTGGTTCGGCGCGCAGACAGGGGCTGGGATGCTGTGCATGTTCTCCACCCAGGCTGTACAATACAGCCTGGTGGAGAACATGCTAAGTGTGCATGACTGTTTGGCTGGCCCAAGACAGTCGGCCAAACCGTCATGTGCACTTGAGAGAGTGCTCACAACTCCTCCCCCTACTCCTCTGTAACAGCCCAGCCCTGCCACTAACCAGCTGAGCCATGGAAAAATAAAATGATAATCATGCGTTATCATTTTATTTTTACCTTTTGAACTGCTCAGTGAGCAGTGAGGCAACGCTCCTCCGCCTTAGCGGAGGAACCGCGGCTGTGCGCGGCACACGTACACGCTATGCAAGCAGCGTAAACATTCCTGCGTCATTCAGTAATGAATTGCCACCTTAGTCTTCCATCCCGTTGAGACCACTAAAATGAGTACCGCTGAGTTGAGCAACAGCAACACCTATTCTTCCAGGAGGCGGCTCTTCTGCGGATTGCTGTGCTGCTGTTTGTCAAGCCAGCCATTTCTTTGAAAGACAGTGCTGTGCTTGCCTGGACTTGAAGCCTCAGCCTGCAGGAGGCATAGATCTCACAAGTGGTGTGTGCACCAGGCGAGAGATATCTCCTGCCTGGCAGAAGATTGCTTTCACCGTCCCATGCGGACTCTATCAAGCCACCTTTCCGTACATCCCTTTTATTGGCAGACAACCGTGAGCACAAGGACAGTTCATGCGTTAAACAAACCCTGTGCGACCTGCTGGCTCTGGTCAGGCCCCTGCAGGTCTGCCTTTTGTCATGTCTGATTCTTTCGAAATGTCCGTCCATCCGTCCTTTTTTAAAACTCAGGCATTTTCTGGGTTGTTACAGAGCTATTCATTTGTCCGTGATTCTGACAAATTCAATGTCTTGGCCAGCAGGGAGGGGGGGGGAATATCTCCCGCCTTTGGAGGCCGTGATGAAGGTTGAGGCTGAAGGACAGGCTCAGAATGCCAAAGTCAATAGGTAATGCCATTAAACGCTTATACACCCACTTGGATGTCAATGCTTATGTGTATTTAACCTAATAACAAACCTTAAGGATGCTGAGCCATCGTCACTAATAGTTCAACACTTACCCAAAACTAAGGGTTTGTCAAATTGCAGACTTTTTTTTGCAATATCTGGAAGGACTAGGGCTCTAGTTCTGCTGGGCCAGGGAAAAATATCAAGGGGGGGGGGGTGCAGGCGCGTCCGGGGCCACGTGGATTTAGAGGAGAAATCAAGCAACATTGTTATTGCCAATCAAACTTATACCAGAGATAAAGGAGTAAGCTAGGCGATGCTCTGTGTACAATGAACGCATAGACGAAAGAGAACCAGTCACCACGTCCACTCCAAAACAAATGAGGCCTCAAGGTAACTATGACTCAGGGGGCGGGGTCAGAGTTGACTTGATTCAGGTTTCTATGGTAGAAGGTAACGAGAGATCCCGCCCCCCAAGACCACTTGAGGAACTGAGCTAGTTTGAGGGATGTTAGATGTGAGAGACTGCATCAGACACAAGCGGAGATCTGCTGAGACTGACTAGAAATCCAGAGGTAGTCAAGCCAAAGGATGGCAAAGGAAGGGTTTTTGGATGAGAAAGGAGGACATGGAGAAAGAGGAAATGAGGGCGGATTTCAAAGGATGTGACAGCTGTGTAATACAAGGGAGCCTGCAATCCCTGTATATACTCCATCTCTAATTAGCCGTTACAGGTCGCTTGTGACATCTCTAGTTGCTAGTAATAGAGAAATTATGTTTCAGTTCAAGTGTAATAAAATATTACAGTTGAGTTCTGAAGTCACAATGTCTGCTGCTAGATCCAGCAGCCAGAGTGAAAGGCAGGTCACGGAGTATAAATGCAGATGCAGATTAAACAAGGAAAACAGGAACTGAATTTTCCTTCCTCTGGTATGTTTTCCCCAAAATTAAAAGAGTTCAGCGTAAAAAAGATATTTATGGAAACATATTTGTATATTCTCCGCCAGTGGCGGCTCGCAGAGGGAGTGCTGCGGGGCGGTGGGGTGGGGGAGGGGCTGGGTGGGGGGGTAGTGGAGTCGGATATACGACGGGCTGGAGTAAAGTAAGTAAATAAATAATTAAAACTATTTCCCTTTCGCTCGTTGCATCGCCAACTCGGCAATGCAGCGAGGGCAAGGTAAATAGTTTTATTTATTTATTTACTTACTTTACTCCAGCCCGTCGTATGTCCAACTCCACTACCTCCACACCCAGCCCCTCCCCCGCCCCACAGCACTCCCTCTGCGAGCCGCCACTGTTGTCCGCTATGGGTCATTGCAGGAAAGATGGGATCTTTGCTTGTTTCAACACAATATTTTTTTAAATCCGATTTATATGACACTGCTCCTTATATCTTTTGGGAAAATTACTGACTGCTTGTTGGTTTGTTTAGTTTTGCAGTACTTATTATGTGTTTATTCTTCATGTCTGCAATGAATGTGAAAGATCAAGACACTAAGGGCCCTATTTACAAGAAACTAACGCAGCACAGTGTCGCAAGTCATTTTGCTGCACCGCGCTGCGTTAGTTTCGAAGCACATGGATGTGACATATTTACAACAATATGTCGCCTTTCTGTGCTTTTGCCTGCGCTGGCGCACAAACTGCTGCCATGCACCGGCGCAGGCACCCTTGCACCATGATGCAAGGATGCCTGCCTCGGTGGGAGATTGTTTTTGTGCAGGAAGAGGCACCTTCCTGTACAAAAACAATCAATTGAGGTGATTTCTTCTTCCACTGCGTGCTGTAGAATGCAGCACGCATTGAAAGAGGGAAAAAATGAGGAGAAATGAAAATGAGGAGTAATGAAAACATTTCTCCTCGTTGCACCTCGCTATGCCACCCATGGGGTAGCGTAGCATTCTGACGCATTTCCAGGTTTACGATTGCTCGGAAATCTGGAAATGCATCAGTGGACATGGGTGTTGCGTGGGAACCCCCACAGCAACTCCCATGTCACGCCCCTAACATGCAAAGTGTTGCATGAAAAGGGGCGATATATGCAAGCACACGTAAAGCCACGCAGTGTGGCTTTAGGTGTGCTTATAAATATCACGCAGCAGGTTGCGCCGCCGGTGCGTCACACAATGTTGATGAAAATAAATGTCAGGCACAGATGAGGATCAAGGGGGAGTTCTGGGTAAAAGTAGACATTGATTTGTGGCTTCAAAGGATGGCACTATGAGGCCAGTACCAAATACATGCAGAATATGGTTTGCCTTTTCCTTATCATATATTTCTGTGATGCTACTCCAGTGCTTAATTTGTAAAATAATAAGTGCCAGGGCCCTGACCAGCAGGTCACTGCATGTTGCACCACCCATTGCCCCTGTAATCGCTGCCAATGATGGTACCAAAACAACTACTAACCATCTCTCTCGCCTGCAAATGCAACAGTTCAGATTATTCCAGGTCCCCAAAGCTGAAGGAATGACTGGGGAGGCAGGAATTAATAATTTTTAATGTATATTGTATTCATAAACAACCGTTGTTCTGCTCATCTCTAAATTAGAAGAGCAGCGCCACCATATGGCAGACTGTCATAAGTGCAGTGTTGATTATTAAGTGCTGGTGCCGAGCAATGGAAACCATTTCCACCGGAAACCACTGGCTCAAATTAAGCATGACTACACCCATGCTGGGGTGGAGGGTATGGCAGAGGACGTCTATACAAGGTTAAAAACGAAAGTCATTTAACAAATGGATGTGCGTATGGAAAGTTTACATATATAGACATAAGTGTTCCAAGTGTGGGGAAAAGCTTCAGCATATATGTAGTATCTCCATATCTGGCATCCTTGGAACATGTTTTCGATAGAAGGTGATTCTAGAATTGTATCTGGCAGCTTTCGGTTGGCAACCCTCCTTCTCAACTGTGCACTTAAGTTCTCCTAGTCAGGATTTGCACAGATGATCCTGAAGCTATCAAGGCATCATAAACTCATCCTTAACAGCATTTCAGTATTTTGGAATTGTGAGAAGTGGGGACAAGTATCAGCAGTTCAGTAGAAGAGAAATCCAGCGCTGGCTTTTTGAAAAGAAGTCTCCCATGCCAGGTAGCAGATAAAGCATTACCACTAAAGGGAGACAGCATAGAGTTTAGAAGAACAATTCAGTACTGGTATGTAACTCAAGGAGTGATGCTGATTGTACAGCCAGAGGCCTGATGGGAAGATACCCGAAATGGCCAGGATATAGTTGCTAAGGAGTAATCGATGGGGGAGGGATGGGACTGTTGGACCAGTGATCAATAGAGGGATCATGGTGTTTCCATTTGGATGTTTAGATTGATCATTACTTGTGGCTTGGGAGACAGTCAGTGAATGACTTTATTTGTCAAGTGGACTCTACAGTGGCATGTGCAAATATAGGCCATAAGTTGAATAATTGAAAGAATGAATGAATGAATTAATTACTTATAGAGCACAAACTGTTCCCCAGCTAAGTATCCAGGCTCTTAGGATTAGCGGTAAGACCAGGAATGCTGAAATATGGAAGCCAATGGAAGAAGGGGAGATGCACCAGAAGGATCAGTGATTGGGGTCTTACCACGACTGTGAGAATAAAAGGCTTTTAAAGAATTTTCTGAAAGAAAGATGATTGTTAGTTACGCGAAGTGAAGCTGAAAGAACTAATGATGAATTGTGAGAATAGTATTGTAAAGAAACAAGGGAACCCAAGTAAGGTCTGTCGGGGACCTTGGCAATTAAGCTATTTTTAAGAACAGTGGTCCCTAAAGAAACAACAGTAAAAAGGGGGGAAAATGAATATAGACCCAGTCAGTCTTGCACCCCTTACTGGGCACGCTAAGTGTGGTAACTGCAGTGTATGCGATTTCACCATTGAATGTAAAGAATTTGTTTTTGAAAATACTAAAATCGAACTAAAATCATTCTCTAATTGCAATACATACAATGTTGTTTATGCTATTTTATGTCCATGTAATAAAATCTACATAGGGCAAACCACTCAAAAGATACGCATCAGGATCTGCCAACACCGGAGGAAGCAAGATGGCGGCAGGCTAGGCTGCTGCAGCACCTCAATGGTGTGATCCTGTGACCCCCCTCCCGGTGAATATGAATATCTGCCCCATATGTTTTCTAGAGGATGATCCTATCTATGCTGAACCTGCTGCTCAAAATTGTAGAGGAGAAGATCAATCACGGGGCGTATTTTTCAGAAACAGCGGCTCTGCAACAAGAACTGGCCCTTACCTGCTGGTGGATCTGGCAGTCTTTGAGCTTTAGCTGCGGTTCTGGCTGTGAGCAGCAAGGATCTCCGCCTGATCTGCTGAGAGAGCAACGCTGTGTGGATCTAGAGATAATGAAGCCGAAGGGGCCTCTGACGACACGGGCAAAAGCAGGAAAGAACTTGACAGCGGATAGTCCTCCTCCGGGGGTCCCAACTGCAACACCGGTGAAGCCCCGAACGCTGGAGGATAGTGCGGCTGGATTGGGGGCAGGAACGACTCGATTGCCAGGACGACGAGGCCAAAATCTGACCCGGAAGGATCCTCCGGGAAAAACGCTGCCCCAGCAACATTCGGCCGATCCTACAATTGTGGAGCTGTTTGCCGGATCAAAGAGCCACGAGAAGCAGACAAAGCAGACGCAGGCTAATGATGGGGAAGATGAGTCGACAGGAGTGCCGATGGAGGACGGGACGGGAGCAGCGAAAGGTGACTTATCCAAGCAAGATGCTGGTCCTGTAACAACTGGAGAATCTGGGCAGGTAATGGAGGAGGTGGGGGGAGATGCCCCGATCATGCTCACCATACCTGGGGTACCCGCTAGATCTGGTGCCCCAAGTGTAACTAACTTCACAAAAACAGGTTCAATGGAGGCTGCTGAGACCTGGGGGGATCGAGTGGAGAAGGGCATGGGTGATGCTACTGCTACCATGGAGGGGGGGCAGGATGGAGGTGAACATCCACAACAGGCAGGGGACATGCGAGCCCAGCGTAATGATAACTTAGCCCAGGCAACTCTGGCAGAAGCTTACCCGAGTAAATATTCTGATTCATTGTTAGGCCAAGCCATCTGCATGGGGAAAAGCTCTGAAAGCTTCATGCCAAGGAAAAAAACGCAGGCAACAGATGTTATGGTTGGTGGCTTTCCTCATGCGCGGACCAAGCACCTTGCACAAAAGATCCATCAGGGGAAAGAAACGGATATAGAAGCAACAGACTATTTCTATTCATTGTCAGAGGGCACAGAATCAGCAGTCGGATCGATATCCTCGACAAGTGGTAGCGAAGTGGAAGAAGAAGAAAGTGAAAGCCCCCATGACACTAGTGGAAGGGATTCCGCTGCAACGCTACGGAGGTCGAAGAAAACAGCGGCCCTCCCAGCCCGAACTAAAGTGGGAGAGCAAGATCTGAACTGGGATTACTCACCCTCTAGCCTGCTAGTGGGGGACACAACTAAATCTCACCTCAATATGGAAACGGTGCCCACAGCAACTTTGGATGCAATTTTGCAATCAGTCATGGCCCATCGGGAGGAGTCCAGACAAGATAATAGGCGTTCCCAAGCGGCTTTTCGAAAAATCCAAGGCTCAGTTCGCAAAATAGCCAAAGTATGCAGTGAAATTTCGGATCGTTTAACTGATCTTGAAACAAGAACTGGTATTATTGAGTCCGAAATGGTGTCATCGCGGCTGCAGACTACATCACATGAGGCTAGACTCATAGATGTGCAGTGGAAGCTCGAAGATCAGGAGAACTGCCAACGAAGAAACAATCTGCGGTTCCTGGGGATTCCTGAGGACAAAGGGGGTACGGATATCCGCCGCTACATGGTCGATCTGTTAGCCAAGGCATTTCCCGAGGTTGAAGGATGGAACTGGGCCCAGGAAATCCAACGAGCACACCGGGTCCCTTTGGTGATGAAACAGCAGGCAGGTGTTGACGCCAGACCTCGAGCAGTGCTCGTGTTTTTTGGAAACTATCTCCTCCGACAGATCATTTTTGAAAAAGCCAGACCAGATCGCAAACGCCGGCTGGATGATGTCGAGTTCTTTACAAGACCGGATTTCTGTCATGTGACTGTTGAAAGACGATGGAGGCTACGGCAGATGATAAACCCTTTTCAAGAAAAGGGAGCTCAGGTCTACCTCTTGAACCCGGCAAAACTAAAAGTTATAATTGGGGATAGTGTCCGCTATTTTACATCAGAAATTAAAGCGAAAGAATTTCTGGATGAATTAAGAAGGAAAGGCTAGGGTGGCTGGGCCGGCTTAGGTATCAAGGAACTGAATGAGAGTTGGACTAGTGACCTCTCTTTCTTTCTTTCTTTTCTTGTGTATGGTTTGTAGGCATGTTTTTTTTTTTTTTGCCATTTGAATAGCAATGGGTGGGGGTAAGCGGGACGATGGGTGTTTTAGGATATAAGGGGTGAGGTTTAAGCTATATTTTGATGTAGGAAGTGGGGATGTATTGATGTTTTTGATCTATTGATGAAAATGTGGAGGGGACTCACGGATCATGCCAAGAGCCGCATCATCTTTACTAGACCATTGGTCTAGAAGCTTTCATGAGCGGGGTGAGGGGTGGGAGAGGCGGGAGGGGGATCAGGGTGGGTGGGGGGAAGATGGGGGGGGTAGGATGGGGAATAAGGGGAAGAAAAGCCAGTTTAGGTGCATCGAAGTGAGGAGACTCAGAAATAAAGAAAAGGAAAGAACAAATAAAAAATGGAGTGGTAGGCTAAACAGATGGTTCATTTCGGTAGTAGGGTATGGATAAACTACGGATTTGCTCAGTCAATGTGGCAGGTCTGAATGACAGAGCAAAAAGAGCCAAAATATTCGAGATTCTGCGTTTCATTAACCCCGAAATTATTTGCCTACAGGAGACCCATATCCCATGGAACAATAGGGGTGTCCTCCAGATAACGGGGTATGATCTGGCAGTTTGTTCCACACAGACCTCCATGATTAGGGAAGTAGCGATATTTATCAAACGGCAAGCGGGCATTAGCAAACGTACTCTGGCGGATAAATGGGGTAGATGGGCTATTGTTACTTTAAATACGGGACTGACTGTAGGGGTAGTTTATGCTTCAAACCAGGACGATCCCGAGATCTGGGAAGAGCTAGAGCTGGAGCTTGCTGCATGGCCAACCCCACTAGTAGTATGTGGAGATTTTAATATTCACTCCCGGATTTCAAGTGAGGCAGGGCTGAAGTATAAGGGGAGAAAACCCCAGGTTAACCGGGCCATAAATAGCCTCAAATCCAGTCATGGTCTGGTAGATGTGTGGGCAGCTAAGAACAATGTAGATCCAGGCTATACATACTTCTCATGCCCCCATCAAAAATATGTTCATTTAGACTACTTTCTGGTTTCAGCCACTATTCTGGGGGAGGTTGAGATAACAAAGCTGCCGCAAATTTTTTCAGATCACAACCCACTTTTGCTCGAAATAACGCGACAGGGTTTGGAAAGGGAACTCCGCTCCTGGTCGTTTGATAGGAAATTGTTAGTAGATGAGGATTTTATAAAATATATTAAAAATTGGTCTAGAGAATTTTTTGAAATTAATCGATATTGTGCCTCCCATACGATTGTATGGGATACGTATAAAGGGTGTTTAAGGGGGGAAATAATAAGCTATGTAGGCCAACAGCGGAAGCTACGGAGGAATCAGATTACCTCCCTCATGACCAGGCTGGCGCAGCTAGAGACAGAACACACCAATTTGTTATTTCAGGGTAAACAGCCAGATTAACTGCGGTTAAGAACCAGATAATCATTGTTAAATCAGAGCAAAATAATTTTTTTCAGACGCAAGTTGCTCAGGCATATCAAATACATCGTAGAGAGCTATACGAATATGGGGAAACGACGGGTAGACTCTTGGCCTTAGGATTAGACAAAAGGTCTCTCGTAATAATATAACGGAAGGGGCAGATGGAAACTACTTCTACCAAGATAATGTTTTTTTTTTAACAGTTCTATAATAGGTTGTATCAGTTGGATCCCAGTGATATTCAACCAGTTACTGTAGGGGAGTACCCACAGCTTAGCAGACTAGATCCTGCCATATGCTCGGAACTGGAAGAAGAGCTCACGCTGGAAGAAACTGTGTCAGCCTTAAACTCCCTTTCTTCTGGGAAAGCAGCAGGCCCAAATAAAATTCCACTGGAGATATACAAAGTACTCCAAGCTGATTTGGCTGTACTACTCCATGATATTTTTTTAGATGTCCAATATCGAGGAATCCCACCCAAGTCTTGGCAGGAAATGGACATAATAATATTTCAAAAGAAGGGGAAACCATCGACACTGCCTGGCTCATATCGCCCCATTTCATTGATAAACTCGGATGCGAAGGTGTACTCCAAAATTTTAGCGACTCGGCTTCAGAGGGTCATAGCCAGATTGGTTTCGCCATGGCAACATGGCTTCGTACCCGGCAGGGTAACCACGGACCATATACGACGGGCAATTTCTCTGTTTGATATAGCCGGGGCTAGGGGGGATGGGCTGGCTGTGATCCTCTTGGACGCCAAGAAGGCTTTTGATAGGGTGACATGGCTGTATTTGTGGGGAGCCTTAGTGGAGAGAGGGTTTGGCCCTAGAATGATTACAGCTATTCAGGCGATGTATCATAAACCTTATGCCAGGTTACAGGTGATGGGAAAAACGTCAGACCCAATAGTGGTGGCAAGAGGTACTAGGCAAGGATGCCCGTGCTCCCCAATTCTCTTCGCCATATATCTAGATCCGTTCATTAACCAGATAATTCAGAACTCTGCGATCGAACCCTATAAAATAAACGGCTATGAGACAAAGGTACTCGCCTACGCGGACGATATCGCTGTGGTTACGTCGACTCCAGCAATGGCAATATTAGAAATTGAGAGTATGGTGGAGAAATTTGGGAGCAGGTCAGGCTACTGTCTGAACAAGGGAAAGACGCAGATAATCTGTACAAGACAGTGCAATTTACAAGATCAGCGACAGACGGAATCAGCAACGTATTTGGGGGTAAGGATAGGACCTGATCTAGATATACTGTGGGCAAATAATCTTGATTTAGTGTTGGAGGAGGTTACCTCCGAGCTCCGACGGCTGGATAAACTGCACCTAACGATAGTGGGCAGAGTAAATGTTTTAAAAATGAAGATCTTTCCCTGAATATTATACCTATTCCGCTCTATCCCCTTAGAACTGTCTGGTAATACATTTCAGAAAATGAACTCTATCTTTTCAAATTTTATTTGGAACTATCAAAAAACAAGACGTGCTTTGAGAACATTAACCCTTCCGCGAGAGAGAGGTGGTTGGGCTGCCCCAAACTTACTTTTTTATTATTGGGCAGCTTTTCTGCAACAAATGGGCGTCCTGCTGGGACCAGATAGCTCTGTGTGAGAGGATGGTTTACCATCTATATATCATCTAGCTATTGGGGAGGAAGCAACAGGACTTTTTCTTAGACAGCTTGAGCCTAGCTATTATAAAAAGGTCCGCTTTAAGTGCTTGAAAGCAGCCAGAATGGTATGGATGAAAGTAAGTAAGGTTATGAAAATCCCCAAGTGTAATAGATATACCTCTTTATGGGGATCCTCGCTTTTTCCAGCTGAGCTATCGGATGGTATGGCCAGAGAGTAGGCGCAGGCTGGTATCCATCGGGTTGTGAGTTTACTCAATGATAAATTAGAAATACTACCCTTCCCGGAACTAGTTCTGAAATTTGGGATTAACAGCAGATCGTATTTTAAATATATTCAAATAAGGGGGTGTTAAAAAAATTTAGCTGTCAGATATGATAAACTTCAAGCAATACCACTAATGGACAAGCTATACCGGGGGATGGGCGGGTCGGGGACTTTTATAATATACTGATGGAAACAATACCCGACGATTTAGGTAAAACTGAGACAAGGTGGGCGTCAAAGATAGGGGATGATGACATCGCTTTAGATAAGTCATTAGAATTGGGGGAAAATATATTTTTGGCGGCAAACCTTCAAGCACAAAACTACAAAACCCTATTTAACTTATACTATACTCCCGCAAAACATTTTGGTTGGGGAAAACGAGAGACTGATCAATGCCGTAGATGTCAGCATAACCCTGCCGATACTATACATATGTTTTACGCATGTAAGTCCTTGATTCCGCTAAAAAAGGGTAAAGAGAAATTCTGGCAAGAATCAATTAACTGTGCGATTGTTATTAGCTCGCCGCTGATGCTATTTGGATATGATAGTCGAATTGGGTTAGCATCAGCACATCGGGATTTTGTGTTCGTTACAATAGCGGTAGCAAGATTACTGATAGCTACAGCATGGAAGGATTCAGAACCCCCTGTATATATTGCCTGGCTCCATCACTTATTGAGTATACATGCTCTGGAAATGGCTCTTTATAAGAACAAGGGTCACCGAGCTAGAGTGAAAGGGGGTAAGATCTGGGCACCCATGACAAATTGGCTTGAAAGAAGCCACGGGGAGCCGGCAAGCAGGACAGGAATCGGTTAATTTGTGTTTGTACCCGTAAGAAAAATGAAAATAATTTAATTTGATGGGTTTTTTTTTTCCCCCAATGTCATTCGTGAACCTAAAGAGTATACTGTAATATAATGTATGAATCTAGATGTGTAAATACCTTTTCTTTGTGCTTTATGATGTACCTGACGGCATAAAATTAAATATAATAAAAAAAAATTAAAAAAAGGATCTGCCAACACCGTAGCAGAGTACGCTGTAAGACACAAAATGCCCCCCCCGTTGAACATTTTGAGGAAACCGGTCATACCGACAATGACATACGCTGGACTGTCATTAGCGTGGTTAAACCACCCCTGAGAGGTGGGGACATTTCCCAAACTACTCAATAAGGAAGAATTAAAATGGATCCTGAAGACTAACAGCATACACACAGGTCTGAACCGGCTTGAAGACTGGACCACACTTATATAAAGTATAATGTAAATGTGGGTTTATTGTACATCACCTGTAACCTTTGATGCAAGTATTACCATCTTGACACCAATGTATATATAGCACTGTGGTCGTGTCCGTTTATTACTTACATGTCTTTGTTCCACCTACCCTCTACTGTCCTTTTTTAATCCATTCGCAATTTATGGATTTAACTGGAGGTATTGGCATCGCTCTACCTGGCATTGGACGATGGTACTTGGCTCTGACCTTTTAGTTACATAAGCGCCGGACACTGGCAACTGTATAGAATTTCACCAAATTGGCTTCCCGTTTTTCACTTTTCTTTCTCTTTTACTCTCACCTCAGTGATCTATTTTTTCTAAATGCTCTCGATATCAGAGTTGCATTCAACACTACCACTCTGACACTTCCTTACCAGCTTAAGATGGCCGACACCATTCTTTCTTTCCCTTGTCCCTCTTTCATCTCTATCCAGAGACCACATGACCATTTCTACCTAATCTTTCTTTCCCTTGTCCCTCTTTCATCTCTATCAAGAGACCACATGACCATTTCTACCCAATCGCGCTTCACCACACGCCATAAAAACCCAGCTGGCTAAGGGCTCTCTCTTCCGCATCTCGGAAGCCGGCATTCACTGTCTGCAACCCAGGAACACGGACCTAGGTAAGCGCTCTCTGCCTCCCAAATCCCACGACTACGCTTGAAGATACCATTCTTCAAACCTGACCTCATTCTTTCCTTACAGCACAACCCTATATCTGGAATTAGGAGCACGCGGCTGCAGCTCCCTCCCCCATTGGGATACTCAAGCCATCACGCCTTCCCCTTCCCATCACTGGATGGGTAAGCCTTCTTTTCCTTCACTCACGAATTTCTATTTCAGAGCGGTTGCTCTGCACGCTCCTTACCTTTTCCTTATTCTCGTTTGTACAGGTCTCGCTAATACCGCGCCATTACCTTTGACGCTCTAAGCGGTCCGTTTACCCTACACCTCTGATTGTATTTTTCTTGGTAAGCACCTGCCTGCTCATTCTCTGGCATCTATTTTAACTCTCTCTTCCCCCTTCACTACAGCTCCTCTATTTTTCCTCCTTCAGGTCTGGCTGTTCGCCATTCGTGCCTTCAGTCCCATATTTGTTACTACCCATGCGGGAGTTGCCAACACATATGTGTCTCCTTTTTAAGTGTTTATTCACGGCTTAACTTACGTAAGGCGCGTACGTTCACTCTTCCCAGTTCACAGCGGAATCGCTCGCCTTTTCATATTTCTTAGGCACCTTCACGCGGCCTAGCGCAGAATGGCTATGCAATTTTTCTTCCTTCCATGTTTTTATCTCTACTCGCACGGCCTCCTTCAGACCTTGTCATTAAGACAAATGTTTAATTGTACTCTATATATGAGGTGCTCCCAAACCTTGCTACATGAAACAGACTAGTCCGTATTTTACTCTTATGTTTGTACCTGAACCAGTGCTTTCTTTTAATTATTTGTATTCCTTTTTTCCCCCTTTTCCTTCTCCCAATTGTACCTCAGTTATTACAGGCAATTGCACACAGGCATGCTTATTCTAAATGTCCTGATGATGATCCATTTATTGTATATATGGATCGAAACGCCGTTGACACCCGTTACACCTTATTCACTGCTCTAAATTGTCATTTAATGTGTAAAGGTGTTCTCTTGCAATTTGTTTGTTACATTGAAAATTGTGTGTTTAACAAACCTACAGCTTTGCCTGAGCCTTTTTGTTCTTTATTGTTTGTCCCTCTTGGTTTAGTAGGATGCAGGCTTGTGTCCCACTTACAAAATTGTTTTGTTTGTATTGTTCCTATTTGAATTTAAAATATTAAATATCTGACCTCTGTCCGGCTGGACAAGTTATACAAATATAGTACTGACTGGGTCTATATTCATTTTCCCCCTTTTTACTGTTGTTTCTTTAGGGACCACTGTTCTTAAAAATATATGAATTGTGAGAATAGGGCACAAATGCCAATGGGTGGTGTCACATATTTTTTCCCTTTTGCGCCCAGTTCATTTGTATATTTTGGGTGGCTGGGTATGCAATTTGATCAATCATTACTGTAGTTATGGACAAACCAAGGAGGTGTTCAGTGTCATAGGCGGTGCATCAGAATGTTCCTTCAGTAGATGCTCATGATGCCAGCTGGACCAGAACTAGTTATACTGTGTACAGACAATTGTTATTGTGCATGAAGAGACAGAAGAGAGTCTTTTAGGGAGGCGACTATGGCCTTTTCAAAACTTGGCCCAGGAGGTTCAGGGTTTGTTGTCAGAGAAGGCAGATGTGAAAATAAGTTGGAACTGAAGAGGTTGCTGGGACACTTACATTTCATCTACAGAAGTGGTAAGGGAAGGAAAGGCTTTCTCATGAATAATGGGAATGGTGGTGTCTGGAGCATCGGTGCTACACCACAGCATGCAGCTGGAGGGTGCTGGTCCAGGCAGATCTGAAGTGTTTTTGTTATGTTTGAAGGAGTTCACTAAATAAAACAATTCAGCTCTAGGGGATGCTATTTGAACTGGGTGATCAGAATTACTCTGATGTTGTTGTAACTGGAGGTTTTGGCCTGTATTAGGGGAGATTTTGCACAGAACTGTAGAAGAGGTTCGGAAGTGGAAGGGGTTTAGCATTTTGTTCCTGCAACTATTTTGGCTGCTGTTGGCATTAGTCTTTTGTGGAGACTAGTTGGTCAACAGGAAAGTTAAATGTAATACAGACAATAAGGTGGTGGTGGTTTATCTGACACCTTGAAACATTTGAGGGTATCAGTGTTGTTTCAAGATGCCTAAACCTACATCCTTGCTCTCCTCATTTTCAACTTGGGGTTCCTTGCCAGCTATTTGTGGGACCAGAAATAATTTCTATAATTGTAAATTCATAGCTTTGTGCAAGGATAGCATATGATGATGCATAATAAGTGGTACATTCCTGAGCATGTGATCGCCCTCATTTGTTATACTGAATGTTATGGCTCCCGACCTCTATCTCTCATGCTCAGTGGTGGGACCGAAATGTCCCCTGCATGCAATACTGGCCTGCCCCCTGCCATGAGTGACCAACTGCACATATCTGGTGTCCTGACTGGATTTCTGGGCCTGAGTTCACCCTAATCTAGCATTGGCGCAGAGGCCTAGGCCTGTCCAAGACAAAAGTATGTCCTCGACTTGTTCTGTGACCTGTAGGGATGTTCCAAGCGTGCCCTCATTTGGTGACATACATGCCATGGGTTTAGTACGTGGAGCGGTGGCGGCAGCATGCCGTATTTTGAGAACTGATTGTGTTACCAGATTGTGATTGTGTAACCAGAACTTTGAGTGTCAGACATTTGAGCCTCTCCTCGGCTCACATGGGTGTAGAGGAGAGGCAGCCACAAGAACAGAAGGCACAGCCTGCACTAGATCATGTGCAGGAACCTCAATGCCATAGCTGCTACCAGAGCAAAGGCCTGAGCAGCGCTCAGGAGAAGTCAAGCGAGAGGACTTGAGACTTTTTGCCCACATTAATATTAGGGTAACATCTACTGACTGGGTTGTGCATTTATCTCCATGAGGTCAATAGTGAGCTACTATGCGCTGAATTCATGCCACTGTCAGAATATGGGATCTGTAATTGATAGGGTCACCCAGATGAGAAGGAAATCTTAAGGCAGGGGGTGTAGCACTTACTGAAATCCCGGGATACAACCCTGAGTTGGTTCATTGAAATGCATTGTGTAGTGTTTAATTTTGTTGTGTGATTAAAGTACTTGATTTTAAAAAAAGACTGTGCTCTGAGCTCTTGCTCTCAACACTATCTCCCTGCATGCAAAGCCTTTAACTGCTCAACCGCCCTACCTTGAGAGTCTAGTGTGGAAGAGTTGTACTTGTCCCAGTTTGCAGGGCCATAGTAGGAATTGACCGAGGACACCAGTGACAAACAACCTCACCCACCACAGTTAGAGCTTATCCACACTATCATCTATTTGCATTCAAAAGAGAACTAAAATTATTTCTTCTTGATCACTTTCATCCTTATATTCTCTCTCTAGTTACCTAACTCTCTTTTTTGAAGTCTAGTAGATTTTCTATTAGGGTGTCACACTGTACTGTGCCCGTCCAATGCACATGATTGTCTTTGTTTGGACTGATCATACACTTTTTTGTACATAATTGTTGCACTGTGCTGACTTTTGTGTGAGTTTTTCATAACCTTTGCCTTGTACACTGCTTAAGTTACTATTTTTTACACTGCTTTATACGGTGTCCTCTGTAAAGCGCTCTGATGCTCCGGGTCTTGTATACAATATACAAAACATATAAATAAAAATGAAAAAAATACTATGGGGCATATTCTCAAGGACTTATCGCCGAGTTGGCGGCACTTTATCTCAGCCAAAGTGGCGATAGATTTATTGCACCATTCACAAGCTGGTGCTAACAGCCGATATCGCCAGTTTTCCTGCGATAGCATCCGCAAAAAACATCGCCACGGATGACACCGGCAACTAACGCTAATGAGATGCAGAGTAGGCGTTCCTGTGCAAAAAGCTGCGAAAACACCACTTCGCAATATTCTCTACGACCAGCCAGATCGGCGATAAGATCCCAAAACAGACGATAAGGCGCGTTAGCAGCAGGGATTTAACACCTGCTCTTACCTGGTGTTAAGTCGGACGACAACCTGCACCACAAAAGGGAGCCCAGACCAGAGCCACACCTGAAGAACAACAGATGCCATGGATCATGCAGCTCGGAGCCCCAAGAGGGCCATAACACCCACCGCCACCCCCCAGGAACGCCCCCCCCCCGGACTACCACAGAGGCAGCGCAGACAAGGACAGCGGACCTTCAGAAAACGCACCAGCCTCACAGACTTGACACCAGAGGATGTCATTGCCCACTACAGGCTCAAAAGGACAACCATCCTCCGCATCCTGACCATCATTGCCCATAGGCTGATGGTACCAACACAGCGGACAACCAACATCCCTCCGCAGACAAAGCTTCTGGCTGTGCTGCACCTGTTGGCCTCTGGGACCTTCCAACCAACAACTGCCAGAGTCGGAGGAGTCTCACAGCCAGCCCTATCAAATTTCCTCACACCTGTCTTGGATGCCATCATCAACTTGGTACCCCAGCACCTGCACTTCCCCCACACTGCGCAGGAACAGCTGGAGACCAAGCAAGGCTTCTACGCCATAGCTGGCTTCCTGCACGTCTTGGGGGCAATCGACTGCACACATGTACTCCTCGTGCCCCCTGCCGCCACTGCACACAATTACCGCAACAGGAAGCACACGCATTCCATCAATGTGCAGGCAATAGTGGACCACAGGGGACTCTTCACCAATGTCGTCGCCAACTACCCAGGCAGTGTGCATGATTCCTTCATCTTCCGACAGTCCATCATCAACCAGCGCTTTCAGGATGGCACCTATGGGAATGCATTGCTCGTTGGTAAGTACCAAATGAACACACCACACACCTCAACTACACAGTCATGCAACTCACGACTCTGGTAATGCACACGTTACAAACTCACATACAACATGCCAAACAACATGCCCACCTACCAGACACGACAGCACAACTTACTGTGGTAACATGGGCTAGCCATGTACACAAGCCATCAACGGCATGGCACCTCAGCCACACAATAGCAGAATGTGGGGAGAGGTGGGAACCAGGCATGTGTGAAGGAGGCAAGTGACCCATGAATGAGAATGTACACAATGCCAAGTGTGGCGTGGATGTGCTGGACAGACTGCAGTATGCAGACCGCAGACATGTCCATGTCGACATATACTGCTGGTGTCTGGAGTGTAGTGGACAGTGGACGCAACCATGTCACCTCAGGCAGTGGGGAAGACCTGGGACATGTAGCTGTGTCGTACCCCCCTGTAAGCGTAAGCAGAGTGGGCTGGCGTACGACAGTCCAGCGTAGGGGTGTGGATGATCAGCCCGGGGCTCTGGGCGTTGCTAAGTGTTGGCCTTGCCAAGGAAGTAACTAATGCGTGTGTCTTTGTCGTAGTGTCGGCGCCACCCGTCCCGCAATGGACAATGTTGCGATGTAGCATGCCCCCGGAGCGCGGGCTCGGCCGAGGTGAGAAATGAAGGAGCGCAAGCCCGCTCGGGGTCCAAGATCATACGTGCCAACTGTTGTGTGTGTCGCTATTACCGCAGCATAGGCCAAAGGACTACCCTCAACCGCATCGCATGTTCAGCCAGCCATGAACTCCACATCTGTGTGCGCCCTATCCTTGGCATAGGCCTACACACATGTGGCCACCCACCTTCAACGCACATCATCACAGTGTCGTTGTCAGGCTTGTGGACATGCGCAGACAGGCATGAGAATGGTGTGGCGTAGGAGTGCAAGTGATGCAATCGCGCTGCGCACACTAGTAAATAGGCTCGGGGGAGGGAGGAGCAGCAGTGAGGCTACGTAATACACATTGATGCCGCTCATTTGCTACATCAAACAGGAATCACTAAGTCAAACAGGAATCACTAAGTCACACATATGACACACCAATGAACTAGTGATCCTGCCAACACATCATGCAGAACCAACGTTTGACTCATGTCTCTCTGCACTGTCACAGGTGATCAAGGATATGCACTCTGCCCTTGGATGATGACACCCCTCAGAGCCCCGAACACACAGGCCCAGAGGCAGTACAATGCGGCCCACAAACGCACCAGGGGCATCGTGGAACGCACATTTGGCGTGTTGAAGTCACGTTTCAGGTCCTGGACATCACAGGTGGAAGGCTCCTGTACAGCACAGGAATCGTGTGCAAGATGATCGTTGCATGTTGTGTGTTGCACAGCATATGTGTACGCACAAATGCCCCATGGCTACAAGTGCCAGATGCACCGGACGATGATGAGGAAGATGAGGCAGGTGGACCACACCCCACTGCAGCAGCAGCAGGAATAGCCCGTAGGAACACCATCATTGACAATTTCTTCACATGAGCACGTCACATTGTCACAGTCCTTAGCAATCATGGGACAGTACATAATGACCACAGGCACAACATGTGCAAATAAATTCATTACAACACACATTCCCTGTGCATATTACTCCTCTGTACAAGCACATCACTCTGACAGGTGTATGTGCAACATGTAGTGCTGACAATCTCATGGATTGGAAATAGATGGTGGGTGTGTCACCTCTGTACAGAGAGGCTGTTTAGGGTGTCACGTATTTGAAATGCCATTTCTGTGTGTCATAGATAGTACGGAATCCCACTCATCAGCGTTTCACATGTGTCCCAAATCATTACATATAGGCTGTCATTTGTGACCTACAATTGACAACAGGGCTTCTTTTGGGTCATATAAGTACCACCATGATGCAGGGATGCACCCTGTGACTCAAGTCCCACAACATGAGCTACATGGACGTAAGGGGGAATCACTGCCCCTACATTCGTCCATGCTTTCATACTTGATTAATCATAGACATGACACATCTGTGTGTATTAGAATGTATTATTCACGTTCAGTGGAGTGTTGAAGCTGTCTTAGTACTGGGCCATGCAGACAACACTTTCCAATGTTGCCCCGTGGAGGGCCAGCCAGAGTCCTTTAGGGATTGACAAGTTACTCGGAAGGGCAAGAGTCCAGTCCGCAGGCTGATTGCTGTGTCATTGTTGAGCATGCAAAATATGGCAGTCCATGTCGAGGTCCAAGGTTAGTGTCGCAGAGTGTGTCGGGGGGACAGTGGAAGGTGTTGTTCCAGGGCATGATGCAGAGGGCAGACCGAAGCAGAAACAAGCCATATGGTGGAGATGAATGCTACTGCTTCCTCCTTACCACTGGGGCAGATTCATCCTCGTCTTCGTCCTCTGATGTTTCATGTGCCTCACATGTGGGTGGTGGTGTTTGCTTTGCAGCACTGTGTGACACTGACACATCAGGGGCCGGAGATGCGGATGTAGAAGTAGCAGCAGCGTTCATCTGCGCAATGTCTTGTGGCATCACTCCCGTGATGAGGATCTGCAGGGCATGGAAGATCCCATCTACAGCTTTCTCGTGTGCAGCCGTGGTAGCCATTCCTTGCGCCTGCATCCACTCCATGTTCTCCATGACCCTCCTTATGTTTCCCAAATCATGGATGACATCGCTGTAGCCACTCTGACTAGACAGTTGTTTTTGTCTCCGAGTCATGACTCCAGCGACGCCAGCCATGGATTGTTTGAGGGCATGGGGCGGACTGTGGGTGTCCGTTAGGGAGTGTAAGTGGTCCCTGATGGAACTTAGACACCCACGTATGGCATCTAGTTTGGCTGCCATGAGGTCGAACCCCACCCGCACATGTTCAGCCAGCTCCTTCTGGCAGTCTAACACACGGCGTTGGAACGCCATCTGTTCTTCGGTGAGGTGCTGGGAGCCAGACGTGGTGGTGGGTGCTTCCTGCTGTGTGGTCTGTGCAGGGGGTGGGATCACCTCGATGGTGCTGGGCTGCTCTGCTACTGGAGGTGGGGTGCGGAGGTTGTCCATGAACCGTTGGAGTTCGTCGGAGTCGATGTCCTGGAGGTCGTCTCCATCATCGCTGACGTGATGTAGGACGTGCTTTGCAGGAGGTGTTGATTGTCCCTCTGCAATGTAAAGGGGAGATGCAGTTTCACAGTGTGTTCCATGTATGTTGACGCATTGGCGGAGTTTACATACAGACTGCATGACAATGTACATTGTGACTGTTTGTGAGGAGATGCCTATTTGATGTGGGACAGTGGACATTTGTACTACATCACGGATGTGAGGTTGTACTCGTACATTGTCATCTCACAGTTTCCTGCTATGCCAGATGTGATTGGCCATTTTGTGCACACATGCAGCACCAGTTGTGTCCTGTGTTCTGTTGTGAAAGTGTTGCAGTTTGTACCACATTGTTGTCAATGTTGAGGTGCTGTTATTCTTATGTGTGTGTGCTGCATTGTGGGTGAGTCGCCCCTGCAGCTCTGATTGGTCTGCCCCTTATCCCTTTCAGGCGGTGTGCCTTTGACTTCTGTGCTTCTACAGTGCTGAGATGTTGCGGACTTGGGTGAATTGGGCTCTTTGTCGAGTTGTGACTCATGGGCATGGTTTGTCCGAAGATGTGTTGTTGGAGTCAGGGGTTGTTTGTGCACGTGGATGTGTCAGAGTGTGACCTGCTCCTTTCCGGATGTGGTCCACACTCAGTCACCTCGGTGTCGTGGCGTGCACCATGTCATGGTAATTGGACTGCAGCCATGCTAATCGTCATGCAGTGTCACTTGCATTGTCAGTGTGGCTCACGGATCCGCAGCTTTGCTGGGTTCAGCACATGTGTATGGGTTTGTTGTGAGATTAGTGATGTGTGGGGAGGGCCCCCTCCGGGCTCATTGTCGACGGGGGCCTACTTGCTGTTTCTATGTGTGCTGCAGTGTGCCAAGGGGATCAGGGACATGATCCAGAGTCGTTGTGGGTGTGCAGTGTGCTGTACTTAATTGTGCATGTGTGCCATTGTGCCCATCTCCCCCCGTCCCCCCAGTCCCTGGTCGGTACTCTCCCTGTTGATGTTCTGTCAGGTCATGTTGAGCAGTGTCAGGATCCACTACTCCTGGCACCGTATCCCGACTGATGACTGTGGCCACCATTTTCTCCATGTCATCCAGCTCCTGGTGTGCCGCTGGACCCCCACCTCCAATCTGCGTTGCTGCTTTCATGTTGGCATCGAGTTTCTTCTTGGTTTTGCCCTTCACATCATTCCAGCGCCTCTTGACCTCTTCCATTGTCCTCCTCAACTCTGCAACTGCATTCACATGGTCCAAGATAGTCTGCCATGTTTGCGTCTTTGTTGCCAATGACACGTTGGAGGTGACGAACAGTTGTTGGTAGTGTTCTATCACCTCCGTAACGATGATCCTGTTTTCCTGCGGACTGAACAGCGACTTCCTCTTCTCCTTGGCCTTCCCCGACCCCGTGGTTCCTTGCTGGTCGTCTGTGGGGCTTGTGGGGTTCACGTTGTACTCTGCACTCGGTCCGGGTGCATCCATGGTGCTACGCAGTTTAACTTTTTTTTTTCTGCTTTTATGGTGCATTTTCCCGCATGACGCGGGGGAATTGCAGGCCTGTCGCTGGTTATCGCTGATTTATGTATCGCGATTTGGGGCATCGCGACTTTTTTCGCGTTCGTGTTTCGCATTTTTTGGGCGTCGCGTTAATTTTGACGCGGTCATTTGGCGCGTTATCGTGAGACTATCGCATGGTGCCGCCGGGTTGAGAATACAATGTTAACACAGTGTTATTTTCCCGCGATAGGCTGCGATGTGCAAAGTTGCGTTAAGCTAATTTTGTGATAATTATCACACGTTCTTGTGAATATCCCCCTATGTGTGATAAATTATCAGAAGGTATTTCTTCTGAGCCAACCAAAATTGAAATCGCAACAGGGAACAATTTCTGACAGGAGAACTTCCAAACTCCCAAACTGAGTAGACCATCCCATCCAGACGGCGTGCCCAGAGCACGGAGCACTTCACAGCCTAGCGGCCATTATGAAAGCAAAACACCGCACTGCACATGCTGCGTCTTCCCTGGTGAGACCTCCCATCGCCATGATGGGACTCTGTTTACATTTTAAAGTTTGAACTCACTGCGAATCTCTGCGGGGAGCTAATCAATGGAAAGGCCATCGCCACACAGAGCCATGACACAGACACTTAGGCACACCACCCCAGGCATGAAATCAATGCATCCATGCGAAGGCTTCCCTGGAAGCAGTGCTTATCAAGTCTCCATTATTTATGAAGCGTAAATAACATGGAATGTCTCGATCACTCTGCTGCCTACACATTATATAATGCAAAGTCTATTTCCAAGGATGTGGACTTATTCTGATTGCCTTATTTGAGTACACACTAATGCATATAATAAGGATAGTACAAGCCACATATTAGTTATGTGACTATGTTAAAGGGACGAGGGCATAGGTAATGGACAGGTGCATGTATTTTATTTCATATAATTGCTAGCGGAGCCATTTCTGCCTGCTCTGCACTTACCCACTGCCCTTACTCACTGAAAAGGGAGTATCCAGGAAGCTCCCTTATAATGTTGGCCTTCTATACCCCAGTCCGCTCATCTTGGCCTGCTTGGAATGGTGAAGCCTTGATATTTAGCAAGTGTGTGTGTGAGTGAGGAGCAGCACAGTAGCGACACTCGTTCCTGTAACAAATTATTTCAAGCAAGTAGTGACATAATACTTTTGTAATACATGGAATTCTGTGATCCCTGTACAAACGCCAGCCTCTAATTTCTTTATAATCGGCGAATTGGGGCGCGCCTTGCCGCTGATTATAAAGAAAAGACGTCAGAACTGGGCTATTATAAGTTATTACAGTCAAGTTCTCACATCACAATGCCTGCTGCCAGCAGCCAAGGTAAAAGGCAGGTCAGGTCACGGAGTATAGCTGGAGAAGCTGTTTAAAGCATTGAAAACAGAACATTGGTTTTCTTCAGCTCCATTTTTTAGCTTACAATGACAAGCAGGAAGAATATGTTTATTTTTTGCACTCTTTAGCTAGTTAGAGAAAAGCTAGAATCTTTCTGCATGTTTTTACACATTCTGAGCTAGTGCAGCTTTTATTCTTTAAAAAAAAAATCTGACTTGTATTGAGCTGTTTCTAATATCTGTTTAAAACAAGCATTTGCAATGCAATCGGTCTTGCCTTTGGGACCTTATATGTATTTAGCTATGCAGCACATTAGCCTGGGTGCTGAAACATCTACTGTTCTTTAACATGGAGGGAAAGTAAGCACCAAACTGCGTGACACGCCAGGTATGGGAACACATGGAGAGAAATGTTGCCTTTCAGCGGGAAATAGTATAGTCCAAAGCTCTGTTTTTAATATAAAAGCAGGGCCTTCGGTGGTCATATCACTGAAAATACAAGATTTGAAAAAAAATTATTGTCTACGGGTGCTCGTGGAAGACAATTTCTATGGACTGGAATCTAGAGAATGCTAAAGTGATTCTGGTATTTTACTGACCTCTGCTGGTCGATTTCTATCAAGAAAGTTAAATAGAGGCAGTTGCCAGAAAAATTAAAAAAAGAAAGTCCCTCAGCAGAAAGCAATTCTGGTATTTTACTGACCTCTGCTGGTCGTTTTCTATCAAGACAGTTAAATAGAAGCAGTTGAACAGAAAAAAAGTCCCTAAGCGGAAGCAGATAAGTCCTAGGGCTGATCTCCAGAGCCCACAAAGTACATACACATATAAGTATATACTAAAGTATATACTAAAGTATATACAAGAGGTGTTGAATGCTCGACCTAAAAAATAACTAACAGGTTTTTGATGTGTTTAATTTTGCACTAGAGGTTTTATATCTATTCTTCATTGTGCAAACACGCGCGCTCTTTCATATGAAAGAGCTACCCACCAAGATTTTAAGGTGTTTGTGGGAAAGGTGATGGTGTGACCATGTATTATATGGGATAAAGTACTCCCTGATGTAAATGTGAAGGCTATTGCAAGTCACCTAGCAGTTTCATAGCCTTATAAAGGAACTCGGCCTGCTGCCCCATTTCTCCTTATGGTTATGAAACACCTCGGTGACTTGCAATATCCTTATAATGTATGGCAGGGGGTACTTTATCCCTTATAATACAGGCATCTTCTGACATCAGGATACAGCGCTGAAAATATCAGTCCCCCACATATTATAGACAATATAAAATATAATTAACAAATATCATGTTTTATAGCAAAGACTTCTCACAAACCTACACGTATTTTGTTATATTGATAAACAAATAAGTACTGTCTGAGAGCTTATGGGTGCAGTTTCACTGCTCCTGTTTGACCTAATTTATCAGCTGCATCTGACGCCACTGACTATCACCTGCTCCTCTCACGGCTAGAACATGCTGGTCTCCAGGGTGAGATATTAAACTGGATTTCTTCTTCTTTGTGTAAGCAGTGACATTCTATTGCAGTATCGCCCTTTAAATCTACTGAAATACTTCTGACCCCTTTGGGGTCACCCCAGGACAGGAGTGACCAGCCTGCCCACCAGTCAACTTTCAAGCCTGCTTACCATTTTCAAGTCACAGTTGTGTCTTAATTCATTGAAATATAAGGGCAGAGCAGAGAGATACTTGCACACGTCCGTGATTCCCAAATCTGACAACATCCCTTCTTTCCACGCTACTTGGCGAAAATTCACAACCAGTAGGGAGTGGTTAAATGGGCACAAGACAGAGCTTTTACCATAGCCTTAATCCATGAAGCAGTGGAAAAATGGGGTAAATAAATGTGTTTTATGAACACAGAACTGAAGTTATTGTCTTATCTTCTTCACTACAGCTTGGGGGGGGGAGGTCTGT
Source organism: Calotriton arnoldi (assembly GCA_963921515.1). Taxonomy (NCBI): domain Eukaryota; kingdom Metazoa; phylum Chordata; class Amphibia; order Caudata; family Salamandridae; genus Calotriton; species Calotriton arnoldi. The sequence continues at coordinate 537,322 of CAWUFW010006997.1, read as the reverse complement.
ACTTTCTATCCAGCAGACTATGGCGACGAGAGGGAGGCGTGAGTGAGTCTTAAAAATATTTCCTGCCTGTGCGAAAGACATTTACGATGGAGGTCATTTAGAGTTTGACTGAGCATGAGGACCGCTGCAGAAAGTCAGTTCTCCAGGCCCACCAAACTCACGTCTGCCTTGCTCTATTTAGGGTTTGGGGAAGCACTGGGTTTACACCGATGGAGTTCAAACGGGCTCTGCCAATGTAAACACTTGACCTAATGGACGATCTGTCACAAGGCAGTCAGGCTATAGTGACAGCTGTCCTGCCCTCTTTAGGATGGGATGGCCGTCACTCCTTGCACGGGACTGACATGTGATGGATACCAGTCCCCTGTGCAGGTAGAAAACGCCCTACTGTTTGCCCATGTTTTTTTGTTTTCTAAAAACAAACTCCCAATTTGGAAGTTTGTTTTTAGAAAAGAAAAACGTAGAAGAGCCTCATCAATATGGTCCCTACTCAGCAAAGTGTTAATTCCTTCACAGGAACCGCTGCAGCATCATCTCAAATAAAGGAAGCAAAATCCCCAGCTGCCTGCAGGATCACTAAATCTGGCAGGCGATCCTCCATCAGGAGAGTGGAGGACATCACCCCCGCTGGCCTGTTCTGCTCCAACTAGACATGGACAGAACATAAGGTGATCCAACAGCCTGTTATCTAGAAGAGAGAATGGGGTGCTCAGGGGTGGATGGTTATTTCGTGAGCTGACTGAAGATTCTCGGAAAGCTGAAGATGAAAGCTGCTCCTCTGGGCTAACACTCAGTAAGGCATTGTACCTTCACATTCTCTGTCGCAGATAGGAGGGTCCCCAGGCACTCTGCCAGTGCCAAAGGTATGTTTCAACCCCTATGACTTCCAAAATGACAGTGAGGATAAAGTCACTTTAGAAATGACTATCTTTTGCCAGGTATTCCCCCCAGATATTTGCCTTGACTGTTTTTGTCGGCTGTAGAACTCTGCACAATTTACCTCTGCTAACTAGTGGTAAATCACTGTGCCCCCAATTTAAACATGATGAAATTGACATACCCCTGATTGGCAAATTTAACATACCTATAAGTCCCCAGTATATGGTACCAGTGTGTAACCAGGGCCTGGAAGTTAAATGTCACAAATAGACTGCAGCATCCATTGTGCCATTCACACCAGTGAAAATGTAAACATGACTAGAGATCTTCCACCAGTAGCCTGACTGTGCAGGTTTTAACTGCAAATTCGACCTATCAAAATAACCTTGTTTGACAGGCCTAAACCTTCGTATTAAGTATTTGTAAGCCAACCCAAAGTAGGCCTTATTGCCCATAAGGCAGGGTGCATGGTATTTAAAAGTAAGACATGTAAAAATGTAATGTTTAATATGTCTTTAAAGTGACTAGCACCTCAAAACTATTTTCACTTTGTCACAGCTAGCTGTTCCACAGGAAAACACTGGGATGCAACATCAAATACTAATAGTGCATCTCCAGAATGGGATTTGCAGTTCCTCTGCCAGACCAGCCTTCATCACAGTGGTCTTCTTGTTGCCATCTCATTATCAGATCCTGCTGGAGTGTCAAGATCTGCTTGACATGCCTGCTGAGGTCCTAATATGACAGTTGGGCACACTTGAAAGGAGGGAAACAGAATGGCAAAACAATCTGTATGTGTCCACTGTCTGGTTGCTGAACTCAACTTTTGTTCTACCTGACTTCTGTCCCTGAGTTTGGTGGGGGTACAGGGACTGCCTAAAACTGGATTTTAGTGTTTGACATGGGAAGACACTAGGATTACTACAGTACACTCCTTCCACCCCCCCCCAGCCCTCAGGGACCCAGTTTAGTGTGGCTGAAGACATCGGCCATCTTGAAAATGCCCAAAGTGGGTATGGTTAGCCAGGAGAACCTTTTCCCCAATGGCTAGGGCATACCCAGGGGTCATTTCCACCCACTAGTTTGTACCAGGCATACATGTGACACCTCCAGCATCTACATCAGAACAGTCCTGGACCTATGGAAGATCAGAAGAGGACTGAACCAGCAGTCTGAGACCGGTGAAGAGACTGCAAGACTGGACCCAAGACCTGTGAAGAGACTGGAAGACTGGACCCAATTTCCCTCTTGTACCCAGAACAAAGAAGTGGACTGAAGGGTTATAAGGCTGACCTCCTATTAAAGCTGCAGGGACACAAGAAGCTACAAGACGCTTTTCCTACAACTACACAGCTTACCAGTAGCATCTGGACCTGCACTGGAAACTCATGTTCGGCTCTGCCTGCCACCCTCTGAGGCTGTAAGTAGCACCCCTGAAGTTCTCGGGGTGGAGGCTTTAGAAGTGATCCCCTTGGTGATTGGGACGTAAAGGACTACAGTTAGAAGGTAAAATCTTTGACCAGGATGAATCTGGTTAGTGTATTCGACGTGTGCTCCATCGCGTATGTCGCCAAATTTGGCCTAAGCCACATTCTACCGCAGCCTTGACTATCATTGTCACGTTGTGCTTCTTGGCTCTATTTCTGCTTAACATTTTAAAAATTCATATCTCCGGCTCCCCTGATTAGATGTTAGACATTTTGGTGTCATTTTTTTGATTAAATTGTACTCTATTTTTGTAATCCCTTTTTTGATTTGTATTGTTTTTCATTTCAACTTTATTTCTGTTTTAGTACTGTATAAATACTGGACACATTGCCTCTAACTTAAGTCTGTCTTCTCTGTGCCATAGATACCAGGGTGTGGAGCTCAGGTTTATATGTGGAATTAGCTGTTCACCCTGGCCAGGATTGTAATTATTGCTTGAGGTGGGTATTTACACCCCCACAACTAATAACTCAATTTCTTACACTCCCCATATTAATAGAAGACTGAGTCTAGGATGCCACATAGGTTTTAGATTGGCACATGGCAGCTCACTGAGCAGCACTGCAAAGATAACTACAGCAGTTTGGTCAGTCAATGTGCTATATATGACAAATCATCTGAAGGATGGATCAGTGATGTGAATGCTCACCACCAATAAATGTGGTAATCTGGCTTTTGGAAGACTGAATTCTGGCAAGACAGAGTCATTCTTCCATACCTCTGAGGTGGGTTAAACTGAGCACCGTAAACAGGATAACAGTAACTTCCATTATTTGCGGCTCTTGGGAGTACATAGCAAAAAACAGTGTTTGACATAAGTAAAATCATAGCCTACAGGCTGCAGGTCTAGCATCACAACAATTTGGCTAATTATCTAACTCATTATCCTCCTATTTTCTTTCCACTTATTGCTTCGGCCGTGGAACCCCTCCTAGGCTATGTTATCTCGTTAACCTCTGTGGCGACAGTAAAGTCCAAAGACCTGTGCCATCCATATAACCCACCATTGCCACATCAGATCATACAAAGACACACCACTAGGGTACTGTTAGCGACTCTCTCAAATCAAGCATTTGTTCCATCCTAATATTCTGAATCAAAACAAGGGTGAGACTCTGGGAACATGTTGGCCTGGATACTTACTGGGTAAAGCACAGAGAATTCCTACTGTCAACAAACGTGTATTCTCATGTGCTAGTCAATGGTGCAAGCCAGTGATTGAAATCCCTCAAGATAATGACAAGGCCAAAGGGAACAGAAATAAAGACTGGAAAGGTATTAACGTAGCTGAGGGCATGACTCTTTCTTTCAGGTACACAAATCACTAGCCTTGCCATGGATTTATAGCAAGAGGGTTTCTTCTATGAGTTTTGTTCTGCAATGACCTGAGAACCTCTGTGTCAGTAAATAGGTGCCTGTTACCTGTTTGCTGAGGCATTATAAACCATTAACAGTGTAATTTGACCTGAGCAGTGCTACTGCGATAAGGATATCCAGCGAAGTTGAATTAGCCCTTTCCTGGATACTCCAAGAGGTAAAGGCTCAAGAATGTTGCCTGTTGAACAGTGGTACCATAGCGAGTTTAAGAATGCGACTGCCAAAATTGTAATTGTAAAGTTTATTTATAGAGAACTTACTACCCTAACAAGGCATTGAAGCACTTTGCGGCAAGTAGCACGCTACTCTGCAACCCAAGGTTAGAGTTAAATAGGTAGTACCATTGAAGAAATCCGAAGGAAATGCTTTTTCATTGGCGGCTAAATCCATCAGAAGTCCAGTACTTCTCTGTGCTTCCTTTTTCCTTGTGGATTAGTTGTGGCACGTTTGTTACATTTGTGCTCTTTAGATGTCATGCATTTACTGAAGTGTTTTGAAACAGACAGATTAATTGAGGTGGATTATTAAAGGGAAGATGTGAGATTTTGAGAGTGGTGGACATGTGCACCTGTTAGTTGGATGAATTGGATGAAGGAGGGAAGAGTTTGGAAAGGATGTTTGGGAGTCCATAGTAGTCAGAATGGTCTTGGATGAATCGGAGAGTGGAGGGACAGGCAGAGATTGAAGGGATTTTTTCAATAACTAAAAATTAATATATACATTTATAGAGACATACACATCTAAATTTATAGCGAAATGTATAAATACATACACCCATATAAAGAATATACTTATGACATTTTCTGTACAAGGCACAATACCCCACTATATATACACACCCATATGTACAACAGCTAGTGATATTTCCATGATCAGACTTTCACATGCGAGTTGGTCAGAATTATGCATAGACTTTTTACTGATGGATTTCTTTTCTTATATATTTATGTAACTCCTTATAAAAGGAAGCATATTCCCATGTACACAGATACATCTATATTACAAAGTTACTCACAACTCTGTTGTGCTTTGAGGGTGCAGATATTGCAAGATATCCAGCCCTTAATGTCCCAGTGCATATGGTTGTCTGGGGATTGTAACTGGATGCTGGACAATGCAGATCAGCATTTATCACGGACCAGCAAAGCTCACTTGACGACACAGTGATCGCGTATCAATATTAGGAACCTGACAGTACAGGTAAGGCTCAATGTTGGCAATTATTGTGCAGATTGCAGACATTTTAAGGATGCAAACAGCTTTAGTCCAAGTCTCTTTCCACTTGTTATTTGCATAAAGTGCCACTGCATCAGTTTGTAACACACTCATGCCGGCACTAGCGAATGCTATAAAAGGCTCTCTTTTCCTCTTCAATACCAGCCCATCTTCTGACCTTGACAAAGGACTGGGTCAGCTCCAGGAAATGTTCAAAATGTTTTCCTTGCAATTGTGGACCTGGCTGACAAGGCTGTCATGATAATACTGGATAACTGAGTTGCCTCGACTCAACCTCCAATTCGCATTTAGTTAGCTTCTTGATCACCATTGGCCGAGTAACTGGGAATGTTTTGTATCTAACTTCCATGTAATTGTATGGAGATCAAAGGTCTTGTTGTGCAAGGTCTGTCCATCTTTTTCTCCTGTTGTCTTTTATTTATCCATCCAGGCTCTCTCTCTCTTTTCTCTAAGAGATTGTCAGCTTCTAACACATTTATTCTGGGAATAGATCAATGTTTTGGGCCCCAAAATACTCAGGACTGCACGTCTTGGGACTAATTTGGTGATATTTAAAAAAACTTCTCAAAATGCTCAATGAGAAGAGTAGATTCTCACCAGGACTCTTCACAAACTCGTACTTTGTTTATGTTCATTAAAACTTCCTGCTTACAGTGGATTCAAAGAAAATCAGAGAAAGGTTGGTCTCAAAACAACAGAACAATGTACTATAATATCTTGGCTCCACCACTGTAACCTGATCAATGCCACTTGTTTGCAAATTGGTGAGAATGTTCCATAAAGCCTAATTTTAGATTTGATATCATAGTTGTGTTGTTCCCACACTTTTAAGGTTCAGAATTCAATGTACAACTTTGGTTACGGTCTTTGACGCTGTGCTCCTATGCGATCTATTTTATACACAATAGCAAAGTTAGCATTAAAATCATGGGTCGGTGTGAGACTTGGTTGCCAATATTTTCTGGGATGATGTTTATACTCTGAACAAACTCCTGAAAAAGGAGCTTTTGCAGATGAGTAGTCCAATATATGGATTTCATATAATCTATTACTACGCAAACTTCATTAGGTACATCAAAGAATCAATTTCCTAGGCTATGACTTTTTATTGAATACTTTTATAGAGCTTAATTCGTATTCAAATAACATAAAAAGGCAAAGAAAATGCAGAAATACTATGAAGCAGAACAAAGCAATAACATGTTCTATATATACTATAGCAAAGTGATCTCCCCCTGAGCATGAAAATAGATGTAAAGGTCAAGAAGGCAAACCCTACTATCACATGGTGAAGTACAGTACTTGTGCCACAGCCCATCAAAGATTATGGATTGTTCATGCAAGTCCTACTGTCTAAAAAGCTTTGACGGTCTGGAATCTAACCGAGAAGAAATTTTGCTATAAGGTTCTAGAGTGGGACAGCAGCTTACCCCGTAAGTATACATCAGTAAAGGTTGGAGATTTCCAAACATTGTATTATGACTTTTCTGCATTGTTTTAATATGAATTGATAATTTTATTTATTATTTTAATGTATCTAAGGAGTTTCATATAGTGTGAACTAGACACATCCAGGTATCAGAGCATATATAATATTGAAGATGATATTATGGTTTTTCACCATTAACCAATTAAATTGAATCTCATCCCCAAAGAGTAAAAATTGGAAAGTGAGCAGCAATTAGGAACTAGCAATAGAAATCAGTGCAGACAACACTCTAAGACCAACATCTCCATTTGCAAACCAGGGATGTGTAAATTGCACACCGACTGGCTTGCAAACAGAGATGTAATTTGTGATGTGAAATAAGTACATAGTAGGTCACATTGCAAATTGTCTATTCACAGACGATTGGAAAACGATTTTTCAAATAAATATTAATTAGACAGGTCACTGTTTACGACCCTGTGTGATTGGCTAAAAATTTAGGGGGTGGTGGTGTGTAAGAAAGAGCGGATCCACACCCCTGTGTTCACATTCACAAATGGAAAATGTTTTTTTAAGCAGTCTGTGTCCCTTAAAGCAGCAGGTACTACTTCAGTATTAAATATTAACTAATTTTCCTTCCTCCTGCCTGGGGCTATTAATGGAAACTCATCCTCAAAGATCAACAATTGGAAAGTGAGCAGCAACTGCACCCAATAATATAAATCAGTGCATAGCTGGATCTGGTAGCTTAGTGGACTGACGCATCCACTGTAGGACTTGTGTTCAACCTCGTGGTCACAGGTTCAAATCCCAGCAGGTCCACTCCGCCTTTCATCCTTCTGATGTCGAATAAATGAGTACCATTGAGTTGGATAACAATAAACAGCTGTTATTCAGCGCCAGGATACCCTTGAGTGAACATGCCCTTTACAAATACACTTAATGTTAGGTGACACTTTGGGCCCAACATCCCCACCTGCAAACCAGGAATGTGTAAATTGCACACTCACTGGCTAGCAAACAGGGATGTCTTTTGTGACGTGAACTATGCACTAATAGATCTAATTGTCTGTTCACAGATGATTGTAAAACACCCTTTCTAATAAATATTACTTAGACAGGTCCCTTTTTATAGTCCCCTGCGATTGGCTACAAATTGTAGGGATGGTGATGTGCAAGGGACAGCAGACCTACATACATCCCGTGTTTACATTCTCAAATGGGAAATTGATTTAAGCAACCTGTGCTCCTTAAAGGAGCAGGTGCTGCTTTTAAAAAATGTTTGCCATTTGGGAGGACATCGGGTAAGCAGAGTGTGGTTCTCTGTACCACTGTCTGCTCTCACTGAGGTCACCCAACACGATTCCTAAAATGGAAGCTGTCCCATGGAGACAGCTTCCCCTTTGTGATTCAGTTAGCAGCTCCTTTGACGTATGCAGTGGTGGCACCTCTGCTGTGGCGGAGGAGCGTCGCACCCCCTGCCAGCTGAGGGAAACTGGAAAAATTAAATGATAATGAATTGGTTTTATTGTCTTTTTTTTCCCCGCTTCCCTCTGAAGCCAGCCAAGTCTGGGCAGGGCGGGGCTTGGCTGTCGTCACAGCCAGCAGGGGAGGAGTAGTGCACACTGTAAGTGTGCATGACGGTTTGGCCAGCTGTCTTAGGCCGGCCAAACCATCATGCGCACTTAGGTTTCTCCAACCCAGCTGTGTTGCACAGCCGGGCTGGAGAAACAGCACAGACTCCCTATGCCTGAAAGGAGCGTCAAACCAAGCCGCTCAGACCAATCCTGGCGCTGTTCTCATGCTATTGAGAGTACCGCCGGGATTGGGTACGGACCCTGTGCTGGTGTCCCGGGCACTGCTGGGACACCATCAGGAGAGAAGAGGAGCACCGAGGTGGCCGGCAGCGTCGGAACTGATACGTTTAAAAAAAAGTAGTATTATTTCCCTAAACCCCCATCCCCCACTAGAGTTTTGCAGCGGCTGCCACTGGACGTATGGATGACGTTTTCGATGGTTTGCGGCTGATATTGTGGTTGCAAACCAATCATACATGTTACTGTGAACCGAAGTTGGGAGGGATGTCCTTTTCACACCAGTCTAATTGTGATTCGCTATCATTTGCAGAACCCCCTTTCCGAATAGGGAAGTCTATTGCGATTTACAAATGTAGTTTGGAACACAAACACCAGTCTGCGGGCGCAAACCATGACATTTTTTGAATTGCAAGGTTTGTGACCTCAAACGCTCCGTCCATCATCCCCTTTGGTATCGCTTTGTTCGCCCTAAGTTGGCAGGGTATGCCCAGACGTGGGTCCCTTGCTCACTTTGCCACTGGATTCAAGCTAGCCTGGCTGATGACGGCTGAATAGCCAGAAACCGGTCCCAGGATGCTTGTTTCCGGTCCAGGGAAGACATGGCTTGGCAGTTCGGGCTGGACTGTTCCCATGAGGCACAGGGTCAGACTGATTTGCATATGGCCATGTCTGAACTGGGGTGGTGGAGTGAGCTAAAGAATGATGATGGATTAAACCCAGATCAGTTGACTGGGGGTGAGTGTTTGATTAGCTCAAACGCTCCGTCCATCATCCCCTTTGGTATCGCTTTGTTCGCCCTAAGTTGGCAGGGTATGCCCAGACGTGGGTCCCTTGTTCACTTTGCCACTGGATTCAAGCTAGCCTGGCTGATGACGGCTGAAATGCCAGAAACCGGTCCTAGGATGCTTGTTTCCGGTCCAGGGAAGACATGGCTTGGCAGTTTGGGCTGGACTGTTCCCATGAGGCACAGGGTCAGACTGATTTGCATATGGCCATGTCTGAACTGGGGTGGTGGAGTGAGCTAAAGAATGATGATGGATTAAACCCAGATCAGTTGACTGGGGGTGAGTGTTTGATTGGCTCAAACGTTCCGTCCATCATCCCCTTTTGTATCGCTTTGTTCGCCCTAAGTTGGCGGGGGTATGCCCAGACGTGGGTCCCTTGCTCACTTTGCCACTGGATTCAAGCAAGCCTGGCTGATGACGGCTGGAATGCCAGAAACCGGTCCTAGGATGCTTGTTTCCGGTCCAGGGAAGACATGGCTTGGCAGTTCGGGCTGGACTGTTCCCATGAGGCACAGGGTCAGACTGATTTGCATATGGCCATGTCTGAACTGGGGTGGTGGAGTGAGCTAAAGAATGATGATGGATTAAACCCAGATCAGTTGACTGGGGGTGAGTGTTTGATTGGCTCAAACGTTCCGTCCATCATCCCCTTTTGTATCGCTTTGTTCGCCCTAAGTTGGCGGGGGTATGCCCAGACGTGGGTCCCTTGCTCACTTTGCCACTGGATTCAAGCAAGCCTGGCTGATGACGGCTGGAATGCCAGAAACCGGTCCTAGGATGCTTGTTTCCGGTCCAGGGAAGACATGGCTTGGCAGTTCGGGCTGGACTGTTCCCATGAGGCACAGGGTCAGACTGATTTGCATATGGCCATGTCTGAACTGGGGTGGTGGAGTGAGCTAAAGAATGATGATGGATTAAACCCAGATCAGTTGACTGGGGGTGAGTGTTTGATTGGCTCAAACGTTCCGTCCATCATCCCCTTTTGTATCGCTTTGTTCGCCCTAAGTTGGCGGGGGTATGCCCAGACGTGGGTCCCTTGCTCACTTTGCCACTGGATTCAAGCAAGCCTGGCTGATGACGGCTGGAATGCCAGAAACCGGTCCTAGGATGCTTGTTTCCGGTCCAGGGAAGACATGGCTTGGCAGTTCGGGCTGGACTGTTCCCATGAGGCACAGGGTCAGACTGATTTGCATATGGCCATGTCTGAACTGGGGTGGTGGAGTGAGCTAAAGAATGATGATGGATTAAACCCAGATCAGTTGACTGGGGGTGAGTGTTTGATTGGCTCAAACGTTCCGTCCATCATCCCCTTTTGTATCGCTTTGTTCGCCCTAAGTTGGCGGGGGTATGCCCAGACGTGGGTCCCTTGCTCACTTTGCCACTGGATTCAAGCAAGCCTGGCTGATGACGGCTGGAATGCCAGAAACCGGTCCTAGGATGCTTGTTTCCGGTCCAGGGAAGACATGGCTTGGCAGTTCGGGCTGGACTGTTCCCATGAGGCACAGGGTCAGACTGATTTGCATATGGCCATGTCTGAACTGGGGTGGTGGAGTGAGCTAAAGAATGATGATGGATTAAACCCAGATCAGTTGACTGGGGGTGAGTGTTTGATTGGCTCAAACGTTCCGTCCATCATCCCCTTTTGTATCGCTTTGTTCGCCCTAAGTTGGCGGGGGTATGCCCAGACGTGGGTCCCTTGCTCACTTTGCCACTGGATTCAAGCAAGCCTGGCTGATGACGGCTGGAATGCCAGAAACCGGTCCTAGGATGCTTGTTTCCGGTCCAGGGAAGACATGGCTTGGCAGTTCGGGCTGGACTGTTCCCATGAGGCACAGGGTCAGACTGATTTGCATATGGCCATGTCTGAACTGGGGTGGTGGAGTGAGCTAAAGAATGATGATGGATTAAACCCAGATCAGTTGACTGGGGGTGAGTGTTTGATTGGCTCAAACGTTCCGTCCATCATCCCCTTTTGTATCGCTTTGTTCGCCCTAAGTTGGCGGGGGTATGCCCAGACGTGGGTCCCTTGCTCACTTTGCCACTGGATTCAAGCAAGCCTGGCTGATGACGGCTGGAATGCCAGAAACCGGTCCTAGGATGCTTGTTTCCGGTCCAGGGAAGACATGGCTTGGCAGTTCGGGCTGGACTGTTCCCATGAGGCACAGGGTCAGACTGATTTGCATATGGCCATGTCTGAACTGGGGTGGTGGAGTGAGCTAAAGAATGATGATGGATTAAACCCAGATCAGTTGACTGGGGGTGAGTGTTTGATTGGCTCAAACGTTCCGTCCATCATCCCCTTTTGTATCGCTTTGTTCGCCCTAAGTTGGCGGGGGTATGCCCAGACGTGGGTCCCTTGCTCACTTTGCCACTGGATTCAAGCAAGCCTGGCTGATGACGGCTGGAATGCCAGAAACCGGTCCTAGGATGCTTGTTTCCGGTCCAGGGAAGACATGGCTTGGCAGTTCGGGCTGGACTGTTCCCATGAGGCACAGGGTCAGACTGATTTGCATATGGCCATGTCTGAACTGGGGTGGTGGAGTGAGCTAAAGAATGATGATGGATTAAACCCAGATCAGTTGACTGGGGGTGAGTGTTTGATTGGCTCAAACGTTCCGTCCATCATCCCCTTTTGTATCGCTTTGTTCGCCCTAAGTTGGCGGGGGTATGCCCAGACGTGGGTCCCTTGCTCACTTTGCCACTGGATTCAAGCAAGCCTGGCTGATGACGGCTGGAATGCCAGAAACCGGTCCTAGGATGCTTGTTTCCGGTCCAGGGAAGACATGGCTTGGCAGTTCGGGCTGGACTGTTCCCATGAGGCACAGGGTCAGACTGATTTGCATATGGCCATGTCTGAACTGGGGTGGTGGAGTGAGCTAAAGAATGATGATGGATTAAACCCAGATCAGTTGACTGGGGGTGAGTGTTTGATTGGCTCAAACGTTCCGTCCATCATCCCCTTTTGTATCGCTTTGTTCGCCCTAAGTTGGCGGGGGTATGCCCAGACGTGGGTCCCTTGCTCACTTTGCCACTGGATTCAAGCAAGCCTGGCTGATGACGGCTGGAATGCCAGAAACCGGTCCTAGGATGCTTGTTTCCGGTCCAGGGAAGACATGGCTTGGCAGTTCGGGCTGGACTGTTCCCATGAGGCACAGGGTCAGACTGATTTGCATATGGCCATGTCTGAACTGGGGTGGTGGAGTGAGCTAAAGAATGATGATGGATTAAACCCAGATCAGTTGACTGGGGGTGAGTGTTTGATTGGCTCAAACGTTCCGTCCATCATCCCCTTTTGTATCGCTTTGTTCGCCCTAAGTTGGCGGGGGTATGCCCAGACGTGGGTCCCTTGCTCACTTTGCCACTGGATTCAAGCAAGCCTGGCTGATGATGGCTGGAATGCCAGAAACCGGTCCTAGGATGCTTGTTTCCGGTTCAGGGAAGACATGGCTTGGCAGTTCGGGCTGGACTGTTCCCATGAGGCACAGGGTCAGACTGATTTGCATATGGCCATGTCTGAACTGGGGTGGTGGAGTGAGCTAAAGAATGATGATGGATTAAACCCAGATCAGTTGAGTGGGGGTGAGTGTTTGATTGGCTCAAACGTTCCGTCCATCATCCCCTTTTGTATCGATTTGTTCGCCCTAAGTTGGCGGGGGTATGCCCAGACGTGGGTCCCTTGCTCACTTTGCCACTGGATTCAAGCAAGCCTGGCTGATGACGGCTGGAATGCCAGAAACCGGTCCTAGGATGCTTGTTTCCGGTCCAGGGAAGACATGGCTTGGCAGTTCGGGCTGGACTGTTCCCATGAGGCACAGGGTCAGACTGATTTGCATATGGCCATGTCTGAACTGGGGTGGTGGAGTGAGCTAAAGAATGATGATGGATTAAACCCAGATCAGTTGACTGGGGGTGAGTGTTTGATTGGCTCAAACTTTCCGTCCATCATCCCCTTTTGTATCGCTTTGTTCGCCCCAAGTTGGCGGGGGTATGCCCAGACGTGGGTCCCTTGCTCACTTTGCCACTGGATTCAAGCAAGCCTGGCTGATGACGGCTGGAATGCCAGAAACCGGTCTTAGGATGCTTGTTTCCGGTCCAGGGAAGACATGGCTTGGCAGTTCGGGCTGGACTGTTCCCATGAGGCACAGGGTCAGACTGATTTGCATATGGCCATGTCTGAACTGGGGTGGTGGAGTGAGCTAAAGAATGATGATGGATTAAACCCAGATCAGTTGACTGGGGGTGAGTGTTTGATTGGCTCAAACGTTCCGTCCATCATCCCCTTTTGTATCGCTTTGTTCGCCCTAAGTTGGCGGGGGTATGCCCAGACGTGGGTCCCTTGCTCACTTTGCCACTGGATTCAAGCAAGCCTGGCTGATGACGGCTGGAATGCCAGAAACCGGTCCTAGGATGCTTGTTTCCGGTCCAGGGAAGACATGGCTTGGCAGTTCGGGCTGGACTGTTCCCATGAGGCACAGGGTCAGACTGATTTGCATATGGCCATGTCTGAACTGGGGTGGTGGAGTGAGCTAAAGAATGATGATGGATTAAACCCAGATCAGTTGACTGGGGGTGAGTGTTTGATTGGCTCAAACGTTCCGTCCATCATCCCCTTTTGTATCGCAAGCCCATTGTAAGCAGACAATAGGGGCCCGATTATGATGTCAGATGGACCGCCACTAACGGCCTGTCGGTGGCAGTCCGTATGACATCTGGTGCCACAGTCCAACCATCGCATTATGATGCACGGCGGTCAGAGGCAGCGGGCGGAGGGACCGGGCGACGCTTCCCATCGGACTGTCAGTCGGAACGTAATACCCTACAATAGGGGCGGTGTCTGCCCAGACACTGCTGTAGTGATTATGATGGCTCATTCTGACTGCCTTTTCATGGTGGTCCGACCACCATGAAAAGGCATCTGGAATGGGACTTTGGGGGCCCTAGCAGGACCTCCGTCCCCCATGGGCCTCCGCTATGGAGTGCCTCCCCCCCAAACATCCATGCCCTGTGTGCCAGACACCACATGGTGCCTGGCACACGGAGCATGGATGTTTGAAAACATCAGTTTTTCCATTGTGGCTAGTGCTGCAAAGAGCCACAGCACAAGCTGCAATGGAAAAAGTTATGATTTTGACCGCTTACATGGCTATCGTATCATAATTTGGCAGGTGGGACGTCCGACTACTTGTTGGTCGGTCCCAGTTCCGCTACAATGTTGGTCAGACGCTCGTCCGAGCGACATCACAATGAGGCCCTAGGTCTTTTCACCAACATTCAGCTAGCACTGCGTGGTATGTGAGACATAAAAAGGAAACCCCATTAATGTGTCAATGCATTTTTTGCAATTATTTATGTGCAAACATATATGACAAAGGCTTGTATCCAGTAGCACTATCTCATTCTGACATTTACGTTGATGTGGCTTTGGGAAGATGCTGTAATCTTTTAGTGAAAGTGCGATTAATAGATATATCCTTACCTCCACTGACATTTAAATGCTGCCCCACAAGAACATCCATTTGAAATGCATTTTATTGGATTCATAATTTTGAGGGTCACTGCAGAGAAAAGTAGAGGAAATGCGGACCATCAAAACCTTCGTAGGAGCCTCTAATTGAATGGCCCTCGTGAGCCCTGCATTTTGCACTGGAGCAAGAAAGCTATTAGTTTCAATGCTGTACTACAAATTTAGAAGCTCTTTGTCGGGGGAAATTGTGCATAGTAAAACTTGTGGAGCAACCATTCACCTTGAGGTAAAACATTCCCTATATAACAAGCTGCCTGAACCATTCCAATAATGTTTTACTTATTCAAATCAATACCATTTTCAAGGCTCCCTTGGGTGCCTTTCTCTTATTTGAAAACTTGTCACTAAAATAAAATCTGGTAAGGATGCAATGAAAGACATCAAAGAGGGAGTTCCTAAAAGGGAAGGAGGTACTGGAGTTGAGAGAAGCTGCTCCATAACCAGTGGTGGCTGGCACAGGTAAGCGCGGTGAGGTAGGGCAGGGCGCGGCAGGGGGGGAAGCTGACAGATGACAGAATAGGTATTATTTATTTATTTATTTAATAATACCTATACCGTCATCTGTCGACTTCCCCCCCTCCGACCCCGCCCTGCCCCACCACCCCACCTCGCTTACCTGTGCCGGCCGCCGCGGCTCCAGAGAGATGTTTTTTTTTTTTATAGTTACTTTTATTTTTTATTATTTTTATTCGTTCCCTGCTTGGCACACTATTTAAAATATATGGCATCATAAAACATCATCAAACTCAACAAAAGTGGTAATAGAGTTATTCAGTAAACAACTACTATATTGTAACCTATACATCAAGATTGATAGGGACAGGTAGATCCTGGTGGACAGACTGGCAGAGGCCATGGTCTGGGTCACCCTTACCTGCCCGAGGAAGGAATCTCGTGCTATGAAGGTAGTCGGTGCTGTGATGGCTCTCTTTGCAGCACTGAAAGTTTGCTAAGAGGGCATCATGTTTAAATTGCCTGACAAATTATTTTGCACTAAGAAAATAAACTCCCAGATGGGAGTTTGTATTCTCAGCACAAAAAAACATGTGAACCAACGTGCAGAGAGTTTCCTTCTTCCACATACGAGCCATTCTACATTTTCCCTGCCTGTGTCGCCGTGCATGCTATGTCAGACAAGGGCAGGGGAAATGAATGATGCTTACCCCATCCTAAATAGGGATGGCCATGTTCTCAACAAAGGGTGAAAGGAATAGAAGTGAAAAGAACATAGATCAAGGTCTCGACTTAAAATTATATAAACCGACACAACAGAGGGGGATATTCATGCTCAAAGACAGAGTATCCAGCAATGAAAAGGAAATGAGCGGCCTGCCGGAATCTGTCCACGAGATGCGCTGATCTCTTGCTGTCCTGGAAACTAAGGTGAAAACCCTGGAAATGCGTGCCGAGGACAGTGAAGTGAGATCGCGACGGAACAATATCCGCGAAATCGGGATGCCAGAAAAAACGAATGGGACAAACATGGTCCGCTACTTGGAGAACTGGCTCCGCGCTGAGGTGGCTCCAACAGGTCTGTCCCCCTTCTACGCCCTGGAGCGGGCTCACAGAATCCCAGCTAAGCCACCAAAACCAGGGGCTACCCCCGACCTATTGTGGCTAGACTTTTACACTTTCGGGATAGAGACCACATTTTGCAAAGTGCCCGCCAAAAACAAGATCTACGCATCGACAATAGTAATGTTATGATTTTCCCAGATTTCACGAGAGAAGTTCAGCGGAGCAGAGCATCCTTCGCTGCGGTCAAGGCTAAACTGCGCAAATTAAACCTGTCCTATGCAATGCTATTTCCCGCTCGACTTCGGGTGGCGGACCCGGCAGGAGCACGTTTTTTCAATACACCGCAAGAAGTTTAGGACTGGCTTGAAGCCCACAGCTCGGTAGATCATCATGCTTCAGCTTCAGGAACCCTGCAGCAGAGCCCTCGCGGCCATAGGGCAGGATCCAAGGCCCCTTCGCCCAGGGAACTTAGCCTTAAACGTCGTAAAGCACTGCAGGCAGTGGTAACACACAGTCAAAAAAGCCCTGGTTCCTCTCCGAGCAGCAGCGGACGCCGCACTGGCAGATCGGAGACCTCACCAGATCGCAGCGACAACGACAGCCTAGGAGAGGACATGCCACAGGTTACGCCCCAAACAGCCGATGATCTCGTGTGAAGGTCATGGTATGGCATCTAGCATGCAGATTTCCCAGGGCCTCTCATCCCTGTACCGCTGGTGCAGTTTCAACGAACTCGTGGCTCCCCCACTTTGAACTATGTGTAACATTCAGCTGAACCGGGGCCTATTGGCTGGAGCAGTTAACGGGGAGGCAGCACTATGGGGTGCCTTATAAGGTTCCTATCGGGAGACCACCCCTTCCTCTGTCACTAGACGTTGGTTTGTACTACCACGCTTTGGATGGGGACACTTTGTTAGATACCTGTCCTGGGGAGGGGGAGTTGGGGTTGTTTCTATAGTTGTTTTTTTTTAAGGGGATCCAGGCGTGTCACGGGGGAAAAGTTTTTTAAGGACTGTGCATGTAGGCTTCCGCAATGGGACCCCCATTAGGCTTGGCTTGTCTCTCGTGGAATGTGCGGGGTATGCACTCTATGGTCAGGCGCCACAAGATACACTCCTATTTGATTTGCAGAGGCATTCAGATCGCATTTCTTCAAGAAACCCACCTCCTGGCAAAAGAAGGGAAGGCGTTGCAACGCCGCTGGAGGGGACAGGTTTATTACACTACATACTCCGCCTTTGCGAGAGGAGTATTGTTATGGATAAGGGCGGGTGTCCCATTCCAATGCACAACACAATTGATTGACCCAGAGGGCAGATATGTGGTGGTGACGGGGAGACTAGACGGTAAAGACCTCACCCTGGGTAGTATATATGCGCCTAATGCGGACCAGCCGGCCTTCTTCTCCCTACTATCAGGAAGGTTGGCGACCGCCCTCACGGGGTCGCTTTTACATGTTAGACTGGACGCCATTCTGTGTTCACCCGATGTCCATGAGGGGATTAGTTGCAGCGAATACCTCACTAGGAAGCTCTCAGACCACAACCCTGTTTTGGCGCAGTTACAATGGTCACGCGCACGCCCCCAAATCCCCACCTGGCGCTTGCGCCCAGAGGCCTTAGATGACCAAGCTTTCCGTACAGCTATAGGGTCAGCTATCACTGACTACTTCCAGGACAACGGGGGTACAGCTACATCCACACTCGTGGAATGGGACGCCTGTAAAGCAGTCCTTAGGGGGAGGCGCATATCTGAGCTGGTTGGGGTTCGGAAGGTTCTCCTTCAGGATATACAAAGGGATGATGAGCGCCTGCGCACCCTAGAGAAAGACAGACCTGAAAACCCGGGCAAGCAACAGGAGTTACTAGAGGCTAGAGAGGCAGTAGCCACACAGGTAGAGCGTCTGCGATTCTTCGACTACAAAACCTACATCACTCGGGCACACTTGGAGAGGGATAAATCAGGGGCCCTCCTGGCTTGGTTGGCGAACCCGGCTAGACAGGGGTCAGTTATACTAGAGATTAGGGACCAGTAAGGGGTAGCTAGGTATGACCAACAGGGGATCAATTACCTGTTTTTGGAATATTATACCGAGCTCTATCGGAGTCAGTTGTCCCCAACGGATGATGAACTACAAGAGTTCACGCGGGAAGTCGACCTACCTGCACTGGATGACGATACGGCAATCTTGCTGGGCCGAGAGATCGAGGTAAGGGAGGTGCGTGGAGCTATCAAAAGTATGGCCCGCATCAAAACCCCAGGCACTGATGGCCTCCCGATAGAATTTTACCTCGCCTACATCGACCTCCTAGCTCCCAAGCTCGCACAATTATATAATGACGCCAAGAGACTTGGCAAACTACCTGTCTCCACTACAGAAGCGATTATCATTCCTTTGATAAAGCCGGGCAAGCAGGCATGGGATAAAACTGCATATCGCCCTTTATCCATGCTCAATCTCGATTATAAAATACTAAGTAAAATTCTAGCCTCCCGTTTGCTCCCTCACATGACCACCCTCATACACAATGACCAATCCGGGTTCATCCCCACTAGAAACACAGCGCTCAATATCAGAAGGCTCCAGCGCATCTTGGAAGGGGATACTTACCGCGTAGATACCATTACGATCTTTGCAGTGGATATAGAAAAACCCTTCGACAGTCTGGAGTGGGCTTTCCTATTCCATGTGATGCGGAAAGTGGGGCTCGGTTCTGGCTTCGTGGGTTGGACAGCTCTCTTATACGCTGACTCCACCGCCAGAATTAAAACTGGAGGACTAATCTCGGAAGCTTGCAGAGTGGGGCGGGGTACGCGGCAGGGATGTCCCCTCTCCCCTCTGTTGTTTGCTTTGGCGATGGAGCCCTTAGCGGCGCATGCCAGATCGGGGCGGGCGTATCAAGGGCTTGACGTACAAAGACAGGTCCATCATATTGAACTATATGCTGACGATCTTTTGCTTTTCCTTGCTGACTCGGGGGCGGCATTACTGGGAGCGAAAAACCTGCTCCACGCTCTCAGCAGAGTAGCAGGATTAAAAGTGAACTGGTCGAAATCTTGTCTATTTCCGGCGCGTAGGGATATAATGGGTCCACAGCACACGGAGGGCGTGAACTGGGTAGACAGATGCCTACCCTACCTGGGCACACATATCTACCACAGGCAGGAGGACATTCTTGAGGGTAATATTGGAAAGGCCGTCAGAGGGGCAAAAGCTAACTTCGAATTCTGGAGTTCTTTGCCGTTGTCCGTAGCGGGCCGTGTGGCTCTACTCAAAATGGTAACCCTCCCGAGGCTCCTATATTACTTCGGGACCTTACCGATCTGGATCCCGGCAACCTCCTTCAAGCAGCTCCGTTCAATGATCACAGCTTTCCTATGGGGCAAGGGCAGACGCATGGTAGAGCTCAGCACACTCATGCGACCAAGAGCAGAGGGCGGTCTAGCGGTCCCAGACTACGAGACTTATTATCTGGCAGCCCAATTTCAATGGCTCACTCAATGGGTGGCGAGGGCCACTAGGGGGGAAGAAGAGCCCAGGGGGGACTTGGGGCCTCTGCTGTTGTTGTCCCGCATTATACTGCGACTCCCGGTCAACGCCACATCCCTCACCCTGGAATTTGCCACAGCACGAAAATGCTGGAACAGATATTTGTGGAGGGCTTTTATTAAGAGCCCCTATGCGCCGGAAATACCATTGATAATGTGTAGGGCCCTGCCACACGGTGGCAACTGGCAGAGATTGGAGACTTGGGCGCAGCAGGGGCTGACTACCATGGGGGACCTCTATGAGGAGGGAGCCATGATCCCGTTTAATGATCTGCAAACCCGCTTTGACTTACCCGGGGGTGATTTCTTACAGTACACGGCCCTCACTGCGGCCATCAGGAAACACTGGGGTGGAGGACTTACAGAACCACCCACTTCCATGGGATGCCAATATGTGGTGTTGGCAGCAGGCACTTTTAAAGCAGTGACGTGTCTCTATAGACGTATGACACTGGAATCCTTACTCCCCCTGTCTGCCCTAAAGCTCAAATGGGAAACTGATATAGGGGAGGTCATCCCTGACAAGGCTTGGGGAGAACTCATAGAGAGAGCCTGGAAGAGCACGAGGAATGCGAGGTTTCAATTAGTACACTTCCATATTTTACACAGAGCATATCTTACCCCAGCAAAACTACACGCATATTTCCCGGCCCAACCAGCGTCCTGCCCGAGATGTAATGCAGAAAGCGCAGATTTTAAACACATGTAATGGGACTGCTCGTTCCTTGACAGTTATTGGGAGGAGATATCAACATTACTGACAGACCTCACTTATAGGGAGCTAGAACCAACCATGGCTCACTGTATCTTACACTGGTTTCCCCATACGTCAAAGAACAAAATTACTAGTACATTTTTAGATTTGGGTCTGCTCCTAGCCAAGAGACATCACCACACACTGGAAGGTGAAACAGGGCCCTAGCATCGCTAAGTGGAAAACAGAATTCTCAAAATGGGCCAAATGCGAGGGAGTGATTAGGTTACAAATTGCGAATCGCACGGGGAGTGAAAAGGCACTGGAAAGGGCGAGCGCTTGGGAAATGCTCGTTGTAGCACTTAAGTCTCCCGAAGGCGATGCGGAGGACGCATCTGTAGGTGACCCTGTGGCAGCCATGGCCTAGCGTATAGATAGCTCTGCGCCCACCTTGCTCTGTGGCCTCACGGTTGGCAGTGGCGCTAGGCACGCAAGCCTGCTAACACTCAGCTGCAGCTACCCCCCATTCAAATACGTCGCCCCACTGAGATAACAGTTCTACTGACCTCTTGTAGCCAGCACTTAAGTGACACGCCAGGGGGGGTGGGGAGGGAGGAAGGGTGGGGGGTTAGTTCGGGATGGGAATTTTCAATGGTTGGAAAATACTTATTGCAATGATCATAAGCTTTGCCCGAACAGTTGGTATGGACATCTTAGGGGGCCCTAACTGTGCCTGATTTAAAATGTGACCGCTAAATATCTGGGGTATGTAACCGAACCCCCCCTTTTTTCCTTTTTTCCATTTTCTTGTCTTCCTTTGTGGATGTATGGAAAATCAATAAAAATTTGTTTTAAAAAAAAACAGAGGGGGATATTCACAAGAACGTGCGATAAACATCGCCAAAATAGGTTAACGCAATTTTCCATATCGCCGTCTATCGCGGGAAAATAACTCTGTGTTAACGTGGCATTCACAATACGGCAGTAGCATGCGATAGTACCCCGATAACGCGGCAAATGTCCGTGATAACAGTACCGGTACGGCGATAAAAACCCAAACGTGAAAAAAGTTGCGATGGGCCCAACCGTGATAAGACAAACAGCGAAAACCAGCGCCAGGCCTGCAATTCACACACGTCAGGCGGGAAAAACCACCACAAAAGCAGAAAAAAAAAACACAAACAAAAACCAAACTACAGCGAAGCACAATGGAGGCAGCCGGAGCAGGTGCAGAGGACGACCAGAACCCCACAAGCCCCCCGGAGGAGCAGCCTGGCACCTCGGGGTCAGGGAAGGGCAAGGACAAGAAGAAGAGGAAGACGCGGTTCAGTCCACAGGAAAACAGGATCCTGATCACGGAGGTGATAGAACACCATCAACAACTGTTCATCACCACCACTGTGTCATTGGCAACAAAAAATGCAATATGGCAGTCCATCGTGGACAAGGTGAATGCAGTCGGAGTGCTGAGGAGGACAATGGACGAGGTCAAGAGGCGCTGTAATGATGTGAAGCGCAAGACCAAGCAGAAACTCGCAGACAACCAGAAGGCAGCAATGCAGACTGGAGGTGGGAGTCCAGCGCCACAGGAGGAGCTGGATGAGATGGAGGAAATGGTGTCCACAGTCATCAGTGTGGAGACGGTGGCAGGAGTTGGGGAACCGGACACTGCTCAACATGACCTGACACAACAGCAACAGGGTGAGTTACCACCAGGGACTGGGGGAGATGGGCACAATGTCTCACATGCACAATTAAGTAGAGCACATCTGCGGACAAACCATGGCCAAGAGTCACAACTCCAACCAAGAGCCCAATTTACCCAAGTCTGCAACATCACAGCACTGCATAAGCACAGAAGTGAAAGTCACACCGCCTGAAAGGGATAAGGGCCAGCCAAATCAGAGCTGAAGGGGCAACTCACCTACAATGCAGCACACACATATAAGATCCAGAGCACTGCAACATTTACAACAATGTTGAACAAACAGCAACACCAGCACAACAGAACAGAGGACACAACTGCTGCCGCTTGTGTGTGGAAAATGTCCATTCGCATGTGGCACAGCAGGAAACTGTGAGATGATAATGTACTAGTACAACCCCACATCCCTGATGGTGCAGTAATGCATGTATGGCCGTGACCCAGATAGGCAGTGAGACACACATTGTCATACAAATCAACACTCATCACAGTTGAATACAAGTGAAGGTGCGTAGACTATATTAGCACATGCGTGTCAGTACGGCCAAGATAAGTGCCACAACATGCAGACCAATGCAGACCAATGCAGCAGTATGTCAGAACGTGGAACGTTGCCAAGCGCCGCTGTCCACTCCGGGGGAGTGCCGCACCATTCACAGGTGTGTGTTTACCCGCGTTGTTGTCCGCTCATGTATTTGGAGTCCAGGCAAATGCAGCCATGTCCACTGTTGTCGTGGGAGATGTGACCAGAACCCCAAGTTCCAACAAGGAACGGGACATGTGCATTGTGTTCCAAACTGTTGTGTCTGCAGGTACGTAGTTACACGTCCATGAAAGCGAGTGCAGCTTTGTAGGCAAATATTTCCAACATGAGGTCGTTGTCGACTTCCTCGAACAGGACGGCGAGGCTAACCATTAGCAGGTCCGGACAGATGTGCTGCGTCCACCCCCTTTCACCAATTAGCACTACAGCCCAATAGGGGAGCGGCTCAATGTGGTCACTGCACATGAGGAGTTCTGCAATCTCCCAGGTCCAGCTGCCAGCATGTATGCCAAGTATCCAGGCATCCCATAGACGGGTATCACGGTGACATTCATGGTCGTGGGCCAACAGGGGGCGCACACACATGTCGAAATCCAGTTCGGCTACCGTCCTGTTGGATAGGCAGACATCCATGGACCACTCGAATATGCACGAGCGACAATGCAACACAGGCTGAACGCAGGTGACGTTGGCAAGACGGAAGCTTAGCCGGTAACTGATCCGCAGCACTACCAATGGCAGTGCCCCCAGTAAATGCAGCATACGTGCACAGTACAGTTCCACGTGACAGGGGTTGTGCATGTGTCCGGGATGTTCTGCCATTGCGTTAGTGTCTCTGATTGAAGCAGCACTGTTCTGACCTGCGCCAGTTCTGTGGATGAAATGCCACAGCTCGGAGCAATGAGCTGTGTCTGTGTTCAACGGTTGTAGGCCTGGGATGGTGTGGGAGTAAGTGTGAAGGCCATTCCATGCAAGATAACTTCGAGCAAGGACTTCTGTGTGTGGGGTGTGTATACGTTGGTCTGTCGTCGGGCTGTGCGTAGTGTGGGAGTCGTCATCAGCTGCTATGGTATCTGTCAGGGGGTGCCGGGCACATGCAATTCCGAGGTCGGAGGTGCAGATGTGCTTCCGCCTGATAGTTCAGACAATGGAGCTTTCATCCCTAATGTTAGTTTGTCATCTGCTTGCATTCAGGAAATGTGTAGAGACTTGTTGGGGGTGGCGTGGGATGTCTGCGACTTTGGGAATCATGTATGACATGCCTAGCATGTGGCAAATGAGCGGCCTCACTGTGTGTTACGTTGCCTCACAGCTGCTCCTCCCTCCCCCCAGCCTTTTTACTTGGGTGCGCTGTGCAGTTGCATCACTTGCACTCCTATGGCACACTATTGTCATGCCTGTCTGCGCATGTCAACAAGCCTGACAACGACTCTGTGATGTTGGCCGTTGAGGGTGGGCGGCCTCGTGAGTGTAGGCCTATGGTAAGGACAGGGCGGACACAGGTGTACAGCTCATGGCTGACTGTACTCGCGCTGCGATTGAGGCTAGGCATTTGGCTCATGCTGCGGCTATACAGATACACACAACACTTGTCATGTATGAGCCAAGACCCCGAGCGGTCTTGCGCTCCTTCATGACTCCGTACGTGCGAGCCCGCCCTCCGGGTGCATGCTACATTGCAACATTGACGATTGTGGGCCGGGTGGTGCCCACACTACAACAGAGACACACGCATTACGTACTTCCTTGTCCAGGCCAGAACTGAACCACGCCCAGTCCCCTGGGCAAAACCTTCGAACCCCTACGCTGGACTGGCGTACGCCAGCCCAGCCCTCTCTGCTTGCGGATACAGGGGGGGACGACGAAGCTACATGTCCAAGGTCTTCCCCACTGCCTGAGGTGACATGGTTGCGTCCGCTGTCCACAGCACAATGTAATGTGGTCGGGCCCGGGCCCATCATGCATACATAATGACCACACGGACACACTTGGTTAGATAGTGGAACTGGCTACGGGCACGTGCGCCCGGCCCCTTTTTATTACCAGGGTCACATGTCCAGTGACGCCTGTGCTGGATGGGTGTGGGGTGCGTGTGAGCCAGCCCTCAGGGAGTGGTTGGTGCTGGCAACAACTAGAACAGTGAACATCGGATCACACACAGTAGATTCAATAGTAAAGGGTCCATGACTTGCAGTTCACTGAGGTAGGGGCACCATAGCTGAGCGTGCTCATGTGGAGGATTGATCATGATTGTGTACCTTCGGGATGTTCCTGCTGCAGCTGCAGTGGGGTGTGGTACACCTGCCTCATCTTCATCGTCCCAGGTCTTCTCAAAGGCCTGAGGTGACATTGTTGCGTCCACAGTCCACAGCACACGACTCAATCATGAAGGGGCCATGAGTTGGGGTGCATAGAGTTGGTGTCACCTGATGCGCTCAGCATGTGCGCAGCCGAAGATGATGGGGTGTCTTTGCAGGTCAGGATGTGACATGTGAGCCCTGCTGACCGCAGTGTAGGCCGGAGGCAGCGGTCACCAAGGGCCCACGGCCACGTGGCATCGAGTTGTGTTGCACAGGGTCAGTGGCACCTGGAGCACTCAGCAGGTGAACAGCCAACGATGATGCGTCGCCCGGGCGGGCCACACTGTGAGCAATGTTTTTGGCCTTCTGTATTCTGCCTCAATATTGCCACGTGGCGTCGACTTGTGTTGCACAGGGTCAGTGGCACCTGGAGCGCTCAGCAGGTGAACAGCCAACGATAATGCGACGTCCGGGTGGGCCGCACTGGGGGCAATGTCTGTTGACTAGTGGTTTCCTCCATTGACAGAAATGTGGCACGATTTGAATTGTGGGACCTGCTGACTGCAGTGTAGGACTTAGGCAGTATCCGGCACACACATGACTCCGTGTTGATGTGCCGCTGGCTGCGCTGGGGGCCTGTGTCGTGGAGTCTGGAGGTCACAGCGGCGGACTCGTGGCAGGGTGAGGTGCGCCGCCCTGGCAGAATCGTTGCCCATCACGGAAGAGAACCACGCCCAGAGCCCCGGCCTTTTTATCCGCACTCCTACGCTAGAGTGGCGTACACCAGCCCAGCCCACTCCGCTTACGCTTACAGGGGGGGGACGGCACAGCTACATGTCCAGGGTCTTCCCCACTGCCTGTTTGCGTCCACTGTCCACGTCACTACAAACGCCAGCAGTATATGTCCACATGGACATGTCTGTGCTCTGCATTCTGAGGGCTGTCCAGCACATCACAGCCACACTTGGCATTGTGTACATTCTTCTTCATGGGTGAGTTGCCTCCTTCACACATACTTGGTTCCCACCTCTCCCCACATTCTGCACTTGTGTGGCTGAGGGGCCATGCCGTTTTCGGAGGGTCCGCTGTCTTGTCCTATGCTGCCTAGGTGGTAGTCAGGGGGGAGTCCGGAGGTGGGGGGGGGGCTGGGAGTGGTGGCGGTGGGTGTTGTGGCCCTCTTGGGTCTCCGAGCTGCATGTTCATTGGCTTCATGGCATCTGTGGGTCTTCAGATGTGGCTCTGGGCTGGGCTCCCTTTCATACTGCAGGTAGTCGTCCTGCTTAACACCAGCAAAAGGCAGGTGTTAAATCCCTGCAGCTAACGCGCCTTATCGCCTGTTCTTGGTTTGCATCGCAGATCTGACTGGTCGTTGAGAATCGCGCGAAGTGGTGTTTTCGTGTGCTTTTGCACGGGAACGCCTACTCTGCATATCATTAGCGTTAGTTGTCGCACTCATCCGTGGCGATGGTTTTTGCGGTAGCTATCGCAGGGAAACTGGCGATGTCGGCAGTTTGCACCAGCTTGTGAATGGGGCGATAGATCTATCGCCACTTTTGCGGCGCTAAAGTGCCGATAAATCAGCGATGTGTCCTTGAGAATATGCCCCAGAGATTCATTCTGACTTTCCCCCATTTGCTGATCTTGTCCAAGTTTGAACATATTCAAATCAAATTTGCATTAAATAACTCTTTTTAGAACGATGTACAGATGATCATAGAAATCAAAGGAAGATATGCATATATACATACGAACAAAAGCAGAACAAGATAGTTTGGTATATCAGATGAATAGATCAACATGCAGAGAGTTTAGCCAAATCACTACCCTCAATTTTGGTTTTAACGATTTATCAGCCATCGTGAATCTGCAAAATCTTTTGTCACACCGAGGCTATCAAAACCAAGCTAGACCATATAAGGAATAAATAAAATGGTGATTACTGCTATGTTTTGTCAGCTCACAACACAATGAAGATAGAAAAGTGTTCAGTGCTTCATGAACAATTGAACAATACCAACTTACAATCCCCTTCATTGAATGAGTCCATGAAGAAAACAAACCAGTTTCTAATCTCATTAATTTTTGAGGTGTACACAGACCGAGGTCCAAGAATGTATGCCAGATTGGACCCTGGCAGCAGGGCCCAGAGGAAATATTTATAATATAATAATAGCTTTTGCTACACAATTATGTCTCAAAAAGGCTTAGTGAATAATCCACATAATGCAAAGAAACCTTACCAGGAGACCTGCCAATAAATGCAATGATTTTCTGTTTGAATCGATCTGTAGTTTCCAAGTAAGTTCTTTTGAAAAACCATCCCCAAGTCCTGAAAACTTGACCCCACTTTGAGGCGTGTGCTTTGGTGTTCTGACAAAATATTGGGGGATATGTACAAGGACTGGCGAAAACTATCGCTAACGTTAGTTAGCAACAGTTTTCCCACCGCCGTGTACCGCTGAAAACTATCGCCATGTTAGCGACGTATTTACAAGCCGTCGCTACATGGCGATAGCTTCAGGGATCGGCGGCAAAAACTGTTGCTAACATTAGCGCGATGGCGATAGGAATTCCGGCGTTAGTGGGCGAAAACCAACGAAAGGCCCATTAGCGGCAAAGAAATGGCACGTTAGTCAGCCCAACGTGAGTTATAGCTATTGGCATTGTAAATGACAATGTGTTTTGGTTTGGAGTGGAGTGGTTTGGAGTGGAGTGGTTGTACGTGGTGTAGAATTATGTGGGGTGTATTGGAATTGATAGTTGTGGGATTGTGTGGTGTGTGGTATATTGTTGTAGAGAAATTATGTGGCATGGTGAATAGATAGGGTTGAGAGCTGCAAAGAATAGATGGAAAGGAAGATAGATAGGGATAAATAGTTTGGGCACGAAGTGGTGACTAAACCTGCGCAGAGGTGCAGAAAGAGTATCTGAGAAAGAGAGGAAGAAGGGGGAGAGCAGTCTACAGATGCATAAAGAGGAAGGACCTGTGTATTCAGAAGACACCCCAAGAAGAGGAGGAAAGTATGGGTTTGAGAGACGGAAACCTTGAAAAGGCACAGGAAAGAAACTGTACTTAGTATGTGTGAGCAGGCAGCTCCCATCCCCGGACACAAGATATATTACCCAACTGAAACTCTCACCCACTACCCTGCGGTATAATACAAAGTGGATGTTTGTAAACATACGATTAAAGTTTTCCCTGTTGGGAATCAGACTTAGGCAGTCTTTTATATAGCTGTAAACTCCAAGTAGCACTATGTTCCCTTCTGTGTAAAGGGGATTCCCTGCTTGGAGGTACTTTTTTTGGGAATACAGACACTTTCTGCGAACCATCGTCTCACTAAGGGCACGAGGCATTTTAAGTGCACCTGTTTTTTTACATGGATTTCACGGAACTATGGGCCATATTAGCAACAAAATGCGATAAATATCGCAGAGCGCGCTTAGCGCGAAATATTTTATCGCCAGCTATCGCTGGAATATATCGCCACGCTAACGCTGTATTAGCAACAATTAGCGCTATGGCGATGATTATTCCAGCGATAGCGGCATAATGCGAGAATATCGCTGGAAAACCAGCGATATTCTCGCATTAACGCCAAGGTGGATTCAGCATTAGAATCCACCTCCTATACTACAAACAGGTAAGTCATAGTCAGTAGCAGGTGATAAAATATAGCGATAAACGCGCTTAGCGCGATTTATTTTATCGCTTCGCCTGCCTTGATAATAGGGGTTAGTGGTGTTAGCGACTGTTTACAGTCGCTTTTAGTGGGGAACGCCTACCTTGCATGTCATTAGCGATAAATATCGCTGACATGCAAGGCGATGTAATTCCCGGCCTCTAACGCCTGAAAGCTGTCGCTAACGCCTGTTAGCGACATCTTGCTAATAGGGCGTTAAAAATATCGCCGATTTAGCGGCAAAAAGTGCCGCTAAATCGGCGATAAAGCCCTTGATAATATGCCCCTATGTGTTAAAACCACGTGTTGCACTGAGGGTAGTGCGCTTACTTCACTTGCTGACTTCAAAGCCTATTGAAGCAGGTAACAAAACGTCAAGACAAATAAGCCAATAAAGTCCTTTTTTTGGCTAAAAACAGGCAAGAGTGACGCTAAAAACAAGTGAAAGGTGAGAAAAATAGTATTGCGACGTGCAACATAATAAAGGGATTTTAATTTCTTTTATTTCCAAATAAAGTATTTGCTTGGTAAACGGCAACGTCGCGTTTATGTTTCTAATTTTTTTTTTAAACATTGATAGATTTAGTCTGTAAATGTGTTAATCTAGGAGACAGCTATTTTTGAACAAAAAGAGAATTTATATAGCCCTACAGATTGGTATCTTTGTTGTGACCACTATCTGTGAATGTTCTTTTGTCAGAGAGAGTGAGTGAAGTGGTCGAAATGTAGGGATGCTAAGCTTCACACAGAGACACAACGCTACTTCCCAAGCATTCAAGTTTTGTTTGCTTGTATTACGTCATATTTGCAGGGCTTTTTGCACGTTTTGCAATGATAAGTTTAAAACAGGAGAAAACGTATGCAAATATTTGCATTCTTTAAATAGCTGGTGTAGCGGACATAAAACTATATATTATTGAAACGCCTAAGCACGACCTTACCATAAACAAATATTACACTTTGTAGGATTGCACTGCAGAGTAGTAAGTTGGCTGGCTGGGAAAATTGATGAAAATAGTAAATGGTTGCTACATAAATAAACCTATGGATGTAAGGATGGATGAAATAATGAATGGATGGATAAGCAGACACAATAGATGGGTGAATTGACTGTTGAATGGGTGGACAGGTGGCTGAACGGGTTAATGGATAGGTGGGCGGATGGCTTTTTCACCCTGTTGTGATAGGCTCATTAACAATTGTTACGATACCTGCGAGACGGACATGCACTTTATGCGTATCTCACGTTGTGTAATATGGTGTACACGGGGCTTTAAGTGGGCTGAAAAAAGTGGGGAGTCCCTGAAAGGAGCGTGGCTTAAACATATACACTAAAATCGAGCGCCACTCTGCCCACATATTTGCACAGAATCCCAACTGCATCTGGCACAAGTGATCACTGCTCTGTGCTATTTGCTGAGAGGCCAAGGATTGGATGGCCATGTATTTTGAACACGTTTTTGACCTACAGGCACGGACTTCCACAGCTCATTTGTGCCCGTTATGAACACCTGGCTATGACTGAATTCAAATTATGCACTAGGCAAGAGTAATATGCTGCCTGGAAAAAAAAAGTAATACAACATCCGGGAAAAATCAAACACTCGTAGGGAATGCAAGATTAAGCAAAGCTTGTGAAATATAAGCAGCAACAACATAGATCACCTTAACATTTTTACACCCATTGTTCAGAATTAGATGAGTGTTTTTGAATGAAAAGTTAAGGACATGAATACAGGGCCTGAAAGACACTCGTTTTAGTGTCCGATTTATATTACTAAAGCCCTGGGTGTACGTGTCACTGAATTGATGTTTGTGGATTGAAGCACGAGTTTAATGAGACAGGCAAGGGTGAAGCGAAAAACAAGTCGCGGGCGATAAACCAAGTCTTGCGACGCTTTACATAATAAAGGTATTAAAAATCCTTTTATTTCCAAAAAAAAGCATTTTCTTTTTAAACGGCAATATTGCGTTTGTGTGTTTTGAATTGTTTTCGGTTTTAAAACATTGAATGATTTATCTCCTTTGTAGCAGGATGATAGATTAACTTTAGTTTGAGGTTTTTTTATACTGTCTGGGTTGAAGTTCTGAAGGCTGCATTTCCAGAAGAGGAGAGAGAGGAACTGAATGACGACAGAGTAGTTAAGAGGTGCGCGATTACCTTCTCCCTGGTAATGGTGTCCAGAGTCCATGTCTGGCAGCAGGGCTCTCTCTGCTCTGAAGCGACCGAGGGGAGGGAGGGAAAGTGAAAGCGCACCATGCGCGTTACTGCTGACGCCGTGCAGGGTCCCCGGGAGCCTCGAGATGCGCGCGTTGTGCTCAAACGGCCCGCGAGCCGTACACGTGCGATGTGCACGTGTACGGCCTGTCCGGGCGCGTGCACATCTCCTGTCCCCCTTCGGCAGAGAAACCGACGTCAATAGGTCTCGCCAAGGCGAGCAGCGCATGCGCTGCATCGCTAGGCGAGACCTAAAAATAGCCTATCAGTCGACCTCCAATAGAAAATAGGCACAAAAAAAACAATGAAATGCAGAATGGAGCAGCCAGGGCCAAGTGCAGCACACATCAACAACCCCCTCAAGCCACCCAACATCCAGGATGACCAGGATGAGAGCCTGGATGCCTCGCTGGACCTGCGCCTGGAGCCTGGATGCCTCGCTGGACCTGCGCCTGGAGCCTGGAGTGGGATGCGGAGGAGATGTGGAGTCGATGAGCCACGGCGGTAGACATTGAGGCGCGGCGATCTCCCGTACCTGGTGGTGAAGTCTGGCCGATCGCATGGAGACACGTTGCTGACCTGTGTGAGAAGACCGCTTTGCGCCCCTTGGAGCTGTGAATGGTAGAGGGGCACCTGCGCACCAACGTAGGGAGGTCTGCATCGCATACTATGATCCACCACTACACCGGGGTGCACGAAGGGGATTGCCAACGGTGGGCGGCGCCTCTCTGCATCACAGGCCAGATGATGTTGTGCTGGCCAGACGCTGTGGAGGGTGAGCCCCTGAGCTGCGCCGAACTTGTGTGGCGGGAGCGCTGCAACTTCATGCCCCAGGGGGCCCTGCTGCATCAACTGCATCGGGAGGTTCACCAGCGGACTTGGCGGCGACTGCTTTACCCAGGTCTGTGAAATCCCACCTGGCTGAGGCTCCTGCTGGCTGAGTCACAGATTTGGAGAGAGTGCAGCGGATTGCGCCACGGTGTCAATGTCCAGGTAAGGAGAAGGTGGGACGCGTAGCGGAGGAGGCCCGGGGGTCGAGTCACCCAGGCCTAGCACCTGTAGATGACGCACCCCCAGTGGCGGCTCATCCGCTTTGGTGGAAGAGCGTCGCCCCACTGCTTCCAAGCAGTGCAAGAAGAGGAGCAATCATCACATGATGATAACTTCCTGATGTAATCGTGCCATGTTTCCTTTGTGGGCGGGAGGGTGGGTAGGGCTGCTCCACTCACAGAGCAGGGCAGGGGCGGAGTGGCATGCCCGCTCAAGTCCGCAATGACTGTTGTTTGGCCCGCTCAGGCCGCCCAAAGCAGTCATGCGCACTGTGGTGTTCGCAATGCAGGCTGCATTACAGCCTGCATGGAGAACATGCCCACCCCTCCAGCCCCTGGATGAACGCCTCGTCCCAGCGCTAATGACCACTCCCAAAGCCGCATTGCAGCGTTATGATTGGCTTAGTGGAGGGAGCCTGGCTGCCTACTTCCTGTTCCTGGAAGCAGACTCAGGAGAGCAGGAGCAACGAAGACACGTGACCCGGCCTCGAGGTAAGATTTCTCTCATTTAAATATTCACAACACCCGCTCACACACACACCCCGCGTCCATGCCCCATCCAGTGTCCTTTCCGGCGTTTCCCACCTCCCAGCTGTCCAGTCCCCCCGCAGTACTTCTCAATGGCGGCCGCTGTGCGGCCATGCGCAGCGGCGTGCCACTGGTGTGCCAAAGGTATATATGAAGTTATGACGCATACCATTACATCGCATTCCATTACAATGCATACCAATACTAGGCATATTGCAACACTAGGGAAGGTGTTGGATAGCGGAGATGTAAATATTACTATTCCCACTTCAGTGAGTGCAACCCTAAAACTAACCCTTGCACCCCAAAGCACACCCAGAACCCTAAAATTAATCTTTGAGCCCCCAAAACACACCCTAAAAATCATATTTGACCCAAATGCACACCCCAAATTTCATAATTGACCCCAAAACACACCCCAATTTTCAGATTTTACCCCATAACACACCCCAAATTTCATAATTGACCCCAAAACACACCCCAATTTTCAGATCTTACCACATAACACACCCCAAATTTCATCTCCGACACCCGAAACCCATACCCACCCTAAAACTTAAAAATACCCCATTACTGACCTCACAATGCGTTGTAATGGAGTGCCATGTAAAGGCACCTGCGTTGTTGGAGTTGCGTTGTAAAGGCATTACGATGTAATGCCTGCGTTGTAATGGGCATCTCCCGTGCCAAAGGCAAGCCACAGGCAAGCCCGTCTGCGTCCGTCTGCCCCTGGACCGCGCTCAGCTCCAAGGACCCTTCCTCTTGGACACTCCACCGCTACGACGCCAGCACCCTCCTCGCCATCAACCCTGGATGCCACATCGCCTGCCAGGACCAACAGCTGCTCTGGACCAGGCATCGCCATCGCCATCACTGATGGCTACGAAATCACCCGCAAGGACCACCCTGACCATCCAGGAGGAGGCATTGCATCACCTACAGAAGCACACTCCGACTAACCATGCACTCTAATGACCCAATGGTGACCATGGAACACCTCAACTTCCAGATCCGGACCAACCCCAACCCCATCCTCTGCGGCACCCCAGTGACCAGAACACCACCCCCTCCTGGGGAAGCACCCCAACATCAGACTCAAGCAGCTAGTCACCGCAGCAAGCCACATAGCAGGTCACACGGTCAAGCACGTCTCCTCCGCCAGCGGGAACTTCAACTACAGCCACACCACCGGACTCTCCTGGACCGACCATCATTGTATACATCACGTCTTCACCATGCCCACCGTACACCACCGCCATCATCGCCCCCCCTCGCAGCTAGAAAAAGGCCACCGAAGAACGTCTCGTCAACTCCCTCAGCACCACCACTCCGCCAACACTTACAGACGATGACACTGCAGCGTGCAACCGCCACCGATGGATCTCCAACTGCGCCGACACCCTGGCACCGCTCAAGAACAGACCAGGCAAAATCTAGCACCACGTTGCGCTGTATTTGCAAAGTGACGCATGTAGGAATATGCGTGACCTTGTGAAGCCCGGTGCCACATCATACCTGCATCAGGTATGATGTATGCAGGGTGTGCGTTCCCATGCAACAAGGCCTCATAGGAGTGGCACAGTGAAATCCGTCAGATTTCACTGCGACAATTGTAGGACGGCACTGCGTCAGTACCTTGCGCCTGCCTGATGGCAGGCATAAGGGTGACGCAGTACCACAGGGATAGGCTGGCCCCATGCATTGCTGGAGCTGCGTCATGCTTGTGACACAACTGAAGCAATGCGTGACTTTAGCGCTGACAGATACGTCAGGATTCCAGACGTATCTGTCATTACTTGCGACATGGAGCGCTGTCCAGTGAATCCAGTGCATCCATGGTGTCGGAAGAAGGGCGTAGTGAAAAGTGTTGCAACTCTGTCTTGTTGCAGCGCTGCAACACTTTTCATGAGTGAGGCCCAGGAATGCGCACTATCTTATTGATGGTGCGCATTCCTGCCCTGAAGTTTTGTCGTAGGGCAGTGCAGCAACATTGCTTGCAGCGCGGTCCAGTACCAAAACCTGCTGAAATGAGGCCCCAAGTGTTATCTCCATTTTTAAGACTAGCTATTTTCTGGTCTTAAAAAACTGCCTCTAACTGCAGTTAGAGGCAGTTTTTTTGGTCTTCCACACTTCAGGAATTCCCTTGTAAATATCGCGAAGTGGGGTTAGCGGCCGTTTTTGCACGGGAACGCCTCCCTTGCATGTCATTATCGCTAACAGAAGTGGCAATCTTTAAAATGGACATTTTGCTGGAAAACTACCGCTAAGAGAGGTTAACGACAGCTTGTACATATGTGGCGATACAAATATCGCCGCAAAACCGTCGGAAAAGTGCCGCTAAAGCGGCTTTAACCCCTTGTACATATGCCCCATTGTATCATAAATATTATGATATCTAAAATATCGTGGCTCAGAATATTGCAGGTAAGATTATCATTTTCTAAATATACTTTAAAATAATTAAAATAGCATTTTGTGTTATATTCTTATTTATATCGTTTGTTCAGTGTATTTTGTGTATTTATTGTTTTTGTTTATTGTATTTGTTTATAAACTGGCTTATTTTGGTATAAAAGTATTCGGAGTGGGATGTTCGGTTTATTGGGAACGGGGTGGTGATTATTTTAAATGCTTTTATTTTAAAGTTTATTGTGTTTAAAATGTTTGTGTTAATATATTCTGCTTATATTTTGTTTCTTTATAATTATTTTTTATGAAATTTTATATTTTAGTTAATTTTTTTATTTTGTTTAATTGATGTTTTTATTGTAACATTTTTAAAATACCATTTTTAAGAATGTTTTTAATATTGTTATATTCTTTTAAATTTCTTGTCTTAATTTTGGTTTATAATTTTATCAAAATACTATTGTTCCTTGACAATGTAAACAATTTTTTCTATTTATTTAAATAATTGAATTAAATTAATTTTAGTAAATTGATTGATTTGTATTTAAGGAGTTTTTGTATTTTGTATATGGGAAGTTTTGAATTTCTGTTATTTAATTTTGTATGTTTACATTACCTATATTTAAAAAAATATTTTAAAATTATTTTAGTAATATTATATAGTAAATCACTCATAATTACTTAATGTGATAGGAGTTCACTTAATATATTTTTAAACTTTTGGTATTTTTGGATAGTTGAAATGTATTTCTGTAATGTAGTCTATTCAGTGTAATGTATATTGTAAATTTTTGTATTTGTAAATTTTTTTATTTAAAAGTATAGCATTGTTCTTAATGTTTTAGGTTTTGAATGGGAAAAGTAATTTGTACCACATAAAGTCTAAGGGGCTGATTCCGAGTCTGGCGGTCTTTGACCGTTAGACTCGCGGTGGCGCAGTGTTGGTGGTCCTGTGGCTGTCCTATTCAGAGACAGGCATTTGGACCGCCACCGCCGCGCCGGCTGCGCAAGGGAACTGCTGTTCTCTGGCGATGACACAGCAGACAGGGGTATCCAATATGCAAGGCGGGACCGCTGCGATCTGCCAAGCATATTTCAAATTTCCCCACCACCAACCTTTCATGTCGGTGAGCCTGCCATGAAAAGGCTGGTGGTTGGGAAACGCCCCCATGCCCCCGCCGCCATGGGGATGCATTATGCCCCCCTTTTGCATGCACCAAACGTTCCAGCACGGCATAGACTTCACAGTACATGCTGTGCTGGAACTGCTTTTGCGTTCCCATTGTGTTGCCTGTTTTCAGGGCACCGCTGTGGGAACGGCAAAAGAAAAGTCCGCCAGACATGAGCTGTACTCGTGATCTGGAGGGCAGGCCATGCACGGCTTTGGCGGTGCTGTGCCGGCACAAAGCCGGCGCAGCACTGCCAAGCTCGTAATCAGCCCCTCAAACTTTCTCCAGTGTGGTTATGTTTGGAGTGGGAATGGAAAACTGTACCCTTCCCGTTCCCCAAAGTTCAACACTTTTCCCAATATGTTTAGATTTGGTGTGGGAAAAGTTAATCTAAAACCCAAGGTCCAGCAGTTTTCCCATTGCAGTTCAGTCTGCAGTGTTATTCACATTTTTAAACATCTCTTTTCATATATATAACTTTTTACTGTACAGTATTTTTTGCTAATTACTTCAAACTTTTTGGATTATGTTTTCCAAGAAGAAACCTTTTTAAAATTAAAAACATTTGTAATTACATATACATTATGATTGTATTATACATACACTTTTATTCGTTTATAAACATTTTTTAAATGTGTTGTACAGTTATTGTTAACAAACATTCTTTACCTTATTTATATTTGTAAACATTGTTAAATTTAAAAGGACTGAAAAAAAACTGGTCATATATTCTTATCAGTATTTGTAATATACGTGTTTACATAAAACAAATGTGTACATTTTTGTAAACCTAGGAAAATGTGTTACCATTTTTTACACATTATTTAGCATTTTATACACATGAACAAATAAAATATATATGTTTTACCATTGATTTCTATGGGATGGAAGTCTTTTTCTCTGACATTTTTTTCAGTTTATTTGATTGTGCAGCCTTTCATTATCATTTTGAGCTGTTCCTGGAGCATGTGGTCACAGTTTCCAGTTGCTGCTTTCCTGTTTAGGTAAGACGTTTTTAGATTTATTTTACAAGGGTTTAGGAGTAAACGGAGGGTGTTTAGACCTAAGAAACTATTTGTAATTGGCTTTTCAGTATATTTTTATTTAGTGTAGTATGTGTTAGTTCATTTACGGTATTGCTGTTGGGCTTCTTGTGACATTTAGGGCCTCATTACGATGTCAGGCGAAAACATTCCGCCCGACACTGACTCGGAATCGGGACCGACCGACTCGCGGTCGGCAATTCCGCCCACCCGATTACAATGCGACCGAACACTGTTCGGTCGGAGTCCCATTGTTTCCTATGAGAGCTTGTTTTCCACCCGACAACCGTCAGTAACACAGGCTCCTTTGGGGAAATAGGGGGGAGGGGTGGGGGGGTTGGTGTAAAACCCTGCACCCTGTTGAGGGCACCACATTGTGCCTGCCACACAGTGCAGGGCTTTACAGGGGGGTCCCTTAGGTACTTCCTCGGCCCCCAACAGGAGGCTGCAGGATGAAGGGGCCCTGCAAGGGGCCCCAAAAGTCACTTTCCGACAGGCTTTTCATTTCAGACAGGTCGACTCGGTAAGGCTGTTGAAAATCGACATCGTAATCGGGAAGTTAGAAACGCTGTCCATAGAGATGCACAATGCGGTTCCAACCGACACGGATATTCCGAGAGCCATTCGGAACCTATTCGGAATGAACGCGCAGTTTACTTTCCGACTGCGAACATCATAATCGGTCTGTCAGAATGTAAACCGACCGAGTCGGTCGGAAGGGTTCCGACACCGTTGAGGAGATTCCGACTGTCGGGAGGGGGCTTTTCGCCCGACATCGTAATTGGCCTCATAATGTTTAACTGTATTTTATATGTGTGTTTTATGCGTTTAGATTGATTTCAATGCATATTATTGTGCTTTAGTTTGTACTAGGGTTGTAAGTTATGCTTGTGTGGATTTATATGGTTTTTCCTTTGCAGGTTTTATTTTTGGATGTCTGACTTTATTTTTCACCTGGGTGCATTGTGTTTTTTCATTCAAAGAAAACTACACTACCAATTTTTAGAATTACTTAAAAAAGAACAAAGCTACCATGAGCTATTAATGGAGCATTCACTAACCCTACTCAAACCAAAACAAGCTGAACAAATGCATGAACTCCTAGCACTCCTAGCAGTCAAAGTAAGATGCTTTACTAACAACTGAGGCCTACCATACCTAGACTCAATAGCAAGAACCCTACATAACAAAACCATTTAAACTGCCTAAAGAACAACCACTCATACTTTAAGAATATTTCTTTCTAAATGTTCTTAAAGCAAATTTAAAATAACAATCTGAATAAAAAATAATTTAAATGATAAAAACCCAGATTGATAATTGAAATGTCCCTAAAATAAATATTTAAAAATATATAAAGATACAATGAAAAACAACCAACCAACATTATTTAAACTAATTGAACACTTTTCTATTACTGATAAAAATATGCAAACACCATAAAGAATACAACAATCCAAGAAAACCATCCAAAACCAAACAATTATGGAATAAGTAAAAAATAAGTTTGTTTAAAAAATATCTGAGTCTGTAGGGTGGCTTCTACCAAGCATTCCTTGGAAGGTATTGTGCCACCCTTCAACTGCATTATTTGTCTTTGATTCTTGAGACATGGTGCAGTTATAGACGTTCTATCATGGAATGTATACTTGGATTGGCATATATGGCCTGATCTGTGCGGGCTACCAACCCAAGTAGCCTAAAAAAAAAACATTAGTGCAGATAATTTTGCTTCACATTGTTAATAATAGGGGAATTCAAGTAGCATGTCATAATGTTTAGTGACTATGGGCCCCTATTATGATGCCAGTTGGGCCGGCTTCTCCGGTCCTTTTGGAGGCGGCCGGACCGCCGTGGTCTCGTCAGAAGTGGTTGGTCCGACCACCGGATTACAATGCAGGTATCCTGTACTCCGACAGACCGCTGAAAGATCACCAACTCTGACAGTCTTTCTCTGACCCCCGAGATGGCGGTCGGACAAAAACAGCATCCATTAGGCAGTACTGGGATCTCAGACCGCCGTCCGGATTACGATGAGGCTTACCGACGACCCAACCGTGGCGGTCTGACCGGCTGCTTTGAGTCATTGGAAACTAAGGATTTGGGGTGCATACTCACCCAATCTGCTTCTCTCCAGCAGTCTCTGCTGTGGATCCTTTCCTCCAGGTCCCCTTACACCTGGGCAACTGAACCTCGATGACTATGATCCTGTGGGCCCCAGAATCCAGGTAAGTCCTTCTGCGGTATGTATCCCCATTGACTGGACTGTGCACATTCAGTCACACTCCAACAATGGGGTACATGGATTTCAAGGCTTGTCCCCACATAAGTCATGCATGTGTGTACAATTCACATGTTTTCAGTGACTTTTGTACGCATTTGCAGCGACATATTCCGGGATATGTGCTCTGCTGTAGCTGCGACCGATGTGGCAGCAGCGGTCACAACGTAATACGGAGGGGGGAAGCTTCTTGGCCTCAGCGGTCGGAAAGGGCTCGTGAAGACGGTGGTCGGTCCAACCGGTATCAAAATCAGGCCCATAGTGACATATGCTAAAACTATTAGTTTTTTTATTTTGTTTGGAATTTAAGGTTAGTTGCTTATTCTATGACTAGTGTGGATTTTTGGAGGTGTTCCATATGCTCTGGTGAAAGTGGTAGTAGCACCCCTGAATTGGAGTGAGTGGGTAGAGTTTAGGTATAGTCGAAATCATTGCCTGTTGAAAATCTATGATGATTTTTTGTGGGTTGCAGTTGTTATTTGGATGTTTTATATCTGTTAGCATTTCATTGTAAGTTGTACTTTGATGTGTGAAATGCATAAACGAATGAGATATTGACCAAGAATTGACCATGTTTTGTGTATATCTCACTGAATAGTGAAAGGCAAGAATTAAAAGGGCCATCTATCATCCATCTGTTACATCAGGTTAAGGTTAGTAAATTGTTACTGGCAGCATATATGGTTGTCATTTTTTATTGGTATTTTGGTTGTTATTTGGCAAAACAATGTATTTTTTATGTGTGATTCGTAAGTGTTAGTAAACGGATGTTTCCCTGGTTGTTCTATGTAAGAAGTGAAATGTTTTTTTATTAAGGTTTGCCATGGAGTTTCCCATCCTATTACACACCTAAAATTGCCATAACAAGATTGGCCTAAGTGTTTCAGTGGGGTGGAAAGTTGGCCAACAGCCCAATGTTTCAGAGGTCACAGAGAAGGAATTGACCTTCCCACCCCTCAAGACATTCCACAGTGAACAGAGTAAAATGTTTTATTTGCAAACTCAGAGTAAATATTAGCCAGTGGGAGTGCTTATTTTGTATTCTCTAATAATACCGAAACTGTTTGACTACTTTTTTTTTTTTTAAACCAGTTTTTATTGGCTTTCAGAACATTTATAGTCTGGTTGTTCTATGTATTCTGACAATTAATCATTTTTTGGTTTGTGGGAATTTGGGTTACTGGTTGAGGGAACTTAACTCTATTCAAGCAGCAACCACAATTCCTGTCAGCGTAAAGTTTACAAGCAAGCGCCAAATTAACCTGTGCTTAACCCTTTGGTACTTTGGCACAAGCAACCAGGCTTAACTTAGAGGCAGTGTGTAAAGTATTTATGCAGCACTTCAAACAGTATTAGAATGAAAACACAACACAAGAAAAATTCCACGTCAATTTAGAAAGATAGAGTAAACAACAAAAATCCAATCAGTAGAACCAGAGATATGCAATTTCAAGGAATTAGAAGCACAAATCTCCAACTGTGGTTACCAGGCCAACCGCGATGTAGTGTGGGCTAGTTACAGGGACAAGATTTGAAACGCTGAACAAAAGTGCCTTAAATCCTGATTGCGGAGTGAGGTAAAGTCATGCATAGAGGATGCATCATGCAGCAGAGGCAATCCGAGGTCCTTGTGTGGAGATGCGTTGCACAGCTATGGTTCGGAGGAAGATGCTGTGGTGATGCGAGGTCCATGCATGGAGATGCATCGTGCAGAGGTGGTTCTGAGGACCTGCTGTGGTGATGCAGTGTCCTGTGTTGAGCTGTGTTGCGCAGCGGCCGTCCCGTCTTGTGAGGCGATGCGTTGCGCTGTGTCGGTTCTGCTGGGACCACAGATGAGCTGGCAGAGCACCTTCAGGCCCACATCCAAGGGTCCAGGACTGGGGTGGAACCACTTGTGGCAACAGGACTCACAGCTCTTCCAGGTGCTGGGTACAAGGTTAGCGGGCCCTGTTCTGCCCCTAAGGCTCTGATCAGGAGGCCAACCAACTTGCCCTTAGAGTCTCTCTAGTGGTCCTGCGTTCAAGATCTAGGACCAGTCCTTCACTCAGGCAGCAGGGCAGCTGGCATCAGGGCAGCAGGGCAACAGAGTAGCAGTCCTTCTTGCAGAGCAGCACAGCAGTCCTTCTGAGTCTTCCACAGGTCCAGAGGTGTACTGGAAAGCTGGGTCTGAGGGTCCATTATTTATACCTGGTGCTCATTTTGAATTTGGATATGATTCTGGATGTTTCCATGCCTCTGAGGTGTCAAGCATTCCTTTCCTCCCTGCCCTGGCCCCAGCTTGTCTGAGGATACAAAAGACTAGTGACAAACCCTTTGTGAGTGTGTTTGGGCAGGGCCTATGTGATGTGCAAGAGTGGTAGGTGACAGCTTCACACCTTCGTTAAGTCAGAGTGGCCCATCCTGCCAATTCCTATTTTCCCTATGTCTCACTGTCTGGGAACAATTCACAAGGAGCAACTGCCAGTTACATCTAGTAATGTAACCCAGAGACAGGTTGCAGGCACCAAATGGTTAGGACAAGAATATGCCAACTTTCTAAAAGAATCATTTTCAATATTTGTGACCTGAAATCTTACTTTACCATTAAAGAGGGGTTTTAATTGCAATTCTTTAGACACCAAACTCAATCTGTCTACTTGCTCCCAATTGATAGGTATCACTTATTAAAGGTAATGTAAACCCAATGTTATCCTACAGGATAGGCAGGCCTTGCAGTAGTGAAAAACAAATGTAAGAGTTTTCCACTACCAGAATATGTAAAACATAAAAATGAATGCCCTAATTTTTAAATATACTGCATCCTGCCCCATGGAATGTTTAGGGCCTACTCTAGAGGTGACTTATCTGCAATAAAAAGGAGTTTAAGGCTTGGTCAGGGGTTATATTGAAAGTCGAATCAGCAGTTTAAAACTGCATTCAGGCTGCAGTGGGAGACCCAGGGCATTTTTTATGGGGCTACTTAAGCGGGTGGCACAATAAGCACGGCTGGCCCACTAGTAGCATTTAATTTACAGGACCTTGGTATATGGAATACCACTTACAAGGGACTTATAAGTAAATTAAATATGCCAATCAGGTGTAAGCCAATTTTACGACATTTAGAAGAGAGAACGCAAGCATTTTAGCACTATTTAGCAGTGGTAAAGTGAGCAAAGTCCTAAGGCCAACAAAAATGAATTCAGCAAAAATAGGAGGGGTGAAGGAAAAAAGTTTGGAGGTGACCCTGCAGAGAGGGCCAAGTTTAACAGGGTTTGTATGCCAGGATGCTGGCCTGTTGCTTGTTCAGTAACATTTGATATATTATTTTAAGTAGTGTTCCTGTTTGCTCTTGTCAGCTCATACAGGCCTCTTTCAATCCTGTAAAATACTTCTGATTTCTATTTCAGTAATAGTGGGGGATCGTTATTTTCCAATGCTTTCAACGATTTAGTAAGTAAGTAAGTAAGTAAGTAAGTAAGTAAGTAAGTAAATTTTATTGTTTATAGTTAATTAAAACCTTTACAATTTTTGAACTAAAATCATCCATATAATGTTAAAAAAATAAAAAAGAATGCACAGATAGTGTATGCTATCGTGTTTACAATATTAACGTTGAATTAGATACTGTGCAGTGATTTACTCCTCAATCCTTAAATTATAGCCATTTGATTTCATACTCTAAGATGTGCCACAGTGTGCAGATCCTTAAATAACAGTACAATGTTTGCATAATAAAAATATCTAAAAAACAAGACCGAGGGAAAAGAAAACTGTAAATTTGACATCATTCTTTTCATATGCCTCAAGATTCCAAGATGCTATTTTTCAGATTTCTGTAGTAAGGAATTGACTTTCTGCAGGAATCTGGTGGCCCTACATGCTACCTGTAACAGTTGACTATTCAGTACTAACATTACTGCTGGCCGACATGATCTAATTTGATGTATACGAAATGCTTGTAATAAATAATAACGTCTCAGATTGTTCACAGTTGGACAAATGCACAATAAATGAATCAGAGTTTCTTCCACTTTGCCGCAGAGTCTGCATAGTGTTGTTGGCCATGTTTGTTTCCATGCTGGAACCTGATCTTTTGAGATGAAAGCCCCCAACCGAATTCGAAGTAGCAATAGTTGAATTGCTGTTGTTATATGATTAACTAGGTATGATTGGGGGGAACATCTCTCATATGAGGGTAATACCATCCAGCCGTGTTTTTTCTTTGCTAGGGCGGCTTTGTCTGTGATCCAGGCTTTTTGTTTTGCCGCATTATTGGCTATTTTTTTAAAAGCTGCAAAGCTGTAGTTAGTGTTCCAGGCTTCTTGCATTTTGAGGGCTACCAATGCTTCTTCCAATACTGTGTTCCAGGCTTTTTTTCCCTTTGTCTGATTCTTTATTTCGGTCTAGCAGGGACCCATCAAGGAATCCTCTTGTGCTGCTTTTAGTTTCCAACACATTTTTATTATTGCTACTTGTCTTACTGGGTGCTGATTTAATAGCCCGAATTCCAGACGTACTTGGGCTTGAGATACAAACTGTGGTATCTGAAAGATGTATTTAAATAGCCCTGATTGTTGGAGATTCAGGAAGTTTGCATCTTGTCCTTTGAATAATTCAGAGCCGTACGTAAGCGTTGGAAGAAACTTAGCAGCAATGACTTTTAATAAATATAAGTTGGATGGGCACTTCAGTTTTGTTTTTAGTAAATTTAAAGCAAAGCGTAATTTATTTGCCTGGGCTTTTCTGGTTAGTTGGTGATCTTTTAATATGAACCTTGAGTCTACCACTACTCCTAGGTACTTGTATGCCACAATCTGTTCCATGGTGTTTCCTGCTGCGTGCCATTTAAACTTTTTGTTTTGTCCTATGTGTGATGAAAAACAGATGACCTTCGTTTTTTTGTAATTAATGAACAAACCGTGCTCCCTAGTATATTCGAGCAGCATTGTAATTGAACGCTGTAGGCCCATTGGGGTCTGACTACATAGGACAATGTCATCTGCGTACTGCATGCTTCTTATTCTGCGGTGTGCTATCTTTGGAGGATCGCTTTGGACTTCTGTTAGCTTCTTATCCAAGTCTGCAGTAAAAATGTTGAAAAGAGTGGGGGCCAGTACACATCCCTGCTTTAGGCCAATGTGCGTTGGGATCTTTGCTGTTGTTCTTTCACCATTCCCTAATTTTATCTTGACCCAGGTAGATGTGTACAGGTTGATGATGGCCTGTAGTAACTTTGATGGAATGCCCCAATTTGCCATCTTTTGCCATAGGAGATCCCTAGATACTGTGTCGAATGCTGCTTTTAAGTCGACAAAACAGGTATATAATTTCGTTGATTTGTCCTTAGCTTTTTCGACAAGAAGGTTTAAGGCTAACAAATTACACAACGTGTTTGTTCCCGGCCTGAACCCGGTCTGTGTAATAGGGAGGATCTTGCTCATGGAAACCCATTCTTCCAATGCTGTCAGAAGATTAGACGCGTATATTTTAGCCTCTACGTCAATACGGGCAATCAGCCTATAATTCGCTGGGTCCGATCTAGCGCCTGCTTTAAAAATTAGATGCAAAATGCTCCCTCTCCATGAAGGTGGGATACTTTCCGTTTGAAAAGTGTGATTGAACAGTGGGGTAAGATATTCTGCCCAAAATAATTGGTCATATTTAAAGAGCCCATTTGGCAAACCGTTTGGGCCAGGGGCACCCGTGGACCTTAGTTTTTGTAAGACCATTTGTACCTG
Source organism: Calotriton arnoldi (assembly GCA_963921515.1). Lineage (NCBI taxonomy): Eukaryota > Metazoa > Chordata > Amphibia > Caudata > Salamandridae > Calotriton > Calotriton arnoldi. The sequence goes on along the minus strand of CAWUFW010006997.1, from coordinate 492,380 downwards.
ATGAATTTTAATCCAATTTTCTTCAAAATTTTGGTCGGGTTCTTCACTTATTTGTTGGAATTGGATAGTGTGATCTTTTTTCATTGCTAGGTAATTACTGTTGTTCCCTTGGGTTTGAGCTAAATAATGTATCCAATCTATCTCTAATATGTTTGCATTGTGATCACGGAAGGATCCGTTTGCTATTTTGTTAATTTCTGCCCAAAATTTCCTATTGTTGTTTGATTTAATATTAACCACATTTCAGTTTGTTGATTATTCTTTGCTTTCCAAACCTCTTTTTTATAAATTTGCCTTAATTTGTAAATTTGTCTCTTTGTGTCTTCACCCGTGATCTGATCTTTTCCTCGTAACTTTCTAAGTTCCTGATTTAGAGTCTTTTTTTTACACATTACGAAGCCAAGGGGTTCGGAAGTTATTGGCCTTGGTTTGCTTCTGTGGTTTTTATTTTGTGATCCAAATTTATCAATTAGACTTATGATTGTCTTTTCCCAATTTGCCCAATGCTCTGCCGATCTTTGTACTTTTCCTTTTATCTGTACGTTTTTTAAATAGGTCATTATTTCTTCGGCGTTCTTTCCGTTCCACGCGAGTCTTTTTAAGTTATATGGGCTGGGGATTTCCAACAAGTCATTGCTTGCTGGTGCCCTAACGATTTGAAGGCTGAAGTCAATCGATTGCGGACTATGATCACTCTCAAGTCTATGGATTATTTGATAACTGACGATCCTTTGCAGTATCTCCAGGTCCACTATGGTGTAATCTAGTACTGACTGGGCCTGCGTGACTATTCTGGTCGAAGCCGCTGGCTGGTCTTGTGGAAAACGTCCATTTAAAATAATCATACCGATTTCGGCGAAATTCGAGGCACACAGCTGGCCATAACTATCCTTTTTTCGATGGTTTGTTACTAGTGGAGGGATTGGTTTGCCTTTAAACTTATTTTGTTGTTTGTATTGTGTGTGTTCTGTTTGTAGTAAGAACATATTGAAGTCACCTGACACTACAATTCCTGCCTGTGGGAAAGTGAATTGCAAAGATTTAACCAGTGCTTTGAGGGTCGCAATTTTCTCTTGTTTCGTCTTTGACCCTGGGTGAATGTAGGTATTACAAATTACCATTGACCGTGCATCTTGAACGTCTTGTGCACGAGCGGAGAGATCTTGTGGTAGTACTATTTTAATGCACTGAATCCATGTTTGCCCAGACCCAATCAAATCATAAGTCCATGGTATACTTGTACTAAGGTAGATTGATAATCCGCCGGCTGCCCTACCAAAGGAACTGCCTTTGGTGGCATGTTGTTGAAATTCTTTAAAACCATTTATCTGAACAGGTGCTGTTGACCAGGTTTCTTGAAGTAATAAAATATCAATTTTTTTAGGAATACTAATAGATCTGCATCCTCTATTTTGCTGCCTAGACCATTTATATTCCACGAGCATAGTTTCAAATTGCATTTTCATGCTTCGTTTTTCCTGAATTCCATGGCACTTGGTGTTGGGGGTAGAACTTTCCGAGTTTGAATGATTGCTCCTAATGATCCTTGGTGGATGACACGTAAATTGGTCCAACCTTCCTTAGTGCTGGTAGGACCTACAGCCCCCGAAGTAGTCCACTGTCCGTTTGTGATCTTGACTCCGCCATCGGGCATAACGGGCCTGGATATTTTTCTATTTCCGTTACTCTAATTTCAATTCCCCATTTGGCAAAATCTTCTCTATGCCGCCAAAATTCCTTAGCGTTCTTTGAGTCGCTCCAAGTTACCACAGTCTTTTCTTTCCCCTTTACACTTGGAAGTGGTTTAAATTGGATACTTTCTATATCATTTGTTTTCAGATGTTTTAATGTTTCGATTGAGTTGGCAAGTTTTAAAATAGCACTCCGATTAAGGATGTCATAATTCCCTCTGGAGCTGTAATGCGGGATAATATCTAGCGATGTGAAGCCTTCTAGATAGTTTTGACCTTCATTATCAATTGTATCCAGGAACCTTCTATTTTTAATTTCCCCTATATGTTTTTCCTCTACTGATGATTTTTGGGCGCTTGTTTTTAATTTATTGACTGAGTTGAACTGGTCGATTTTCTGATCCTGTGCTTTTGCCTGGTTGCCTAATACCAGCAAATGGACTGTCAAAGTCTCTGGCCATTGTGTGGTGATTAATGATTGCTGGACTTTAGCCATGGTTTTTCCATTTTGAGACTTTGTAAGTTTAGAGAAGTATTGAGATATGCTTTTTTGTTCTGCTTGAATCTTTTGTTTTAATGAACCGTCTACAATTTGATTTTTTGTGCGACCATATGTGGGCTGAGAGTCATTTGAACTACTTAACTGCGCTGTTATTAAGCCCATTGGGGACATATTTAATCTACTGTGGTCGCATCCATGACTCAATTTCCCTAGTTCTTCGATTAGGCTTGTACTTGCCTCTTTTACCTTTGGCCCATTTTTGGGAACTGTTTCAGACGAGTTAGCATTCTGGCAGCTTACCTGTGGTGTCTCTTGCGCCTGATACTGAGTAAGGAGTGCTGTGGCTTTGTTACTTTTTTGCTTATTTTGCCTTGCTTTTCTCAATCTCTTTCGTTCACGTTTTGTTAAAGAGTTATAAGATTTTTGTTGCTGATTTATCTGTGGCCTTGGTTCTTCGATCAGTCGATCATCATGTTCTTGTATTTTTTTATAATTGTTTTGCATTGGCATGCTTTGTGATATTTCTGTCTCGGTATCTAGAGTAAAGTTGTTAAAATTGCCTTCCATTGCATCCACACTTGTTTCCGCATTTACTGAATTGTCCGGGATATTCGTGGGCTTCTGTTGGTCTGAGGCATTTTCTATGCAAATACTTGCGATAGTATTGTGATGGTCGGTTGTTTTTTTTACCTCTGCCCAGATATCTGTTAGGATTGTGGGCAAGGCCTTGAGTTGGTTCATTATTCCTGAGCATTGGCATTCGTGGTACATTGTATGAGGGTCTTTTTGTACCCGCTCGATAATGAATTTAAATCTTGTATTTTTCTGTCTATGCCAACCACGTGGGATGCTAAAATTTCCAGGAGATCGATTTGTAGCTCTAATTTTTCTGAGTGTTGGAGTAGTGCTGAGGATATGGTTTCCATGATGCCAATAAACGGCGGCCACAATGGGGCCTGTGATGGTAGGAAACTTTCTGTCTGATTAGCACCTACTCGCTGGCTTGAACAAATGTCCTCCCCTAGTTTGTTCCACATGTCATCCTCTAGTTCTCCTCCCAGGCATGCGCCTAATTCAGATTTTGATTTTGGTTTTGATGGTTTATCACCCTTTGTTTGGGAGCAAGGGCCGTCCGCAAGTTGGACCTTGATTGGTGAAAGGATGGTATGGTAGTCATGAGGAAGTCCTATTGATACAATTGGTGGAATTTCGTTTGACTCATAGCAACTTATTGAGCTTATTAAACAATCCTGTGCTTCTTGTGTTTCTGAAGCTGATTTTGTTATTTGAGCTTCCAGTGGTGGCTCCTGGCTGCTTGTTATACACCTCTGTGCCTTCTGTATTTCTGAAAATGGATTAACAGCGTGTTTAAGCTGGACCGCTGTTTGGTTTGCTGAGATTTCTTTATTTTTTAATTCAATGCCCATTATATCCATGCTTGAGGCTGACAACAGGCCACCCCCGAACTTGGTCCCCTGTGCACGAAAGAATGACCCAAGGCTTATTGATCGTCGCTTTGTTTTTCCCTCTGAAGCCTCTGATGGTATTTTAAGCGAATTTGATTTTCCAATATTTACTGCTTCACCTGCGTTTATTTGAGCTATCACGATTATTTTGTTGGCAGTCATTGTGGGGACCTTCAGAGGACTTCGGCTGTTCTCTGATGGAATATTGATCTGTGTCTGTGTCTGTAGCAAGTTGGACATGGAGCCAACTGAGTAGGATGCCCTTTTTTTGGTGTCCTGAGTGCTGGTGGCAATTGAAGATTTTTGAACTCGTTGCGCTGGTAATACTGGTGAGATTAAAAAATCTGTGATCTTTAATTTCTTGCCTGCGGGTGTTTTTAATGGCGTCGTGACAGTATTGATGTTGCTCTCCAGTGCTTTATCCAGCGCTTTGTCTTCTTCGGGAAGAGCACTGGCTCCTTCACTCATCTTACCACTGTTCTGTCGATTTCTTTTTTTTTATTTGGGTTTAGCCTCTGCTCTGTCTCTCCCTGATCTCATGGTGGACATCAATGGAGTCTCACTCCTAAGATTCCTTTACGGTGCCTCTCTTGGCACTTGACACTTGACACGAGGAAAAGTCCGCTGGAAGAACTGAGAGGCAGGCAACCACTCTCAGTAGCGGAAACGCGTGCTTGGACAACAGTTGGATTTCCACCTTAGGAATGAAGGTTAACCAGGAAGCACAGTGTAGAATAAAAGACTCCGACGAATGCGTCAGATGAGTCTTCAGAAGTCTCTCCAGAGATTCTTACAAACGCCGTGTAGTATGTTCACACGGCACACTCCAAGGGCGAGCAGGAGCAGGGCACACAAGACTGACCGCAAGCCGCACCCAACCTAGTTGGGCCGCTTCCGCGGTCAACTGGGCTCAACACTCAGCGGCCGCCACTAAAAGCGGGCGCGCTCTCTGCGCTCTGTACACTTCGCTTCACTTCTCTTCTCTGCGCTCCTCGACTCGCTCGCTCGTTTGGTGTTGGCTCTTACTGCGACCTCGCAAATCCTCTTCGTACCGCAGGAGCCGTCAGCTGCCAGCTGCCAGCCAGCCGCGTTCCAGCCTGATCTGGGGGGGCTGTAGAGCTGAGGGACAGGCGACTGGCGGCGGTTCCTTAATGTGGTCAGTTACTTTGCCCCTCCCTCCTGTCACAGCACAACAGCACAGCTAAACTCGACTGTAGCTCGACTGTAGCTCTCCCCTCACGCACCTTCTAGCGTCTTCTTGTCGCTCTCACAGTCACTTTTCACAGCTGCTGTGACCCCGGGGCTCCACAGCTCGCCGTCTCCATCTCCATCTCCTCAGCTTGGCTCAGCTCCTGTTTAGACCCCCCTTACACAGGCAGACACCGCAGGCACCACAGGTGAAAGGCAGGCACCGCAGGCTGCAGTCTACGGGAGTCTACGGGAGCGTAGCAATGCTTCAACCGCTCTGCCGCCACTCACCACTTACGCTGGGGGCCGTGGGGGGGGGCGCAGCTGCGGCCTTGCAGCTGTCTTAGGAGGCGAAGATTCGGCAGAGTAGATGCGGCGTCCTCCTCGCACTCTGCTACTGCTACCGTAGCTGGCTGGCTGGCGGGAAGCGTGGAAAGCGGGAAAACACGGAGCGGAATCAAAGCAAAAACACCTGCTGTTCAACGATTTAATTTTTATTGACAACCTTCCCAGACAATTCTTGGAATAATATTGGTGCATTTCCAGTGTGTTTTGTCACTGGTGATGTTCTCCTCATTGTAAGTATATCTCCTGAAATTTTATAACAGCTTCGCATTTTTGGATTTTATGTATTCTGCTGTTTCGACATTTTATCTGTGGGTTTTAGAGTAAAGACAATATACATTAATTTTATATAAAATACTAAATAGTTGAAGTTATATAATACCATTTCTGCTTTGCAATTGCATATCTTAACTTGCTTTCTGGATGTTGTCTTTACTTTGTTTTCGTTGTAGAAATTTGCTTTGCAGGTCTGTTTGGTGCTGTTTTTGGTACTGTTTTCTTTTGTTGCAGTTAGTCTTCTTGGAAGAAAAACTTTGTTAGCTGTCTCGCACTATTTTTTAATCTAAAGTTTAATTTAGGTTAGTTTGTTTTATTTTACATATTTAATTTGTTAAATCATTATTTTTTCTTTAACGTTGCTTTTGTGCTTTGGGGTCTATACTTACTTTCAAGGAAGTCTTTATTCAATTTTGTGTCTTTTTCCTTTTCTTTTTTCTTTTTTTCCTTCTTGTAGAGGAGGACCCAGTAATCTGTAGGAATAAATATGTAACTTCATTTTAATAATTTTTCATCTTAAAATACTTCTATTTATATATTAATGTTATTAGCGTTCATTTATTGTTAAACTTTATTTGTAGTCTGCAGTGGGTCACTGAAGTGTTGCAGTCTTCTTTTGTAGCTTGTTAATCTGGCAGATTGACACTGTCTAGCTTTGATATTTGTTTTAGGAAGAATTTTGTGGTGCATTTTCGTGACCTTTTTATACTGTTTATTAACTGGAAAAACATTTTTATTTGTTAGCTATTTTTAAGTTTACTTATAATGTTGGTTGACATTTTTTTGCACAATTTATGGTAAACACTAATCATGGTTTTCACTATTTATTTAATGTATATTAATGTTATATTGAGTTATTTTTACGTGTTTATAAATTTAATTCAGTATTGTGTGCTTTATTTACCATTTTGATAATTTTCTATTGTTCAATATTTTGTTTTTTGGGATTGTTGTTTTGTTTCCAAAATTTAAATGTGTAGGTGATATTTGTTATTTTTCTATTTTTATTTATAATACTGTTGCATTAGATATTTTTTTGTGATATTTTTGTCGTTGATATTCGTGTGCTTGCTGTTTAAGTATTGGGTCACGATATCTATGTTTTCGATATTTTTTTGCCGTCATTGGTGTATATCGATATTGATTTTCTCAATATAGTGTCATACAACGGTGTGTTTCACACCTACCCCTAGGATCAAAAGCTTGATTTACTGAATGAAAGAATTGGACTTTACACAATGAACACTAATGTCATTAGCAAATGACTAAGGCCCTCATTACCATGGCGGTCGTTCTGGCCTTCGGTCGCAATTGCGGCAGTCAGGAGATCGCTGACAAGCATGCGTGCAGTCTGACCATTGCATTCAGATGCATTTGCCGGGCTGGGGGTCGGAGTTCCGTCCGAACCACAGTGGGGGCATGCAGCGGCCAAGGGAAAGGGCTACAGCACATGCCTCCACTGTGCAGCACCTCCTGCACGTTCGTGGACTGTGTGCAATGCATAATGTGGTGTATGGCACATGGTGCACGGAGGTGAGTGGGGGCACTACATGTGCCCCCAGGGTCACCCAATATCCTGTTCTGACAACCTATTCATGGCGATGTTCCCATCATGAAAAGGCTGTCGGAAAGGGATATCCAAATACCACCATTATTGGACGCTGGTACGACCACCGTCCCATCGGGATCTATGATCCTGGCTGAGGCGGTGGTCTTTCGTCGGACTGAATAGGGTCCGGCCACCAGCATTGTAATGTGGAAGTCGGACCTACGGCTTGTCAGTGTGTGGTCCGACCGCCATTGTAATAAGTCCCTAAGTTATCAAAGCACCTGTGCCAGAGGCAGAATCACTAACTAGAAGTCCAGAGTGGTTTTATAGATATCCACACAAAATGAGTCTGCTATTCATAGCCATACAAAGGAAGACATACACAAAAGTAACGGGTGGAGGGCTTGAATCAAACTCAGCCACCAGTAAATATTTGGGGTTGTATCCCAGTGCATTGTTATTTTTCACCCCATGCCACCTCAATTTGGACCCAGCTGCGGGCAAGCAGTCTCGACTCTGCTCCAATAGGAACAGTCCAGCCTGAACTTTAAGGCCAGGTCATTTCTGAACCAGAACACAAGCACCCCAAGACTGGTTTCACCAATACGTTTCACCAATAAGTGGGGTGTAGCTTTGTTCCAATGTCACAGTGAGCATGGAACCCACTTCTGGGCATACTAGTCCCAATTACGGTGTTTGACTGAAGTATACATAAAATTGATGGATGAAGTGCTTGAATTAATATCAGCAACAGGTAATTACTTTAGCTGCATTCTAGTCCATCGTTGTTTTGCACACCATGCCACCCCGGTTTCGACCCAGCCATATACAAATCAGCTTCGACCTACGCCAATAGAAATAGTCCAGCCCAAACTGTCAGGCCAGGTACTCCCTGAACTGGAACAGAAGCAACCTAAGATTCATTTTGTCCTTGTTGGGGCTCTTCAGTCAGGTGCATCTTTCTTCAAAGGAAGACTCATGAACAGTGTGGGCGAATTAATCTAACTGTCTTAAAACTAATGAAAAAATAATAATTTGCAAAACCTTTGAGCTATACAGTACCAAATAACTTATTGGTCTAACATAGACACATTCGATTCACCAACAATCCACGGAATATTGACACTAGCAGAAGTAAGAGAGGAGAGAATTGGTAGAAACTCAGAAGGAGATACAGGGAAGATATTCTGCCTCTAGTTTGGCTTTATGCCATAGGAAATTTTGGGGTCGGGCCTATAAAAAGTATTATGATAAATGAGCAGTACTATCCTAGGAAAGCCAAACACTTGCTACAGGTTGAATATCATCACTTCTTATTGTGTTGAACTGAATTGATCGAACAGGTCCACAGTCATAAAAACTCTCCTCTATTCGAGCTTATGAAAGGCAATCTATAACACATAAAGAAGGAGTCTCCTGACAAAAACCACATTAATGATGAAACATATACGGAGCTATTTTTGATGAAAATCAAAAGGGACTCTCAAATGAAGTCCTGAAACCGGCTGGTATTTTGCTTTCAATCAAATTCACTGGAGGACTTTGGCACGTTGTACTCAGTCTAGAAGGGACTATGGGGCAGATTTACAAGAACTGAAGCATCTCTGCATATCAGCAGAGATGCGTCAGTTAATTTGCGTCATGCAAAAAAAAACATGCGCCACCATGGATGCGTCGCATTTACAATGCGGCACACCGTGGCGCAAGGATTGACAGATGTGTGTCACATCTGTTGGCGTAAAGGCAACGCATTGCTGGAGTCGTGTTGCAAGCACAACGCAACTCCAGCAATGCTCAGGCATGCCTATTCCTATTATGCTGCGTCACTCCTTACGCCTGCTACAAGCAGGCGTAAGGTTTCGACGCAGTGGCGTCGTAGAAGTTACGCAGTGAAATCTTGTAAATTTCACTGCGTCATTTTTACGAGGCTTTCTTACGTCGGAACGCCCACTCTGCATACATTATACCTGACGCAGGTATAATGTAGCGCAGGGCTTTACAACGTGACACATCTCCCTAGATGCGTCACGTTGTAAATGTGTCGCAATGTGGCGTATTGTTTACGATGCCGCTGCGTCACAAAAGTGACGCAACGGCGGCATAAAAGTGTCGCAAGGGCTTGAAAATCTGCCCCTATATTCTTTGTGCTCAAGTGAGATTGCAAGTTCTTTGGTAATATGAGACATTGAAATGAATAATGTAGAAAGTGAAGTCTTATGAAACTTCAACGTAGCCCTAGGTTTCAGTTAATGGAGGACTACAACAAAGTTATTTGTCTGAGTTTTACAGTAACAAGTGAACATGCGAGGACTGGAAATCATGTCTCCCTCTCATTGCCAGTTCCTTGCCATCTAGACCTTACTTCCATGAACAGCTGGCTATTGCCGTGATAAAGGACTTGAAAAACATGTTCCCGTGTTTTGCAAGTGATCAAGAGATTGAATACTAAATGCATCAATGACTAACTGCACCCAGTAATCAGGCTCCTTTAAAACAGATAACATAGCTGCTTAGGCTACAAATAGCCAAACCAGAAACGCAGTATTCACTTTGAAAACGTAACACAACATAAAGCAGAAAGAAGACAAAGAGCAACAACAGAAATAGAAGGGGAAAACAAATAGGAAGCCACTGGGTACATCTTTCTTATTAAGTAAGACAATGCTGAGCTTATCTCCCAAAAAGGAAATGGAGCTTGGGGACGTGGCGTGGCAGGGCAAAATGATGGTTGCGCATCACTAGAGTTCTGCATCATCGACCCCATAATCCGACAAAACCACAAACGAGGGCTCAGCATCGGCCTCCTACTCTGGCTGCCGGCAATCTCCTTGATTGGGGGTGGACCATTTGCCCCCCTCGGCGTGGGTGGAAGAGCCATCTGGGGCTGGCAGTGGCCAACGCGGTGGGGGCCTACAACAGTACAGTGGGGCCTGCGGCTGACCAACCCCACCTACAGACAGTCAGCACCCCCTGGAAGTCAGGGGTGCCGGTACGCGGCGCTGCCAGCCCCTTCACTCGTTGCATCTGCACCAGCAGCAGGGGAGAGGCATCAGGCCGTGGGGAGACCCCGCACCCACTGAAGCGGCCAACGCAACCAGACGGCAGCCGGGCTGATGTAGAATGCAGCCCACTGACAGGGTCCGGGACACGGATTAGGCCCTGCGGAGCCACAACGGGTGCCCTCCCTCACAAGGGCCAGACAGCACCGAACATGGGAGTCCCGTAAGGCTCACTCACCATGCCCCCACCTGGAAGCACCATTGGAAGTGTTACGTCCAGAGACCAGAGGGCCTGCAGCAGCACTCTACAATGCTGGGCCCCAACCAAGGAAGGTGGCAGATACTGCTGAGTTAGACCCCCACCTGGGGGACTGATGCTGGCATCACTGGGTTCTTGAGCTGCCTGCGGCGGCAAGAACAGAGAGGGCTGCACATCGAGGGGGGGACCCTGATGCCCCCTGAAGACTTGAAACAAGGGGCCTGGTGAATCCGGAGGACCATCTAGAGGAGGAAAGGGATCCCTTGTGTGAGAGGTTGGCTTAGTATTTGGTGCTCACTTATGTAAGTGTAGCACCCTGCACTACTCCAGACAACCCTGATGGTGATTTTAGTGGTCTTAGACAACCTTAGAAATCACTCTAAGTGGTAGCTGTGGAGAGCAGCCTTCATGCTTAGTCCAGAAGGAGTTTAAAGCAGCTTGTTTTACCAGTACTTAATCTTATGGTATAGGTTAAGTGAAAAAGAACCACATAGTGTAGTTATAAAATATGTATTTATTATTAACACTCACTAACACAATGTATTATCTCCTACACGGAGATACAAACACAATACACACAATAAGTTGTCAATAGAATACGTACATAGCTCAGAATACACAGTGGTCCCCAGGGGGAGACCAAACCATATACTAAAATAGTGGAATGCGAACCACAACCTAAGTCGAGAATGGACCCAGAAGACGTAGAAGAGCCGGGACCCAAGGAACCACCCAAGGTGAGTATCTAGGAACCCCACGGAGGTCGTGTGCAGGGTGGGAACACGAATGCGTGCTCAATGTTAGTCAATGGGTAAGTCGGGGTTGCAATTTTAAAGAAGAAGGACCCTTTCCAGTGGATCCTGAAGAAACCCAGTGGAAGATGGAAGGTTGGAGAGCCACCCCACCCGTGGATACCCCAGAAACCAGGATACCTACACCAGGGATGCAAAGGTGCGAAGTGACGTCGGAAACCGCCGTAGACCACAATGAAAGACTTTGGTAAAGCTACTGCTGGTGAAGAAGATGAAAGTGTTCGGTGGAACCTAAAGGTGGATTCAAGATGAGAGGTACCTGCAAGCAGAGGGGACAGAGTCTATGCCACTCAGGAGTGACCAGGAGGCACGGAATGCCCACCGATGTCAGCGATGCAGGAGAGTTGACAATGCCCTTGAAGTTGCAGCTGTACGGACCAGGCAACATAGAGGAGGACCAGGAGCCGTGCAGAAGCTGTCCCACGTCGGATGTCAAGAGCCAAGGGGTCATTGTCCGGCAGGGGCACCAACAAGCTTTGGCAACAGCAATCAACGTAGTTGAAGAAAAAGGTGCAGTGTCGGGACCAGCAAGGTCCAAGTGACTTACCATGAGCAGGTAAGTCAGAGCAGGCCCCGAGCAAGCAGGGGGACCCACTGGAGCCAAAGAAGACTCTTGCACAGGAGTCGCAAGAGGACTTCGAGCAGCTCACCAAAGGATGAAGCCCATTATGCAAAGGATGCGATGCAGGTGAAGATCTTGGTTGCAAGAGATGCTTGAGGTTGGAGCTTCTTGGAGCCGAAGATCTCTGGAGGAGAGGGTCAACAAGCCTAGGCAACGGCAAGTCGACGCAGTGCACAGGGGTTCTGTTCCAGTGGTTCTGACAAGGGATACTGGCCTCAAACCAGGTGAGAAGACAGTTGAGGGCTCGGGGCAGTTGTAGAACCACCACCTGTGTTGCTGAGCCTTTTGGAGTCCGTAGGAGCCCAGCATCAGCAGACCGGTCAGCTGTGCTGCGTTGCCTGCAGATGCAGGGGATTGACTCCTTCACTCCAAGGGAGAGTCCTTCGGGTGTCTTGGATGTCCACAGGCCCTGTGAAGAACCTGTATGGAGCACAGGCACAGACGTTGCAGCAGACTTGCAGGACGACGAGACCAGGAGAAGCAGGAATCTGCCCAGTTGCAGTCTCGGTTCCCAACGTGAAGTCCAGTGAGGTCCAGAGTGCCCAGACGGTTGAAGTTGAAGTGGTATGTGATCTGAAAATTGTCCCACGATGTATCTAGGGTCCCATCCACAGGTAAGCCCTTAAGTACCCTAAGGAAAGGGTTGGAACGATTCAGGGGTCCCTCCCAGAGTAGGGGCTAGACTGTGGGGAGGATACTCCCAGGAGATACTCCCATGTCCTTTGTCCATTTTCATGCCAGAGCAGGAGCCAACGGCTCCTGAACTGGTTTGGACTGGAGTATGCAAGGAGGGCACCAAAAGTGCCCTTCAAGCAGTCTGAGTGGCACTGGCAAGCGCCCCCACCCTGTCCCAATACACTAAATCCTGTCTGGGAGGTGGTCACACCTCCCTGTGACAGGATACCCATTGTCCTGTCTTCCTCTGCTCGAGCTTGGCTCAGCAGTAGGAGGGCAGAATCGTGTCTCTGGTCGGCAGCAGCCATAGTTTGCTGTCCGGGTCTAGAAGACTGATACCGGGAGCACTGAGGGCTTCCCGGAGAAGCTTTACAGTGGAATCATACCTCCCACACCGTTTACGGTGTGGGGGTATAATTCCAACATCTTTGATACCAAACATGACAGGGTTTTTTGCAGCCAGTTTAGAGATGGTCATCGCGTAATGACGCATGGCCACTCTGTGTATCCTAATGGCTGATGCACTCACAACCCGGGAGAATGGACTCCCAAGGTTGTAGGGGTGTCCTGCTCATACAGGGGCACCCTCACACTTAGAACGAGCACCCTGCCTTCAGGATTGAATGCCTGCCTTAGGGGTGGCTTATAGGTTTTAAGTGCAGTGACCATAGATATAAGGAAACTTATATCTGTCGTAAGTGGTGCTAGCACCAGCTTACACAGACTGCAATGGCAGGCCTGTAGTCACAATTTGAGTGGTCTCTCATGGGTGGCATAATACATGTTTCAGCCTAGGGGGGACCCCTGGTGTACGTATGCCCTAGTTACCTTAGTACCATATACTAGGGACTTATCAGGGTTCACCAGTAGCCAATCTGGAGTGTACCTAAGTACTGACCATGTCCAATTTAGGGAAGAAGCACAGAGACTGGGGTCCTGATTAGCAGGATCCCAGTCAGATTAGTCAGTAAAACATAATTACACCAGCAAAAAGAGGGGGTGACCATGAAAGCAGAACCTACTTTCCAACACCTTGGAACTGAATCCAGCCGCGACCAGGGGATATTGATGAGGCTTCTAATGGCGAGAGGGGGTGGGCTTGTCCAGACTCCCGGAGCCCCCCATCAAGCGTAAAAAGAATCCCCTTGCACCCCGCTCAGACTCACTGTAAAGATCGCATTGCACTTATACACAAGTAATTGCTGCACCAGCCGGGAAGTGCCTGCCAAGGAAGGACGCGGGCAGAACGGATAGAGGAGTGAGCTGGCTGCATCCCGGGCCTGCTCCTGCGCCTGCCGCCCCAGCGACTTCGCCATCGAGGAACCACAGCAGACCATGGGTGCACACAGTTCCACGCCCACTAACTAGTGAAAGCTCCTGGGGCAACTATTACCTGGGAACTCTTTACAATAGAAAGGCTGCAGTGGTGGCATCCGAAGCCCATCCTCTTCGTGCGCAGATCTGCCATTGCTGCGCCTGCCCTCACTTGGGGGGGGGGTCTTTTCGCAGTCTGGCTTGGCCTGGTGCCTTCAGTACGATGGGACGCCTAAGGTTTGTTGCACCCATACAAGCGTTCCATGCGGCTGACCCACCTAATACAGTGTCAGAGACCCCTACACCTTAAGACCCTATACGCCCCCAGACGCCTCCTGGCGACATGCTGCACAAGTTTCTCGCAGCCATTGAAAGCTCCAAAATATCCATGGAAAGCAAGATTGGGTCCCTAGTAGCCGAGCTAGGGTTCCTACGGACGACCACTGCAAACCCATGGACAGAGTCACCAAGGGGCAGAAAACACTGGCAGCGCTACAGCCGCAAGCTGGGACAAGCAAGAATGCAATCACGAGACCGTCAAGACTGTGGGTGGTGCTTGGGGGAGGACAGAGGATGCCGAGGGGCACTCATGCAGAAGCAAACTTCATATCCTTGGTCTCCCAGAGTAGAAGACTGACCTTCCTAGAAAACTGGTTCAAAACCTACGTTCCCGCTTCCGACTCAATGCAGAATTTCTCACTGGAAACAGCCTACAGGGTCCCAGGATGAACACCGGTTCTGGGTGCTCTGCAGCATTAAATGCTGGCCAAACTCCTCCACTTCAGAGACCGGGATTCCATCATAAAAGCCGCCTGACTCGCCGGGCCCCTGAGGCTCAAGGACAAGACAGTAATGTAATCTCGGATTACACTCAGTCGGTCCAGCGCCATAGAGTCAACTACATAGGCGTAAAGAAGATGCTTCAAGAACTGAACATCAAGTACTCCTTGCTGTCCCCAGCTTGCCTCATAATCCTTGTGGACGGTAAATCCCTTTTCTTTACAGACCCCAGGGATGCGTGGGACTGGGCCGACAGAAACCACGGTAAGACGCCTGCAAAGTCAATAGTGGGCTACCCCGCCCCTCAGCGAAAGGGAATAGGAGAAGGAACGGGGCTAGGCAGGGCCCCTCCCCACTGATTACTGCGACCAGGTCTCCCACATTGGAGCAGGTCATTGGGAATCGCCGCCATGCCTTCCGTACAGCGTTGTCTCTGGGGACAGAGCCAGTGCCTCAGATAAAGAGAAGGCCACATCATACTGCACCATCGCTGAGCCCCATCCAGCTTAGATGGAAAAACTGCAGCTGACAGTTGGCAGAGGAGGGCTTGGCGCTCCATCCTTTGAGGCGTACTACCTAGTGGCACAACTATAGAGGGTGTTGTGCTGATTAGCGGGGTGGCACATGAGAGAGACATGCAATGGATCAGGATCCCGTACGTTGTCAATGCTTCGAAATGTCCTGCTCCCTCAAGGTTACACCACAGGCCACTTGGTCTCTACAAGTCACAGTCACCCGCAAATGCCTGACTAGGGTTTACTACATCATGCGCCATATTCCATCATACTCCCCAGCACTACCGCTGCAGGGCTTGCGGCGATTTCCTGCCTCCTACTCTGCCTCCGACCTGGGGAACTAACATGAGCGATCCCTAGACACAGCTGGGAACCTCTTTGTCAATAGACACCTCCTCACCTTTGACCGACTTATCTCAGAATATGCTCTACCGAGTGGACAGTTCCTAACATACAGGCAGCTGCGCAATACCTGTCAGATCCTTCGGTACACACGAGATGAAGAGCCCCCAACACATGCCGTTACTCATACTCTACTGCACATGGGCACTGGGCGTCATCTAATAACGTGGATCTACAGAGCCATACGGGAGCACACAGGGGGGCAGATTTACAAGCCCCTTGCGACATCTTTACGACACCGTTGCTTCACTTCTGTGACGCAGCGGCGTCGTAAACAATGCACCACTATGCGACATATTTACAATGTGACGCATCTAGGGAGATGCGTCACGTTGTAAAGCCCTGCGCTACATTATACCTGCGTCAGGTATAATGTATGCAGGGTGGGTGTTCCGTCGCAAGGAAGCCTCGTAAAAGTGACGCTGTGAAATCTACAAGATTTCACTGAGTCACTTTTACCACCCTGCTGCGTCAAAACCTTACGCCTGCTTGTAGCAGGCATAAGGAGTGACGCAGCACAGCAAGTATAGGCCGCCCCTGAGCAGTGCTGGAGTTGCGTCGCGCTTGCGACACGACTCCAGCACTGCGTCACCTTTACGCCCACAGATGCATCACGCATCTGTCTATCCTTGCGCCACGGTGCGGCGCATCCATGGTTGCGCAAGGCTATTTTTCCATCACGCACAATAACTGGCGCATCCTTGCTAATATGCAGGGATGCGCCAGTTACTGTAAATCTGCCCCAGGGTTCCCAATAGCAGCCCTGAGAGGCATATGGGAGGAAGATATAGGACGGGCTTTACACGACAAAGAGTCGGAACAGGCGCTGGAATTTCCCCAACAAGTATCCAGAAGTGCCCGGATCAAAATAATTCATCTCTCCATCCTACACATGGCTTATTTGACACCAGAACAGCTCAACGGCTTCTTCCCTCAAGCACACCTAAGGTCGCCCGCTGCTGGTTGGTCTCTGCAGATTTACAACAGATGTTGTGGTCCTGTCCCGCCTTATCCTCTTAAGGGCACTCCAGCCACACTACACTACAAAAGATTACTGAACAGGCATCAACAAGTGGGAGGCTTGCACCTATGGCATATTACAACGAAGGAAGCGGCTCAAGGTGAGGACACAATTCACCGGCATAAAGTTAATAACTCTATACCATACACGAGAACTGATTTTTATTTTTATTGAATAGAACAAGCAGTCCTCCTCACTCAGAATAGCAAAATGATGCTCTTGCATTGAGCGTTGGTGCCCTTTGAGAGTCAGAGGTGTTCTTGCTTTACAAAGCAATGTAGGCTTTCATAACTCTTGGACGAGCAGCTAAACATTAGCTTCCAGTAGAGATATAGAATCTCTTAGTATTTACAGATTTAATGGCTCAGTCATCCACAGAATAAAAGAATGTACAATCAAAGAAAAATGGCAAAGCACATTATGTACCTTTCAACTAACACTTTTCTGAAATATAGAGAGGGGCATACTGCAGACGCATAGACAGTGCCTGCCAGGCACCCGTTACCATTCACGTAGGCGCCATGTTAGGATGGCAAGGTAAGTATAGAGTCTGTGGTGTACAAATGCATTGAATAGAGATGAGACTGACTCATCCCAGCAGGTCCTCACAAGGAAGGAGGACAATGCACTCTGGGTGGGGGGGGGTGGGTAAAAGGACTTTAGACCCACCTCTGCTCCCCCCACAGCCTCCCCCACAACTTAGTTTGGGCTGCTGCTGCTTCCAGATTCACAGGGCCCTATTTACGAGAAACTAACGCAGCGCGGTGCCGCAAGTCATTTTGCTGCGCCGCGCTGCATTAGTTTCGAAGCACAGGAATGCGACATATTTACAACAATATGTGGCATCTCTGTGCTTTTCCCTGTGCTGGTGCACAAACTGCTGCCATGCGCTGACACAAGCACCCTTGAACCATGGTGCAAGGATTCCTGTGTCGTGGGGAGATTGTTTTTGTGCAGGAAGGTGCCCCTTCCTGCACCAAAACAATCAATTGAGGTGATTTCCTCTTCCAATGCGTGTTGTAGAATGCAGCACGCATTGAAAGAGGAAAAACCGAGTAGAAATGAAAACATTTCTCCTCGTTGCAACACCCCCTCACCCTGGGGTGGCATAGCATTCTGACGCATTTCCAGGTTTAAGATTGCTCGTACATCTGGAAATGCATCTGCGGACATGAGTGTTGCGTGGGAACACCCACAACAACACCCATGTCACGCACCTGACACGCAAAGTGTTCCGTGAAAAGGGGGGATATTTACAAGCACACGTAAAGCCACACAGGGTGGCTTTACGTGTGCTTGTAATTATCACGCAGCCGGTTGTGCCGCCGGAGCGTCATGCAAAGTGACGCACCGGTGGCACAAGGGGCTTGTAAACAAGCCCCACAATTCTTTAGCTGAGGTGTGCTGGGCTGAGCTGGAGATGGGCCTCTGTGACATCCTCTTGCAAAGTATCTTGCAGTTCATCAAGATGTTGAAGTGCATCAAAGAAAAGTATAGAAACTGTAATCCTAAATGCAAGGGGGACGGAGACGGAGACCTCGCTGAAAAGGACAAAATATTCTGCAACTATTTTGTTACAGGTAAATGCATATAAAATATAACAAGCACACCATAAATAAAAAAAAAGTGCTTGGAAATGCATTCTTTTATGTTATGAGAGCTCACTTGGTTAATGTGATCACTGCTGAAATCTGTAAGTGTACCCAGTCACAGAACTTAATCTTGGTAGGTGCAATAGGGAATAGTGGCATGTATTTATAATGCTACGAGATTCAATCCTGCAACTCAAAGTACTGTGAATATGCAAGTCTTTATTTCAATACTGTATTACACACTATAAGATGGGCTAGCCCACAATCTGCTACAAGATTGTGTGTTTAAGAGAAAACAAATGTGTTAAAAATATATATATTTTTAGTAATATCGAATCAAACTGTACATAGTGCAAACCTTTTTTTTTGTTTCCTTTAGAACACACTCCTGAACGTAGCTTATACACTCTTACATTACCTCTCAAAAATAATAAATCTTTGTCACCATGAAGTCTTAAATGACTCCATCAATTAAAGCCATATACTGGCTCCCAAGCAGCCTTTAAGTGTTCTGATTAACCAGTTGCACACATTTCCATTTCTTTCAGGTAACAGGCACTCTGGTGAGAAGGAGTGCTTCCTCCTTTGCTGTCTGCTGCTCCCTTTGCTTCCCAGATTAGGAGACCTCCTCCCTTCCCCTTCATCAAGAGGCACCTGAAGGTCGCATTATCTCTCATTCCCAATAGGTATCACCAACTTCCCTGAAGACATTCAAAAGCCATGTTTAGGTAGAGGAAGCTGTGTGTGTTTTTTTCATTGCTTCTCGTGACTCATGGTATGTTGCTTTCTCTGCCTAACCAACCCACTTGCAAGGCGCCCATAAAAGAATTTGGCACTGAGTAGGAACTGGGTGGAGTGGAATTTTGTTCCACACAATAAGAGGTGGGGTTTGGGGTTCCTGTACCTAGATTTATTTAGGGGCATATTATCAAGAAACGGCGTTAAAATTATCGCCGGTTTAGCGGCAGAAAACTGCCGCTAAAGCGGCGATAATGGGCTTGATAATATGCCCTGGAGAATTCCAATAGAAGCCCATGTTCTGGTGTCAACATGGGCTTCTATTGGAATTCTCCAGGGCATATTATCAAGCCCATTATCGCCGCTTTAGCGGCAGTTTTAACCGGCGATAATTTTAACGCCGTGCTTGATAATATGCCCCTAAGTGCGGGAACCAAACACTCAATTTTACCAGCCACAAATCCTGCAGGCTAAATCCCTGTGGGGAAAGGCTGCATTGTAACTTAGTCTGATTGCATAACCATTAGCCGAACCTCTGATAAGACCTGGGAGAACATGACATGCTTCCCCTTCCCATCAACATTCTCCACTGCTTCTTTCTGCCTCCATTCCATGTCCCTCCACCCCGCCTTTTCAACAATTCCTGAAAACTTTTACCACTTACTCTGAGCAGGTGGTAAATATATGTGTAAAACCCCACAGGAAATGGAATACGGCCTAGTAAATTTGGGTCCACACAGTAAATACTGGACCGGAGTTTTCACCCAGCCAATACCATGCAACTTGTAATCAGGGCCATGGTGGGCTACTTAAAGTGCCTGGCAATAGATTAATGGGGGTGAAAGGCCAAGTCATCGCATCTCTCTACATTTGCATATACATAGCAGGGATACTTCACCACGCTTTAACTTCAACTAAAAGACAGAGAAAGCAAGATTCCATCAGAATGTAATAGAGAGAAGGCTGTGATATTGCATCGCTTTGTTATTTGCATAGCACTTTCCTAACCCTTAAAAAGCCCAAAGTGCAGATACGGCAGAAACGTTGCTTTGTATTATTTTCCTAATACTTTGACCCCGTTCATAATATAAGGCACTATTTAAACAGAACAAAATGATATATTCTGTCATCAGGTTTTAGCAATGATTCTAATTAATGCCCCAGCGTGGCAAAGCCTGTCTGCTTTCCTTATCCCAAATAATTGTTGCCTTGAGCAGAGTGTATTGAGAGTTCTGTAGGCCTGCTGTACAGTGAAGTTCATCTGGCTTTCTCCTTCCACAGAAGCTGTTTGGGGGTTGATTGGAACGTACTTGCTAGCCTCATAACTGCCCAAATCCCTGTAGTTGCACCTCCCAAGTGTAGCTCCCTTCACTCTCTGTGCACTTTCTTAGCCCCATATTCTGTGTAGTTCGAACGTTCTACACACAGACCACTCCATAGATTGCAGACATTTGGTTGTCCAGTCATGTCTATCATCACACATCTCTCCTACACCCGTGTGTAAGTGCAGCTACATGCTTGTTTATGACCCTTTCATCAATTTCAGCAATATCCACACATCAAAACATTTCAAATATTCAGAGAATAACTCTGGCCCTGGCGAATGACTTCAAAATCTCCCAATACAGGTTGCACAACAAACAACATCTGTACCATCTATGGCGTTCTACGGAGTAACGTGCTACACTTCTGCAAATGCACTTGGCATCATGTTAAGAGTATTAAGCACTGCATTAAAACATCTAAAATACAGTACTACATACTCAAACCCTATGGCATTGCAAGGTCTTAATAATGGCAGTACAGAGCTATGCAAAAGTCTATTGACATAATCTATCCCTGCCTTCTGTAAACATACAGATTACTTCGATACTGATTGACAGTTGAGTTTTAAATACAGAAGCATGCCCAAATAGATGGCGATCTATTAGGATGAAATGCTAAGATATAAATTCAAAACCTGCAGTAATAGGTGTGGTAAACATGGAGTCCACATGCTAGGCTTCATTCTTAGGCAAGGAACTCAGGGGAGGTTAACTATGTTCCCAATTAACTACCCCAAACCAGGGCAGCTATGATTATTGTGTGCATTAATTATCACTCTGATTCTTTATTACTTGGAGCCATGGCTTTAGTCTTCAAATGTATCTTTATGCTTCTATCGTGATGGTATCCATCACAGATAAATAACTTACAATATATTAGTCTCAGTTTAGAGTCAAAAACCTCACCAAACTTGCCCATTTTTCTACCTGCTATAACCTCATAGCCTGTAATAAACCCCCACCTCTTTATTTGTCATTCAAAACAACTAGGCATTACAAACAAAGGTAGAGAGGGGTAGGTGGAGTCTGGGAGGAGTGTGTGTGTGGGTGTGACTGGTGTGTTGTTATGTAGTTTAGTGCTGGGGCCAATCTATTCTATCCACTGTCCTGCAGTCACCAGCTTTGTCTTTGCTCATACACTATGATAACATCATACCATGTAACTACATAATCAAGATCATCCATAGGTATTGATGGTACACAAAGGGGCATATTCACAAGGACTCATCGCCGATTTATCGCCATCTTAACTCAACAAAAGTGGAGATAGATTTAACGCCCCATTCACAAGCGTGTGCAAACTGCAGACATCGCCAGTATTCCCGCGATAACTTCCCCCAAATTTATCTCCACGGGTGACACCACCAACTAACCCTAATGAGATGCAGAGTAGGCGTTCCCGTGCAAAAACACACGAAAACACCACTACACCACTTTCACAACGAACTGCCAGATCTGTGATGCGAACCACAAACAGGCGATAAGCTGCGGTAGCACCAGGGAATTAACACCTGCCTTTTGCTGGTGTTAAGCAGGACGACTACCTGCTGCATGAAAGGGAGCCCAGCCAAGAGCCACATCTGAAGACCCACAGATGCCATGGAGACAATGATCATGCAGCTCGGACACCCATGAGTGCCACAACACCCACCCCCACCACCCCCAGGACCCGTCCCACCCCCGGACCACCACAGAGGCAGCGTATACAAAGACAGCGGACCCACCTTAAGCGCACCAGCCGCACAGACCGAACGCCAGAGGAGGACATTGCCCACTACAGGCCCAATAGGACAACCATCCCCCGCATCCTGACCCACATCGCCCACCTGCTGACGGTACCAACACAGCGCACAACGAACATCCCTCCGTAGACAAAGCTGCCGGCTGTGCTGCACATGTTGGCCTCTGGTACCTTTCAAATCACAACTGCCAGAGTCGGAGGAGTCTCACAGCCAGCCCCATCCAAGTTCATCACACCTGTCTTGGATGCCAACATCAGCCCGGTACCCCAGCACCTCCACTCCACCCACACTGCGCAGGAGCAGCTGGGGACCAAGCAAGGCTCCCACGCCATAGCTGGATTCCCTCACGTGTCGGGGCAATCAACTGCACACATGTACCCCTCGTGCCCCCTGCTGACACTGCACACAACTACCTCAACAGAAAGCACACGCATCCCATGAATGTGCAGGCAATAGTGGACCACCCGGGACTCCTCAACAATGTCGTGGCCAACTCCCCAGGCAGAGTGCATGATTCCTACATCTCCCGACAGTCCATCATCAACCAGCGCTCCCAGGATGGCACCTATGGAAATGCAGTGCTCGTTGGTAAGTCCACAATGAACACACCACACACCTCCAACCCACAGTCATGCAACTCACGACACTGGCAATGGGCACGCAGCACAACTACATTCAACATGCCACACAACATGCCAACCGACCAGACACGACAACACGACTCCATTGGGAACCTGGGCTTGCCATGCCCACAACCCAGCCAGGGCATGGCACCACAGCCACACAATAGCAGGATGTGAGGAGAGGCTTGGAGCAGGCATGTGCGAGAGCGGCAAGTGACTAATGAATGTGAATGTAGGAGAGTAGGATCTGCCTCTTATGTTGCCCCCACTTTTTTTCTGATGTTAGCACTGGTTTCTGACTATAGTCTGGCTGGGTCCCTGCCAATCAGGGCCCCAGCCTCTCTGTTCTCTCTAAATGACATGGAGTGCACTCTAGGTGCACTCGTGATTGGATACTGTGGTGCCTTATGAGTCCCTAGTATATGGTACCTTAGGTGCCAAGGGCATAGGTACTTCACAGGCCTACCAGGGGCTGCAGCATGTGTTATGCCACCCCTGGGAAGCAGTCTAAATCTGACACCACAGGCCTGCTACTGCAGCCTGGGTGAGGTGGTGCTAGCCCCCTCACTGAGATATAGGTTTCCTATATCTCTCCAGCACACACATATACACCTATCAGTCACCCCTAAGGCAGGCCCTATCAATCCTGAGGGCAGGGTGCTTGGCTTCTATGTGAGGGGTTCCTCTGCCTGAGCAGGGCCCCTCTGCAGCTCTCAGAGTCTATTCTCTGGTGCTGTTTGTGGATGCGGTTAAACCATATACTCTTAAGTGCATTATATCCTCGCGGTAAATGCTAACTTTGGAATGGCTGCATCAAAACATGTCGTGTTTGGTGTCAAACATCTTGGAATACTACCCCCCCGCCAATATTGGCGGCGGGGGTAGCATTCCACCCTTCTAGAGGGATAAGACATGTACCTGCTGTGGAAACGCGGTAGAATCCTAAAGAGCCCTGGCATCACAAAATGGATGCCACCAGTCACAGACACTGGGCTGCCCTTCTGCTGATGACCGAAACTCGCAGTGGAGGAAGCCCAACAATAGGCATCCTGTCACAGGGAGGTGTAACCACCTCCCAGACAGGGTTTAGTGTATTGGGGCTGGGTGGGTGCACTCTTAGAGTGCTTTGAAGTCCTGCACTGGGGGAGCAGAAGGCTCCTCTGTGCATATGCCAGTTCAAACCAGCTCAGGGGCTACCTGCCCCTGCTCTGGCGCGAAACTGGACAAAGGGAAGTGGGTGTAGCCACCCCCTCCCTTGACCCTCCCATAGGTGGGGTCATAGAGCTAGTCCATCCCCTCTTTTTAGTATAAGAGGGGGAACCTTGCCATTGCAAAGCAGATAACCCCTGGACGACGCTCTACAGAAGAATCCTGGCCCTTCGACGTTCCACTACCTTTGGAAGACAGAAGAATCTCCCTTGGAGTCAAGGAGTGACTCCCCTGCTTGGCAGGCACCAAAAACGACAACCACGGTCGCAAACTACACTGCTCCCGCCGGAGTCCGAAGTCCCTGCAGCTCAAGAAGTGGATTTCCTGACCTCTCCTAGGCCATCGTGAGTCCCCAGAGAAGCTGAGGCAAGTGGACCCCACGAGTAACGAGGAACCGCGACCCCTGGGTACCGTGCACTATTGTCGAGTGCAACCCCTTCACAACGTTCTACGAACTTGTGCTTTGGACCACGTGTGGTCCCGACCTCCAGCAGGAATCCCTCCGAAGATCAGAGGCCTACACCGTCCCGAGTGACCGTGGGCCCCTGTTGAGTGATTCCGCCCGAGGTGTCTTTGCGATCCCTTGCCCGCCGGCTTGTGGGTCCCCAGAAGACTTCTTAAAGAAACCAAAGGGCTCCCCTAGTTGCTCCAGGCCTGTCCTGACTTACCCTCGCTGGGTGAGTCCCTCAGACCTCGCTGGTCTGTGCCATCGACTTTTCTTCATCTCCCCGAGACTTGCTGCTGCCAAGGCTTGTTGGCTCCAATCGAGTTGCCGACACCGCAGTCAGCTGCAGACGTCGAGGACCCACCGAATCCAGCTCCTGGTCATCATCGACACCTCCTGGACCACGTGGCTGAAGAGTCAAGGCACCCGCAACCGACCTGAATCAACCGACGACGGTGGGCATCCATCTTCCTTGCCCCGGGTCACTGCCAAGTGACTTTGAACACTGTCCCCTCTGCTTTCAGGTCATCCTTCTTCAGAATCCAGGCTTGGATTCCACCGGACACTTCTTCAGTTCCCGCAAGCAGCAAGTCTTCTTTGTTCGCCATTGAAAACGACGCCGCGACCCGACACCAAAGGACACCTATGCACCCGGCTTCCCTGGGTGAGGTAACTCCAGCACTACGGTGCTCCTGTGGGTGTGGGCCCTAGAACTACTTACCCTGTAAGTGACTTGCTTGTAGGTTCTCCCGAAGTATCCTAAAACTCTTTATTTCCAACCGCGACTTGCCCCATTGAAGTTAACGGCGATCCGCGCCTGTGTATCCACACTGCACGCGTCCCCCGTGGGTCCTTTACTTACCTGCCTTGGGTGGTTTCGTGAGGCCCCTGCACTTCTGAAGGCCCTAGGCCTTGTCTCCCTGCAAGTCGTTGTCCCTAAGTCTCTTACTTAGTATATGGTCTGGTACGCCCCTAGGGCCCCAGCCATATTTTGTGCTTAACTTATTGTGAAACGTTGATTTGTGCATATGTTTGTCTTCTAATCTCATAAAGAGATTAGTAGAGAGTTATTTAGAAATAAATACATATATATTTGATATATATACCTATGTGATGTCTTTTCATTTGGTGATTCAAGAGATTATATGGTAAAACAAGCTGCTTTACATTCCTCCGAGACTTAGCCTGAAGGCTGCTCTCCACAGCTACCACTAGGATAGCTTTCTTTAAAAGGTTGTCTTAAACCTATCTACCATAAGAGTCGATTTGCCCTGGTGCAAGGTGTCCACTTTAATTAGTGAACAGCATATACCAGGCCAACTTCTCACATTGGTGGGCAGCGTGTGGGATTCCAGCTTGCCATTGTTTTACCAGAAAATCTCTATTTGAATTACTAACTGAAAACCATTATAGGTACTCAAGGTACATATAAAGTCAAGCTTAGTATCAATAAGTTCTACTGAACTTAGAGCTGTGTGCCAAGGGATAGCACACCCTTTCCACAGCTCAAGCTAGGATCAGTAGGCCACAAACTAGTGTAGGTAGTACAACACTGCACAACACTAGAATGTCCTTAAAGGGTGGACCCAGTGGATCCACTCAGCCTCAGTATAAGGACATGGCTTTCTCTGACTTGAGAGCCATGTGTGTTGACAGACACCTGAGACTAGGACAGAGTCCCTCAACACTACACCTGATAGATCTGCTGACAGCAGATGACCTTAGATTGGCTCTAGGAGCTAAAGGGTTTGAATCAGTGGGTGGGTCAGTCATAGTATCTGGGTCAGATGATGAAAATCAGAATGACCAAGATTCTGTGATTGAAGGGCCAGGCTCCAAGGGGCCTGAAAAGGACAGAGGAATTCTCCCTAAGAGAACTGACAGAGAGGAGGAGAGGCACAGATCCCCTTCCAGGGAATCTGACCACTCTTATCACTCTGGCAGAGAATTTGTCCAGGAGAGGAGCTCATACTTTTCCTTAAGAGAGACCTCCTCTGAGAGAAGGTGCAAACTGCTCCAGTATGAGGAAGCCAGAGTGGCCCTCAGAACCAAGCAGTTGGCACTGGATAGGGAAGCCCTGGAGATCCAGAGAGCTTCTAGAAAAGAGGGGTTAGAACCCCCTGGTGGCAGCAACAGTGTCCCTAGAGGCAGAGAATATATCCCTGACCATAGGAACCTGAGCAAGGTTGTTCCTCCCTACCAGAGTGGGGATGATATCCACAAGTGGATAACTGCTATGGAGAGGGCCTGTAGAGTACAGCAGGTCCCCCAAAAGCAGTGGGCAGCAATCTTGTGGCTCTCCTTTTCAGATAAAGGAAGAGACAAGCTCCTCACTGTTAGAGAGGAGGATGCTGATGATTATGAGGTCCTGAAGAGTGCACTGATAGATGGGTTTGGCTTAACCACTGAGCAGTACAGGTTGAAGTTCAGAGAAACCCAGAAGGCACAGACTCAGGACTGGACTGACTTTGTTGATTGTGCAACCAAGGCTCTAGAGGGTTGGCTGGTTGGCAGTAGGGTTACTGATTTCAAGGGATTGTATAATCTGATGATGAGAGAACAGATCCTAAATAATTGCCAGAACCAGTTGTTGCATCAGTACCTGGTGGACTCTGATCTGACCTCTCCCCAAGAATTGGGAAAGAAGGCAGACAAATGGGTCAGAACCAGGGTGAGGCAGAAAACCCAGAACCAAGGGGGTGACACTAAGAAGCAAGATCCTAAAGGCTCTGAGAAAGGTGGGGATAAGTCAAAAGACCAGAAGTCTTCACAAGGGCCCCAAAAATCTGCATCTGGTGGGGAGTCACAGTCCAACAAGGGAAAAGGCCAAAAGAAGCCCTGGTGCAAATTCTGTAAACAGAAAGGGCACTGGACTTCTGATTGTACCAAGTCCAAAGACCAAACCACCACCACTCCTGCCCCTAAGGCAACTGTGCCCCCTAGCTCAGCTACTGGTGGAGGTGGTACTCAGAATAAGGGTGTAGTAGGGTTGACCCTGGGTTCTGAAGTGGATTCTGACCTAGTCAGAGTGACCACTCAGGCAATGCTGATTTGTGAGGGAAACATTGATATGTCCTTCCTAGTAAGCCCCAGTAATCTGGGCAAGTACAAACAGCAGCCTTTGATAAGTGGCAAACAGGCTTTGGCCTTTAGGGACACAGGTGCTAGTGTCACCATGGTGGCAGAGGACCTAGTGGACCCTGGACAGATCATCCTGGGTGAAATGTACCAGGTGACCAAT
Source organism: Calotriton arnoldi (assembly GCA_963921515.1). NCBI lineage: Eukaryota > Metazoa > Chordata > Amphibia > Caudata > Salamandridae > Calotriton > Calotriton arnoldi. The sequence continues at coordinate 465,049 of CAWUFW010006997.1, read as the reverse complement.
GCAAGCAATGTCCAGACCAACCATAGTCTGGCAGTTGTGAATTTCTCCTGGGGAGGGGTAACTGGCCTCAAGAAGGTTGTAGTCAGTGCAGACCTCCCTGTAGAATGTCTATTGGGCAATGATCTAGAGACTTCAGCCTGGTCTGAAGTAGAGTTATGGACTCATGCTGAGATGTTGGGCATCCCTGCAGAGGTATTTGCTGTGACCAGGTCACAAGCAAGAATGCATGACACTGAACCAGCTCTGGATCCTGGAACAATGGACCAGATGCTTCCCAAGAGGAGGAGCAGTAGGGTAAAGGCAGTGCCTTCCCCTCTGTCTCAGATCAAGGATTCACTTCCAGAGGGAGGTGAAGCAGAACCTGAAGAAGGAACTGCCCCAGAGGGACTTGAACCTGACCAGGTTGAGTTCTTGGGGGCAGGGGGCCCTTCTAGGGAAGATCTGAGTAAGGAGCAACAGTGCTGCCCCTCTCTTGAACCCCTCAGACAGCAGGCTGCTGCTGAGGCGGCTGGGAGTGCTAGTGGGTCCCATAAAGTTTATTGGGATGAGGGACTCCTATATTCTGAGGGTAGAGACCCAGCCCCTGGAGCCACCAGGAGGTTGGTAATACCTCAGAAGTTTAGGGGGTTCCTCTTGACCTTAGCACATGATATCCCTTTGGCAGGACACTTGGGCCAAAACAAGACCCGGGACAGGCTTGTTCCACATTTTCATTGGCCCCATATGTCAGAGGACACAAAGGAGTTTTGTCGCTCCTGTGTCACTTGCCAAGCCAGTGGTAAGGCAGGTGGCACAACAAAGGCCCCCCTGATACCACTACCTGTGGTGGGGGTACCCTTTGAGAGGGTAGGGTTTGACATTGTTGGTCCCCTTTGACTCGTAGACAGCATCTGGGCACAGATTTATCCTGGTGGTAGTGGATCATGCCACCAGGTACCCAGAGGCAATTCCCCTGAGGACCACCACAGCCCCTGTGGTGGCAAGAGCCCTCATTGGAGTTTTCTCCAGAGTGGGTTTTCCAAAGGAGGTCATTTCTGACAGAGGTACCAACTTCATGTCAGGATATCTGAAAGCAATGTGGAAGGAGTGTGGTGTAACTTATAAGTTCACCACCCCCTATCACCCACAATGCAATGGTTTAGTTGAACGCTTCAACAAAACCTTGAAAGGAATGATTAAGGGACTCCCAGAGAAGCTTAGGCGGAAATGGGACCTTCTTCTTCCTTGCCTGTTGTTTGCATACAGAGAGGTTCCACAGAAGGGGTTGGTTACAGCCCATTTGAGCTTCTGTTTGGGCATCCTGTGAGAGGTCCACTATGTTTGGTAAAAGAGGGCTGGGAGTTACCTCTCAAGCCCCCAAACAAGATGTGATGGACTATGTACTTGGTCTCCGCTCCCGGATGGCAGAGTACATGAAAAAGGCAACCAAAAACCTGGAGGCCAGCCAAGAATTGCAAAAAGCTTGGCATGACCAAAGGCTGTGCTGACTGTATACCAGCCAGGACAGAAAGTGTGGGTGTTGGAGCCTGTGGCCCCAGCAGCCCTCCAGGACAAGTGGAGTGGCCCCCATACAATAGTTGAACAGAAGGGAGAAGTCACCTATCTGGTGAATCTTGGAACTCCCAGGAGCCCCCTAAGGGTGCTTCATGTCAACAGATTAAAGCCATATGTTGACAGGGCTGACATGGGCTTGCTCATGGCAACTGATGAGGACCAGGAGGAGGAGAGTGACCCTCTCCCTGACCTGCTCTCTCAGAACCCTGATGATGGGTCAGTAGATGGTGTTGCTTTGGCAAGCAGCCTCACTGACCATCAGCAAACTGAGTGCAGACAAGTTCTGCAACAGTTTAGACATATGTTTAGCCTGACCCCTAGTCAGACTACCTGGTGCACCCATGAGGTGGACACTGGGGACAGTCTGCCTGTCAAGAATAAAATCTACAGGCAACCTGACCATGTCAGGGACTGTATCCGGACTGAAGTCCAGAAAATGTTGGAGTTAGGCGTGATTGAGCCTTCAGATAGCCCTTGGGCTAGCCCAGTAGTCCTGGTACCCAAGCCTCATACCCAGGGTGGTAAGAAAGAAATGAGGTTTTGTGTAGACTACAGAGGCCTCAATGCAGTCACTAGGACTGATGCCTATCCCATACCAAGGGCAGATGAGCTGATTGATACTTTGGCCTCAGCCAAGTATCTAAGCACATTTGACCTAACAGCTGGCTACTGGCAAATCAGATTAGCTGATGATGCAAAAGCCAAAACAGCATTTTCGACCCCTGGTGGGCACTACCACTTTGTGGTGATGCCCTTTGGATTGAAAAATGCACCTGCCACTTTTCAGAGGTTGGTGAATAAAGTTCTGGCAGGGATGGAAACTTATTGCTCAGCTTATCTAGATGATATTGCTGTCTTTAGTTCCTCCTGGCAGGATCACCTGGTCCACCTCAGAAATGTTTTGGAGGCCCTGCAGAAAGCAGGCCTCACTATCAAGGCCACCAAGTGCCAGATAGGGCAGAGTCAGGTTGTGTACCTGGGCCACCTTGTAGGTGGAGGCCAGGTTCAGCCTTTACAGAGCAAAATCCAAACCATAATGGAATGGGTTGCTCCTACCACCCAGACACAGGTGAGAGCCTTCTTAGGCCTGACTGGGTACTATAGGAGGTTTGTCAAGGGATATGGATCTATAGTGACCCCCTTGAATGATCTTACCTCTAAGAAAATGCCAAAAAGGTTCAGTGGACAGCTAGCTGTCAAAAGGCATTTGAAGACCTAAAGCAGGCCATGTGCACTGCCCCCATCTTACAGAGTCCAGACTACACCAAAAAGTTCATTGTCCAAACAGATGCTTCTGAGCTGGGTGTGGGAGCTGTACTGTCTCAACTGAATGATGAAGGTCAAGACCAGCCAGTAGCTTTTATTAGCAGAAGGCTGACCCCTAGAGAGAAACGTTGGTCAGCTATAGAGAGGGAGGCCTTTGCTGTGGTTTGGGCCCTGAAGAAGCTGAGGCCATACTTGTTTGGCACTCACTTCATAGTTCAGACTGACCACAAGCCCCTCCTATGGCTAAAACAGATGAAAGGTGAAAACCCAAAACTTTTGAGGTGGTCCATTTCCCTACAGGGGATGGACTATACAGTGGAACATAGGCCTGGGACCCAACATGCCAATGCAGATGGACTCTCAAGGTATTTCCACTTTGAACACGAAGACTCAACTGGTCAAGGTTAGTTTAGTGTCCCTACGTTTGGGGGGTTGTGTAGGAGAGTAGGATCTGCCTCTTATGTTGCCCCCACTTTTTTCTGATGTTAGCACTGGTTTCTGACTATAGTCTGGCTGGGTCCCTGCCAATCAGGGCCCCAGCCTCTCTGTTCTCTCTAAATGACATGGAGTGCACTCTAGGTGCACTAGTGATTGGATACTGTGGTGCCTTATGAGTCCCTAGTATATGGTACCTTAGGTGCCAAGGGCATAGGTACTTCACAGGCCTACCAGGGGCTGCAGCATGTGTTATGCCACCCCTGGGAAGCAGTCTAAATCTGACACCACAGGCCTGCTACTGCAGCCTGGGTGAGGTGGTGCTAGCCCCCTCACTGAGATATAGGTTTCCTATATCTCTCCAGCACACACATATACACCTATCAGTCACCCCTAAGGCAGGCCCTATCAATCCTGAGGGCAGGGTGCTTGGCTTCTATGTGAGGGGGTGCCTCTGCCTGAGCAGGGCCCCTCTGCAGCTCTCAGAGTCTATTCTCTGGTGCTGTTTGTGGATGCGGTTAAACCATATACTCTTAAGTGCATTATATCCTCGCGGTAAATGCTAACTTTGGAATGGCTGCATCAAAACATGTCGTGTTTGGTGTCAAACATCTTGGAATACTACCCCCCCGCCAATCTTGGTGGCGGGGGTAGCATTCCACCCTTCTAGAGGGATAAGACATGTACCTGCTGTGGAAACGCGGTAGAATCCTAAAGAGCCCTGACATCACAAAATGGATGCCACCAGTCACAGACACTGGGCTGCCCTCCTGCTGATGACCGAAACTCGCAGTGGAGGAAGCCCAACAATAGGCATCCTGTCACAGGGAGGTGTAACCACCTCCCAGACAGGGTTTAGTGTATTGGGGCTGGGTGGGTGCACTCTTAGAGTGCTTTGAAGTCCTGCACTGGGGGAGCAGAAGGCTCCTCTGTGCATATGCCAGTTCAAACCAGCTCAGGGGCTACCTGCCCCTGCTCTGGCGCGAAACTGGACAAAGGGAAGTGGGTGTAGCCACCCCTCCCTTGACCCTCCCATAGGTGGGGTCATAGAGCTAGTCCATCCCCTCTTTTTAGTATAAGAGGGGGAACCTTGCCATTGCAAAGCAGATAACCCCTGGACGACGCTCTACAGAAGAATCCTGGCCCTTCGACGTTCCACTACCTTTGGAAGACAGAAGAATCTCCCTTGGAGTCAAGGAGTGACTCCCCTGCTTGGCAGGCACCAAAACGACAACGACGGTCGCAAACTACGCCGCTCCCGCCGGAGTCCAAAGTCCCTGCAGCCCAAGAAGTGGATTTCCTGACCTCTCCCAGGCCATCGTGAGTCCCCAGCGAAGCTGAGGCAAGTGAACCCCATGAGTAACGAGGAACCGTGACCCCTGTGTACCGTGCACTATTGTCGAGTGCAACCCCTTCACAACGTTCTACGAACTTGTGCTTTGGACCACGTGTGGTCCCGACCTCCAGCAGAAATCCCTCCGAAGATCAGAGGCCTACACCGTCCCGAGTGACCGTGGGCCCCTGTTGAGTGATTCCGCCCGAGGTGTCTTTGCGATCCCTTGCCCGCCGGCTTGTGGGTCCCCAGAAGACTTCTTAAAGAAACCAAAGGGCTCCCCTGGTTGCTCCAGGCCTGCCCTGACTTACCCTCGCTGGGTGAGTCCCTCAGACCTCGCTGGTCTGTGCCATCGACTTTTCTTCATCTCCCGAGACTTGCTGCTGCCAAGGCTTGTTGGCTCCAATCGAGTTGCCGACACCGCAGTCAGCTGCAGACGTCGAGGGACCCACCGAATCCAGCTCCTGGTCATCGTCGACACCTCCTGGACCACGTGGCTGAAGAGTCAAGGCACCCGCAACCGACCTGAATCAACCGACGACGGTGGGCATCCATCTTCCTTGCCCCGGGTCTCTGCCAAGTGACTTTGAACACTGTCCCCTCTGCTTTCAGGTCATCATTCTTCAGAATCCAGGCTTGGATTCCACCGGACACTTCTTCAGCTCCCGCAAGCAGCAAGTCTTCTTTGTTCGCCATTGAAAACGACGCCGCGACCCGACACCAAAGGACACCTATGCACCCGGCTTCCCTGGGTGAGGTAACTCCAGCACTACGGTGCTCCTGTGGGTGTGGGCCCTAGAACTACTTACCCTGTAAGTGACTTGCTTGTAGGTTCTCCCGAAGTATCCTAAAACTCTTTATTTCCAACCGCGACTTGACCCATTGAAGTTAACGGCGATCCGCGCCTGTGAATCCACACTGCACGCGTCCCCCGTGGGTCCTTTACTTACCTGCCTTGGGTGGTTTCGTGAGGCCCCTGCACTTCTGAAGGCCCTAGGCCTTGTCTCCCTGCAAGTCGTTGTCCCTAAGTCTCTTACTTAGTATATGGTCTGGTACGCCCCTAGGGCCCCAGCCATATTTTGTGCTTAACTTATTGTGAAACGTTGATTTGTGCATATGTTTGTCTTCTAATCTCATAAAGAGATTAGTAGAGAGTTATTTAGAAATAAATACATATATATTTGATATATATACCTGTGTGATGTCTTTTCATTTGGTGATTCAAGAGATTATAGGGTAAAACAAGCTGCTTTACATTCCTCCGAGACTTAGCCTGAAGGCTGCTCTCCACAGCTACCACTAGGATAGCTTTCTTTAAAAGGTTGTCTTAAACCTAACTACCATAAGAGTCGATTTGCCCTGGTGCAAGGTGTCCACTTTAATTAGTGAACAGCATATACCAGGCCAACTTCTCACAGTGAACCTACCCAATGCCAGGTGAGGCGTGGAGGTGCCGGACAGACTTCAGTGTGCAAACCACGGAAATGGCCATGTGGAGATTAACTGCTGGTGCATGGAGTGTAGTGGCCAGTGGATGCTACCATGTCCCCACAGGCTGTGGGGCAGAACGCGGAAATGTCGCACGTCACGTCCCCCCCTGCATGCGCGGGCGGAGTGGGTTGGCCCTGCGTACGCCAGGCCTGCGTAGGGGTGTGAATAAAAAGCCCGTCGCACTGGGCGTGGTTCTCTTTCGGAATGGCCAACGCGTCCGCCAGGATGGCGCCTCTCAGCCCGCCACGAGGCCGGCGCCGAGCACGGCGGGGCCTGCATCCCTGTGCGCCTGCTGCACCCCGGGGCCGCTGGTCCCCAGACCCGTCATGCCTGCCCCAGCGCACCAAGGAGGCTCCGCTCACCTGCCGACACCGGCGTGTGTCAAAGAGGGCCCACCACGTGCCGGTGCAAGCTCCAAGCCCCAGTCCCGCGACCTTTGCAGCCTCCACAGACCATCGCTGGCCTCCACGATGCTGGCCCACAGTACTCCTTTTTCATTGACATACTCCACCGGCGTCCTCTTCGGCCCAGTTGTGGGCACATGTTGAACTGAGTCGTGAGTTCTGAATGACAGTGACCAAAGGTCTGTGGCCGCGTCCACATCACTATACTCCCTCCGATCAGTGAAGCCAAAGTCTGCATCGCAGACCTGCGACACGTGGTGCCACTAACCCTGTTCAATGCAAGCCGGCGACACGTGGTGCCACTAACCCTGTTCAACGCAAGCCGTCGACATGTGTTTGTGGGCCCCTGCAGACTACTGGCTCTGGCCTACCCTGTGCTCCAGTAGGTCCCACATATGGAACTGTATCCTGAGTCTTGAATGGCAGTGACCCCAAGTCCGTGGCAGCGTCCACATCACTAAACTCCCTCCGATCAGTGAAGCAAAAGTCTGCATCGCAAGCCAGCGACACGTGGTGCCACCAACCCTGTTCAACGCAAGCCGGCGACACGTGGTGCCACTAACCCTGTTCAACGCAAGCCGGCGACACGTGGATGAGGGCTCAGGCCTACACTGCGGCCCAGTAGGTCCCACATGTGGAACTGTGTCCTGATTCTTGAATGGCAGTGACCCCAAGTCCGTGGCAGCGTCCACATCACTAAACTCCCTCCGATCAGTGAAGCAAAAGTCTGCATCGCAAGCCTGCGACACGTGGTGCCACCAACCCTGTTCAACGCAAGCCGGCGACACGTGTTTGTGGGCCCCTGCAGACTACTGGCTCAGGCCTACACTGCGCTCCAGTAGGTCCCACATCCAGCACTTAGTCGTGATTCATGAATGGCAGAGTCCATACAAGTGAACGCAGGGAGAGGAGTAAGAGGAAGATGCGGCTCAGTCCGGATGAAAGCCGGATCCTAGTCATGGAGGTGACCGAACACTAGCAACAACTGACCTGGTGCCATCAACCCTGTTCACCGCAAGTCCGCGTCCCGTGGTGCCACTGAACCTGAACTACGCAGGCTGGTGGGACCATCCAACGTATACCGGCGACACTCGGTGAATGGCCCCTGCTGACCGCTGCCTCAGGCCTACACTGCGGTCGAGTAGGTCACACATGTGGAACTGTGTCTTGGGTAAGATGTGGAGGAGTCCACACCATTGGACATGCCTCATCGCAGGCGGCATCCCCTATCAGCACTGGTGCCACTAGCTCTATGCGCAATGACTCATGGGCACTTTCTGGTTGGACTTTGGTGGCGTCTGAGTCCATGGCCTGGGGGTTGTCTGCATCATCATCTGGCTGGACCGGACTTGGTGTCAGACATGTGTCTGTTCCATTCACCTCCACCATAGTGACTGTTTCAGCGTGGTTCTGCCCTCTGCATCATGCCCTGGGGGTACACCTTCCACTGTCCACCGAGACACTCCGCGACAACCCCCTTTGTCATCAACGAAAACCTGCTCTGCTCTCGTGACCCTGCCCCAGTGCACCGCAAGTCAGCGGCCCATGGCGGTAGGCCCGTGCAGGACGCTGTGCATCCGGGGCCACTAACTCTGTGCAGCTCAAGCCATGGGGCCTTTATGGTTGAATGGGTGTGTCCTTAACGATGTACACTGTTGTCGTTTTTTGACTGCACCAGGCACTCCATGACAGCTGGTGTGCACACACCCCACACACATCCAACACAGGTGTCACTCGACATGTGAGCCTGCTAATAAAAGTGGCCGGGCGCACGTGCCCATAGCCATTCCCACCATCTAAGCAAGTGTGTCCGTGTGGTCATTATGTCAGCATGATGTGCCCGAGCCCTGCAACATGATTTGATTTGATTTGTCGACTTATATAGCGCACAAATGCCCGAAGGCGTCTTGGCGCTAGGGTATGGCAGAACATATAAGGTAGTGGGGTTGAGCGATGCGTTATAGATCCAAAGCTCAGTCAGCGAAGAGCCAAGTTTTCAGTAGTCTTCTAAAGGACATGAGTGAGGTACTGTTTTTTATCGACATTGGCAAACGGTGCCAAGTTTTTGCTGTTCCCAATATGAAACTTCTTCCTCCCCAGCGAACCTGCCTGTACTTGGGTAATTGTAGCAGTTTTAAGTGAGAGGATCTGAGATTTCTGGCTGGCACGTACCATTTCAAGTGAGATCTCAGATATAGCGGTCCTTTGCCCTAAAGTGCCTTATAGGCCAGACATTGTGATTTAAAAATGATTCTCTTCCCCACTGGAAGCCAGTGAAGGGTTCTCAATCTATGGGAGATTGCTTCATGTTTGGGGACACCCAGTATCAATCTGGCGGCGGCGTTCTGCAGACGCTGCAGTTTTTGTAGATACTGGGATTGCAGCCCTACATATAGGGCGTTGCCGTAGTCCAATCTCGAAAGGGCCAATGCTGTCACCAACGTCTTTACTGCTTCTGGGGGTATGAAAGAACGAATCTTTCTGATCATCTTTAAGATCCCCCAGATGGTGGATGAAAGCTTGTTGATTTGACCGTCAAAAATCAGTTTGTCATCAAAGACCACACCTAGATTCTTGACCTTGGAGACTGGCATCGGACAGTCTCCAAGATTATCTGGCCACCACCTTGGTGACCAGAAAGACGGATCAGGGCCCAATATCAGGACCTCCGTTTTTTCTCCGTTTAATTTTAGGCAATTAGTCTGCATCCAGGTGTTTACTTGTGACATGCAATTGTTAAAACGATCAGCTGTCGCGTCCACATTATTTGACACTGACACAACCACCTGGGTGTCGTCAGCATAAGAGACCACAGAGAAACCACATTGCCTAATAATCGAGGCCAACGGAGTCACATAAATAGTAAAAAGCGTGGGGCTCAGAGAGGAGCCCTGAGGAACACCACACGGCAGTTCAAATGATTTGGATATAGAACCTCCCAGTTCCACTGAGAAAGTTCTGCCGGTTAGATAGGATGTAAGAAGATTGAGGGCGGATTCCTGAAATCCCAGCTCCGTCAATCTGGCAATTAATATTTCGTGGTTGACAGTGTCGAAGGCCGCTGACAGATCCAACAAAATCAAGGCGGCCTTCCCTCCTGAGTCCAGTGACCTTCTAAGTTCCTCTGTTGCCATGATCAAAGCGGTCTCGGTTCCGTGGCCCTCTCTGAACCCGTACTGAGAGTGGTCCAGGAGATCTCCAGCGGAGATGAAAGAAGTGATCTGTATGTTAAGCAGTTTCTCCAATACCTTAGATGAAAAAGGGATCCGAGAAATTGGCCGGTAACTGCCAGGTTCTTCGGGATCTAAATTGGCTTTTTTAGCAGAGGCAGGACTGAGGCTGTCTTCCAAGCATCCGGGAACTTGCCCGACTGTACGATCTCCCTAAACAGTAAGTTTAATTGTTCACTGAGTAATTCAGGGAACAAAATGGAAGACCTTGGGAGGACAGGGGTCTGACGGGGCTCCTGATTTAGTCGCTATCACTACTTGGACAATCTGTTCCCATGTGGGAGATGTAAAGGAGAAGCCCGTGCCCGATGTGTGACTATCTGGCCCTGGCTTGGGTGTCTTAGGGGAGGGGTGATTACCACCTATAAAGGTTTTGTAAACTGACTCAACTTTGTTAATAAAGAACTGTCCCACGGTGTTACAAAATTCCAGGGTGCTGACTGTTTTAGCACTGGCTGGGACGTTGGCTAATTTCTTTACAGTAGCGAACAGTTCCCTGCTGGAGTTCTTAGCTTCCAGAATTTTCGACGTAAAGTAATTGCTTTTTTCCTCAATAATCAATCTCTTATACTCTGCTAATGTTAGTGCATACTCCTTCTTTTTGGCTTGATCATAGTTTACCCTCCACTTACTTTCGGACCTTCTGCAAATTCGTTTCTGAGCTCTAAGTTTCTCTGAAAACCAAGGTTCTGATGGCCTTTTCCTACTAGATCTAACACTCTTAATAGGGGCTGCAGCGTCAACCGCTGTTTTGATCCAAGTGGTTAGTCTGTGGACTGCTTCGTTCGTATCTGCTGTTAGGTCCGGCTTGGTGACCCATAGTGAATTTCTAAGATCGGGAGTATTAATTTTAGTCCAATCTTGATATTTAACTGTGATAGGTGTGTTAGATGATGTTAGTTGTTGTGAGTTTACATTAATGTTGAACAATATAGCTCTGTGGTCCGACCAAGGCACGGGAATCACCTCCACAATTTTGATCATGGTATTGGAGGTAAAGATTCCGTCCAGAGTGTGGCCGGCGACGTGAGTCTCTTGCTTGACTATCTGTCCCAATGAGAACCCCGACAAGGCGTCAATGAGTGCGGTCACGTTGTGGTCTACTGCATTTTCTAGGTGATAATTAAAATCTCCTAAAATTGTGAAATCTGAGTAGTGTGCTGTCTTCAGTGGACGATACCATGTCACCTCAGCAGTGGCTGAGACCTTGGACATGTAGCTTCGCCCACCCCCCCGCATGCACATGCGGCGTGTGCTGGTCTGGCGTACGTCAGGTCAGCGCAGGGGTGTGCTGATTCGGCAGGGGGATCAGGACGTGGCTCTGGTCTGGCCTTGAGCAGGAAGTGCGGTAAGTGTGTCTCTGTGTTGGGGTATTGTCGCCACCAGGGCCACAGTAGTCGATGCTGCAATGTAGCATGCACCAGGAGGGCGGGCCCGCACGTACGGGGAAATATAGGAGCGCAAGACCGCTCGGGGTCTTGGCACATGCATGCCAAGTGTTATGTGTATCAGTCCTGCGGCTGCATAAGTCAGTTGCCTAGCCTCAATTGCAGCGCGATCACAGCCAGCCATGGACTGTACACCTGTGTCCGCCCTGTCCGGACCATTGGCCTACACTCACGTGGCCGCACACCCTCAAAGGCCAGCTTCACGGTGTTGTTGGCATGCCGCTGGACATGCGCGGACAGGCATTACAATGGTGTGCCGTAGGAGTGCACGTGATACAACCGCGCAGCGCACACAAGTGTGGGGGCTCGTGGGAGGGAGGAGCAGCTGTGAGGCAATGTAACACACAGTGAGGCCGCTCTGTGCCACGTGCTGGGCATATCATCCATGATTCCCTGGGTCGCAGACATCCCACCACACCCACGACAGGCCTCTGTACATCTCCTGTATGCATGCAGATGGTGAAGTTACTGTAGGGATGAAAGGTCCTTTGTCTGAACTATCAGGCGGTAGCACATCTGCAGCTCCGAGCTGGAACTTGCATGTGGCCAGCACCCCCTGACAGATACAATAGCATTTGCTTGCGACTCCCACACTACGCACTGCCCGACGTGAGACCAACGTGTACACATCCCACACGCAGAAGTCCTTGGTCCTAGTTAGCGTGCGTGATATGGCCTTCACACGTACTCCCACCCCACCCCAGGTCTGCACCCGTTGCACACAGACACTGCTCATTGCTCCGAGCTGTGCCATTTCATCCACAGGACTGGCGCAGGGCAAGCCAGGGCCGCTTCAAGCAGAGCCACTGACGCAATGGCAGACCATCCCGGACACATGCTCATCTCCAGTCACGTGGACCTGTACCGTGCACGTCTGCTGCATGTACTGGGGGCACTGCCGTTGGCAGTGCTGCGGATCAGTTACGTCTGAAACTGTTCTTTATGGACAGAAATGAAATAATATCAGACTCGGCCACAGGACTGAGACCACCTTCCACCTTTTACCCCTCTAACGCCACGATGCCGCCAGAACTTCTTACGTTTGAAAAAATCATCCTTACAGGCATAGATAACCTGAAAACCAGTAGTCAATACATACCATACAATATTAGCCTGGATGAAAGGAAAGCCTTAGAGGGCCTCAAGAATGACAAATCCATTATACTGAAACCGGCAGACAAAGGGGAGGAATTGTTATTCAAGAGCGAAGTGACTATGACATCGAGATCAAGAAACAAATAGGAGAGGTCTGACACTATAAGAAATTAGACACAAACCCATTGTCAGACATCAGAGAAAGAATTCTCAGAATAACTAGAGAAGGTAAAGAAGAAGGCTTTCTAAGCAAAAAGAATTCGAATTCCTTAACATAGAGAACCCGAGAACCCCAGTTCTGTACACCATCCCCAAGATTCATAAGAGCACCACAAATCCACCAGGACGCCCAATACTATCAGGGTGTGGGTCTGTTCTAGAACCTATTGGGAAATACCTAAACCACTTCATTAAGGATTTTGTTCCACAACAAGAAACATTTGTAAGAGACTCTATGTTCATGATTAATTTGATAGAAAACAAGCCATATAACACTGAAACGGATTGGCTGGCTACACTTGACATTACGTCTCTATACACCAACATACCGCAGAATGACAGTATTCAGGTAATAGAGGACTTACTAGACACCAGACCCAGACCTACATTGGTTCCCACTGCATTCATCATTTCCTTACTTAAGATCGCCCTCAGATCCAATTACTTTGTGCCAAACGGTGTGTATTATCAACAGTGCTCGGGCACGAGCATGGGAGCTATTTTTGCGCCGAATCTAGCAAACATCTACATGGACCATGTAGAACAAAAGTTTGCTCTGAGTGACATGAACCTGTACCGCTCCAACATTAAATGTTGGAAGCGGTACATTGACGACATTTTCCTCATCTGGTCGGGGAGCAGATCTGACTTTGATGACTTTGTTACTTATCTGAACAATATCCAAAAACACCTCACTTTCACCTCCACCATTGATAAGTCCAAAATAGCCTTCCTGGACCTCAGTATACAACACGAGAATGGGGCACTTTATACTTCTCTCCATAGGAAACCAACAGAAAGAAATACACTGCTTTCCTATAAAAGTCACCACCCCCGTGCATTGAAAGACGGTCTTCCATTCGGGCAGTTTTTGCGCTTGCGCAGACACTGCATGAAGAAAGACGACTACATGAAAGAGGCAGAGATTCTGAAATCTAAACTGATCACTAGAGGGTACCCTAACAGGCTTGTTAGAAGATCTCTCAAACGCGCCTGGTTCTGTCCCAGGGAGGTACTACTGGTTACTAAAGAAAAAACAAAGGTGGACAGACTAATTTGTGTGACCAAATTTGGCATACATACCAACCAGGTACGGAAACTGATAACAAAAAACTGGCACATAATAAAGAGCATAGATTCATCCATTGATGTCCCCATGTTTGCATTTAAGCGTGGCAAGAATGTGAAAGATCATCTAGTCAGGTCATCCACGGAGAGTATTCCAAAGACAACCAGAACACTGACGGCCGCTTGGGGCCTTCCTGAGGTCAAGGGCAACTTCAAGTGCGGCAACTGCGTGTCATGTGCCTTCACTCACAATACAAAAACATTTGAACACAAAAACATCAAACATACACTGGATTTCTTTGCTAATTGCAACACAAGAAATGTAATATATTGCATATTCTGCCCCTGTCAACTACCGTATATTGGACAGACACAACAACCGATAAAAGCTAGGATTAGTCAACACCGTAGCCGCATCAGACACTCTGTAGTCAACGCCCCATTAGTCAGCCACTTCACCGAAAAAAACCACACAGCAGATGACATAAGGTGGCAAGTCATAGACAGAGCTTCCATCCCAGAAAGAGGAGGAGTTCTTACACAAATTCTCCAACGACTAGAATGTCGTTGGATAGAACGTACTGACTCGATAGCGCAAGGACTGAATACAGCAGAGGAGTGGCGAGGATTCGTCACTACACTGAGTAACTAACCTCATTAGATCTCAACTAGCTGTATAATTAGACAGCACTGTGCTAATTTTTCCCACACATGTACATTTACCTATAGCTGGGTAAAACACAAACATGGCAAGTACAATACTGAAAATGGCATGCCAGTGGAAACAGGGGGCTATATTGAACATAACTCCTTGCCAGTACTACTGGTTGTATAACACATAGGCTTCACCACCGAGGTTGGTTAGAAAACACAACACAGGGCACTGGATTGTAACAAAACGTGTAGGAACTCCGCCATACTTGTATAGAGTTGTATCCGGCTGTCATGGCACAATTATGCTACCCTACAAATCAGATTGAGCAGACAGTATTCCTGATATTAGAATAACTGTTCATACCTGTTAAACACTCTGCATGCAATTACTACAATGCATATCCAATAAAGCAATTGTTGAATAAGGAAAGCGAAACAATCCAATGTGACCATTTCGGCATGTCGTAAACAATAAGCCCAAATAACATATTAACAGAATTACATGAGCATTGTATATGATATGACTATCACTTACAGTTGTAAAGTTTTGTGCACTGAGCGGATCGTCTTACATGTGATATAACATAATGTTTAGAACACGTAATTTAGTGTCTTGACGTCAAGTACCATTACTGAATTATCATATGGTGTGCCACACTGTCATACCAACCTTTACAGCCACTCAAGGCACAACTGTCAATCGTTTACCCTGAATGCTTCATCACACATGTATTATGAATGCTATATATTATGTTCTTGACTATGTAAATAATGTGGAATAACTGTCCTGACGTACAATTCCATACAATGGGCTAGCGCAAAATGGGTGAGTTCATTATACCCACCAAAACGCACACCGTAGGCAATCGTCTTGGCGCTGTTATGTACAATACATAGCACAGACCATGTAAATGGCACACGAGATCACTGTCCTTTAACAATATGGTTATCGGACACAAGTAAGTGCGCATTAAAACTAGGACACCCGGCCAGTCCCCACACTCAACAGAATTATCCAATTCATTACAGTATAAATTTCCGCAATCTATAAATAATATCCACGCATAATACATGCCCCTCGAACTTGGATGGGCCTTATACACGCGTCAGGCAGCAGTCTGTTTTTTGTTTTCATTACTGATAACAGAAATACAGATCTCATCCGCTGATCACACTCCACAGTCGGGCCTGAACATAGACTTTTGGCGGGAAGGCAAGCCAGTCTGTTTTTTGTTTTCATTATGGATAACAGAAATACAGATCTCATCCGCTGATCACACTCCACAGTCGGGTCTGAACATAGACTTTTGGCGGGAAGGCAGGCCTTTATAAATCCAGAGCAAGCATTGATCCCTTGTCATCATACCTGAGCAGACAGACACACGCTGTCCTGCTACTTGGAAGGATTGCCACAGGCTGCAGTTGATTCATTCTCCATAAGAGGTAAGCGGGCACTACGCCCTGTGCTTGAATGCTGTCAGCGCGGTGCTACATCACGTTTTCCCCGAGCGCACATTTTTTAATGCATTGACCTCTTCTTTTAGACACCAAAGTGAGAATATTCTCACCCTCCATATGAAAACATATGAAAAAGTATGGCCTCGTCGTGATTGACGACAGAAGGAAGTAGCCTGCTTCCATGCATGCGCTCAGAATCGGAACTCGGATAAGCGCTGAGCCTTTATTAAATATATGTGCACCCCATTACAAGTGTCCCCGTACTTTTACCAATGCACATGCTCCCTCCCCTCTCTACAGACCCGTCTTGACAGCGCTTTGATCGTGCCATCTTCCACACACGTGGATCCTCACATTGTGCGCATTCACGTAATAGCCAGCTCACCACCCACCTCACACTTGGGGTAAGTTCCAGGTCTGTTCCAAGTTGCAATACTATGTCATGCCTCCAACCCCCACTTTTTGAATGCTAATTACTCGTTTCTCTCACGTGTGTAGCTCCCGGCTGGGACCCATGTGAGTATCCCTTTTTATCCTTTGCACGGTGCCACACCCTCCACACGAGCCGGTCCATTACCCTTCAGGTACTATACAAACGAAACCTTAGTTCCACCACATAATACCAGTTGCTTAAAATGAGCCACATACTGACATTATCCCTCATCTTCTCATAGGTGTCCCTACGATCATAGGTCCTGAAGAGACCCTACACTGCACACAGGGTCGAAACGCCGTCGACAAGTTGCATAAACGAACCATTGTCCACCAGCACTGATCACTGTATCTAGCGCTGTATACTGTACATATATATGTAAATGGTCGTTTATATTAAGCATTGGAAACCTTGTATATATTTCACATATATGTCACTAATGTTCTAGGTTCCGTTTTTCACTGGGACACCTTTCACTCAGAACCATATGTCCAAATGCACTATTGTGTAACAGTATTTCATTTCAAGGATTATATAAATATTTTTGATTCAAAAACAAATCAGAGGTGTATTTGCTTCCTTCTCTCTCCAATATCTCTATAACCCAATATATTGCCATTGTGCTCATATACATTGAGATTACTTCATTAAGTGTCCACAGGAGCCTTTGTCCTTTGATAATAAGCGGATCAGTTACCGGCTGGGCTTCCGCCTTGCGAACGTCACCTGCGTTCAGCCTGTGTTGCATTGTCGCTCGTGCATATTCGAGTGGACCATGGATGTCTGCCTCTCCAACGTAACGGTAGCTGACCTGGATTTCGACGTGTGTGTGCGCCCCCTGTTGGCCCACAACCAGGAGTGTCACCGTGATGCCCGTTTATGGCATGCCTGGATGTTTGGCATGCATGCTGGCAACTGGACCTGGGAGATTGCACGAGTTGTCGTGTGCAGTGACCACATTGAGCCGCTCCCCGATTGGGCTTTGGTGCAAATTGGGGCCAGGGGTTGGAGTCAGCACATCTGTCCGGGACAGCTGATGGATTACGTCGCCGACATGTTAGATGTGGTGGACAACGATCTCTCATTGGAAATGTTGGCCTACGCTGCAGCACTCGCGTTCATGGACGAGTGACAAGGTACCTGCAGCCACAACTGGATGTGACCCATTGCACGTGTCCCAACACCTGGTTGCATGTTGAGGATCTGGTCACATGTCCCAAGATGACAGTGGACATGGCTGCATTGGCCTGGACTCCTGATCCATGTGCGGACAACCAACGCGGGTTGGCACTGACTTGTGTTGGTGATGGACTCCCCCGGGGTGGACATGGGCGCTTTCAAACGTTCCTCATTCAGACAGGCTGCTGCATTGGTCTGCATGTCGTGGCACTTCTCTTGGCCGTACTGACACACACTTGTTGATAAAGTTTCCGCACTTTCACTTGTCTCCAACTGTGTTGAGTCTTGATTTGTATGCCAATGTGTGTGTCACGGCCTATCTGGGCGCCTGCCATACGTGCATTGCTACCCCATCAGGGCTGTGGGTTTGTACTTGTGCATTATCATGTCCCTGTTTCGTGCTTTGCCAGATGCGTATGGCCATTTACCGGCCACAAGCGGGTGCACTTGTGTCCTGTGTTCGGTTGTGCAAATGTTGCTGTTTGTACCACATTGTGTTCGATGTTGGGGTGCTCTGCTTCCTATGTGTGTGTGCTGCATTGTGTGTGAGATGTCCCTTCAGCTCTGATTTGGCTCACCCTTCTCCCTTTCAGGCAGTGTGGTTTTCACTTCTGTGCTTGTTCAGTGGTGTGATATTGCCGGGTTGTGTGACTTGTGCTCTTGGTTGGTGTTGTTACTCTTGGGCATGGTTTGTCTGCAGTTGTGCTGTGCTTAATTATGCATGTGTGCCATTGTGCCCATCTCCCCTCGTCCCCCCAGTCCCTGGTCGTTCCTCTCCCTGTTGCTGTTGTGTCTGTTGATTTTGGGCAGTTTCCGGTCCCCGGGTCCTGCCACCATCTCCAGACTGATGTGGTGGACACCATTTCCTCCATGTCATCCAGCTCCTGGTGTGGCGCTGGACTCCCACCTCCGGTGTGCATTGCTGCCTTCTGGTTGTTGGCGTGTTTCTGCTTGTTTGTGCGTTTTGCATCATTCCAGCTGTTCTGGTTTTCTTCCATTGTCCTCCTCCGCTCTCCGGCTGCATTCACCTTGTCCACGATGGCCTGCCATGTACAATGTTCTGTTGCCAATGGGGCTTGTGGGGTTGTGTACTGGCTCCGGTTGCCTCCATTGTGCTTCGCTCTTGTTTTCTGTTTGGTTTGTCTTTCATTTTCAGGCTTTTGTTGTGCTTATTCCCGCCTGCCGTGTGTGTGTCGCGGGCCTGGCGCTGCTTATCGCTGCTTTCCTCATCGCGAATGGGCTCATCGCACCTTTTTTGGTGTTGAGGTTTGTGTTTTTATCTCCGTCGAGGTGGTTGTATCGCGGACATTGGCCGCGTTTTCGGCAGACTATTGCATGGTACCGCCGTGTTGTGAATTCCACGTTGACACGGGGTTATTTTCCAGCGATAGGCTGCGATGTGTAAAGTTGAGTTAACATTTTTTGGAGATGTTTAGCGCACGTTCTTGTGAATATACCCCCAAGACCACAAGACTCACCATATATACCAATGCCCTGCCCATTATAACATTGTAGACCATGCTTAGGGGTACATTTAGGACCCGGCATAAAGTCAGCATATATGCCATGGTGGATAAGCTCAGGGCCTCTGCCATTCAGACTGAGGACCATCCACCATATTTATAGAACCCCAGCTGCTTGGCTAGGATTCTTTTGCTGTGTGGGCAACCGTGGCACCCTTCAGAGCACTGCAGACATGCTGAGCAGGCACCATTTGTAAAGCACCCATTCAGCAAACTTCTTTGTATTGAGATATACACTCTCAAATTCAGAGTTTGTTTTCTCAATACAAAGCCCATATGGCTTGACACTCAGGAAGCGCTCTCCCTGAGTGTGGGAGCCTTTCTATATTTTCCTTAATGTATCCACCTTGTCTCAGGCAGTGAAAATGAGTGATGGTAGTCCCACTGTCAAAATGGTTTGGAGACCATCATTGTGACATGGCAGCCCCTTGGCAGAAGCTCCACCAGGCCAGAGGTTTACACCAGCAGAACCAGCGGAGACCCCGCTAGTGTGAGCATGGCCCTCCTGCCATCTCAAAATAGTGCAGTGGAACGGTGAGCTTGCAGGGCGGAAGCACTGTAGTTATGGTGGTTCTCCCTCTCTGCCAAACTCTAAATGAGGCCCTTTGGTTTTCATGACTGTCTTTGCTCCTGGTGCATTGAAGGTGTCAGAATACTGTGTGTAGAGCTAAAGAAAGCACCAAAAAATGATCTGATAAACAGCAAAGCCTCATTTCTGAGAGAAAGTGAAACAGGGCTACAACCCCTCCTCCACCTTTGTAAGTAAAAAATATAACATTTTCCATTTTGAAAAACACACACACACATCAGACCACATAACATAAAAATCAACAACTCAGGCAAATAAATTGTTCATACTGCTATTAAGAATTATTTTATTTCAAATACTATTTCTCAGGCCTCTAACTCCTCGAGGGCAGTCTATTCAGGCAGTCTTCAGTTTCACCAATCTGCCCTGTGTCAAAATGACTATTCACTCTTGCTAGACCTGGACATCTTTGGCATGGTATTTCCCCCAACTTTTTACCTTCATCCCTTCTGTTTTTTGAATTTGTTTTTGTTGGCATTAGGACTCTGTGCACTTTCTTACTGTTAACCAGTGCTAAAGTGCCCATGATCTCTCCCTAAAACCTAGTAAAATTGGCTTAAACCTGATTGGCACATTTCATTTACTTATAAGTCAGTAGTATATGGTACTATATATACCCAGGGCCTGTAAATTAAATGTTACTAGTCAGTCTGAAGCATTCATTGTGCCACCCACTAAAGTAGCACTTTAAAACAAGTTTCAGGCCGGGACTACAGTCTGTAGTGCAGTTTTAAATTGCCATTTTGGCCTGGCAAAAATTAACCTTTTGTCAGGCCTAAACCTTCCTTTTTAATACTCAAATGCCATCTCTCAGGTAGGTCCTAAAGGCTCATAAGGAGATGCCTTGTATTTTAAATGTAGGACATGCCCTGGTAGAGAAAAACACCTACATTTGTCTTCTCTATTGTAAGACCTATCTCTCCCATTGACTAACAGTGGGTTACCGTATTACATTTAATAAGTGCTAACTTTGGATTGGGAGCAGTAGAGATGTCATGTTTAGACTCAAATTAATTGTTTTTAAAATCCTCTTTAATAGTAAAGTCAGATGATTTTAAGTCACAATTCGGAAAATGACACTTTTAGAAAGTTGGCTTTGTCTTGTTCTAACCATTTCTGCCTTCTGCCAGTGACCTGGGTCACATGACTATGAATGACTCTGCTGGTGGGCTTTGTGTATTCTTCCCAGATAGTGACACAAAGGGGGTTAGGTGTGGACAGGAAGAGAGCCATCCTGCTACGATGGCTGTGGGTGGAGCTGGTCCCTGCCCTACTTGCACTTAAAAGGGCTTGGCTCCAAGAACACACAAAGGACCCTGACAGCAGTCTTTTGTCACCCCAGACTTCTTGAAGCCTTGATAGGGGAGTGGAGAACTTTCCACAAGCAGATATGGGGTGCACCCCCCCACACAGAAAAGGTTGACAACAGGTTTAAAGGTATACAATTTAGATCAAAAACAAGGGGGGGACCAGGAGCTGTATTTAGACAGGTCCTGCACACTAGCTCCAAATTGAACTGAGTATCAAGAAGGTGTGCAGTTCCTAGTGAGAGGATCGGGGAAAGGGAGGTCTTTCTTCGTGATGCCCTCACACACCCCGAAGGATGTCATGCTTCATCATTGGGCCAAGCTCCTCATTGGGCCGGCGCTGCAATGCCCGACGGGCTCCCGTAAACGGGGCTCTTTGGCGGAGATCTTTTGAAGAAGCCGTAGGGTGCGTGCGGGTGTGGGGGCTGGGTAGTGCACAAGAAAGTGGGTTAAAATAAGTCTAGAGCTGTCCTACTCTCATAAGTGTTTATTGATGTGGTTGCTCAGGCTTAATTAAAAGTTATCGGTGCCCTAGATGGATATAATGTTCCTAAAGGGCTGTCGAAGTGTAGTGGGTCAACATGTTTCGTGCCTAACTGCCCCTAACGGGACAGGTGGCACTTCATCAGGACCATGAACAGTTAAAAGTGGAAGGTGCACTATCGATCGTCTGGTACTCGTAATTAAGACTGATGTACAGACGCAGTGGAAGGTACCCTAGTACGCTTGTACCGGGGTAGGAGACCCGTGGTATGCAAGCCTACAGCTGACGGGGGAGGCAGAGCACGTCGTTGCTCTGTCGGAAAGGGTGGCAGCCCACTTTCGTCTATCCTACCCTTGCTCTGGGCCCCGTGAACACGGGGCCCAGATCAAGGTACAGCAGTCTTAATTATGAGTACCAGACGGTCGATAGTGCACCTTCCACTTTTAACTGTTCATGGTCCTGATGAAGTGCCACCTGACCCGTTAGGGGCAATTAGGCACGAAACATGTTGACCCACTACACCACGACAGCCCTTTAGGAACATTATATCCATCTAGGGCACCGATAACGTTTAATTAAGCCTGAGCAACCACATCAATAAACACTTATGAGAGTAGGACAGCTCTAGACTTATTTCAACCCACTTTCTTGTGCACTACCCAGCCCCCACACGCCACGCACCTACGGCTTCTTCAAAAGATCTCCGCCAAAGAGCCCCGTTTACGAGGCCCGTCGGGCATTGCAGCGCCGGTCCGATGAGCTTGCCCAATGATGAAGCATGACATCCTTCAGGGTGTGTGAGGGCATCACGAAGAAAGACCTCCCTTTCCCCGATCCTCTCACTAGGAACTGCACACCTTCTTGATACTCATAACATTTAGATCCTCAGAATTCCTCTTCAGTACACTCCTAGACCTATGGAACATATGGAAGACTTCAGACGGACTGCCCTGTCACAGTAGGACTGGCCTACTGATCCCAGAGAATTGCTGTGCTGCTGGAAGGACTGCCTTGCTGCTTGAATGAAAACTGGGCCATCTGCTTGAACCCAGGACCACCGGAAATTTCTCCAAGGGCTAGTTGGCTGGCCTCCTGTGTGAGCTACAGGGATATTACAAGCTCCTGAGACCTTGAACCATGCTTCTAGCCTCTGCTGGAGTGAATTCTAACCCCCTTGAGTGGTTCCCCTGAGGTACTGGACCTTTGGAAGTAGTGTTGGATGCACTTCTCCAAAAACCTGGAACTTAACAAATGTTTCACCAAAAAGTGCTCTGAGAACCAACAGAGGAGCAGGACTTTGTGCCAACCGTTCCGCCCAAAGTGCAGTTCCTGACTTTGTGGTAGCACCTGCTATGTTCTTCTCTGCATTACCAAATGCTGTTCAGCTGGACCTCTCGGCAAAGGTATCCGGAGTTGTGGAGCCCTCTTGGGCTACACCCTGAAGCTTCGTCCTGCTGGAGATTTTCGACTTCTAAAAAGTTGTCTCAGTCCAAAGGTAAAAATCTTCACCAAGACTTTGTCCAGCAGCTCCCTGATGACAACGCCTCCTCCTCGGACACCGCTTGCTGCCTTGCCCTGCTGAACTCAGGAAATTTACTTCAGGATTTTTCTAAGTCTGAAGGTAAGGCGAGAGCGGGAGCAATCCACCCCTTCTATCCCACCAGCGCTCCATTGCGATCGGTCTTAGCTTTTGAATTTGTCAGGGTCTTGTGTGACCAGATTTGATCTTTTACACTAAAAAGTTTAAAAAATCATAACTCTGGTTCTACTGATTGGATTTAATTTGTTTTGGTGTCATTTTATTCATTAAAATATATTCTATGCTCTAAATTGGTTTGGACTTTTCTTGTGTTGTGTTTCCACTTTAATACTTTTTGTGTGTTTCATAAATACTTTACACCTTGCCTACCAGTTTAGCCTGACTACTTTTGTGCCAAGCTACCAGAGCGTTAAGCACACCTTAATTTAGAGACTTTTGTGGTTCACCCTGACAAGGATTGTGGTTATTTCCCGAGTGGGGCTTACACTTGCCTCAACCAATACCCCAATTTCTTACACCTCTCCCGACTTGTTTTTGACAATTTAGCCTCTCTTTTTCTATGAGAAGATCAAGGACATTCACAATTGTATTGCCCAGCTTCTGGTTTCATCTTGTCTTGTGTTGCATTTTTGTCACTCCTCTCACATTTTTTCCAATAATTAGGGAAGAGAAGGAGGTTTCTCCTTGCTTACCTCCATAAAGTTGGTCTCCTCAGATGATATATGTCCAGTCAGGTCTCTAAAACTGGCACTGTCCACAGTGGATGGAAAAAATGAGTTGTCAAACTTGGACCCTAGGGCAGATGCCTACTATAGCCTCATCTTTTTTGGGAGATGTTCCTTATGTTTTGAGTGCTTCTATTTGGAGCATACTCTCTCTTGACCTGCGCAAAATAGAGGACCATTCTATCTTAGGAAGGCTCTTAAACTTAATCTATTCTATTGATTATCGTCATATCTTTTCCGATCTTGTTCGTCAGCTCAGTGCCAAGACGTCTTGTGACGATGTCTTATGACTTTATCAGTAACAGTCATATCTTGTATTCATATATTTTCAAACTATTTAGTGGGTGCTTTCATGCACTAAACGCAGGGCCAGTGGCAATTTTGACGAATTCAAACACTAATGATGGGTTATGGCTCTTGACCTTTTGTGAGGCATCTGCAGGATAGTTCAGGTGTCTGGCGCTTGACCCATGAGTAGGCTGGGAGATAGCTTAGCTATTAGGAACCTTAAAATATAATTTATGTCTAACCAGAAGCAGACCTCTGCCACCTAAAGCAAACACCTCTATAATCAGTTTATCTGAGTGCATTGTAAGACAGATGCAGAATTTGATTGAGAGTGGGCCTTGTGTGGATTTTCACCAGGATGACTGTAACTGCTAAAATCTAAACAACAGTGAAAATGTGTTTTGCAGTTGAGACCGATAAACACAGCATTATGCTGCACTTATTCTAGTTTGGCACCAGTGGGCGCCATCAGTGATGTCATAAATGATGTCATAGAACATGTAATGAGTGATGTAATATGCAAGGTCACAAGCATTGCATGGCAGGGGTGCAAGTTATAGTTAGCTCTGCTAATTATAATGGGTGAATTTTTGTGGGTTTATTTTGTTGAAAACATTACGTTGGCACGGAAATTTTAACCTAACTATAACATCACTTTAACATTTGCTTTTATTCAGTGAATTTCTAGGTTTTTTTTAAAGACAAAATCAGATCTTTTTATCACACCTAACTACAAAGCCACTTTAACCTTTGTTTTTTACAGTGAATTTCTAGTTTTTTTAAACAAAGTACTATTATATTACTATACATAAATTCAATCCCTGTGCGGAGGGTTGGTTGCAGGGTATGGCCTGCCGGGAGGCCCTGCGGTCAACCCCTTGTTGTCAAGCAACCCCACACTGTGAACGCCCTTTGGCTATGCGTGGTGTTGGGTTGGCCGCAGGGCCTGCAAGAGTTTTAAAAGGCCCCAGGGACCCCATCCCCGGGGCCGATTGCTATAATTAAGGGGAGGGGGCCACATGGCTCCTCTCCCCGAGCCTATTACGGAGGGGGGGCAGTGTGGGCCCCAACCCGAGACTTATTAGGTCCGGGGACCCCCTCCCCAGGGGCTGAATTATATTATTGAGGGGAGAGGGGCCAGCTCCCTGGGGCCAAATTCTAAGGGAAGTAGTGTTGTGGACACCTCCCCGAACATTATCAGGCCCCGGAAACCCATCCCTCAAACTCGAACTGCAGAAAAAAGGGGAGGGGGGCCATGCATCCCCCCTCCCTGAGCCTTATCAGGACCCAGGGACCCCAGCCCCCGGGGCCAAAGCCAATAAAAAAGGGGAGGCAGGCCGTGAGAGCCCGTCGACGAGCCTTATTAGGCCCCTAAGAACTGATCCCTCGGGCTGTATGGTATTTAAAAGAGAACGGGCCATGCAGTACCACTCCCGTGTCTTCTCAGGCCCCGGTGAGCCCATCCCCCGGGGTCTATCTTTATTATAGGTGGGTGCCATGGTGCTCACCCGGGGCACCCACAAAGCAACATGTTGGGTGCCAAGGCAGATGCTCCTGGGCCTCCATGGCTCCTGCCAGCCCCCCGCAGGGGCTGGCATTGCTCCAGCCTGAAGGGAGCAGTTATTTATGCTGGCTCCTTCCGGGCGATAGCAATATGTGTTCCGTTTCCATGGCCACTGGAGTCTGGATATGGAAACAGAAAAGAAGTCCACTCCAACCCGGCTGGGAGCAGACTTGCTTTTCGTGACCACACTACTGCAGGCAAGGAAGATGTGTTTGCTCTCGATTGGCAGTAGATTTAAAAATACCCCTGCCAGGCGGGAGCAAGCAGATGTTTTCCTGCCAGAGGGCGTTAAAGGCTGAGGGAGGGGAGCGCAAGGACCGACTCCCTTTTAAGTTATTTAGGGCCCCGGGGGATGGGGTCCTCAGGGCCTTTTAAATCTCAGGATGGGACCCGCACAGCCTCTTCCACTTTTTTATTGATTTTGTCCTCGAGGATGGAGTTTCCGGGGCTTATTCAGGCTCGAGGAGGGGGCCCCAATCACACCTCCTCCCCATATATATTTGAAAAAATGGCGTCCACCATTTTCTTCTATTTTTACCATGATCCCACGAAAGTCCCATAGGATTAAGTCAAAAATTGCTGATTTTTTATTTTTTATTTTTGCCCTAGTGGGGTCCCTCTGGGCCCACCCACCCACATGGGTCCCTACTTTGCCCCCTTATATCATTTTTTTAAAACATCAGGACAGGGGACTGAGTATTCAAGTTCTGTAATGGCTGCCAGCAACATTTTTCTAATGTTGATGGCAGCCAATCAGAGCACTAACGCCCGCGGGGGTCTGACTCCAGCAGAACCAAATTGGCCCAAGGGAAGAAAGCTCCCTGGGAGAATCAGAACGCTCTATTTTTTGATTTGCGCTCCACGAGTCCTGAGGAGTCCCTCGGATCAAAATGACCAGATATATAAATATTTGTAATCCTTAATTTCTCAAAAACTACTGAATGGATTAAGACCAAATCACATAAAAGCACGTTCTGTGGACCAAGATCTTCAAAAGATTTCTCAGCTGTCGCCGCGGTGGATCAGCAACCCCTCCCGATCTCATGCCTGAGATCTGATTGGCTGCCAACACTTTAAACCAGGAAGCGTTGGCAGCCATCTTGTGACTCGGTTGAACCAAGTCACAAGAAAAAACAGTAAAAAAAAGGGGGGGGCAGGGTAGAAACACTCTGACACCCTAGGCCTGTTCAGGGACCCCTAGGGCCAAAAAAGCATTTTTCTTTTAATTTTTCTGTGGAAGTCGCGGTGGATCCTCAAATCCAGCAGAATTCTTTTGTTAAAACGAAGCGCGGGCTCCCGCGCTTTGTTAAATTTAGGCCCTTGGGTGGGCCAGGTACTGGGGGCAATTAAAAAAAGAGGTGGGGGCCCCAGGTGGGCCCCCATGGCCCGGCAACCGCCACCACCCTGGGGCTGATTAACTAATATGCAGTGGGGGCCATGTGGCCCCCCCACTGCCCCAGGGGACCGCCACCTCCCTGGGGCTATATTAAAACATAATGCATGGGGGGTCTCCAGCCCCCCACGCAGCCCCAGGGACCTCCACATCCCCGGGGCTAATTCACTGAAATGCGGGGGGGCCATGCTGCCCCCCCCACGCAGCCCCGGGGACCGCCACCTCCCCCAGGCAACTGTATACTAAGTTAGATATGGAGGCCATGCGGCCCCCCCAGCCCCAGGGGCCACCACCTCACCAGGGCTTAATTATTATTAGATGGGGGCCGCGCGGCCCCCCTTGTGGAGCTATAAATGGCCCTGGGGACAGCCACCTTCTAGGGTCAGCTCCAGCAATGTCCCTGGGTGCCCACCCCCAGGACATTGCACTTTGCTATGGCTTGGCGGGTGCACCACTCCCTCCAAGCCATTGCAAACTCTGCTCCAGTTCATGGAAGCGAAAGCAGCAAAAATGCTCTCACTTCCACGAAGGAGAGCAGAATTGCTTTTGGACAGAGGGAGCCGCATGCTCGTAGCTCCCTTTGTCCAAAAGCAATAACAGTTCTCGCAGGAGGCGGGGAGCGGGCATGGACTGCGGGGGCCTTGAGGCTCCCCCGTGGCCCCCAATGAGCTTGCCATGCCCTGGGGGATGGGGTCCCTGCAGCAAAATTTGGAAAGAGGAAGGCCTAGCAAGGGCCAGCAAGCCCTCTTGTTACCTCCAGTAAGTCCCAGAGAGCAGGATTGCTGAGAGGACTTGAAGGCCTCGCCCCCTTTCTTCACCACTCTGCAAACTCGCTTCCTGGCGCGCTTCTTGTTGAGGAATTAATTCCTCTTTACTCCTGAGGGCCTCAGAACTAAAGTGGACTACTTACCCCAACCAGAAGTGCATCAGGAGACCCGTTTGCAGAGTGGTGGAGAAAGCGGGCGTGGCCTCTGACAACCTCTCAGCAATCCAGCTGTGTGGGTGTTACTGGAGGTGGCAGGAGGAGTAGTTGGCCCCCTAGGACCCTCAAGAGCCAAGGGGACTTCATCCCCCAACTAGTAGTGGCCAGGAGGTGCGTTTGCAGAGTGGTGGAGAAAGGGGGCGTGGCCACAAAACATCCCTCAGCAAACTGGCTGTGAGGGACTTACTGGAGTTAACAGGAGGGGTAGTTAGCCCCCAATGATCCTCTGAAGCCAAGGGGACTTCATTCCTCTACTAGTAGTGTGCCAGGAGCCACATTTGCACAGTGGTGGAGAAAGGGGACATGGCCTCCGACAACCTCTCAGCAATCCTGCTATGTGGGACTTATTGGAGGTAAGAAGAGGGGTAGTTGGCCCCCAAGGACATCCTTGAAGGCCAACTACCCCCCTGTTACGTCCAGTAAGTCCCACACAGCGGGATTGCTAGGAAGGCTTTGGAGGCCAAGTCCCCTTTCTCCACCACTCTGTAAACATAGCTCCACTTGTGGTGCACTACTGGTTGGGGGATGAAGTCCACTTTACTCCTGAGGGACATTAGGGGCCTAGAAGCCCTCCTGCCACCTCCCGTAAGTCGTACACAGCGGTATTCCTGAGAGCTGGTCGGAGGCCCAGCCCCCTTTCTCCACCATTCTGCAAAAGCAATTACTGGCTAAAAAAGCATAGAAATTCACTGAAATAAACAAAGGTTACAGGGACGTTATAGTTAGGAATTAGCTTTAAAAAACCTTAGAAATTCACTGAAAAAAACAACGGTTACAGGGACGTTATAGCTAGGATCAGATTTCACTCGTACAAAAGCAGAGAAATTCAGCAGTTATAGTTAGCTGAGCTAACTATAACTTATGCCCCTGTAATGCACTGCTAATGACTTCACATATTACATCACTCATGACATGGTCAGTGACATCACTGATGAAATCTCAAATAACATCACTGATGCCACCAAACAAAGTGTCCAGTTGGGAATTGATGTGCATGGAAAGTTTCAGGGCAATCTATCAAGTGGGGCCGAGAAAAAGGGGGGGGGGTAAAAATAATGTGTTTCCCAAGTTAATTCCTATCGGAATTTTGAACACGACTACAACCAAAACTGCTGGATGGAATTACACCATATTTGGCAGAAAACTAGCTCTTGATCTAGAAAGAGTGCTTTTTGTTATTTGGCGTAAATCTATTCAGTAGTTTTTTGAGATATTAAAGGAAAACCAAATTTGTATACACAGGGACGCGGATCCTCCGAGGATCCGACAGTCCCTGTGCTAAAATCTGATTGACTGCCTACACTTCAACCAGGAAGTGTTGCCAGCCATCTTGGGACTCAGCTTCAGCCTAACCCCAAAACAACTGTTGAAAGAAAAGAAAAGGGGGCAGGGTAGGAATACCCTGACCCCCTAGCTCTGGTCCTAGGGGTCCCCCTGGGACCCCGCCAGGGCAAAAAAGCATTAAAAAATTATAATTTGCAGTGAAATCAGGACAGAGTCGAGAATCTGTGACAAAAAAAATCCCAAGCCCGGTCTCCCGTTCTTTTTTATACTATAGGTCCCTCGTGGGCCAGGTCCCGGGAGCATGTAGGCATATTAAAAAAAGAAGGAGGGCACACTCACTCACAGACCCACTCAGAGACTCATGTACCCACTCACAGACCCACTCAGAGAGTTACCCACCCATTCACAGTCCGACCCAGAGACTCACGCACCCACTTACGGAACCACTCAGACACTCATGCACTCACTCACAGACTGACTCACACACTTGCAATCCCACTCAGATACTCTGACACACAGACCCACATAAACACTCATACACCTACTCAGACATTCACTCAGACACTCACATACCCACTCACAGATCCACTCAGACACTCACATAACCACTCACACACCCAGTGGGACACTTATGCAGCCACTCCAAGACCCACTCAGACACTCACAAACCAACTCACACAACCACTGAGAAACCCATGCACTCACTCGCACACTCATTCTCAAAGGTTACAGGTTGCAGTTAGGAAATAAAATCTAAAAAACCTTACCAATTCTCTTAAATAACCAAAGGTTACAGGGGCATTATATTTAGCAAATTACATTAAAAAAACCTTAGAAATTCACTGAAAAAACAAACGGTTACAGGGACGTTATAGGTAGGCTCAGATTTCATTCATACAAAACTATTGAAATTCAGCAGTTATAGTTACCTAAGCTAACTGTAACTTACACCCCCACAATGCACAGCTTATGACCTCACATATTACATCCCTCATGGCATGGTCAATTACATCACTGATTACATCTTAAATGACATCACTCATGACATCATAAAGTGAGTGTAAGTGTTTTATATGAATTTATGATTTTAAACATGTATACTAACCTACTACAAGAGTTAGATTAGTATACTAGGTGTACAAGTAATAAGTGATACTAATTAGAACATATGTGATCTGAGTAGATATTTGACTGTCTCTATCAGAGTGTGAGTATGTGTCTGAGTGCTTGTATGGGTGTGTGAGTGAGTGTATGAGTGGTACATGGGTGAGTAAGTGGGTTTCTGAGTAGCTGTGTGGCTGTGTGAGTGGTTGTGTGAGTGGTTTTGTAAGTGGTTGTGTGTGCGAGTGGGTGTGTTTGTGGTTTATGGATGGGTGAGTGGTTGTGTGAGTGGTTGTGAGGGTGTGAGTGGGTGTGTCAGTGTCTGTTTGGGTTTGCAAGTTGGTGTGTGAGTAGTTGTATGGGTGTGTGAGTGCCTGTATGGGTAAGTGACTGCATGTGTAAGCAGCTGCATGCCTATATGAGTTGGTGTGTGACTGACTGTATGCCTGGTTGTGTGAGTGGCTGTATGGGTGAGTATGTGGGTGTGTCAAGGGCTGTATGGATGAGTGAGTGGGTATGTGAGTAGTTGTAGGGTCTGTGAATGGGTATGTGAATGCTTATGTGGACATGACTGGGTGTATGAGAGACTACATGGGGGTGTGAGTGGGTGTGCGAGTGAGTGTGTTGATGATGTCATCATTGATGTCATTTGAGATGTCATCAGTGATATCATTAGTGATGTTACTGGCCATGTAATGAGTGATATAATATGTGAGGTCATAAGCATTGCATTGCGGTGGCGTAAGATATAGTTAGCTCAGGTAACTATAACTGCTGCATTTCAATGGTTTTGTGTGAGCAAAATCTGAGCCTAACTATAATGGCCCTGTAAACTTTGTTTTTATCAGTGAATATATATATATATTCACTAAAAAACAAAGGGTACAGGGATGTTATAGTTAGGTTCTGAATTTACACGCACAAAATCATAGAAATTCATCTCTTATAGTTGGAGTTATAGGACACATATGGGCAAAAAACAGATTGCACAAAATGTTTTTGTTGGCACAGATCAAGGATCTGCAGGCACTGAAGCCCATTGTAACGAACAAAACCTTACCCAATCACACACCATACCCCCACCACGTACAGCCAAACGCAGTATGCAGAATAGAGCTGGATGCAGCTGAAGGCCGTGCACGGCGGGAGTTGTTTTAACGTACGGTAATTATATATTACCTTATGTCAAAAAAACATTGAAATTCACTGAAAAAACTAAAGGTTACAGGGACATTATAATTAGGTTGACGTTGTACCCACACAAAACCATAGAAATTCAGCAGTTATAGTGATACTTATACTTATCTGAAGAAACTATAACTCGTGCCGTTAAGTAACTTTAGGCCACGAGATTTAGTTTCTTAATATAAGTATAATTATAACATTATAACTGTTGAATTTCTATGGTTTTGTGTCAACCTAACTATAAGGTCCCTGTAAACTTTGTTTATTTCTGTGAATTTATATATATATATTTATATATGTCTCTGCGCACAGCTTACGTGCGACCTGATGCGTCGGGGGTGCACATTTACATCCAACTACTTCCGTCACTTTTATTGATATTTACAGCAAACTTGGCAGATCACCATGACGCTGTAAATTTTGAAATTGTAATAAACACAATTGTAGCATCGCCCGGAGTGCCATTCTGTTGGTATAAGTGATGGAAGTGTGTATATATATATATATATATATATCTATATATATATATATATATATATTACCTACTGGCGGTCGCCAGTAGGTAGTTATAGTTAGAACCTAGTTTCCATAGGAAAAGCATTTTTGATGTGCTTATAACTTTGGCGTTGTTTGCCGAATCTTTACGAAATTTTCCAAAAGTTCCTCTTTTCAGGTGAGCTCCTATCCTGAAAGTTTGGGGTGATTCGTGAAGGGGGCTGAGAAAAAGGGGGTCCCAAAACGTGTTTTCTCCATGCAATTTCCATAGGAAACTTTAGACAAGGCTACAGGTCAAACTGCTGAACGGAATTACGCCAAATTTGGCAGGGAGAAAGGTCTTGGTCCAGAAAGCACGCTTTTGTTTAAATGGGGTAAGTCCGTTCAGTAGTTTTAGAGAAATATCAAAATTTACAGATATCGATATTTGAGAATTCTGACATCTGATTGGCTGAGGCGTTACGAGCACGAGCGTGCGGCTCATTGGTTGCGAACTGTTGAAACTAGGAAGTGTTGGCAGCCATTTTGTGACTGACTTGAAAGGCGTAGGGGTGAAACAAAAGAGAAAAATTGTATAAGAGGGTATAGTAGGAACACTGTGGTCTTAGTTTAAGCAGTCTGTACGGTGCAGAGGCAGGAGTTTGAATGTTGCGTAGGCCGTGGAAATCACGTCCGCAGACGTGGAAATCACGTCCGCAGAACAACGGTGTGCGGTATTGCAGCAAGGTTGCGTAGGCTCTGGAAATCCCGTCGGGAAAATAACAATGCGCCGTATTGCAGCCTTCCTTTAATATAATGCGCAGTAATGTTTACTTATAATGCAGTGTTCACTTTTATCACGGACAGTGTCACTTTCTTACACGAAAATTAATATTATGTGGGAGGGCGTGTTCTGTTCGTGTGTCTGGAACAAAATTAACGTTTAATTGGCTGAGGTGTTCCAACAACGAGCTCAATGTTCATTGGCTGCGAACCATTGAAAGTAGAAGTGTTGCCAGCCATTTCCTCCCCGTCCGTGGAGTAGCAGGGACATCTGATTGGCTGACGTGTTCCAAGCAGGACCTTCCCAAGCTTAATGTTCATTGGCTGCGAACCATTGAAAGTATAAGTGTTGCCAGCCATTTCCTCCCCGTCCGCAGAGTAGCAGGGACATCGGATTGGCTGACGTGTTCCAAGCAGGACCTACCCAAGCTTAATGTTCATTGGCTGCGAACCATTGAAAGTAGAAGTGTTGTCAGCCATTTCCTCCCCGTCCGCGGAGTAGCAGGGACATCGGATTGGCTGACGTGTTCCAAGCAGGACCTTCCCAAGCTTAATGTTCATTGGCTGTGAACCATTGAAAGTACAAGTGTTTCCAGCCATTTCCTCCCCGTCCGCGGAGTAGCAGGAACATGTTATTGGTTGATGTGTTCCAAGCAGGACGTTCCCAAGCTTAATGTTCATTGGCTGTAAACCATTGAAAGTAGAAGTGTTGCCAGCCATTCCCTCCCCCTCCGCGGAGCATCAGGGACATCTGATTGGGTAACGTGTTCCAAGCAGGACCTTCCCAAGCTTAATGTTCATTGGCTGTAAACCATTGAAAGTAGAAGTGTTGGCAGCTATTCCCTCCCCTCTGCGGAACACCATGGACATTTTATTGGCTAAACTGTTCCTAGTACAAGTTTGCTCATTATTGGCTGGGAACGGTTCACTGTTGTGAACCATTTTGTGACGCACTTCAATGGAGTACGGGAAAAGAAAGTAGTAGCGGGAGGGTAGGAACACTATTAAGTCTGTACAGTGGTCACAAGGTGGTGGAGAGGGATTGTGAAGGTAAAAATAGTTTTTATATATTTTAAGGGCCATTTATATAATTGGCGTGGGGTGTACAAATCACGGCGGGAAAATAACAAAGTGTGTTGCGGTCTTCTTTTTATTAAGTTTGCGGGTGGGATACTTCCCAGGAGCACTGTTTAGTTATAATGTGGTGTTTACTTTTCTAACGGGGAGCTGTGGTTGCGCAGCAAAATTTCAGTCTAGGTTTGAAATAGTTTTTATTAAGCAATTACAAATATACTTTGTTCGGAAACTGAAGCTGTATATATCAAAGGGGTGACAAATAAAACGCAATTCATAAAATATCCCTTAGCGTGGGCACACCCTCCCTTTTTTTCTGCTATAGTTTGTAAAAGTGTTGCCCCATATTCTTGATAATATAAGAGGGCATGAGTTACTTTTAGATAAAGTAGAAAAGAAGTGCTACAAGAAACACTCCCGCACTACATCATCTCAGGTCACAAGAACAATAACAAGTAAAAAACAGTTAAACACAAATCACTTTATATTACATAGAAATGTACGCTTTATCATTTTTATAATTTCTATTATTGTAGAATTCGGGAAAGTTCGGTCGTAGTGCTTAGATCACGTACTCCTTTAAGAATATATAGGATAGTAGTATAATAATATACACTACTGGTCGTATATATTCTATAGGGAGAAGGTGAATAGGAACCGCAACAGACAAAAATAGAAATAGTAAAAAAACATTCAGAAATGTAGGGTTTATCAAAGGTATTCACTAAGAAAGTATCTATGGAAACGAATTTTTTTAAACTGCAATTTCCAAAAATATTGTCACTGTAAAAATATCTGATCAAGTTAGTTATAAAGGTCAGTAAACTGTATTTCAGATGGTTTACTCCTGGCGGCGAGAAATCTCCAATTCCTGTTGTGTGGAAATATCACACTCTTACAATATACACAGTGTCACTGATGGCACAAAAAAGGAAAATGAAAATGAAGTCATCAATACAAAACAAGATCAATAACGAAATACTTTCCAGCGATGAGTATGTTGAGAGCTTCTTTTCTCCGGGACTTCGAAATCTTTCATCTTCGCGCCAACGGGTCATAAAGTGCTCTGAGATCACAATGACTGTTAATATTATAATATACATATTCACAGTATATGATCCCAAGAAAGAAACAGAGTAAAAACGAGAAGGTGCAGACGTTAAATATAAATCTTTAGTCTTCGCATCGACGGGTCATAAACTCCACTGAGGTCAGTATAAATGTTCATATTACAATATACATACTCACACTATATGATCTCAAGGAGAAATAGACTAAAAACCAGAAGCTGCTGACGTTACATATAAATCTTTAGTCTTCGCGCCAACGGGTCACAAACTCCTCTGAGATCATAATGTGTGGTTATTATAATATTCATACTCACACTATATGATGTCAAGGGAAATAGACTACAAACTAGAAGCTGCTGACGTTACATATAAATCTTTAGTCTTCGCGCGACAGGTCACCAACACTTCTGAGGTCAAGTACAGTGTCAATATTATAATATACAAAGTCACACTATATGAGCTCAAAGGAGCCAGAACAGGAACAATGTTTGCTGTATTCTATCTGTTTCTGAAAACAAGCTGCTGACGTTACATATAAATGGCAAAAACAACCAATAACACTTTTTTCTAAATACAAGTGTTTAAAGATTGACAAATAGCTACGTATTATAAATATCTAGTATTGCATAATCAAACAACTTACAACTCAGGATTATGTTTTGTGGCCGCAAAAGAAGAATCCGACTGTAGAAAAGAGCACCTGCATCACTGAATGGAGACGCGTAAATAACTCGCAAAACAGAAACTAATCTATCAACGGGTGTGGTTTATATACTTTTTGGTTATTCAGTAGTCTATGGAAGGAAGATGCGGCTCCGCCCATTTACATGTCACGTTTTACAGTTGACACATGCTCACGTTTTAACTGTTTCACTTGTGCACGTGTTGGGAAAAGTTGCAAAATGTGACGCGGAAAAAGTTTCGATTTTGAACCTAACACGTATAAGGTCCTTAATATGTACATACGTTGGGCAGCTTAAAAACTGTTACCCGGAAAACCGTGTCATTTCCATTCTCATGAGTAAATACATTTATTGATTGCCGTAATTCTAAATAGAAGACATAAAAAAAAAGATCTATCAGAATAGAAGAAAACAAAAACGTGATAATATTTCTCATCACTATGGTTTTAAATTAAAAATAAATGCGAGCATTTGTAAAGTGTACAGCTAACCCTGGAAAGGTGTGCTGGCGCTCGGGGCGTCGGAAAGATTAAGCAAGGTGTTGCCCACAGTGACATAGTGGTGGGCTAACGTGCCGCTGGAGCCGGGAATCGAACTGTGAACGCTGTTGTTCGAAGTCAGGTATCATAGCTGCTCCGTCACACTTTTTCCACACTTATATGTTAATTAGTGATAATTAAGTTTTAAACATTGTTAAATTATAACTTATAACAGACTACTGTTACAGTTAGTTTTTCACTACAAAAAGTATGCACGTCTTTTTAAATTTAGTTAAAAACAATATAGGTTTTAGGGACATTGTAGTTAGAAATTAGCATTTAAAAACCTTTGAAATTCACTGAAAAAACCATAGGTTTCAGGGACGTTATAGTTAGAAATTAGCATTTAAAAACCCTTGAAATTCACTGAAAAAACCATAGGTTTTACAGACGTTATAGTTAGATTAAAAAACCTTTGAAATTCACTGAAAAAACCATAGGTTTCAGGGGCGTTATAGTTAGCTGGACATTTCACTCGTACAAAACCATAGAAATTCCACTGTTATAGTTAGTTCAGCTAACTATAACTCGCGCCCCCGCAATGCACTGCTCATGACGTCACATATTACATCATTCATGGCATGGTCAGTGACATCACTGATGACATCACTGATGACATCTCAAATTACATCACTGATGACATCATCCACGTGAAAATCTGATGCACCTCCTCACAGCCTAATATAACCTTTAATACACCCACTGTAAAATACACACTACCATTTTCGAAACCATCGAGACACCAATACCAGTTACTACATATGCACTCTTTGATTCCTAGGTCTACACACACATCCACTCATTCACCCATACATTCACTTATACATGCAGTTACTCATCAATACAACACTATCATATGTACTCATACACCTATTCAGACACTCACACACCGCCACTCATCCATGGAGTTACTCACACACCTAGTCAGTCATGCAAAGAATCAATCACACTCCCATTTACTCACCTATACAGTTATACACACCACCTCCCTAATTCATACAGATACTAACGCATAATTACTCTCTTATATAATCACTGCTACAAGTACACACTCATCCATACAGCCACTCTCAGCATTCACTCACTCTCACATATACTCATTTATATACAGCATCACTCACATATACTGCCTTTTACATATGTAGTTACTC
The DNA here is from genome assembly GCA_963921515.1 of Calotriton arnoldi. Taxonomy (NCBI): domain Eukaryota; kingdom Metazoa; phylum Chordata; class Amphibia; order Caudata; family Salamandridae; genus Calotriton; species Calotriton arnoldi. The sequence continues at coordinate 428,043 of CAWUFW010006997.1, read as the reverse complement.
ACACATGTACCACTGAGACATCCATTCACTCACCAACACACCCATACACACACTCACCCACCCATACAGCTGTTTCCACATGCACTCTTGAACCCATACACCCAGTGAATCAACCACTCACACTTCAATGCACAGAGTCACACACCTCCAACCCACCCAAACACACACTCAGTCTTCCATACAAATACTCAGGTAAACAATCAATAACCCATATAAACACTCATGTAGCTACTGACCAACCCATGTAGCAGCTTACACAACAACAGACAGACTGATACACACATTCACACAGTTTAGTCACTAACCCATGCATTCAGTAAGACACGTTTAATCACTCACTTATACAATCAGTCACACACCTGTAAAATCCCCATCCAGACACTTATACACCCACTCATTCTTCAATACACCTAAGAATATATGTAAAATATATTTAAAAATTACAGAAACACACAGTCACTGGATGATGTCATCAGTGATGTCATTTCAGATGTCATCAGTGATGTCATCAGTGATGTCACTGACCATGCCATGAATGATGTAATATGTGAAGTCATGAGCAGTGCATTGCGGGCGCGAGTTATAGTTAGCTGAACTAACTATAACAGTGGAATTTCTATGGTTTTGTACGAGTGAAATGTCCAGCTAACTATAACGCCCCTGAAACCTATGGTTTTTCAGTGAATTTCAAAGGTTTTTAAATGCTAATTTCTAACTATAACGTCTGTAAAACCTCTGTTTTTTTCAGTGAATATATATATATATATATATATTTGTAGCTATAGCTGCATATTCACATATTCAATGAAAAACAAAGGTTAAAGATAAGTTATAGTTAGGAAAACTTTATTTCCTCTTTCTATACAAACCTAACTTAAACTACACAAACACTAGAATTCTACAGTTATAGTTATAACTTCAATTTATAATTTATTCACCACCTTCAAATTACTGTAAGTCATTGTTATAATTTATATTTATAATTTACACACAACCTTCAAATTACTATAAGTTGTGCACCTCCGTGCACAGTCTAGTCACCTCACTCACCACACTACATTCACTAAAGCTCACCCCTTCCCCATGCACTGGTTATATCTCTGCATATTACCTAACTTATAGCATGTGAAATCATAGCATTCATAAACCACTTGTGACATCTCAATTGATATGATTTGTGAAAACACAGTGCATGGTAGAGTGGCGAGTCATAGTTAATGTTGTGTACCTACTGTCGTCAAGTGGAGTGTCATTACGTGGAGTGTGGTACAGTAGAGTGGAGGAGAGTGTTGTAAAGAGTACTGTTGTACTTCATAGTGTCTTAGAGTGGAGTAAAGTGGAGTTGAGTGGAATGTGGTACAGTGGAGTGGCGTGCAGTAGAATAGTGTAGAGTGTAGTGGCATAGAGAGGAGTGGGTGGGGTGGCATATAGTGGAGTGGTGTAGAGTGGAAAAATGATGAGTTTAGTGATGCACAGTCTAGTGACGTAGAGTGGAATGGCATAAAGTGGAGCAGCATGGAGTAGAGTGGCATAGACTGCAAAGTCGTATAGTGGAGTAGCAAAGACTGTAGTAGCGAAACAGTGAAGTGACATAGAGTGGAATGGCAGATAGTGGAGTAGCATAATAATTTAGTGTTGTACGGTGGAGTAATAGCATACACTGGATTGTCGTGGAGTGGCGTATAGTGCAGTGGCATATGGTAGAGTGGCATACAGTAGAGTGGCGCACAGTTGAATAACATAGAGGACAGTGGTGTACCTTGAAGTGGCACACAGTGGAGTGGCATAGAGTAGATTAGCATAGATTGTAGTGTTGTAGAGTGGAGCTGCGTAGACTGGAGTGTCATTAGATGGAGTGGCATACAATAAAATAGCATAGAGTACAGTGGAATGGAGTGGAGTTGAGTGGAGTGGCATAGAGTGGAGTTGAGTTGAGTGGCGTACAGTGGATTAGCGTAGAATGGAGTGGGGTATAGTGGAATGACGTAGAGTGCAGTGATGTAGCGTGAAGTGGCGTAGAGTGTAATATTGTAAAGTTGAGTGGCATAGAGTGGAGTGGCTTAGAGTGGAGTGTGTTAATTGAAACAGACATAGCATGAAAGTGTGTGAACGGATGCAAATGCAACGTGGCAGAAATATATTATGAGGTGAAAATGGTAATTGTTGGTAGTATGTGTGGATAGTGCAAGTAGTGTTAAAGTTATACGTTTTAAAAAACGTAGTTATATGTTGTGCAGCAGTATACCACTGTAAGTTCACAGCACATGAGGATGAGAAGTCAGTATGTGATTGGCTAATGGCTGTGTTAACCAAAGGTAAAAGACCACTATGTAGTTTTTATCAGAGTTCTGCTGCCTTCTGCGGTCTTCATTTCAATGCATTCTGAGATAGGGTCTTAGATATAGGTAACTATTGGGTTTTATTGTTGTTCACTACCTATTGCCAATTAATTAGACAATTTTATTTATAATTTTCTATATATTTTAAAGCGGTCTTGGGAGAATTGATTATGTAGCGCTATAACTTGTAAGTATTACCGTGCAGCTCTGTAGGATTTCTTGTACATATTTAACTATGTTAAAAATAGAAAATAGACATTAGTAGTACACTATATCTGTAAAAATGTATATATATATATATATATATATATTTTTTTATTTTTTTTTGTACCGCTGTACTCCCAAAGTAGTAGCACGGTACTCAGTATTATTGTATTTTTTTTTTTTTAATCTTCTATTGAAAAGTTAAACAAAGTAAACTGCAGTGATATTAGACATTGCAGATCAGTAAAGAAAAACAGCTGCAGCCATTGACAAAGACCCTGAAGGACAGTTACATTACGACATTGGACCAGTGCAGCAGCATTCCACAGTTTGGTGGTCAAATCTACAGCCACACCATTACAAGACATCATCAACATTACTATCCAGGGGTGCACAGATTTTTCCACTATACGCATTCTACTTACCCCATATGTTAGTCCATTTATTTGGGCAACCCTTTCCCGCTTATACCACCCTCTAAGCCAGCATGCACTAGTCCAAGTCTTTCTTCCAGTCCCCCTAACTAGGGCTCAATTCGGATTTGTCTAGCGCATGTACTCATCTAACAACCGATCCTCAAGTGGAGAGGACTCCGGGAGATCCGTCACCCTGGGAATTGCCTTCCGAAGGGCATTCCTAATCTGTAAATATCAGAAAGTCTTGGTGGGGGCCAACTGATACTCCCCTTGTAGCTCTGTGAAAGGAAGCATGGCCCCCGTGACCACAGATCACCCACCCTTGACAGACCCATCAAGTACCATTTGTCCAACCCTCTGTGTGTGGCCAGGATACCTAACTTTGCCGTATACCACAGGGGGGTGGCCCGTGTGATTTTGTCCCTCCTTCCCATTTTGTGATGTGCGGTGTGCCAGAGAGCCACTGTATTAGCAGTAGGACTAAGTGTAGGCACAGCCCCAGGACCTCCATAAATGAGACAGGAAGTGTCGGACATTCACTCTTAGCCTGTCCAATGTTGGCTCTAGATTATGGGTGTAGAAAACCCTAGGATCATGCATGATAAAAGTCCTCAAGTACCTGAAACCACCTGTTACAACTTGGGCCTCACAACCAGTCTGCAACACTGAAGTCCCACCGCTAAGAACATATTTTAGTGATTTATGCCAATTGATACTATAGCCTGAGTACCTTCGGCATAATGTGAACAAGTGCATGATTCTGTCAAGGGAGTCGGTGGGATCAGCAACGTACAGCAGAATATCACCCGCATGGAGGGAGATCCTATCTTACCACTCCGCGGTCCATCTGAGCCCTCTGATCATTGAGTCGGTTCTCACCCAGGCCGCCAATGGCTCCAGCACCAGGGCAAGTATAAAGGTTGGAAAGAGGACAGTCCTGCTTCGTGCCCCGTCGCAGTTAAAACAGGGCAGACGTTCCCCCATTCACCACCACCTGGGCAAGCGGATCAGAATATAGGAGCCGAATCCAGGACAGCAAACAAGGGCCAAATCCAAACATTTCCAACACTGCGTAAATAAAGGGTCACTCTACCATGTCGAAAGCCATGTGCGCATCCAGTGAGAGTATGATTGCATCTTCCTGGATCCGGACTGCTCAGACCAAGATACCATATAAGCGACACAGGTTAAGCACTGTACTCCTGCCTGGCATAAAACTGGACTGATCCAGGTGGACCAGTGGGCTAATTACTTGAATCAAGTGTGAATCCAAAGGTTTTGCCAGCATTTTAACTTCTGTGTTCAATAACGAAATTAGCCTGTATGACGCACACTCCTCAGGCAGCTTGCTGCCCATGTGTATCACCACTATAGTAGCCAGTCTTTGATCTCTCAGCAGCACACCAGCCTCTCTGCTTTCCAGGAACATGCGGAGGAGGTAGGGCACCAGTTCTGGGGCTGTAAATTTGTATAACTCTATGAGGAGTCCATTGGGGACCACCGCTTTACCTGAGTTTAGAGTGCTGATGGCTTCCGCCACCTCCTCCCCCATCAGATCTTGTTCCATCGAATCCCTATCGGACTGCAACAGGCCCAGCATTTGGATATCCGCTAGGAGCTCTCGAGATCCTCAAGTGTGGCCGTGTTAGCCGAGGTATAGATGCAGGTATAATAGTCTGCAAACACCGAGGCCACCCCCTGTCTGTCCCGCACGCTCTCCCAGGCCTAATTTAAGATTTCTAGAACCCATAGGGACCGCACCTCCCTCCTGTCCAACTAACCAAGCGAGGAGCGTCCCGGCCCTATCACCCACCTTGTATAGGTGATGTTGAATAGCACGGAAGGAGGTCCTGGCTGCGTCCGTTGCCACCTCCCTATATTCCCTCTGTTTCAAGCCAAGTTGTCGGTGAGGTCACTGCGGTTGTCTGCAACAAGCTGGGACTCCAACGCATTGATCTCACTCTCGATCTTCTCTAGAATAGCTCTCTTCTCTTTTTCATATCCAGCAATCAAACCTATACCCTGACCTTGTATCACAGTTTCGTAAGCCTCCCACAGCGTCTGGGCCAAAGTCACACAGCCCTCATTCTCCTTAAAATAAGTCTCCATAGTCTCGCGAAGGCTCTTGTGGATATGAGGTTCTTTAAGGTACCATATGTTTAACATCACCCTACGACTACCGCCACCATCTGTCAGTCCATATGCTGCACAGACTGGGGAGTGATCCAAGAGGTCCCAGGCCAGGAGTGAGATCGCTTTAAAACAGGGGAGTTGACAAGCCTAGAGTAGTATGAAGTCAATGCACAAAAGACTTCCATGGGCCCGAGTGTAATGTGTACTGTCATGGCGTGGAATTAAAGGCCTGCCACGTGCCCATGCACTGCCATAAATTCCATGAAAGGCCAACATTGAGGTGTCGACTAGCGAGAGGGCCAGCAGTCCACCGCCTCATCATGAACAGCGTTAAAATCACCTCCCAAGAGGAACCTACCCTTAGGGAGATGGTGCAGAAGCGCTCCAATATCTGAAAAGGCATCATCATGTAGTCAGGGGGGAATGTAAAGTGAAGCGATGTTAAGCGTGGTGCCCTCCCATTGTCCTGTCTCCTGTGGGAATAAGACCATGTCTTCTGTATGGTAAGCGGGAGGGTTTTACGCATGAGGTGGCCCATTCCCCTCGACCCCCTTGTTACCCTTCATGGGCAACCATCTTGTAACCCCTCTCTCTAATGCGTGGCTGGTATTACCCTGTAAGTGTGTTGCCTGGAGGAGAATTATATGTGGGGAATACCTCTTAAGGTTTTGTAGCACCACACCCCATTTAATTTTGTCCCCCAGTCCACTGACATTCCAGGAAAGGATCTTAAAGGCAGGGGACGTCAATGTCTCGACCATGGAGCTTAACTACACAAAGGACGCAGACGGCACCAGAGGTTAATCTCCCTTCCATCATATATAGGAACTCAGCTTGAAAAAGAAGACCCAAAGAGTCTAACACAACTCTCCCGTGGAAGCACATACCCGGGGTGAACCTGGCTGTATCTACAAGAGGAGGCAACAATGGTACACATGAAAAAGCATTGAGTCTATCTTGCTGCTGCTGGAAAGAAAGGACTTCACCAGAATTAAAACGGAACAACATAACAAGAAAACACATCATAACTAAAGCCCCAGCATAACCTCCCTTCCCTGCCTCCCTGCATGATGGACTGAAACTGCCCGCCCCCTCAACTGTGCAGACCACCTGTCACCCCAAAACATATGACAAACTTAGGAGGACTGTGATTCCTGTGGTACCTTTGCACAGTCACTCCCCACATAAAAACAAATAGTAATTTTACCGCTGACGAGATCAGTGTATGGAGTATCTCAATGGCAGAGTTCAGTGGTCCCCTCAAGGAGACACGGAGGACCAAATCCCCCTCAACCTCGACAGTAATCACAGGGGGCCGGTGGGATGACACATGCTTCTAAACCTGAGGATCTCGTGTCTGGTGGAGAGGTTCAGCTTTGGAGCGCCAATTCCCCATCCACCCTCGGGGTCCTCATCCCCCGATTCTTCTCCAGCCTTCCAACCAGTCCCAGGCCGCCTCCGGTGTCATGAAGTAGATTGTCTTTCCATCCGCCACACACGCCATTTTGTCAGAAATATCACAGAGTACTTCACTTTCCGCTCTTGGAGTGCTCTCTGGACCTCCAGAAAGGACCGAAGCTGTCACTGGACCTTGAGAGTGAAATCCAGGAAGAAGTGAGGGTGTGGTTGTGACACTTGACTGGTGGAGCACTACGAGTGGTCTGCAAGATGACATCCCTGTTCCAGTAGTTGAAGATGCGCGCTATACACGGCCTCTTAAGTTAGGGTAAATTTGTCTAACTGGATATACAGTTGGATATACAGAACAGGTCCCTTTACCACCTGTAATCACTGGGGTCAATGCCTCCATCGCCCCTGCCGGCGGCCACTGCTATATGCTGGAGAAGGGGTGGGGGGCTGAGTCTGTACTCACAGCCGCCTGCCAAGGGACGACAGACTAATCCCAAGATGCTTGTCTATTTTCCTTCTCCACCCCGTACCCTCTGGAGATAAGGTCAGTGGTTGTTGTGCTCCTCGGGATGTGCACTCTCTTGGTATTGATCTGGCCCGAGGTAGGGCTCTTACTCCTCCAGTGCCTCACAGTTTTCTCCCTGGCCCGGCAGGGCCTCTATGCAGACTCACTAACAACAGGATTTACGTAGGCATGGAGCGTGCCACTAGCACTGTACAGATGAAGCAGTAACATGTTTAGGGGCCAGGCAGATGGTAGCGCTTTGAACAATCGCCTTCTAGCAGCACTTCCTACAGTTCATGGAGGCAATCCCCGTGAGATGAGGTAATTACCTTGACTGCGCTGGCTGCCCAGTGTATGGGCCAGAGGGGGCTGATAGTATCGTGTAGCTTCAAATCAGTGTGATGGAAGATGGATATCTCCGCCAGTGTGCTCGAATGACTCATCCCCGAAGGGCCACCACAAAAATTAGCAGCCTAGCACGGCGGCAATCTCATCACATGGCTGCTGCGTGGTACAAGTCAGTTAGGTCTCCTCGGGGGCTGGGGAGCGCTTCTCTAGCATGTGGTTGTGCCCCCCAGCAGGCATGGGGTGGTCCGGAGTATGATCACGGGTTCCACTGGTGAAGGCTGCAACAGTCTGGATGGGGGTAGAAACGTCCTATCAAACACCGGCCCCGCTCCAGGCCCGGAGGCAGGTGGGCGAGTCCCTCCGAGCCCCGGCGCGGACCCCTCACCTGGGAAATTGACCTCCCCTTGACAGAAGTCTTTGGAGCTTAGCTCCCCACCGGGCACTCGGCGTTGGTTACTCAGGTGTCCGATGCAGGGCAGCCACGGCCAGAAGATCTGCACTGCAATGAGGTATCGCCGTGCACACCCTTCGCCGTCTCTTGTTACTGCAGGTCACCGCCGCAGTCCGATCAGTAGGCCGCACTGTGAATCTCGCAGACGAAGTGTCTTAGAGGCCCCAAATTACAGCAGTTATGTCCTCGCTGGATGCAGGATGTGATAAGCAAGTTCTGTGTCATCAGCAGATGGATTATGTCACAGATGTTAGGGGATTAGTCTGGCTGGCATCAGTAGCCGCTTCAGAAAATGTCCATCTTCCCAGGCGGTTGGCCACTCCCCCTCTGTATTCTTTTTTTAATACATAGAAACTTATTAAAAAAAATCCCTATCTATTACTACTTTACTGACGTGGTACTAGGTAGGGGAAATATACCAAACCTACAGCTTACCTAGATCTGAAAATGTAACACAGAACACAGCCAAACTGTACCTAAAAACAACATGGCTGCCTTTCATTTTTGTAAAGGCGGTCAATAGCCTTATCATCGCTATGTACGCAGGTACTTCCGAGAAATACTTGGTGTTACAAATGGGGGTCTCTAGTTGGCAGAGGTAGGTACCTTTGTCCAAATAGGGACCCTTGCTTCTAGTCAGGGTAAGGGGGATACACTTCTAAAATAACCCCTGCTCACCCCCTTGGTAGCTTGGCACGAGCAGACAGGCTTAACTCAGAGGCAGTGTGTAAAGCATTTGTGAACACATACAGTAATACAGTGAAAACACTACAAATGGACACCACACCAGTTTAGAAAAATAAGTAATCTTTATCTAAACCAATACAAGACCAAACGACAAAAATTCACAATACAGTAATAAAAATATGACTTTCAGATTGGAGAAATAGTTCAGTTCAAGGAAAATTGCAGATGCGACACTTTTCACACAAAGTACCTGGGATGTGTCACGCAAACAAACAAAACGGGTCGCAGGGAAGGTGATGCGTCTGTTCCTTACACTCAGGGAAGGTGATGCATCGGTTCCTTGCTCCGGGGGAGGTGATGCGTCGGTTCCTTACTGCTGCGCAGGGGAGGTGATGCGTTGGTTCCTTACCGGAGAGGAGGTGATGCGTCAGTTTCTTACTGCATGGGGAGGTGATGCGTCGGTTCCTTACTGCATCCCCCAACGATGCGACAAACTTGGCGCCTCGATGCGATGCGACAATCCGGGACGATGCGTGGATTCTTCCAGCTGCCTGCGGAAAACAGTCTCTAGAGGTCCAAAACAGCAGCAGGCACCTCTTTGCAGGTCAGAACACCCAGCAAGGAAGTTCAGGGGAGCTGGTGGTGAAGTCTTTGTGTCCCTGAGACTTCAGAACAGGAGGCAAGCTCAGTTTCAAGCCCTTGGAGATCTTCCTCAAGCAGGGGACACAGCAAACAGCAAAGTCCTTTTCTCTTTTCCTTGGCAGCAAGTAGCCACTGTAGGCCAACCCCAGACAGCAAACAGCACAGGGGCAGTATTCCTCCTCAGCTTCTCCGGCTCTTCTCCTTGGCAAAGGTTCCTCTTGATTTCCCAGAAGTGATCTAAAAGTCTGGGGTCTGGGACCCTCTTTTTATACACAAAAATCCTTTGTTCTCTGAAGGCAGAGAGTGTCTGTACCCAGCCAGAACCAGTTCTGTCCTCACTGTTGCAGCTTCCTGGCAGGAGGTGGAGACAGCATTGTGGAAGGCAGACCAGGCCCATTCAGATGAAAGGAAATCTCCTCCCCCTACTCTAAATGCAGCCCAGGTCTATTCAGCCCAGCCCTGACTCATCAGGCTCTCTGGAGCCACTACCCCTCTCCAGCCCCTGTCATCCAAAAGCCAGACATGCAATACACAAAGCTATCAGAGGCACACTGGATGGTTAAGCAAGAAAATACCTACTTTTTAAAAGTGGCATTTTCAAACACAGAATGTAAAAATCACCCTCACTAAAAGATGCATTTTAACATTCTGAGTTCAAGCATACTAAACTTTATTTTCCTGCCTTGTTCCCAGGGGTAGTATAAGATGTTATAAACAAACTCCCCATTCTGTCCCATGGGAACAGGTAGCCTTGCAATAGTGAAAAACGAACTTGGCAGTAATTCACTATCAGGACATGCCACACACACCAGGACATGTCCTAACTTTCACATACACTGCACCCTGCCCACAGAGGTACTTTGGGCCTACCTTAGGGGTGACTAACATGTAAGAAAAGGGAAGGTTAGGGACTGGCAAGTGGGTGCACTTGCCAAGTCGACATGGCAGTACTAGACTGCACACAGGCTCTGCAATGGCAGGCCAGAGTTACATTTTACAGGCTGCTTCTGTGGGTGGCACAATCAGTGCTGCAGCCCACTAGTAGCATTTGATATACATGCCCTGGGCACACACAGTGCACTGTACTAGGGTCTGACTGGTAAATCAAATATGCCAATCATGGGATCACTAATCCATAACAGCAATTTACAAAGGGAGCACTTGCACTTTGGCACTGAACAGCGGTGGCAAAGTGCCCAAAGCATCTAGACCAGCAAAATGGAGTCCAACACACAGCAAAAACACAGGAGGCAAAGGCAAAAAATGCAGGGGAGACCCACGCCAATGGTGCCAGGTCTAACACTGGGAAATACGGCAATAACAGATACCACTCTGTTAAAATGCCTTATAACTTAAAAAAACATACCCTACTTATCTGTAGTACCCCAAAGGGTAATCTATCATAATATCTAATCCTGAAAAATTGTATGTAAATCCGTTCAGCCATTTTGTCACTACGTCCAGTACAAAAAGCCTTTGTAAAATGAATTGGAGTCACACCCTGTTTTGGCACCCCCTTTTGTCTTTGCTCCTCTTCACCAATCACTTGGAAACTTTGCATCTTCCATCAATGTAGAAGGAAGAATAGGTCTACAAAGTTTTGTGGAGATTTGTCAAGCATGCACAGTAAGGGGTAATAGTGCAAGGAATTTCTCTAAGGCAACCCTAACTATAACTACAGAGTTGCCGCTCTGTGACATATATATATATATATATCACAGTGCAAAAAACAAATTGTAATAAAAGAAAAATTCCCTGTTTGCACTGAAAAAGCTCTGTCCCCATTATTGGTTGCTGCTCAAAAGTATCCAAAAATTTTGTAAAAACTGACAAACCCCATCATAGTTCACAATGAACACAAACGGAAAGTAGAAAAGCCTACTAATAGGTTACTAATGGAAAATCACTACACATTGAAAACAATACTTTGTGCACTACTTGCTCTAGCATTGCAATGACGGGTTGTCTGCCTGGTGTCTCTCCTGTGCGCCATTCAAGGTTTTCCCTTTTTCTACTCAGGGCAGTAACATTTCTGTAATTAGTGTAGACATTTATGAACAACCATTATACAGAATATGGCCATTCTTCTCAAAGGAATTTTGGAGAAATATGTAACAAATGTTGCATTTTATACCCTGTAGGACTTAAAACAACATTGATATTTTAATGGATTTGACACTTTGGGCCTGATTCACAAAGGTAAACTTACACTTTTGTGTCAGTTTACAATTGTTTGCTATTCACAAAGGTATTTTACGAGTAGTATCTTTACGACTGCAGAGTCTCCGCGCATAAAAAGATAGGGCTGTCATGTCTTTTTATGTGCAGAGGCTGCTGTCATGAAGATACTACTCGTAAAAGCCCTTTGTGAATAGCAAAGAATTATAAACTTACACAGAAGTGTAAGTTTACCTTTGTGAAGCAGGCCCCCGGTGTGCTGGGGGTTTCAGAACAGGATTGAAAGTTTGGTTGTTGTTTTTATACCATATGGTATTAATAGGCACAATTTCTGTTTCTGTTGAAGTGACCTTTTTACAGGACATTGCCCATCAGCCACAGATTCTGTATGTGCTATAGATTGAAGGAATGATGTACTTTGAATGCTTGACCAGGTCATTGCAAAGTTATTTAAAGGCAACTACATTTTTTGCCAGTTCTTTAGGCCTGGTGGCTTCAGGCATGGATGTAGCTCAGTTATCTTATATGAGAACTTCTCAATGTGGGTGTGTTAACAACAACTTTTTATTTTTGATTTAGGAAAGCATAGATTCTTTGGTAGAGTAATTAACAGGTTGTAATATTGCCAACTGATTGTCACTCACTTATTCAACCTCAGGAGGAATGGAAGATACATTAGGAATCAAACACGTGACTTGTCAGTCACACATCCGAAATCAGGTGTGTTAACCCAGTGAGCCCTATATTCTAAGAACTGCACATGTGTGCTACCTCATAAAAGTATATTTTCTGATGAGCACACTGAAAACGTACCTTTGTTCAACAGTCAGCCAGGTGCATTTTTCTAAAGATAAAATAAAAAATATTTTATGAGCCAATTGTCCTTTTTAGAGAAGAGTTTAAAGGAATTGGAAAAAGGGTCGTCCCTTTGAAATAACATTGCAAAAACTAGTTCTAAAGGGTTTTGTTTTGAAATCTGTAGAAGCCATTTTTTAGTTGCCAAATCTCTCATTCCCGTATTTGAAGATCTTTGTCAATAGCCTACAAACATTGTCAAATCCGCCAAAACAAGTTTGCCGTAATCGTATTGGGTTTGACCAACATGTTTAAAATGCACAATTTATCACTCTGTTTTCTTGTATTGCCTCTAAGGATAGCACCGGCCCGTTGTTTGAAGTGTTATCCCCACCTCCATTGATTGACCTACTAGCCCGCCACACGAAGTTCTAGTCTAGTTGTGCCGCTGCTTATAGGCAATGCCATGCCCTCTGTGGAATTAAGAGGGCACATCTTCATCAGGGGTTCTGGTGGTCTGGACTGCTGTCTTATTCACCACAGATAGATGTTAAAGTTACTTTTCAAAAACACTTAAAAAATCGTGACTGTTGGTTATTGGCTTGGAAAACGAATCTCTTGCTCACAATGGTATCAAAGTGAAAATTATAGATCACTCTTGCAAGGCAATAGGACACATCCTTGAGATTTGACAAGGATATTGAGTTGTAAGGTGATTTGTCTACATTTTTACAGGGTGATGATCTGGGAGAGGAAACTGGATGTCATATACATTATGCTGCTTTTTTACAAGCATTGAAAGGAATACTTTCTTTCAAGAAACGTCTGTTTGCATGATGTATTGCAATCATTCACAATGGTTTGCCATTGTTTATGGAACTAGTTCGTTCTGACTCCTCCGGATGACATTATGTCAGAGGGATCTGACTCAATATTCATCTGGTAGTTTAGTACTACGGTGGTAGGGTTATGTGCAGTGGCGGCTCCTCCGCTAAGGCGGAGAAGCGTCACCCCACTGAACAAAAGGATAAATAAAATGATAATAACTATTGTTATTATCATTTTAGTTTTCCTTTTCATCAGTGGCTCTCGGGGCGGGGCTGGCCCGAGCAGGGGGAGGAGTGGTTTCCACTCCCTAAGTGCGTGTGACTGCTTGGCCGGCCCTCTTGGGCCGCCCAAACTGTCTTGCGCACTCTGCATCTTCCTCACCAGGATACATTACACAGCCTGGTGAGGAACATGCAAAGCTTTCCACTCCACGTCCGAGCGCCGCACCACGGCACTCAGACCAATCACAACGCTGCATTGCAGCGTTGTGATTGGCTCAGAGGAGCTTGGGAGCCTGGGTGCTTTCTGCTGCCGGCCGGGACTGCAGGAAGAGAAGGAAGATGACAGAGGTCGGAGGAGAGGCGGCGGCCGGCCGTTACAGGTAAGTGTTTTTTATTTTTATTTTTTCGTAGTCTCTCTCTCTCCTGCACCACCCGGGTCCGGTAGCAGCAGCTACTGGTTACGTGACGTTTTTAGAACCTGTAATTTCATTTGTTGAAAATGTATTACTTTATTCACACCACCGTGACTTTACAGTTCTAATGTTCCTCTATAGAAACCCTTTCCTATGCTGCTTGAGATGCTGCCCCATTTCTTGCTGATTTTGCTGCATATTTGAGACTTAGCCTATTATTGATTTTCCCTGTTGTTCTGCATTGTTTCTATTACTGAGAGCATTCATGGCTATGATTTTATGCATTTAAATGAGATTTGCTACATCTGCACTTACTATTGCTATTTGTATTTTGCAAAAAACCTTAATGGTTTTCCTAAATTACGCTCAGGAACTCACTTTATGAGTCAGTCTTTCTTTGACTGTATTGTGAAATGCTGCTTTGTACTTTGTCTCTGAGACACATTGCCTCATTAAATTGAGGTTAACACCGTCCCGACCCACCCTACTCCTGGACGTCCCACTGAGCTGTAATTTCCAGGGTACATCGCTAGCACATAACCAGGATCAAAATAAGCACGATGTCACTAAATAAAAATGCACACCGGTTCCTGAGCACACACTCATATTTTGCATGGTGTATGACCAGTGTGTGCATGTGCTAGGGCATTTAAGGCTGTACTTGTGAATTTGATGGCTATACTGCTGGCCTTTGATTGCCCTGTCTTTGGCCTATCATATTTGGATCTCTGCCAGACCATAACAGCACCCTTGTTAATATATGGATGGTAACATAAATATAGTTTTATATGATCCTCTATATTTTTCTATAATAATTTGTTAATATTGCTTTTATTGTGTGTGGGTATTCGGTGTACATTTTTGTCACTTTCTACAATATCAGCAAAGTTAAAGGTCACTTGGCATCACTTCCTGTAATGTCAGTGGGGTCAAAGGTCATGTCAGGTCACTTGCTGGGAAATCATGTGATGAGGGGTCAAAGAGAGAGATTTCACTTCCTCTACCCCTGGAATTCTTTTGAATCTTGTGTTTCTTCCTCCCTTGGACCACAGCCTCTTTCAACCTTCATTTTGATTAGTCTCTCCCTTACATGCTTATTCATGCAGTAATGCTTCCACCCCACATGCTTCCTGCTGCTCCCCTATTCTCTCCCCCAAGTTTGTCCATTACTTTTCCCATCCATCCCTCCTTTTTAGGTCTCGCCTGAGCCAGCGCATGCGCTGCTCTGCGAGACATTTAGAAAGCGGGTTTTCAAAGTGCTACCACAGGCATTTTGGTGGCCTCAAGCTTGCGTGCACGCGCGCAGCCGCCATCTGTCTTTCCTCCTGTCACGGGTCATTAAGTGGATCGCGATCGCGATGCACTTTCACTTTCGCGGCGCGCGCATACAACTCCTGGTTTCCTTTTGCCGTACCGCGCGCGCACCACTCGCGTGCTTTTTTAAAATTTTCTTTTAGTGCGCGCGTTGGAAGGCCAATTGAGTTGAAAGCATTGTGCTTAGTCAGGTAAACAATATCTGCCCAAAAAATATATACACCAGCTGGCAACTCGTGGTGTGCCTTCCGTTTCTCTAACTGGAACCTCATGTTCAATGGGGAAGGTAAATTGGCAATTCCAATAATGGAGTTCCACTTATCTGCTTTGGGCTAATACAGACTGCAGATGTACCGCACAATTTCTCTTATAAGAGAAAATTCATTACATAAATTTTGTGGCTTGCTTTCAAGGTGGCAACTACTAATCACCTTACCGAGCAATAATTCACTTTCGGCTACCTCTAAAACGCTCCCTACTGGGCTGCCGTTCATTTTAAGTAAACTCCTACACGTTCGGTATTCCTGGGCCGCCGTCACTTTCTGTACCATCCGTCATTGATAAGTACTGGACGCTGTATGCTGCTCTGTGCTCTCATCATTCGTTCCTTATTGAGTCCATGCCATTAAACACGGTTGGCCATCTACTTCCGGAAACATTTTCAATCATTCGAGTACACTTCTGGTTATATCATTCTCTTTCTTACTTTTAGCTTGCGTTCACTTACAAAAGTAACGGGTGAACATGCAAAAGAAGCAAGTTAAATTTGCAGGGTTTCAAATGTATGCTTTGTAAATTGAGTGCTGCGATTTTCAGTTACTGCATAATTCTCTAAGCTATTTCACCAGGGCTGGACATTGTGACAAATGCATTAAATCAGCGAGCTCAGCTATCTTATACAGACCACAAACTGTGAAGACATGGCACTGCTCTGCAGCAGGTGCGTTAATTCTCTAAGCTACTTTTTACGATGATTCAAAACTGTGTGAAGCTCACTCGAGTGCATTAATCGCCTGATTTTTCTCATGGATTTTATAGTCATTTATTACACATGCCTATCTTAAAACGCAGACTGGTGTCGTGACCAATAGACCTAGTGTTCCTTTAATAGCATTCTCTCATAAATGTGTTTGGGAACAGACTTTGTAAAACGAATCCATACAAACTGATGATAGACCGTTTCACTCCATGTAGCCATAGGTGGACTGTCTGCGTTGTTCACTTTGCTCCCAATGAAGCGCCTTACTGACCTCCCTTCTAAGCTCCTCCAACTCCAGCTCCCAATTTGTAGGTCCCTGGAATAAAGATTTTCCATGTGCAACAATGAATCTCTCGGCCAAAGTCGGTTGCCAACGAAGTTGATCTGACAATGGACACCTGTGCAGTGCTAAACCTTTCTCTCGTTGAAGCCGCGGCAACACGCTCCAAATCACAACAGCCTAGCTCTTCAAAGAATTTAAGACTGATTGCATTCACATTCCCTCCCCTACCCCCTCCCTTCTCCCACTCCCTCCTCGTCAGCTTCATTTTCCTTTCAGTGGCCAGCTTTCAGTGCTCTCTCAACGCTCCTCCGCCACTCCTCCGCCGCGTCTGCGTTAATTTGAAATATATGTGCTTTCACTTTCGCTGCGGCGGGCGCTCGCGCCCACACCACTTTCAAAGCCGGGCCTTCTGGTATGTTTTATGTCGAGGGCTCCAGTTCTGTGGTCATGTGATGCGGCTGTCTGACCTCTTTGGTCATGCAACAACCTCAGTGTGACCCAATATGTTGTTTCGGAGGGGAGGCTGCCCCCAATGTTCAGAGGGCTCTAGCAGGGAAATGCCCTCGTGACACGTAGCGGCCAGTGCATTCCTCTCTTACTTGATTAGTCTAGCTGCTTTTAAGCAACACTTTTCCCCAGGTGATTCCTTGTTTATAGTGTATCAAACTAAATATGACCTTTAAACATAAAATAAATCTTATTTGGCTCCTAAGGCTTTCTCCCACAGAATGAGCGTAAAAACGCCGCCTGACTGACATTTATAGACATTTAAAAGCATGTTCTTTCTCTTTCTTTTGCATGTCGCCGAGAACGAGAAAATTGCATAGGAAACTGTTTCACAGTGAAACATAACACATGCTTTCCTGGAGTTGAATCTCGCATGAGGCATCAGATGTCTCAAATGACTGACTGCAGCTTAATCTGCGCTCCATCAGTGCCAAGACTCGTGCATAAATATGGGCCCCCAGGGGAGGTGCTGCTCATCACTCCCGAAGCCGGCACAGCCTCTTGTCCTCTCAAGAGCCCATCTGTGTCTGCCGGCAGCGAGGCCCCATGCACTCCGCCATGTTGAAGTTCTCCAGTCACTATTGAGCTAAGGCTAAGAGGGGTCTGTCTCTGGACTCTGCCATTGCTGGGGAGCAGCAGCTGCAGGACAACCAACCAGTGAGTACGGGCCTAGGCTTTCCTTTTTAGCAGTGTTGAGCAGGCCTTGGGACGTTCGCTTGCACCCAGGGACATCTTAAGGATGTCGGGGGCCCTGGGCCACACGTATTTTGGGAGGCCCCATTTGTAACAGTTTTGAACATTGGCATAGCCAATAGGTCTCGCTTTTGGGACCTTATAAGTATTTAGTTATGCAGCACAATATCCTTGGTGCAACAACATCAACTGTTGCATGGCTAAACACTTATAAGGTCCCAAAAGCGAGACCTATTGGCTATGCCAATGCTTGTTATTTTTTGTCACATTTTTTTATTGCCTTCCCACCACCCCTTGTCTAGCCTAAAATGCCCCTGTTGCCTCCTCCTCCCACCCACTCCCCCATGCACTCCTCTGTTGTTCCTGAAATCTCTTGCCCACAATATACACATTTACACTATTTTTTTATTTTGCTTTTTACAAGACCTAGAAGATACTATTCACTGCAAGGCTGAGCGGTTGTATGTGATTTCATAGAAAACTATTTCATGCAATACCATTACTGAGAAACCATTTCATCTAAACTGTTTACTGGAAAATTTCAGAATGAATGGCATTTACCTTTTCGTAGAAACCAATTCATAGAATGACTTTTTGGTCAAAATTGGCTTTTGAATTCTTATTTGTATAAGTGTAAATGCAATGGTTGCAAGTCTTACTTTCAGAAACAATTTTGTTGGAAATATTTATTTCAGCGCTTTACTTCAGGGGCATTATATTTATATCTTTTACATTGTTAAACAATTACTTTGCATACTTTTAATTCGCTGACCCATCACCACCTGTAAACACCATCACCGCTAACCTCTTACAACCCTAAAACACAATCAATCCCTGCTCCCTAAAACCACTCACCACACCTAAACAGCACTACCCCAAAAATCTACCATCCCTGAACCATAAAATCACTCACTACACCTAACTCCATCCATTCCAAAGCCCTAAAAACCCCTTTCACTCCTAAATACCACCCACCGATACTCCTTAAAACACCCAAACCCACACCCAAACTCCACTCATCCCTGAACCCTAAAAAACCCTCACCGCCCTTTAAACACCTGCCATCAAGACCCATAAGAACTCCTCATTACCCTAGACTACTCATCAATGAACCCTAAAAACCCTGTTCTACATCTAAACTCCACCCATCCCCGAATCCTTAAAACCCCTCACCATCCTAAACTCCACCCATTCCTGAACCCTAAAATCTCTTCGCCAGCAATGCCGTTATCCATAATTGAACCTTAAAAACCCTCACCAGCCCTAAACTCCTCACATCCATGAACCCTAAAACCTCTCAACACCCTTACACTCTACCCATCCCTGAAACCTAAAAACACCCCACACATCTAAAAACCACTCATCCATGAACCCTAAAAACCCCTCACCACCCCTACACTCCACCCATCTCTGAACCCTCAAATCCCTTACTATGCCTGAACTCAAATTATTCCTGACCCCTAAAAAATCCTGCCCACCCTAAACATTAGCAATCCCTGAACACAAAAACCCCACGGTAGTCCTAAAGTCCACCCAAGTTTAATGTAATTTTGAATTTTTCCTAAAAATTATCTTTCCTTTAAAATGTTCCCTTTAATTTTGGATTTTTTGTATTTCCTTAAAATTGTCTTTGCTTAAAATTGGTTTTCCATGATTTGGTTTCTCCAATGTAGTTTCTCAGTTTTCGTTTTCCATTAACTCATACACATCAGCTCTGTGATGTGCAAAAAGTGTCTTCCCGCCACTAAAATGACATCTTTCTTTATTGACTGATGCAAATAGTAGCCATAATTATGAACTGTTAAATAAACTAAAATAAATAGCACAAGCGGCACTGCCTTGGTATGCACTTATGCAGCGACACATGCGCTCATACGTTACCAATCATGCACATGCCTAGGCAGTGACACAGCTGCAGTGGCTATGTCATTGGGCCTTTTTGCCACGCTTCTTAGGTCTTGACTAAGACATTGCATGTGCTGTCTGTTGCAAGACATATTATTATCTTACAGTGAGCTTAGAGCATGCCCATTGCTTACCCTTGGTTGGCTTCATTGTCACTCTCATTTTCATTTGCTTGCTTCTCATTTACTAGCTGTGTGGGCTTTCATTCCACTTCTTGGGTTTGTCACACCCTTGCAGCATGGAAGCACTCCTGTGCCTTTCCACTGCTTGCTTTTTCAGTTGTTTTTTTCTTTTTGATTAAACACTCTACTAGAGTGCATGTGTTTTCCCACTGTCTCCCTCATACTGTTCTCTTTCCTCAGCCGCTGCGTTTTGTGTTTCTATTTCCTATGAACTTCTCCTCCACTCCCCATCACCTGCGTGGTTTCTCGCCGCCAGCTCCATGTTGCTCTCTTTTGCCCATTTGATCCCAACACCCGTGTCCTAAGTGTTGATTCACCAATCTGTTCTCCTGTGTTGCTTACAACCCTCACCAGTGCCCCCGTTTTGCTTACACCCCTTGTTACTTTCACCACCCACTTTAAAAACCTTCCAACCACCTGTGCCTTGTGCTGCTTCCACCCCTCATCCTCTGCGTTGCTTCCGCCTCCCAACCGTGCCCACCCTGGTGTGCTCCCACCGGCTGCTTTAGAGAAAAAAGTTCACCCACTTTTTCCTTTGTTGTTACCAATCCACCTAAAAATTTAAAAATAATAAAGCGGGGGGCATCATTTTGTAGACGTGCACCTACAAAATGACATTGCTGACTGCATCAGAAGCTTTGTTCTTTTAATTCTTTAGCTATATGGCACAGTTTCGGTGTACTCTGCCTCATGGCTAAAAACAATTGGCAAAGCCAATAGGTCTGAAAGGCAAGACCTATTTACTTTGTCAATGATTGACTATAGTGGTAAGAAGACAAGAAAAATACCTCAGGGTGTGGCTCAGGACTGTTTGGAGTTAATTCTTCTTCCAAGAGGCAAGAAGACTGTGGGACATGCATTTTCTTCCAAACTAGAAATGCCTCTTTGACTATCAAGATGTTTGCAGTTCCTTCCCATAGCCAGCTGACAGGCTCTCTTACTCGATTAGTGGCACAAGCCAAAGCCCTGGAGCAAGTTCGTCACAGATAACAGGGAGTCTAGTCCCTGTTTAATCAGTTAATGCCTTTCTGCACTCCTAATAGCAGGAACTGTTTCCTAAACTGACTCCATCTTGTGCACATAGTCTTAGATAGCGATCATATATTTGGTAGCAGGCAGTGGCGTAGCAAGGGGGGCGGTACGAGTTTTGGGGGCAGCGGCCTCCCCTCCCACTCTTACCTGCAGCTGTCGTGGGGCGGCAGGCCGCAGCAATCGCCAGCACCCCTCCCCCGCTGGTACATCCAACGCCACGGGCAGCAAACGCAGGGTCAGTGCATTAAAAATGCAGCTGCACAAAAAGGACGATGCTATTCATGGTTACATGTAAGTAAGCGGGATGTGGATGTGTTCATGAAAAAAAAACATGACTCTTGGTCTCTTTATTGTGTTGCGACTAAATCCAATGATCATGTTTTCATTTTGTTCTGTGGTGTTTTATTAACTGGTCACCTGTTGTTTTCTGAGCAGCCCTGCTGGATTGGTCAGCCCTGTTTAGTTTGATACTTTCAATGCTTTTTTCCATGTCAATTCTCTAGCCCCACCTTTACCATTTCAGAAGAGTCCACTCTGCGAGCATTGAAAGGGTAAGAGTGCGATGAAAGCTACCGCAACGATATTGCAAAAGAGTAGCAAGTTCTGGAACACAAGTAAGTGGGTTTTTTGTTTTTTTAAAACCCATATCTTGTGGTGAAGAGTATTCTGTCATTCTTTTAAGTGACCTTCTTTGGAGGTCTATTTAATGGTGAAGATTGGACGGTGCTTTGCTCACTGAATTAGTGCATAAGGAACATGAGCAACCGAAATTTCAGCATCTGCTCACCTCAGCCTTGCAGGTCATCGAACTCTGAACCTCCTTTGAAGTGGGCAGAATGGAGGGAACACTTTATGAACTACATTGAAGCGATTGGTGAGGCAGGAAAAATGGCAGCGGCGCATAAGAAAAGGATTCTTTTACATTCATTGGGTCCTATGGGGTTAAAAATGTATTCTCAACTGTCTAATATTCCAGTAGTGAGTGATGGGAATGTTTTTACTGCTGCTCTTAATGATTTAGATAAGCATTTTCAACCTAAAGTATGCACTGGTATAAATAGGATAAGTACAATTTGTTTCAGGGTAAACAGAAAAAATTGGAGACTCTTGATGAATATGTGGCTGATTTGCAAAAGTTAGCAGGCGGCTGTAAGTTTGGCACGCCACAAGATGATTTATTGAGAGACCAGGTTGTGATGAACACCAGCAATCCGGCCATACATTAGAGGCTGTGGGTGAATGGTGGTTCCCCTTTGAATACTATCTTGGCTATTGTCCGGAAAGCTGAGATTTAAAGAAAGATCACAGTAGCTTTGAAGCAGAATGATAAGGAAACAATGTCTGTGAACAGAACTTTTATAAAGTTATAGTACAAAAAATAGTGCATCATCTTGCAAGGAAAAAGCTAAAGTGTGTGAAAGAGGTAGATGTTATAGATGTGACAGCAAAGAACACCTTGCTTATAGCCAACGTTGTCCTGCTATTAATCAGGAAAACAGTAATTGTAGAATCTGGGGTCATTATGCTAAATTGTGCAAGAAAAAGTAATCTGTTAAGAGTGTCTGTGATGAACGGGAGACAGCAAAACGGAATGATTTAGAGCAGGATTCGGATTTGGATAGATAAAATATTGTCACGAATGTTAAAGAAAAGCTAATTTTGAATATACATGATGGTGCATGCAAAGGGAAACCTGAGTGTAAGATGACGATTGGTGGGGTGGGATTGACCATTTTTCCTGGTTCGAGTTCCCCCTACACCATTATCAATAAAAGAATCTGGAGAGATAAGTTTGTGGAAAAGATTTGTGAATCTCTGATTCCATCTGACATTGAGCCTGAAGGTTATGGTGGTGAGAAAATAGATATACTGGGTTTCAGGTGGCTAATTTTCAAATTTAAGCACAGGGTGTCACATGGTAAGTTGTACATGGCTAAGAAGAGTCCGGCAGTTTTGGGTTGGTGGGATCAGAAAGATTTGTATATTGTGTTAGACCCTTATAGCAAAGAGCAAGTTTTGATTGTAGATCAAGAACGAACAATGGGGCCCAAGTTGTTTGAAAAATTTCCAGCTGTGTTTAAGTAAGAGCTGGGTAATCTGGTGGGGTTTGAACCCAAGATTCACTTGAAGAAGGATGCGTGCCCCAAATTCCACAAGGTCAGAAACGTGCCAATGTCTGTAAGAGAGGAAGTCCAAAGGGAATTGGAAAAGTTGTTGTCTGGGTTGATAGAACCTGTGGAGGCATCCGAATGAATTTCTATGATGGTGGAGGCTCGACGGAGTAATGGTAAAATAAGATTATGCATCGACCTCCGCCATCTGAACAATAACATTATCATAGACAAGTTTCCATTATCTAAAATCAATGTAATGATAACATTGCTTAAATATGCTCTATGGCTTTCTGCTATCGACTTATCATCTTCATATATCCAGATTTCTCTGACTCCTGATTCCCGGAAATGCACAGCTTTTATCACCCCAGATGGTTGTTTCCAATTTTGGCACATGCTGTTCGATCTGGCATTGGCGGCCGCCGTTTTTCAGAGACTAATGTTCAATTTATTCATCAAAGAGCAGAGTATTATGTTTTTACAAGACGATATTCTAGTATTTGGCAAGAATAGATGTGAACACGATAGGGAACTCTCCATCCTGGAATCGAAAGGACTAAGGGGCACATGCATCAAGCAAATTTGCGCACGCAAACGTTGCGAATCGCAAAAAAAGCATGTTTGCGAGCGCAAATTAGCGTTTCCCAATGCATGAACCCACAATAGCAAAAATCCATGAAACTCGCAAAAATAAGGATTCGCTAAAACTGCGACTAACAATTTAGCGAATCCTTATTTGCGAGCCGCAAAGTAGCGAATACATAATAGCGATTCGCAAATAAAGAGTCGCAAACCAATGCATGAAAAGTCGCAAATAGCGAATCTGATGAAATTCGCTATTTTGCGCGCACAAAATAAAGAATAATACAGGCAGGTGGTAACCATGAGTAAGAAGCCCCTACAGGTGCCAATCATCAGCAAACTATTTAAACAGACCCAGGAGGCCTTAGAATCCTTCACAATGGCAGCGCTCTACGTAATGGCGAGGAGGATGAGGCTCCATGCAGTAGCTCAGCGAAGAAGGAGAATACAGGAGCGTATTTTCAGAGTGCGCATCACATTGTTGGGACAGACAGATGAGGAAATATACGACAAGTATAGGCTAAATGGTGCCATGATCCTTGATCTCATTGCAGATTTGGAACCCCTAATGCAGCGCCAGACCTACTCATGTGCAGGTCCTATGTTGCCTGCATCTACTTGCGTCAGGCAGCTTTCAGGGGGAAGTAGCAGTAGCTGGAGGGGTGTCACAAAGCTCCCTTTCACGTTTTTTCAATTCTTTCCTGAACGCCATGATGACAAGAATCCACAACCACATTAGCTTCCCCACAACCCCACATGAATTGAATATGACCAAACAGGACTTCTATCAGGTTCTATCACATGTAATAGGTAGCATAGATTGTACGCATGTTGCCATATGTCCACCAGCAGTGAATGAATACATTTTTCGGAACCGTAAATCTTATCATTCACTTAATATACAAGCAGTCTGCAATGCTAACATTATAATAACTGACATTGTGGCTCAATACCTGGGAAGCACACATGACTCCTATATATTTCGACACAGTGGCATACACACTCGTCTGTTCAGGGGTGATTTTGGAGAAGGACATCTGCTTGGTAAACATATGTCATTATTTCTCTCGCACAATGGCCAAATGGCAATGCATAACTGTCACTAACCCTTTGCTTACTACCCTGTAGGTGACAGCGCATACACCGTGCGCAACTACATATTGACACCATACCTCAACCCAGCCACCCCAAATGAGCAGAGGTATAATGCCGCGCACATCGCTAAACGTAATGTCGTCGAGCTCACCTTTGGGCTGATGAAAAGTCGCTTTCGCTGCCTCCACAAGACTGGCGGAGCATTGCAGTACCGACCCGAGGCCTGCTGCCGAATTGTGGCTGCATGTGCCATTTTGCATAATATTGCTACCAGGAGAGGCATACCCATTGAACTGTCCGACAGCGAGCCTGAGGAGTACAACCACCAAGGGCCACAACTACAACCAGCACATGGGGCAAGCTTAGCAGAAGGGAGAAGGAGACGTGCAGAAATTACACAACATTATTTCTGAGGTGAGTAATGATGAGACACGACACAGCATGTTTGAACTGTAATGCATTTATTTGCATTAAACCATGGGGTTGTGTTAAAGCACACATACCCTGTGCAAATTAGCACAGTGATTTAAAAAAAAATAAACAACAATACCTCATAATCAGACTAGTATGACAGTCACTACCATGGTATTGTCAATGGTTGCATCACCATCTGTGAGTTGGACTGCCAAAGTCACGCTATTTCTTCCTACCCCGCACTCCCAAACGCCTTTCACTGGCATCATTGTCAACCCTCCTGGAGGCTTCGGAAGGTGTTGTGCTCCTAGTGCTGCGCCTCCTGCATGAAGTGACTGGCACCGACAGACTTCTGAGGCTGGACGTCTCCTCACTCCCCTCTCCCACCGTCACATTGCCGCCCCCAGCAGTAGCAGCCTGGAATTGTTCGACCGCATGAGTTACCTGGACCAGTGCCCTGGCCACGTCCCCACAACAATGGCTCATTTCAAGCTGCATGGCCACAGACCGATGGGACAGCAGTGCTGTGTTGGTGCTCAGGCGGTTGTTTGACTTGGTGTAGCCATCTAGGTGCAATAATAATTGGCGATGCCTTCTTCTTTGTGACACCTGGTCCTCCTCTATCACCCTGCTTAGCTCCTGCATGGCCGCATTGGACTGCCTATTGCGCTCCACCACTGCTGTTGTCAGCTCTCTCACACAGTCACTCATGACTGCAATGTTGTTGGCCATTTTGCTGAGTTGTGCCTGAACTGATCTCATGTGTTTTGCCTGCAGGCGCTGCACCCTCAGCATCTGCCTCTCTAGCCCACTCCAGATATATGGACTTTGGTCCTCCTGTGACGAGATCGGTGCCCTTGACCTGCACCTCCGGCTTTGGTTTGTGCTGCGCCGGACCTGTGACTGGGGTGTGGTGGTGGTGTTACCTCGAGGCTGGCTTGTCTGTGGATCTGGGACACTCTCATCCTCAACTTCCATGGGCTGCAGTGGTGGAACAGGGGACCTGCGTCTAGTGGGTGCAGGGGCTGTGCTTTGTGGGGTCACAGGTATTTCCACATCTGCCTCAGCCAGAGTCTCCTGTGTTTCTCCGCATTCACTTTCCTCAGACTCATCTGCAGCTGCATCTGTGATGTTTAACAGTGCAATAATTAATATTGATGAAATGTATCTCGTGTCACATTCAGCATATTTTCGGTCTCATTAAATTATTATCGGACACACAGTATTCACGTGTTTTACTACCTTTTTTGTATTTGCCTAGCAACTTGCTTTCCCTGCCTGTTACTCCCATAATGCATTTGGGTGTTGCTAGAAAATGTGGACTGGAGTTTGAATCTGAACACTAGAGCTGAACTGAGGTGATGTTTCCTAATTAATATGTATCTTGCCATTGACATTTGCATGCTTCTTACCTTGTGAAGTACTGGCCGCTCCTGATGTATCCAACTGGGTCACTCCCACGACAGCTTCAGGCTGGAGTGTGGACTCGACTAGGTCCTCCAGGGGTGTATTTGCAGGCAGTGTTGCTGGTCCCCCTCCAGTCTTCTTGGCCTCCTTCAGCCTGTCCGCAATCCTCTCCTTAGCACGGCTGCGCAGGTCATACCACTTTTTTTTCAGGTCGTCAATTTTGCGGTGGGTGACCCCCACTGCGTTAACTTTATTTTGGATCCTGAGCCAAATTTTTCTCTGTTCTGACTCCGGTACCTGGAGAGATAGCTTCCCAAAAACCTTGTTGTGGCTCCTCACAACCTCCTCTATGAGGTTTTCAATTTCTTTTTCGCTGAATTTCAGCTTGCGTTTTCTGGTTGCTGCACTCTTCCCTGGTGCTGCTGATTCCATGTTTTAGGAACAGGACAGGTCTACAAGGCCAAAAGATGTTTCTCCTGCTCTGCTCCTGCACTCAGCCTCCACCTCTGAGTCTCTCACTGCACTGAATGAAGCATGGGATGGATGACTTCCTGGTTGTGATGTCATCACCATGCTTCCAAAGCGACACGCTATTTGCGAATTCGCAATTAGCGTATTCGCAATTTGCTAACTCGCTATTTGTGAATGCGCAAATAAGGAATTCCTGTTTTGCGACTCAGAAAAAGGTTATCGCTATTAGCGATAGCGATTTTTTGCTAATCGCAATTTTTTTGCCAATTTGCTCATGCATTGGAGATAGCGATTTCTTAATAGCGATTCCTTAGATATCGCTATTAAGAAATCGCTATTTCTCAGTTTGATGCATGTGCCCCTAAATTTGGAATTCACCAAGTGTAAGTTCGCTGAGAGGAGTGTAACATATTTAAGCCATGTAATTGCTGAATTTGGAGTTAGTCCTAAACCGACTCTGGTTCAGGCCATAATGAATGCACCCACACCTAAAAGTAAGGATGTAGTTCGGTCATTTTTAGATCTTGCCAAATATTGTGCCAAATTCATAGCAAAGTTTGCAGAGAAATGTTTCCACATCAGACATCTTTTGAAACCTGGGACAAAGTTTGTGTGGTCACAACAGTGTGAGGACGATTTTGCAGTCATAAAAGAGTGTTTAACTGAGGCCACCAGAATGTAGAGCTTTGACTCAAATGCGGATTGTATTGTAACGACCGATACAAGCTACAAGAGGCTGGGTGCTATGTTCACTCAGGTGAATGACAAAGGTGTGGAAGGTGTGATAGCATTTGCATCTAGGTCATTGACACAGACAGAGGAAAAGTACCCAACCTTAGAGAAAGAGGCTTTGGCTTGTACTTTGGCCCTGGAGCATTTCAGAGCATTTGTGTGGGGCAGGCCAATTACCATCCATTGCGATCATAAGCCTTTGGTAAAATTGCTATCTACAGAGGGCACCACCAATGCTTCAGCCAGAATTCCTAGAATTTCTATTTGAATGCATAATTTCATCAATAAAACCCGTATACATGCCTGGAAAAGAAAATGTGGTGGCAGATTTTTTGCCTAAAATGCCAACGCAATTAGAGTAGTGCAAAGACGAAAAATGGAATGGATTTCATGTGGCTCTTATACACGATAATGGTATACCTGCGGTAAGAAAGGAAGAATGGGAACTAGACTATAGAGGTAACACGGTATTACAAGAGGTTGTAAAGTTTACTGGGGGAGTGTGGCCTAATGAAAGAGATTGGGCAGATGTTATCAGACCACTCTGGAAGTACGATCTGAACTGTCATTGGATAGTGGGGTGATTTTTGGGGTGAAAGAATATTTCCTCCACGTAGCCTTCACATTAAAATTTTATTTTTGTGTCACAAGGGACATTTTGTTATAAATCATATCAAAGCTGTGGTTAAGAGATTGTTCTGGTGGCCTGGAGTGGATTCTGATATTGAGCATATGGTCAGGGAGTTAATGGAATGTTCTGGAGCTGACAAGTCCTTCCAAACTCTCAGGCCACCCAATGAGCGATAACATTGGTCCAAAAAATCAGTGGGAGTCCATTATCATTGATATAATTGGACCAGTGGGTCCAACACAAAAGTATGTTATGCTAGTCATGGATCTGTTTTCTAGGTGGCCAGTGGTCAAAATTGTACAGAATGCTGATTCCAATGCAGTTTTAGTCTTTATGGATCATGTTTTTTGTTCAGAGGGAATTCCGAACACTGTGTTAAGTGGTAATGGGGTGCAGTTCAAATCTCCTGCCTGTACACAGTATTGTGACAAAGTTGGAGTAAGACTGAAAACTACCTTGCTATATAATCCCAGTGGCAACGGAGTGGCTGAGCGGTTCAACCGTGTCATTAATGGTGTGATTCAGGCAGCTTGCACAAACAACAAAGACTGGGAGGTACAGGTGATGAAAGCTGTGTGGGCCTACAGGGTCACTAGGAATGCAACCACTGAGTTGTCACCTTTTTAGGTAATGCGAGGGAGAAATTCAAGAACCAAGTACAACCCTGATTGGTTGGTTGACACATTGTGTTGTGCCATGGTTTGTAGAGGATGTCAGAGACACTATAGCCAAAGGACATTTGAAAAGTAAAATTTACTATGTTTCTAAGAATAGTACTAAACCTGTGTCTGTTCATGTTAGAGATTGGGTTCGTATAAAGAAGCCTGGTGTTATAACTACGGGGGACAGTAAATCCTATTGTTAGAAATGGGATTTTTGGTAGGCTAGGGCATGTGCCAAAGCCAGGCAGAAACCACCACTCTAGTCAGGATAAGGGAGTTACACTCCTAAAATAACCCCTGCTCACCCCCTTGGTAGCTTGGCACGAGCAGTCAGGCTTATCTTAGAGGCCGTGTGTAAAGCATTTGCACATAACCAACAGTAATATAGTGTAAGCACTACAAAAGGACACCACACCAGTTTAGAAAAATAACCAATATTTTTATATACTCAAGACAAGGCCAAATACGATAAAAATCCACAATACAGTACTTCAAAAGTGATTCAGTTGCAAGATAATTTCTTCTTTGTAGGAATAGTTCAAAAACAAAGTTCGTACGAGTCGGTAGCTCCGCCCGAGTCTACCGCGATGCTGAAAACCAAGGAATCTAACAGTTCCAGCCGACCGCGTCGATACGGGCCAGCAGAGTCGTGAACAGACTCGGTCACAGTACCTTTTCTCGTTGTGGCGGGCACGGAGTGTGCGAGCCGGTCGGCGTACGTCGCGGTTGAGGTACAAGATGGAAGCGGTGCAGGGCGCGGTGTCCTCTCGATGCGGTGCAGGCAGCGGCTCGGTGACAATCGTGCAGATGGAGTCGGTGAGTCCAAGGCGTGCGGTGCAGGGTGAGACGGTGCTCGATGCGGTGCTGGCAGGTTGCGATGCAGGCGACCAAGCCGGAGTGCGGGAGCAGGCGTCGGACAGCGGTGTGAGTCGGAGCGGTGCGTCGCGAAGCATGCGAGCAGTGCCCCAACTGCGATGCGGTCACGATTGTTGAGACAGTTGCAGCGACAGCGTCGGTCTGGTCCGGCTGGCACAGTGAAGCGATGCGATGCGAACTGCGGTGCCCACAGGTCACGGTGCAAGCAGCGGCTCGGTGGCGATGGCGTCGGACGTCGTCGTCGGTGAGACCAGGGTTGCGGTGCGAGATGCGGACGGTGCGGTCTGCGGTGCAAACAGGACACCGGGCCAGCGATGGAGTCGGTTGACGGAGTCGGTTGCGGTTCCCTTCCTCTGTGGCAACTGAAACAGCGGTTCCAGAAGCGGTACCCAGAGGGTGGTGAAGTCTTTGCAGTCCCTGAGACTTCTTAACAGGAGGCCAGCTCGGTTTCAGGCCCTTGGAGATTCTCAGCACAAGTAGTAGAAAGTTCAGTCCAGTCCTTTCACTGCCCAAGGTAGAAGCAGCAACTGCAGGCCAACCCAACAAGGCAATAACTCAGCAAAGGGGCAGTACTCCTCCTAGCAGCTCTCCAGCTCTTCTTCTTGGCAGGTTCCTTGATTCCAGCGAGATCTAAATTCATGGGGTCAGGGCCCCAATATTTTTATCCCAAATTCCTTTGTTCTCTGAAGGCAGAGAGGCCTTTGCCTGGCCCAAACCAGTTCTGGTCAGTCTTGGAGCACTTTGTTGACAAGCCTCCGTATTCCCTTTCAGGGTGCAGGCTAGGGACATCAGACGCACCACAGGAGGTGGAGCCAGCATTGTGGAGGGAAGGCCCAGCCCTATTCAGGTCCCAGGTGTACTCCTCCCACCCATCTACATGTAGATCTGGCTATTCAGCCCTGTGCTGACTCACCCTGTCTCCTGGCATCCCCAGCCCCTGTCACTCACACTCCAGACACGGAATACACAACCTAGCAGAGGCAGGCTTGGATGGTTAGACAAGAAAATACCCACTTTCTAAAAGTGGTATTTTCAAACACAGAACGTTAAAACCAACTTTACTAAAAGATGCATTTTATCATTCTGAGTCCAGGCATACTAAACTCGAATTTCTACCATGTTCCTTGGGTCAGTTAGGATTATAAGCTGTAATAATCAGAACTGCCCATTCTGGCCTATGGGGAACAGGTAGCCTTGCAATAGTGAAAAATGAAGTAGGCTGTATTTCACTACCAGGACATGCCACACACACCAGGGCATGTCCTACCTTTCACATACAATGCACCCTGCCCACAGGGGTACCTTGGGCCTACCTTAGGGGTGACTAACATGTAGAAAAGGGAAGGTTTAGGGACTTGCAAGCGTGTGCACTTGCCAAGTCGACATGGCAGCCCCAGGCTGCGCACAGGCTCTGCAATGGCAGGCCCGAGTTACACTTTACGGGCTGTTTGCGTGGGGGCACAATCCAGTGCTGCAGCCCACCAACAGCATTTGATCTATAGGCCCTGGCACTCGCAGTGCCCTTTACTAGGGACTGACACATAGATCAAATAGGCCAATCATGGAAATACCAATTCATACATATTTTATACAGGAGCACTTGCACTTTCCCACTGGACAGCAGTGAGGAAAGTGCGCAGAATCATTACACCAGCAAAAACAGAGTCAAACACAAGAGGTCAGAAAGCAAAAAGTCAGGGGAAACACGCCAAAAGATGCCAAGTCTAACACATGTCCCCTCCAGCTGAAAGTAGGGAGAACTACCCAACCCCATTGGAGTTCTCTTCACTAAGGCGGAAGAACCTGGACAGACCATCTGCGTTGGCGTGTTCTGTACCAGGGCGGTGTTCCACCGTAAAGTCCATTCCCTGTAGGGAGATGGACCACCTCAGCAGTTTTGGATTCTCACCCTCATTTGCATCAACCATCTGAGGGGCCTGTGGTCTGTCTGAACCCGGAAGTGAGTCCCAAACAGGTATGGTCTCAGCTTCTTCAGTGCCCAGACCACAGCAAAAGCTTCCCTTTCTATGGCACTCCACCTCTGTTCCCTGGGGAGTAGTCTCCTGCTAAGGAAGACTACAGGCTGATCCAGGCCCTCTTCGTTCAGTTGTTAGAGCACCGCTCCCACACCATGCTCTGAAGCGTCAGTCTGCACGACGAATTCCTTGGAGAAGTCAGGTGCCTTGAGCACGGGCGCCGTGCACATGGCTGCCTTCAGGGCATCAAAAGCTTTCTGGCAGGACTCAGTCCAGATCACTTTCCTGGGCTGCTTCTTCGAAGTCAGCTCCGTTAAGGGGGCAACGATGGTGCCATAGCCCTTAACAAATCTCCTATAGTAGCCGGTGAGACCTAAGAAGGCTCTCACCTCTGTCTGGGTCTTGGGGGCTCCCAAGCCAGAATGGTGTCAATCTTGAGTTGTAGGGCGCCACCTGGCCGCTTCCTACCTGGTGTCCCAAGTACACCACAGAACCCTGCCCGATCTGGCACTTACTGGCCTGGATCGTGAGGCCTGCACCTTGCAGAGCCCTCAACACTTTCTCAAGGTGCTGTAAATGTTCTTCCCAGCTGGAACTGAACACAGCAATGTCATCCAGGTAGGCGGCACTGAAATCCTCCAGCCCAGCCAACACCTGATTGACCAACCTCTGAAAGGTGGCAGGGGCATTCTTCAACCCAAAGGGCATCACCCGGAATTGGTAATGACCTTCTGGGGTTGAAAATGCTGATCTCTCCTTGGCCCCATCGGTTAAGGCAATCTGCCAGTACCCAGACGTTAAGTCAAACGTGCTGAGGAACCGGGCAGCTCCCAACCGATCAATGAGCTCATCAGCTCTGGGGATGGGGTGCGCGTCAGTCCTGGTGATGGCATTGAGCCCACGGTAGTCCACACAAAACCGTAGTTCTGGAGTGGCACCGGGTACAGCAGCCTTTGGGACCAAGACCACTGGGCTGGCCCAAGGACTGTTGGAGGGCTCAATCACCCCTAACGTCAACATCTTAGAGACCTCCTCCTTGATGCTGGCCCTGACCCGGTCAGTCAACCTGTAAATCTTGTGCTTCACAGGAGGGCTGTCACCAGTGTCCACATCATGGGTACACCAGTGAGTAACACCGGGGGTCAGAGAGAACAGTGGGGCGAACTGTCCCAACAACTGGTGACAGTCCCCTGCTGCTCCTGAGTCAGTGTAGGGGAGAGGATCACACCCTCTACTGACCCATCATGCTCCTTGGTAGACAGGAGGTCAGGGAGAGGCTCACTCTCCTCTTCCACCCCATCATCTGTCGCCAAGAGCATACTCACTTCGGACCTCTCGAAGTGGGGCTTGAGGCGGTCCACGTGGAGGACCCTCAAAGGGTTCCTTGGAGCCTGCAAATCCACCAGATAGGTGACGTCACTTTTGCGCTCCACCACCTCATATGGCCCAGTCCACTTGTCCTGCAAGGCACAAGGTTCCACTGGGGCCATGACCCACACTTTTTGCCCAGGTTGAAATTCGACCACAGTGGCATTCTGGTCATACCACCTCTTCATTTCTTCCTGGCTTGCTTCTAGGTTCGCCTGAGCGAGTTTCCTGAAGCGGGCAGTTTGGTTTCTAAAGGCCAGCATGTAACTAAACACATCCTGGGGAGTTTTCCTGGGAGCTGCCTCCCAGCCTTCCTTTACCAAACTCAGAGGCCCTCGGACTGGGTGGCCATACAGGAGCTCAAAGGGGCTGTACCCAAGAGACTTCTCAGGCACCTCCCGGTATGCAAAGAGCAGGCATGGCAAGAGGACGTCCCACTTACGCCTCATGGGTTCTGTTAGACCCTTGATCATGCCCTTCAAGGTCTGGTTGAATCTCTCCACCAGACCGTTTCCTTGGGGGTGGTAAGGAGTGGTGAACTTGTAGGTTACACCGCACTCCTTCCACAGGGATGTCACATACTTGGATATGAAATTGGTCCCCCTATCAGAAACCACCTCTCTGGGGAATCCCACACGGGAAAAGATCCCCATTAACGCCCGGCCCACCACTGGTGCCGTCGTTGTCCGGAGAGGGATTGCCTCAGGGTACCGGGTGGCATGGTCCACCAAGACCAGGATGTACCTGTTGCCCATGGCTGTCTTGGGATCCAGTGGCCCCACAATATCCATCCCTACCCTTTCAAAGGGTGTTCCAACAACAGGAAAAGGTTGGAGAGGAGCTTTGACCTTCCTCCCACTCTTACCACTTGCCTGGCAAGTTTGGCAAGACCTACAGTGTGCATCTGACTGCCTTCGCATTTGGGGCCAAAAGAAGTGGGTGACAAGCCTGTCAAAGGTCTTGTCCTGCCCCAAATGTCCTGCCAAAGGCATGTCATGAGCCAGACCCAGTAGGAAGGTCCTGAAGCGCTGGGGTACCACCAGCACACGGGCTGACCCAGGCTCAGCAACCTTAGGCTCACTGTATAGGAGACCGTTCTCCCAGTAGATCAGATGTGACCCGGACTGATTACCAGCTGCCTGGCCTGCAGCCTGCCGCCGCAGACCCTCCAGAGTAGGGCACTCGTTCTGCTCCCTGCAGAACTCCTCCCTGGTGGGACCCCCTTCTTGCTGCCAATGGGTCAGCTCAGAGATGTCTCACAGTTCGGCTACCTGCTCCCCTGTAGGCACCGGGGCGTCCCCCTCGAGGTCCGCCTCCTCCCGGTCCGTGGGAACTTCGGGGGCCGGCTTCCCGCGCCCCCTGCCCTTTCTCTTGGCAGGGACTTGGGCCTTTGTTCCAGGCTCCAAGTCCTCTTGATCGCCCTTCCTGGCTGCCATTGACCGAGTAGACACGCATGCCCACTCTGGCAACCCAAGCATCTCCAAGTGAGACCTGAGCTCAACATCCTTCCATAAGGACTGCTCCAGGTCGTTACCTAGCAGACAATCTACAGGCATGGTGGGGCTCACAACCACCCTCAAGGGACCTGAGACCCCCCATTCAAAGGGAACCTGCGCCACAATACACTGGCGCTCAGAGTTGTCTACAGCAACTACTTGGTGGAATGCCCCTGGGACTACCTGCTTCTCAGAGACCAGGTGACACCGGACTGAGGTCACACTGGCTCCAGTATCTCTGAGAGCCTCTACCCTGTTCCCATTGATGGTCACCCAGGTGCTATATTTCTTTGTGTTAGGGGGCACCTGGTTTCCTGGGACCATCTCACTGTCCCCTAGTGAGACAAGGGTCATTTCTGCGGGATCCCCACCCTCCTGTGGGCACCCCTCCTCCCAAAGCGCTACACTAGCCAACACTTTGGACTGTCCACCGGTGGGTGGCTGTGTCCCCTTTGGGCACTTGGGGTCCCCCTTGAAGTGGCCTACCTGGTCACATGCATAACACTTGCGGGGGCCGGTCTCAACAGGCTTTCCTGTAGAGGCCACTTTCTTCTTATCACCGGGAGGCTGGGAACCTTTACCCTGGGTACTAGTTTGGGACCCTTTAGAGAACTCCTGTGCTTTACCCTTGTCCCCCCCACTTTTCTGCTGGGGACCCTGCCCACCTTTGGCTGAGTTTCCCCCAAACGCTTTCTTGTGGACCCTGGTACTCACCCAGCGGTCCGCCTCCATAGCAAGCTTTCTGGGGTCAGTTAGCTTACTGTCAACTAGGTGCTGGCGCAGATCTGCAAAACATAGACTAGACAAGTGCTCCCATGCAATCAAATTGTAGAGCCCCTGAAAATCTGTTACATTACTGCCCTTCACCCAACCATCCAGCGACCTACAGAACATATCCACACATTCCAACCAAGTGTTGGCCTCAGACTTTTACTGGACCTAAACTGATCCCTGTACTTCTCAGGAGTGAGCCCATACCTAGTGAGGAGAGCGTCTTTCATGTCAGCATAGGTGAGGTCCTGCCCCTTACCCAAAGCTATCAGAGTATCCCTAGCTTCCTCTGGAAAGAGAGGCCACAACCCCGCTCCCCAGTTCCTCTCAGGGACCCCATTCATATGAATAGACGACTCGTACCCTTGAAACCACCTTTGTATGTCATCACCCTTTTTGTACTCTTTACCTACATTCTTGGGGATGTGTACAATCCTGTCTGTGTGTGCTGATGAATTGCTGCCACCATCTGAACCGGATCTACTCTTTAGCTCCAGCTCCTTGATCATTCTCTCATGATCTAGTACCATTTTCCTTTCCTCCATGGCTATTCTTTTTCTTCCCTCTCACTTTCTATTCTGAGTTTCTCCAATTCAAACCTCCTTACTTCCCGCCTGTCCTCCAGCTCCTCTGGGGACAAACTACTGCTGCCTGGCCTGGAGGGTTCCCCCCCTCCCAAAAGCACATCCACCCTAGGAACAGGCTCCTCCACCTCTCCATTGAGATCACCAGATTGCCCACTGGCACCTCTGGCTGCTACCCAAGCCCTCAGCACATTTTGTAGCTCATCCTTCCTGGTGAGGCCTCTGACCTGGACTTTCAGGCTTTTGCAAATCGATTTTAACTCCTTGACATTGTAGGCTTCCAATCGATCCTCCTCAAAGGCAATTTCTACTGATGCAATTGATGATGCTATAGATTCAGGCATGTTGAAGTAGCAAGTTCAAACCGGCAAGATCAAAAATAGGCCAAAAAGAAAAAGAACCTGTAAGTGGTACGTAATGGTCTGCGATATGGTAGTAGTGCACACCAATCACTGTAAGTCAAGTGCAAACACAAGTCCTATCCTCACCGCTGACAACCAATGTTAGAAATGGGATTTTTGGTAGGCTAGGGCATGTGCCAAAGCCAGGCAGAAACCACCACTCTAGACAGGATAAGGGAGTTACACTCCTAAAATAACCCCTGCTCACCCCCTTGGTAGCTTGGCACGAGCAGTCAGGCTTATCTTAGAGGCCGTGTGTAAAGCATTTGCACATAACCAACAGTAATATAGTGTAAGCACTACAAAAGGACACCACACCAGTTTAGAAAAATAACCAATATTTTTTATATACTCAAGACAAGGCCAAATACGATAAAAATCCACAATACAGTACTTCAAAAGTGATTCCGTTGCAAGATAATTTCTTCTTTGTAGGAATAGTTCAAAAACAAAGTTCGTACGAGTCGGTAGCTCCGCCCGAGTCTACCGCGATGCTGAAAACCACAGAATCTAACAGTTCCAGCCGACCGCGTCGATACGGGCCAGCAGAGTCGTGAACAGACTCAGTCACAGTACCTTTTCTCGTTGTGGCGGGCACGGAGTGTGCGAGCCGGTCGGCGTACTTCGCGGTTGCGGTGCAAGATGGAAGCGGTGCAGGGCGCGGTGTCCTCTCGATGCGGTGCAGGCAGCGGCTCGGTGACAATCGTGCAGACGGAGTCGGTGAGTCCAAGGCGTGCGGTGCAGGGTGAGACGGTGCTCGATGCGGTGCTGGCAGGTTGCGATGCAGGCGACCAAGCCGGAGTGCGGGAGCTGGCGTCGGACAGCAGTGCGAGTCGGAGCGGTGCGTCGCGAAGCGTGCGAGCGGTGCCCCAACTGCGATGCGGTCACGATTGTTGAGCCAGTTGCAGCGACAGCGTCGGTCTGGTCCGAATAGTATTCCCAGCATGAATGAAGCGCTGGGATTGGTCTGAGCAGCCTGGTTTGCCGGGTCAGACAGTGCCTGGGAGCCTGTGGCTTTTCTCCACCCGGCTGTACAACACAGCCAGGTGGAGAAATGCTAGGTGCGCATCACCCCTCCTCCCCACAGTTGCACATAGAGTGCATGGGCCCAGCCTATGACGTGACTCACTGGCAGCCTACAGGAGTTAAGAAAAAAAATAAAACAATAATAAAATTGGTTTATTTTCATTTATTTTTCATATGTTTAAATCTGCTGCCACCTAGTGGGCGACGCTCCCCCGCCATAACGGAGGAGCCGCCCCTGATGTCATGCATGGAATACGTTTTGGGCACACCCATAGCCCATCATTGTTGTCCAGGGTAATTTTCATATGGGCG
Source organism: Calotriton arnoldi (assembly GCA_963921515.1). Taxonomy (NCBI): domain Eukaryota; kingdom Metazoa; phylum Chordata; class Amphibia; order Caudata; family Salamandridae; genus Calotriton; species Calotriton arnoldi. Next base: position 390,660 of record CAWUFW010006997.1, on the reverse strand, counting down.
TTGGTCATGTTAGTGAGATCTGGGTGCAAGATGTGTCCTTCAAGCACAGTGCACTTAGTTGACCTGCACCCAGATCCAAGTGCACACAGTCTGTGAATGTGCACAGCAGACACTGGCATGAGGCATAGACGTAGGCCAAACCCAAGGCCAGGTTTTTCTGTTCCCAAAGCCCCCTCTGCACAGTCTCCAGCTGCATCCAACAGGCTCACAGTCTGTTTCGAATACACTTGTCTCTAATGTCCCCTCTTAAGACCCTTTGGCTGTGCACTACATACTATTTGTCCATGGCTAGTGCTTCGCCTACACCCTCTGCTCACTCTCCTTGTCACCCAACCCACTGTGCATTGATTTCATTCATGCATAGTGGGCAATGGGTGCAGGGAAAGGCCTTCAGCATCAGTTAGTAGATTGCCTTCGTATTGCAAGTGAAACACAATTGTCAATCAGCATGAAAACAATGTGAATTAAAACATTTGCAAACTATATGTGGGTATGTGTAAACTTTTGGTGTAGTCAGTGAACTGAGGCACTCAGATTTTACATCCTTATAACTTTAGAGGTTTGCAAACCTTTTCATGTAAGAGGTCAGGAACAGTGCATTAAGGGAGTTGTGGTTGTGGAAATTAAAGTGACTGGCAAGTTTCACTGGATTTTGAGTTTTTTGGATATAACCATGACAGCTCCTCTACCGAACATTTGTTATAGGGAAATCTGTTTTTGGTAACACAGGTCATTTTAGTATTGTTATGATCCTATTTAAGGGATCCATAGGCTCTTGGTTCAAGACATTTCTTAAGGATTCATTTAGTGCTCAGTGTTACCACTTCCAGAGTCTGCTATGTACAACCTTTGGCAGTACATTTTGGGTAATGGGTGCAGGACGCCTTCAGCAATGCCTTGCACCCAGTGCCTGGGCCCAGAGCATCCTGTGCACAGCCATCACCAATGCACCCTGGACTTTGAATGTGATTCAAGTCCTTTGGGTTTGATGTGCACCCTATACTTGTGCCTAGTGTGCATTCCCTCTGGCCAGCTGCGCCTGGCATATAGGCATGCACAGTGGCTTCTGGATGTAGGGCATGGCCTTGGCGCGCACAGTACCCCTGTTCCTCCCACAAAAGCCTGCTGTACAATGACTACTGCCATGTGCTCCTGCATTCCCGCTACTCAGCGTGCCATACCAGTATGTATAGTAACTATTAGTCTGGGGACAAACAAATATGTTGGGTTTCCATAAATTGTTGAGGCAGTATCCAGTAGATGTCCTAACAGGCGTGGCCGGTACAGGTAAGAGCAGTGGGGCGGGAAGTCGACAGAAGGCGGGATTGGGAAAATGTAATAAATAAAACCACTTACCTTGCACTCGCCGCACCGCCGTCTGTTGACTTCTCCCCCCCGCCCCATCGCTCTTACCTGTACCCGCCACTCTAGTGTCCTAAGCTCCAAAAAGGAAACTGTGACCGTTTCAGAGAAAGGGAAAACTGGCAGTGGTCTCCCACTCTTCCCAATGAGCAATCACTTGTGTGAGCAGACGTGTTAGAAGTAAGACATGCCTGTCAGAGAATCTCACATCTGCAGGTGAAAAGCAGAGTGCCTCCCAGAGCCCTGAAATAAATTCACATACAAGTAATGTTATTTTACAACAGACTAATGTTTACTGTGAGCTGTTCTCCTGCAAATAATATGAGTACGCATTATTGCCATGATTATTAATAACTGTGGACAAAGTGAATAAATGCGCTCCAATCATATTTCATCTCACTCCCTATGCCAATTAGTTTAATTCCTGTCTATGTTATAACTAGCGATACAAAAGGGGATGATGGACGGAACGCTTGAGCCAATCAAACACTCACCCCCAGTCAACTGATCTGGGTTTAATCCATCATCATTCTTTAGCTCACTCCACCACCCCAGTTCAGACATGGCCATATGCAAATCAGTCTGACCCTGTGCCTCATGGGAACAGTCCAGCCCGAACTGCCAAGCCATGTCTTCCCTGGACCGGAAACAAGCATCCTAGGACCGGTTTCTGGCATTCCAGCCGTCATCAGCCAGGCTTGCTTGAATCCAGTGGCAAAGTGAGCAAGGGACCCACGTCTGGGCATACCCCCGCCAACTTAGGGCGAACAAAGCGATACAAAAGGGGATGATGGACGGAACGCTTGAGCCAATCAAACACTCACCCCCAGTCAACTGATCTGGGTTTAATCCATCATCATTCTTTAGCTCACTCCACCACCCCAGTTCAGACATGGCCATATGCAAATCAGTCTGACCCTGTGCCTCATGGGAACAGTCCAGCCCGAACTGCCAAGCCATGTCTTCCCTGGACCGGAAACAAGCATCCTAGGACCGGTTTCTGGCATTCCAGCCGTCATCAGCCAGGCTTGCTTGAATCCAGTGGCAAAGTGAGCAAGGGACCCACGTCTGGGCATACCCCCGCCAACTTAGGGCGAATAAAGCGATACAAAAGGGGATGATGGACGGAACGCTTGAGCCAATCAAACACTCACCCCCAGTCAACTGATCTGGGTTTAATCCATCATCATTCTTTAGCTCACTCCACCACCCCAGTTCAGACATGGCCATATGCAAATCAGTCTGACCCTGTGCCTCATGGGAACAGTCCAGCCCGAACTGCCAAGCCATGTCTTCCCTGGACCGGAAACAAGCATCCTAGGACCGGTTTCTGGCATTCCAGCCGTCATCAGCCAGGCTTGCTTGAATCCAGTGGCAAAGTGAGCAAGGGACCCACGTCTGGGCATACCCCCGCCAACTTAGGGCGAACAAAGCGATACAAAAGGGGATGATGGACGGAACGCTTGAGCCAATCAAACACTCACCCCCAGTCAACTGATCTGGGTTTAATCCATCATCATTCTTTAGCTCACTCCACCACCCCAGTTCAGACATGGCCATATGCAAATCAGTCTGACCCTGTGCCTCATGGGAACAGTCCAGCCCGAACTGCCAAGCCATGTCTTCCCTGGACCGGAAACAAGCATCCTAGGACCGGTTTCTGGCATTCCAGCCGTCATCAGCCAGGCTTGCTTGAATCCAGTGGCAAAGTGAGCAAGGGACCCACGTCTGGGCATACCCCCGCCAACTTAGGGCGAACAAAGCGATACAAAAGGGGATGATGGACGGAACGCTTGAGCCAATCAAACACTCACCCCCAGTCAACTGATCTGGGTTTAATCCATCATCATTCTTTAGCTCACTCCACCACCCCAGTTCAGACATGGCCATATGCAAATCAGTCTGACCCTGTGCCTCATGGGAACAGTCCAGCCCGAACTGCCAAGCCATGTCTTCCCTGGACCGGAAACAAGCATCCTAGGACCGGTTTCTGGCATTCCAGCCGTCATCAGCCAGGCTTGCTTGAATCCAGTGGCAAAGTGAGCAAGGGACCCACGTCTGGGCATACCCCCGCCAACTTAGGGCGAACAAAGCGATACAAAGGGGATGATGGACGGAGCAGCTTGAGCCAATCAAACACTCACCCCCAGTCAACTGATCTGGGTTTAATCCATCATCATTCTTTAGCTCACTCCACCACCCCAGTTCAGACATGGCCATATGCAAATCAGTCTGACCCTGTGCCTCATGGGAACAGTCCAGCCCGAACTGCCAAGCCATGTCTTCCCTGGACCGGAAACAAGCATCCTAGGACCGGTTTCTGGCATTCCAGCCGTCATCAGCCAGGCTTGCTTGAATCCAGTGGCAAAGTGAGCAAGGGACCCACGTCTGGGCATACCCCCGCCAACTTAGGGCGAACAAAGCGATACAAAAGGGGATGATGGACGGAACGCTTGAGCCAATCAAACACTCACCCCCAGTCAACTGATCTGGGTTTAATCCATCATCATTCTTTAGCTCACTCCACCACCCCAGTTCAGACATGGCCATATGCAAATCAGTCTGACCCTGTGCCTCATGGGAACAGTCCAGCCCGAACTGCCAAGCCATGTCTTCCCTGGACCGGAAACAAGCATCCTAGGACCGGTTTCTGGCATTCCAGCCGTCATCAGCCAGGCTTGCTTGAATCCAGTGGCAAAGTGAGCAAGGGACCCACGTCTGGGCATACCCCCGCCAACTTAGGGCGAACAAAGCGATACAAAAGGGGATGATGGACGGAACGCTTGAGCCAATCAAACACTCACCCCCAGTCAACTGATCTGGGTTTAATCCATCATCATTCTTTAGCTCACTCCACCACCCCAGTTCAGACATGGCCATATGCAAATCAGTCTGACCCTGTGCCTCATGGGAACAGTCCAGCCCGAACTGCCAAGCCATGTCTTCCCTGGACCGGAAACAAGCATCCTAGGACCGGTTTCTGGCATTCCAGCCGTCATCAGCCAGGCTTGCTTGAATCCAGTGGCAAAGTGAGCAAGGGACCCAAGTCTGGGCATACCCCCGCCAACTTAGGGCGAACAAAGCGATACAAAAGGGATGATGGACGGAACGCTTGAGCCAATCAAACACTCACCCCCAGTCAACTGATCTGGGTTTAATCCATCATCATTCTTTAGCTCACTCCACCACCCCAGTTCAGACATGGCCATATGCAAATCAGTCTGACCCTGTGCCTCATGGGAACAGTCCAGCCCGAACTGCCAAGCCATGTCTTCCCTGGACCGGAAACAAGCATCCTAGGACCGGTTTCTGGCATTCCAGCCGTCATCAGCCAGGCTTGCTTGAATCCAGTGGCAAAGTGAGCAAGGGACCCACGTCTGGGCATACCCCGCCAACTTAGGGCGAACAAAGCGATACAAAAGGGGATGATGGACGGAACGCTTGAGCCAATCAAACACTCACCCCCAGTCAACTGATCTGGGTTTAATCCATCATCATTCTTTAGCTCACTCCACCACCCCAGTTCAGACATGGCCATATGCAAATCAGTCTGACCCTGTGCCTCATGGGAACAGTCCAGCCCGAACTGCCAAGCCATGTCTTCCCTGGACCGGAAACAAGCATCCTAGGACCGGTTTCTGGCATTCCAGCCGTCATCAGCCAGGCTTGCTTGAATCCAGTGGCAAAGTGAGCAAGGGACCCACGTCTGGGCATACCCCCGCCAACTTAGGGCGAACAAAGCGATACAAAAGGGGATGATGGACGGAACGCTTGAGCCAATCAAACACTCACCCCCAGTCAACTGATCTGGGTTTAATCCATCATCATTCTTTAGCTCACTCCACCACCCCAGTTCAGACATGGCCATATGCAAATCAGTCTGACCCTGTGCCTCATGGGAACAGTCCAGCCCGAACTGCCAAGCCATGTCTTCCCTGGACCGGAAACAAGCATCCTAGGACCGGTTTCTGGCATTCCAGCCGTCATCAGCCAGGCTTGCTTGAATCCAGTGGCAAAGTGAGCAAGGGACCCACGTCTGGGCATACCCCCGCCAACTTAGGGCGAACAAAGCGATGCAAAAGGGGATGATGGACGGAACGCTTGAGCCAATCAAACACTCACCCCCAGTCAACTGATCTGGGTTTAATCCATCATCATTCTTTAGCTCACTCCACCACCCCAGTTCAGACATGGCCATATGCAAATCAGTCTGACCCGGTGCCTCATGGGAACAGTCCAGCCCGAACTGCCAAGCCATGTCTTCCCTGGACCGGAAACAAGCATCCTAGGACCGGTTTCTGGCATTCCAGCCGTCATCAGCCAGGCACAGGGTCAAGACTGATTTGCATATGGCCATGTCTGAACTGGGGTGGCGTGGTGAGCAAAATAACGATGGATTAAACCCAGATCTGTGACTGGGGGTGAATGTTTTGCCAATGTGCAACATTCCGTCCATCATCCTGTGTGTTTTGCTGTTCACCCTATGTGGGAAGGGTATGCCCAGACGTGGGTCCCGTGCTCACTACGCCACTGGAGTCAAGCTATCCTGGCTGATGACGGCTGATAGCCAGAAACCGGTCCTAGGATGCTTGATTCCGGTCCAGGGAAGACATGGCTTGGCAGTTCGGGCTGGACTGTTCCCATGAGGCACAGGGTCAAGACTGATTTGCATATGGCCATGTCTGAACTGGGGTGGCGTGGTGAGCAAAATAACGATGGATTAAACCCAGATCTGTGACTGGGGGTGAATGTTTTGCCAATGTGCAACATTCCGTCCATCATCCTGTGTGTTTTGCTGTTCACCCTATGTGGGAAGGGTATGCCCAGACGTGGGTCCCGTGCTCACTACGCCACTGGAGTCAAGCTATCCTGGCTGATGACGGCTGATAGCCAGAAACCGGTCCTAGGATGCTGATTCCGGTCCAGGGAAGACATGGCTTGGCAGTTCGGGCTGGACTGTTCCCATGAGGCACAGGGTCAAGACTGATTTGCATATGGCCATGTCTGAACTGGGGTGGCGTGGTGAGCAAAATAACGATGGATTAAACCCAGATCTGTGACTGGGGGTGAATGTTTTGCCAATGTGCAACATTCCGTCCATCATCCTGTGTGTTTTGCTGTTCACCCTATGTGGGAAGGGTATGCCCAGACGTGGGTCCCGTGCTCACTACGCCACTGGAGTCAAGCTATCCTGGCTGATGACGGCTGATAGCCAGAAACCGGTCCTAGGATGCTTGATTCCGGTCCAGGGAAGACATGGCTTGGCAGTTCGGGCTGGACTGTTCCCATGAGGCACAGGGTCAAGACTGATTTGCATATGGCCATGTCTGAACTGGGAGTGGCGTGGTGAGCAAAATAACGATGGATTAAACCCAGATCTGTGACTGGGGGTGAATGTTTTGCCAATGTGCAACATTCCGTCCATCATCCTGTGTGTTTTTATGTTATAACTAGCTCATATGCAGTCTAGATTGTTTGGAATGTCTACGCCGAGCCATGTATCACTCGGAATGTCTTTATGCCAAAAGGCCTGAAGTTTGAGATTTGGCTTTCAGCATCCCTCTAGCAAAAGGTAAATCTGCTTTTTATTCCTTTTCCATTACATAGTAGTCTAAGGAGCGCTGAGGGGTCTGCTCCCGCTTGACTCTTGTTTCAGTTCCAGTGAACAATGAACAGTACTTTTTTTCAGATTGCGGGAAGAGCTATTGTATATTAGAACACTGGAATGTTGAGCTCTCCATTGAAGACAATAGAGTGCTCCGGGCTTCTAATGGCTGAGAGAAGCCTGAAGCATCAACATTCCAATGTTTGTTCACAGCTGTTGCTGTGAACAAAGGCCTCACCCCCTTGGGCACCCTGAGGCCTTTATTTTACAAATTAGAACATTCTGCCCTCTAGGCGCGGAATGCCCTAATAGCCTCAGAGCCCTCCGAAGTGGGCTCTACCGGTCATTAAAGGCCCGCTCCCTTGTTAAAGGCCCTTGCATTCGGCTCGGGCCTTAAATACTGGAGGGCCGGTAGAGCTCGCTACTCGCTACGGCGTGCTTTAAGGCTATATTAACAGTTCTTTTGATATGGAGCTGAACAGAACAGTTTATAGTCGCAGACCCACTCAGCAGTGGCGTAGCTAGGCACTCTGCCGCCCGTGGCGGTCCCTGCCTTTTGCCGCCGCCGAGCGCCTAAGAGCGGGGGGTGCTGGCGATAAATTTACCTGCCGCCCCCAAATCTCGTGCCGCCCGGGGCGTACCGCCCCCTCCGCCCCCCCCTTGCTACGCCAGTGCCACTCAGAAAGCTAGCCATTGCAAAGAGTAGAAAAGTCTGCTTCCCTGGCTTGTTAATGTGAGGTACAGTAAAATACATGATAATTGAACCTTTTGAATTTTAAAGCTGAAAGCTATGCCACACACACACATCAGAACTGTGTGCTGTACGTACTAACACAAGGGAGGGATGGGGGAGGTGTTTGGCTTAGAGTCAGAGGGAGAAGAGCTATAGTTCAGTCTATATTTGTGTAGTAAATGAGTCCAAAGGTTTCTCCAAAGAGTTTATGACAAGATGGAAGAAGATAAGGCCACCCCCGGGACGCACGCAGGTAAGTACTGACTGACTAACCAACTGCTGACAACATCTAACATCAACATTCTAAGAATACCAGCAGTAACCATGGAAACGGGAGTGAGAGCATATGCCTGAAAATAAATCTACTACAATACAGAAATCCTAATTTGCGTAAAAAGAAAAACAATGCATATTTTACACAGACGATTTAGGAAGGTTTGGGCTAAATATAGTCATTCGTCTGGAGGAATATGGCATTTTCCACGCCTTCGTGAAAATATATCTCAAAATATACGAGGTTAAACATTTGCGGCCCACCCAACACCCTTTTGGATTTCAAATATCTAAAAACAACTGAACACAATAACACCAGGCCCAAAAAAAAAGTTTTAGCTTCATGCCAAGCCTCATCTAACTCTGTTTAGCAGTTTGTACTGAAGCAGGAAGCCAAAAACCCCAGAGGCCTTCTGCTGACAAACGCTACTATTCACTCCCCTTCATCAATCTGGCTGCAGCTTTACTGGATGATCCTAAGGCAGGTGGTCCAAGCTGCTGCCAAAGTTCCTGCAGATTTTCAAAGTGCACCAAAGGTATTAGCAAATGAATATATCAGTTCCTATTGACCAATCATCTCAATCATAGCTATCGTGTGGCTATCGCTACTCCCTTGTGCAGTGCTTCTTGTAAACCAGCTAAAGGCTGTTTCATGATTACTGCACCTGTATACCCATTCACAAAATGTATAATTACACTTTTTTTTCCATGGGTGGGATAACACCCCCCCTTACACACCACACACACACACACACACTCACACACATAAACACACTTACTTCAAGGAGCTGTTCCTGTGGCAGCAATCACTGCAAATAAATCACAATGTGAAAAAACAGTGCAAAATTGCCAGCACTGAACCTCTTGCCTGCCTGGAGTCTTGCAGAAAACATCATCCAAGAGACAGGATGACTTCCTTAATCGTATAAGGGTTCTCTTCCGGTTTACAATTGTTCCCCGTGTGATAAAGGTGTATGAGTGCATTTTGTCTCGTCATAGATTGCCAATAGGCCTTCCTATTTGATTAGCAGTACAAGCAGAGATACCCCAAGGTAGCTCTTCCTCAGACAGCAGGGCGTCCCAGCCCCTGCCACATCAGTTAATGACTGTCTGCGCTGTTAATGGCCAGGCCTGTTGCGTAAATTCACTTCGGGATCTCTATCTTAATCACATTGCACGAGATACTGAGTGCATGAAAATTACAACTGCGCAAATCAACAAACACTATTGCTAACGGTGCAGAATTTTATAGGCTGTAGATATTGTAAGTGGGCTCGATTCAGAAGTTGGAGTGCTTATATGCAAACATATATTCAATTAAAAAAGTATCCAATGCACACAGCACACGCCATAACTCACGTCACCAACCACGTTTTACTCTTAATAGACTGCTTCTTTTCCCTAAGCCATTGGAAAATCAGTGTTTTGTGCTTGGTGGGTGGCATGATTTATAGTGTGCGTTGTGTGTGTTATATAACATAACTTGCAAATTCCAGTGGTCTTTTTTGCAAGTTTTTTTTGCTGGAGCCAGAATCTTAATTCAGTTTCCAACTGTTTTGTTCATTCACTTTCTAGGATTTTTTTACGATACATTTTGTTTCCAACACCCTTTGTGCACGGCCTGCGGTCAAGCCCTGCTCTCAACCAACCGAGGGCGACCAAGCCCATGTTTGTCCAATCCTGCTGCACAGTTAATGGGGGTTGCCTACAGTACGTTTTTTCTCAGAGCGCGGGAAGCAGCCCAGGGCGCACGCCTCCCAGGTGTGGAGAGGTGCGGACTTCGTTAGCTGCACGAGCTGTGTAGTCACCTCAGCCCAGTACTGGGAGAGGAACCCGCACACCCAAAGCATATGGGGTAAGGGCACCAGGGACTTGACTTAGGGGGCAGGCGGCATCCCTTCCAGGGAAATTTTGTTTATGTAAAAAACAGAAATGCAGACGTTTAATTCTGGCGTTTCTGGAGTCCGCAGCCGGCTAAGCCAGCATTCTGGCCACCTTCCTAGTAATGGAAAGGTCATCCCATAGTGCCGCTTAGCAGTAAAGTCGCGCTGCAAAATAATCAGTCCACACAAATTTTGTTGGAAGACAGTTTGCTGCAGGTTTATTTCATACAAGGAGTATGCCAACGTGGTGGGTTAACTTACGGGCGATCCAAGGGCAGGCAGCGGTGACTAACCTAAGCTGCCCTGTCCGCCTGATGAGCCAAACTGCACCATGGCCAACCCAATCGGTGCTATCATTTATGTGGGGATTATCCCCCTTAAATACCATGGACCACCAGTCCATAACTTTGCTCACGCCTTTGTAGAGGCGGAGCGTGGCAAGGCAAGTACCCGGTTGCTCAGGCTTACAGACGCCCGAAGGACTAGCGGGGCGCCGTCGTTTTTCAACCAGGGTCCTGCCGTAAAGACGCCTGGGATTTTGGCATAAGGCAGCCCTATTGTGCTCCTGAAAGGGTACCCCTATGTACCAATCAGCCTCCGGATTGCCCTGTAACTCCACCAATGCCCCAGATGTGGCCGCCGTCATATCCCGGTCCCCCCACCATGACAGGCTCCATAACTCAACACATTCGCCCCGTGGAGCCCCCGCAAATGGACCGCAAGACAAGTAACTTTAAGACAGAAATTTAAACAATAGCTCCAACCGGTACTACTCAATTTTAAAAGACAAACCTTTGTCAAAATTAGCAAAATTATTTCAGGTTCCATGTTTTGAAGCATTATAAAACAGTCACTGTTGGAAAATGTACCACCTTAGGATACTTTGACAGCATTGGCAGGATCCGAACCATTGCCCTGTGAGAGCATGTGCCGCCAGAGGCACAAGACTTACCATTGAGTTATAGCTCCTTGCTGCTTTACTCTGTGTAAATACAAAAGCACCTAGTTTCTAGACCTGGCTAGCCCTTTGCTTCTGGCTCTACTGGCTTCCACGTCCACCACTGTGAGGAAAGCCGTATTTGCTCCTGCACCCATAGCTCGTCCTGGAGGGAAGTGTCAGCTAAACTCTACATTGCTTGCCCCTTCCCATTCTTGCAGGGCATGAAGTTTCCTCATCAAACACACCAGCCAAAGCCACACTGCCTCTGACCCAGCCTCTCTAGCCCACCTTGTAGAACACTCGTGCAAGCACCGTCTAATGAAAAACTCATTGAGGTTGCCGTGGGTTGCAAATAAAATGTGGTAACCAGAATAAAGCAAATGTAATAAGTCACCAAATGGCTCATTTTATCCAACATGTAGAATACCGTACACCAATAATCATACTCGGATGTCTGTAGCTCGACTAATCAATCACTCGTGCGATCTCTAAGTGCTGTTACTAGGCACGAGGAGATTAAGTGATTTTCCCACAATCACAGGATATTGAGCCAAAGCCGAGGCTCGAACTGGGATCCCCAGCTCCAAAGTTGGCACCCCTGGCTGACACGCCACATCCTCTCCTCTCCCAACATGCCTTCCCCAAAGCTTATCAAGAGCACCCTTTCGGAGTGCCTATCAAGCTTGCAGGTCTCCAGCAAACCTCATTGGGAAAGAGGCATACAACATATCCCTTGACACTTCACCCTTAAAAACGTTCATGTGATCAAAGTATTCACAACAAACTATCAAAAACCTGGATGGCAGGCCTTACCACTGCAAATGGGTGAGCTGACCGCAGCAAAGATGGATACAAGGCGCCTGGCTGGCAGCATCCACCACCGCGGGCTGCCAGTTTCTCCGCGTCCCACCTCGATGTCGCCCACCTCCCGGCCCTGTGCAATGGCGCCGCCTAGCCGCGCCCGCCCCGCAAGTGAACCAGGGCCACAGCAGCCGGCCAAAATTTGGGAAGGGGGGGTGCCCGACAGGGCTGCAGGCCACCCAATACGCTGCTCACTGTTCCCCCGCTGCCAAAAATACTCCATAGCTCTGCCGCACAGAAGGCCGGAGCAGCCGACTGGGCTCCCACGACCGCACCCCCCACTCGCCACGGCAAGAGCCAAAGCTGCTGCTCCCATGCCACTTTTTCAAAAGCATCGGGCCCAGCGACCGACGCCGCAGCCCACGCCAACCCTGGACCCTCCCCAACAGGGACACACCAACCGGTGGGATCGGCATCCTTCCAATGCGCACCAAGGTTTCGGCGCAACAACGAAGACACCACCACCACTGCTGGGGCCAGAACCCTTGTCCCAGTGGGAGCAGCGAGACTAGCCCTTAAAGCATTGCCTGTGAGCTCAGATAACCCCCAACAAATTGTCGCAGGTGGGGGTACTTGGACCTACACCTCCGTGACAAGACCCATCCACTCAAGATCGCAGTGAGCGTGAGGACCGCACATCCACAGCATGCAGCGACCCCATCACAACCACCTCACACCCATGGGGCTGTCCTCCACCACCGGGAGGTAGGGGTCCAGACTCACCGCAAACAGAAGAGGCCGGTCAACGATGCGACACAACCAACACCACACCACACGACAGGGGATGTACATGGAATGCAACCACCACGCCGCCGATGCCAGACCAATACCTATGGACAGCGTGTCCAGCGGGGAACAAAGAGGATGGGCAGTGGGTAGGGGCAGGTATAAATACACATCCCCAGCCCACTGCGCACCGGAAATGACGCCGCAGAGGCGCCGGACCTAGGAGGGCCTCTTACAGGGCCCACTAAGTTCGCCACAGGCAGCCGCATTTCCCAAGAGAAACCTGCCAGGAATGTCCGGCTGTGTTCCGATAGGGCTCATGACAACAAGCTGCCAAGGCGGCGGTCACCCTATAGATGGTGAAAATATTGTATAAGAACATGAGAAGGAGCTTCAGCAGATGTGATGTCCCAAGTGGAGCACAGTGCATGGGACAAAGCGTAATATGTTAAGAATTGTCCCAGTGGAATACTGCATTGTTTGACCAGTTTGTTGAAGTTGGCCCCCACCCCTCAGCCCACCATCCCCCCAGTGTCAATGCCGACAGCAACACCCCCAAGTGCGCAGCGGGGCAGGATGGGGGAGCTGAAAAGTTCCAGATTACCAAATAAGCAAAGTAGGCACCAACCTATGGACCCCACTCCTTTTAGAGGCCCCACGACAACGGATCAAAATAATATTAATTTGATCTTGAAAGAAAATTACAATCAAGCTTTCTTAAATATTGTTTCCAAAAGATTGATAAAATGAATCAACTCAAAGAAACGAACACTTTACATTAAAGACTCTATAGAGAAAATACTGTTTTAATGTAATGTACCCATTAACAACTTAAAGTACATAAGCCGGAGACATCAGAGTCACATTACCGTTTATCTCTTAAAAGCTCATCTTCTTCTGGCAGCTGCCAGTTTGTAAAAAAAATCCTGTGCATTGGGTATTAGGAGATAATTTGCTAGGATGCCCCAAAATTTTGTCTGCCCTGGGGCCTTCACAGGGTTTAATCCAGCACAGGAGCTGAAGCTAAAGGTAGAGCAGAGACGGTGATGCCCATACTACCACGAAAACATCAAAATGCCACTCGAAAGAGGCGAGGAGTAGCAGGCGCCCTAGTCCATGTCAGGTGGAACAGGCTCAGCAAGTAGCCCATTCACTAAGAGGGAAGGGTTGAAGCAGTATCGTCCAGGTGGCATTCCGCAAACCAGCGGCTCACCCACTGTAGCTCAGATGCCAAATACTAATGCCCATAGTCTAGGATGCCAAAATGCCACCCCTTGCTGTTGGCAGATGCAGATTGGACAAGACCACCCTACGAGACCATATGATTCCTGTTCCCAGGTGGTATCCCCTATTCTACTGCTTCCCGGCACAAACGAGTGGCTACCAGCTCCATCGCCAGCACAAATAAAAGGGTGGACAGTAGGCAACCCTGCTTTGTGTTCTCATATGGTTGTAGGGCAGCTGAGATGAGTTCCCTGTCCGCACTTGTACTATCGGCATATCAAACAGGAGCCGAAACATTTTAATTATTTGACCACCATGTTTATGTGTGGTCCCAATTGCATAGGCAATTGCGTCACCCACCTGATGAATGCCTACCCTAAACATAGTGACAACAGACAAGGAATTGGGGAGGGGGGCGCTCTCTTGCCTAGCCAGTTACACAGATGTAAATATTCACTATGATGGTTTATACACCTGTAACTTATTGATATCATGCCATGTTCGGTTCATGCACACAGTTAATGTTGTGTACCAGTTGTATTTTGTACACCAATCATTAAAAATATTTTAAAAATGTAAAAATAAATATGCCACCACTTAGTCCGTAGCACCTGAGAAAATGGGAACAGTAGATCCAGTTCAAAGGATCGTAGGCCTTCTCAAGGTCAAGCGCGATTCAGGCAGCTCGGGCCAAGGCCCCGGGGCTGCCTCCAGAATCCTGAAAAGCCTGCAAATATTTAAGGACGTATTCCTTCCCGGCACAAAACCATTCTGATCAAGGTGCACTAATTTTGGGATCATTGCGGAGTAAATGCTCCACCAGAATCTTGTTAAGGATCTTGTAGTCAGTATTCAGTACTTTTAATGGTTGGTATGAGGAGATGTCTGATGTATCTCTACCCAGTTTAGAAATGGATATAAGTGTAGCTTCTCAAAGCGACAAGGAGATGACCCTCTGCCACTACCCTATCATATAAATGTTCCAGGCGGTGAGAAAGAAGGTCGAAGAAAGTCCAAAAGAATTCCATCGGGAGGCCATCTGGGTCTGGGTTTTTATTAGTAGCCAGGAAACAAATCGCTTCCTTCACCTCCCCTGCTGAAATAGGGAGAGCAAGTTCCCCTTGTTGATCCGGTGTGATGTGGGTCAGAAGGAGATCTCAAAAGAAGGCTGTAATAACCTTGTCTGGGGCAGTGGGGTCTGGACCGTAGGGCCTTGCATAATAATCTGTGAAGGCCGAATGAGTGTCAGCTTGATTGTTAGCACATGTGTCGTGATTCAGGTGGAGTAATGGAGTGGTGAGTAAAGGTCGGTCCTGCCTAATCACCCAGTTAAGAAGGGCGCTAGGCTTGTCCACCTAGGTATGGATTTGTAAGGCATGCACAGTGTAGTTGACACAGCGGAGCCGGTCAATCAAGGTGGCATGTTTGGTTTGCACCGTCAGGAGTGTCTCCCTGGTGGCATTGTTTAAGAGAGCCTGAAGTTCTAGTCGGAGCAGAGAATCCTCACTGTCACGCAACTCGCTCTCAAGCCAGCAACAGAGCTGATCAAAATGTCCCTAAGCATAGCTTTTAAAGCATCCCATTCAATAGCTTGAGTTGTAGCAGTACGATCATTGATCGCAAAATAAGACAAGATATGTTCATGGAGAGTAGCCCGGAATGCCTGGTCTTCTAATTAGGAGAGCTGAAGATGCCAGGGAGGCACCGGAGAGTGAGGGCCCCCCAGAGGACACCTGCAAGCAGAGGGTTGTAGTCTGACACAGTCGGGCCCAGATAATCGACCTGGGATAACAAGGAGCTGAGGGAACAGGAGCAATCTATCCTATCCAGTCGCATGTGTAAATTGTGTGTGTGGGGGTTGAAAAGAATGTACCTGTTCGCCTGAATAGTGTTGATTCAAATGTCCTTCAAGGACCAATCCTGAAGCCAGTGCTCAAGATGTTTAGCATGTTGCGCAGGGAGGGAAAAGATCGGTCCAGCACTGTATCTAGCACAGTACAAGTCGCCACCGATTATCCAAGGTAGCCCAGCCCTGTGAGTCATGACCCCAAATAAGCGATTGAATAAGGAGGTCTGTTCTGAATTGGAAGCATATATGCTGCCAATCACTACCGGTTGACCGTCAAGGGTGCCTTCAACCAGTATATACCTGCCCTCCCGATCTAGGACGATGTCACGTGGTTGAAAGGGGACTCCCGAACGTTATCCATATCAGGGTGCCTCGGGCAAACAGTATGCAGTTTGGAGCCAGCCAATCTAGGGTTTTGATGTGTTCGTCCCTGCAGACGGGGACAGGAGGGCATCTGCAGTATCCAGGTGTCTGAGATGCTGCCACAGATCAAGGCTTTCCCATCGTGGAAACGTGGTCTGTCTGGGTGGCCCCATCAGGAGCTTGAACACAGAGCAAGTCAGACGCACCCAGGCCCGCTTGCAAATGCAGCGTTGTGTCTCATTTCGCCTGAAGCATGAGCAGCCTGGTCATGAAGTGAAGCCCGCTGTACCAGGACCATTGGGAATTATGTAAGTTAAGGGGTCACTCGTCAAGCACCACAGGCCCAGCACAGGGCACCACCAGAGGGGTAGGTCCAGGAGCCAAATGCATGGCCATCCCTGTCCTGCGATGGCGCACCATCCTAAAGTCACCTCTGCAGGGAGGGGGCAGGGCAGGTGAGGGAGGAGTGATAAGGGACACATGAGTTAAGTCAAGGGGATCACCATTCAAATGCCGAGCTCCTTTAAATCATGATCCTCAGACTCTCTAGGCAACAGATTCAGTGCGGTTCAGACCAGGAGGGGGAAGTTGTGGTACCAGTCACAAGGTGCTCATGGTCATTGTTAGACCTGGCATCTTTTGGTGTGGTTTCCCCTGTGTTTTTGCTTCTGACCTCCTGTTTTGACTGTGTGCTGAACTTTGTTTTTGCTGGTGTAAGGACTCTTGGCACTTTACCACTGCTGACTTTTGTAATTAAAGTAAGGTCCTTGTATGTAATCAGTCCAGTAGCAAGTAGTGTAGATTATATTGGTAAGTTTATTCAGTTACAGGATAAGATGGTAAGTAATGTGCCCCACCGGGAGCAGTATGCCCCACTCATTCCAACTGACCACTCATCCAAACCATGCACTCAGGAACATTCTATTGCATCACATTCACACAGGCTGATCAGCAAGGAATGAAGAGATCACAGAATACAACACTGACCAGTGCTAAAGTGCATGTGCTCTGTGTCTTAAATGCAATGACATTTGGTTTCTCTATGATTGGCATATTTGATTTACCAGTAAGTCCCTAGTACAGTGCACTACATGTGCCTAGGGCCTGTAAATCAAATGCTACTAGTGGACCTGCAGCACTGATTGTGCCACTTACATAAGTAGCCCTTCAATCCTTCTCAGGCTTGCGACTGCAGAGCCTGTGTGCGCAGTTTTAAACTGCCATGTCAACCTGGCAAGTTTACCTACTTGCCGGGCCCAAACCTTCTCTTTTATTACACGCAAGGCACCCCTAAGGTAAGCCCAAGGTAGCCCCATGGGCAGAGTGCAGTGTATTTAAAAGGTAGAACATGTGCTTTTAAGTTTTACATGCCCTGGTAGTGAAAAACTGCTAAATTCGTTTTTCACTACAGTTGGGCCTATCTCTCCCATAGGTTAGCATTGGAGCTGTCTTGTAACACTTTACAAGTGTATCTTCCAATTGGGAGCAGCTAGAAAACTGGAGTTTGGTGTCTCTCGACTCACAATGTAAAAATCATCTTTTAGTGAAGTTGGTTTTTAAATTGCAGGTCTGAAAATGCCCCTTTTAGGAAGTTGGCATTTTCTTGCTTTAACTATTCTGTGCCTCTGCCTGTCCCTAGAATACACGTCTGGGTCAGGGTGAATACTGGGATTTGTGAATTCTCTCTAGACAGTAACACACAAAGGGAGCTGAGGTGTGCTCTGCAGAACCTGATGACCCATCACCAGGCTGATTGGTCTTCCTGAGCTAGAGTGGTGGGCGGAGTTGACACTTGCACCTGAATAGGGCTGTGCTGTGTCCCCACACAAAGAGCTACCTACCCCCCTGTAGTGTGTCTGGAACCAGGGCCAGGAAGGGCAAGGTCTTGTGCACTAAAAAGACCTTTCTTTGAAGTCCCCTTACTTCAAAGACTAGAATGAGTATAAGTACTGGACCTCTGACACCATATACTCAGAACACTTCTGGACTGAGGATATTCTGCCAGGAAGAAAAGCTGTTGTGCTGCCAGGAGGGATTGCCACTTTGCCTGCTGCTTTTGCCCTGAAAGTGAGAGGACTGGACTTTGCTCCCTGCATCCTGCTGTCTGAAGTTTCTCCAAAGGCTTGAGTTGAGCTTGCCCACTGCTGGAAGTCTCAGGGCCATCAAATACTTCACCTGCAGCACCAAGGCTCCTGTGCTGAGAGCCCTACTCTGCCA
Organism: Calotriton arnoldi; assembly: GCA_963921515.1. Taxonomy (NCBI): domain Eukaryota; kingdom Metazoa; phylum Chordata; class Amphibia; order Caudata; family Salamandridae; genus Calotriton; species Calotriton arnoldi. Next base: position 372,624 of record CAWUFW010006997.1, on the reverse strand, counting down.
AGTGGTGCTAAATCCAGTTACTGGGTCCTTGGAAGTGAGTTTCTGTGCTAAAAAGAAGAAATCCTTGTGAGAAGTTGGCCTGGCATATGCTGTCCACTAGTTATAGTGGGAACCTTGCATCAGTCCAAATGACCTTTATTGATGGTAGGTTAAAAGACAACCTTTATTGAAAGCTATCTTAGTGGTAGCTATGGAGAGCAGCCTTCAGGCTAAGTCTTGAAGGAGTGTTAAGCTGTTTGTTTTACCAGTCTATAATCTCATGAATGACCAAATGAAAGGAGAACCACACCAGGTATATATATAAAATATATGTATTTATTACTAAACACTACCCACTAGTCTCTTTATGAGGCTAGAGGTCGAAATACACAAGTTACAAGTCAAATAACACAGTAAATTAGCACAATATACGATTAGCCCTAGGGGCGTACCAAACCATATATTAAGAAAGTGGTATAAGAACCACGACTTGACTAGACACAAGGCCTAGAGCCTGTAGAATCGCTGGGACCCCAAGGAACCACCCAAGGTAGTGACACAGGGGACCCACGGGGGACGTGTGCAGTGTGTGAACACAGCCGCGAGCTCCGTTAGCATCTATGGGGAAAGTCGTGGTTAGAGTTTTAAAGTTTAGGGACACTTCGGAGTGGGCTAGGAACAAACCCTTTTGGACTTAGAGGGTTCTAGGGCCAACATCCACGGGAGCACCGTAGTACTCGTGTTACCTCACCCAGGGAAGCCGGGGGCACAGGTGTCAAATGGTGTCGGGCCGCGCCGTCGTTTTCAATGGCCGCTGGCTGAAAGGTGCTGCTGCCGAGAAGCTGCGAAGTGTCCGAAGAGATCCAAGCCTGGATCAAGGATGAGAAGAACCTGACAGCAGAGGGGACAGAGTCTAGGTCACTAGCCAGTGACCAGGGGCACGATAGTCGAATGCCCACCGATGTTGGGTGCTTCAAGTTCAAAAAGTTGAAGATTGTCTCTGCAGCCACAAGGACCAGGAGGTGTCGACGACAACCAGGAGCTGGAATCGAGCTGTCCCACAAAGGTAGTAGCTGACTGCGGTATCGGTGCCCGGATTGGACCCAACAAGCCTTGGTAACAGCTACCCACGCAGAAAAAGAACATTGGCTTCGGAGCATACCAACGAGGTCCGAGGGACTCCCCCAGCAAGGGAGAGTCAGGGCAATCCTGGAGCAACCAGGGGGGCCTGTTGAAATCAAAGATGTCCTTCTGAGAGACCCACAAGTCGACGGAGAAGGGATCGCGAAGGGACCTCGAGCAGAATCACGAAATGGCGGCCCACGGGTCACTCGGAATGGCCAGGCCGGCAATCTTCGGTGGGTTTACTGCTAGGGGTCAGGGCTACGAATAGCCCAAAGCACAGCCTCTAGGATCCACCAGAAGCTTATGCACTTGCAAATGTGCACGGTGTCCAGGGGTTCCGGTTCCACGGTACCCACAAGGGCTACGGGTCTCAGCTTTGCTGGGGACTTGGGTCAGCCTCTGGGAAGTCTGGAAATTCACGACCTGGGTTGCAGGGTCATCGGCATCCGGCGGAAGCTTCGGAGATGCAGACTGGACAGATGTGTCTTTGGTGCCTGCCAAGCAGGGGAGTAACTCCTTTACTCCAAGGGAGATTCTTCAGTCATCTGGCGTCGAAGGTCCAGGATTCAGTTTCAGAGCTTCGTCCAGGGATATCTAAAGTCCTGTTGCCAGGGGTTCCTATCTTATACCCAAGGAAGGGGTTGGACTAACTCAGGGGACCCACCTATGGGAGGGTTTGGAAAGAGGGGTGGCTACACCCATTTCCTTTGTCCAGTTTCGCGCCAGAGCAGGGGCTGGCAGCCCCTGCAACCGGTTTGAACTGGGGTATGCACAGGGACACCAAATGTGCCCCCAGTGCAGGACTTCAAAGCACTCAGAGAGTGCACCCACCCAGCCCCAATACACTAAAGCCTGTCTGGGAGGTGGTAACACCTCCCTGTGACAGGAAACCTATTGTCCAGGCCTCCCTGCCGGAGTTTTGGTCAGCAGTAGGAGGCCAGACTCGTGTCTGTGGCTGCAGCATCCATTTTGTGATGCCAGGGCTCTGTTTAGCTGGTACCGGGTATACAGGTGCTGTCATGTCTCTCCCTCTAGAAGGGTGGGATCATACTCCCACACCAGTTACTGGTGTGGGGGTATTATTCCAAGGTGTTTGACACCAAACACGACATGTTTCCGTGCAGCCATCCCAAAGTTAGCATTTACCATTGAGATATAATGCACTTAAGAGTATATGGTCAGGCTGCAATCACAGACAACCCGGGAGGATAGATTCCGAAGGCTGCAGAGGGGCTCTGCTCATGCATGGGCACCCTCTCACATAAAACCAGGCACCCTGCCTTCAGGATTGATAAGGCCTGCATAGGGGTGACTGATAGGTTTATATGTGCAGTGATAGGGTGAGATATAGTGAACCTATATCTCAGTAAGGGGTGCATGCACCACCTCACTCAGGCTGCTGTAGCAGTCCTGTGGTGTCATTTTGGAGGGCCTCCCAGGGGTGGCATAATACATGCTGCAGCCTCTGGTAGGCCTCTGGGGTACCTATGCCCTCGGTACATAGTATACCATATACTAGGGACTTATAAGGGCACCCCAGAATCCAATCTGAAATGTACCTAAGGTACATGGAATCACTTTTAGAGAGGAAGCAGCTAGGCTGGGGTCCTGGATAGCAGGGCCCCAGCCAGACTAAAGTCGAAAAACAGTGAAACATCAGCAAAAAGTGGGGGTAGCCATAAGAAGCAGATCCTACTCTCCTACACAACCCCCCCCAAACGCAGGAACATTAAACTAACCTTGACCAGTTGAGTCTTCATGTTCTAAGTGGAAATATCTGGAGAGTCCATCTGCATTGGCATGGCTACTCTCAGGTCTATGTTCCACTGTATAGTCCATCCCCTGTAGGGAAATGGACCACCTCAAAAGTTTGGGGTTTTCACCCTTCATCTGTTTTAGCCATAAGAGGGGCTTAAGGTCTGTCTGAACTAGGAAGTGAGTGCCAAACAAGTATGGCCTCAGCTTCTTCAGAGCCCAAACCACAGCAAAGGCCTCCCTCTCAATGGCTGACCAACGTTTCTCTCTGGGGGTCAGCCTTCTGCTAATAAAAGCTACTGGCTGATCCTGACCTTCATCATTCAACTGTGACAGCACAGCCCCTACCCCCAACTCAGATGCATCTGTTTGGACAATGAACTTTTTGGAGTAATCAGGACTTTGTAGAATGGGAGCAGTACACATGGCCTGCTTCAGGTCATCAAATGCCTTTTGACAGCTGACTGTCCACGGAACCTTTTTGGCATTCTCTTAGAGGTTAAGTCATTCAGGGGTGTCACTATAGATCCATACCCCTTGACAAATCTTCTGTAATACCCAGTCAGGCCTAAGAAGGCTCTCACCTGAGTCTGGGTAGTTGGAGCAACCCAGTCCATGATGGTCTGGATTTTGCTCTGCAATGGTTGAACCTGGTCTCCACCCACAAGGTGGCCCAGGTATACAACCTGACTCTGCCCTATCTGGCACTTAGTAGCCTTGATAGTTAGGCCTGCCTTTTGCAGGGCCTCCAAAACATTTCTGAGGTGGACCAGGTGATCCTCCTAGGTGGAACTAAAGACAGCAATATCATCTAGATATGGTGCACTCTAGGCTTCCAGACCTGTAAGGACTGTATTCACCAACCTCTGAACAGTGGCAGGTGCATTCTTCAAACCAAAGGGCATCACCACAAATTGATAATGCCCACTAGGGGTAGAAAATGCTGTTTTTGGCTTTGCATCATCAGCTAGTCTGATCTGCCAGTAGCCAGCTGTCAAGTCAAATGTGCTCAGAAACTTGGCTGAGGCCAAAGTATCTATAAGCTCATCTGCCCTTGGGATGGGATGGGCATCAGTCCTAGTGACTGCATTGAGACCCCTGTAGTCTACACAAAACCTCATCTCTCTCTTACCACCCTGGGTGTGAGGCTTGGGTACCAAGACTACTTGACTAGCCCAAGGGCTTTCTGAGGGTTCAATGACTCCCAAATCCAACATCTTTTGGACCTCTGTCTTGATACAATCCCTGACATGATCAGGCTGCCTGTAGATTTTATTCTTGACAGGCAGACTGTCCCGTGTCCACTTCATGAGTGCACCAGGTAGTCTGACTAGGTGTCAGGGAGAACATATGCCTGAACTGGCTGAGAACTTTTCTGCAGTCAGTTTGTTGCTGGATAGTGAGGCTGCCTGCCAAGGCTACACCATCTACTGATCCATCATCAGGGTTCTGAGAGAGCAGGTCAGGAGTGGATCACTCTCTTCCTCCTGTCCCTCATCAGTAGCCATGAGCAAGCCCATGTCTGCCCTGTCGACATATGGTTTCAATCTGTTGACATGAAGTACCCTGTGGGGACTCCTGGGAGTTCCAAGGTCCACCAAGTAGGTAACCTCTCCCTTCTGTTCAACAATTGTATGGGGGCCACTCCACTTATCTTGGAGAGCTGCTGGGGCCACTGGCTCCAACACCCACACCTTCTGTCCTGGCTGGTACACAGTCAGCACAGCCTTTTGGTCATGCCATTTCTTTTGTAATTCCTGGCTAGCCTCAAGGTTTTTAGTTGCCTTTTTCATGTACTCTGCCATCCTGGAGCAGAGACCAAGTACATAGTCCACTATGTCCTGTTTAGGGGGTTTGAGAGGTAACTCCCTTCCCTCCTTCACCAGACACAATGGGCCCCTAACAGGATGGCCAAACAAAAGTTCAAAAGGGCTGTAACCAACCCCCTTTTGAGGCACCTCCCTGTAGGCAAATGAAAGGCAGGGCAAAAGGACATCCCATCTCCACCTCAGCTTCTCTAGGTGACCTTTGATCATGCCCTTCAAGGTTTTGTTGAATCTCTCAACTAAACCATTGCATTGTGGGTGATAGGGTGTGGTGAATTTATAATTCACTCCACACACCTTCCACATTGCAGTCAAGTAACCAGACATGAAGTTGGCACCCCTGTCTGATACTACCTCCTTAGGAAAACCCACCCTTGAGAATACTCCCAAGAGGGCCCTTGCCACCACAGGAGCTGTGGTGGTCCTAAGTGAATAGCTTCTGGGTACCTAGTGGCATGGTCCACCACCACCAGGATAAATCTGTGCTCAGAGGCTGTCTGAGGATCCATAGGACCAACTATGTCAATCCCCACTCTTTCAAAGGGAACCCCCACCACAGGTAGTGGTATCAGGGGGGCCTTTGTGGTTCCACCTGCCTTCCCACTGGCTTGACAGGTGACACAGGAGCGACAAAACTCCTTGGTGTCTTCAGACATATGGGGCCAATGAAAGTGAGGGACAATTTTGTCCCAGGTCTTGTTTTGGCCCAGGTGACCTGCTAGGGGAATAGGGCTAGTGTTAATAGGAAGCCCCTAAACTTCAGAGGTATTACCAACCTCCTGGTGGCACCAGGCTTGTGGTCTCTACTCTCTGAGTCCATCATCCCAATAGACCTTATGGGATCCACTAGCATTCCCAGCAGCCTCAGCAGCAGCCTGCTGTCTGAGGGGTTCAAGAGAGGGGCAGCTCAGCTGCTCCTGGCTCAGATCTGCCCTGGAAGGGCCCCCTGTCCCCAAGAACTCAACCTGATCAGGTTCAAGCTCCTCTGGGACAGTTCCTTCTTCAGGACTAAGATCATCTCCCTCAGGAGGCTGATCTGTATTCTGAGTCAGGGGGAAGGCACTGCCTTAACCCTGCTGCTCCTCCTCTTGGGAGGCACCTGGTCCATTATTCCAGAATCCAGGGCCTGTTCAGTGTTTGACATTTTGGCCTGTGACCTCGTCACAGCAAAAACATGTGCAGGGATCCCCAGCATTTCTGCATGGGTCCTGAGCTCCACTTCTGCCCAAGCTGAAGTTTCTAGATCATTGCCAAGCAAGCATTCAACAGGGAGGTCTGCATTTACCACAACTTTCTTAAGGCCAGTTACCCCTCCCCAGGAGAAATTAACAACTGCCAAGGAATAGTCTGTCCTGACATTGCTAGCATTGGTCACTTGGTACATCTCACCAAGTATAATCTGCTCAGGAGCCACAAGATCTTTTGTCACCATTGTGACACTTGCTCCTGTGTCCCTGAATGGCAAAGCCTCTCTTCCATTGATTAAAGGCTGCTATCTGTATTTGCCCGGATTACTGGGACTCACAAATAAGGAGGCCATATCCATGATTCCATCACAGATCAGCATAGCCTGAGTTGGCACTCTGACTAGGCCAGAGCCCACCTCAGATCCCAGGGTTAACCCTACTACACCCTTACTTGGGACACCACCATTTGTAGCTGCACTAGGGGGAACAGTTGCCTTAGGGGCAATGGTGGCTGGAGTTGAGTCTTTGGACTTTGTACAGTCACTTGTCCAATGGGTTTTCTGCTTACAGATTTTACACCATGGTTTCTTCTGGCCTTTACCTTTGTTAGATTGGGACTCCCCCAGATGAAGATTTTTGGGGACCTTGAGAAGACTTCTAGTCTTTACCCTTTTCCCCACCCTTGTCAGAGTTCTTAGAATCTTGCTTCTTGGGGTCACCACCTTGGTTCTGAACCTTCTGCTTCACCCTGGTTCTGACCCATTTGTCTGCCTTCTTTCCCAATTCTTGGGAGAGGTCAGATCAGAGTCCACCAGGTACTGATGCAACAGCTGATTTTGAAAATTATTAAGGATCTGCTCCCTCATAATTAAGTTGTACAATCCTTTGAAATCACACACCTTGCTGCCAAGCAACCAGCCCTCCAGAGCCTTAGTAGCACAATCTACAAAGTCCACCCAGTCCTGTGTCTGTGCCTTTTGGGTATCTCTGAACTTTAACCTGTATTGTTCAGTGGTTAGGCCAAACCCTCTATCAGTGCACTCTTCAGGACCTGGTAATCATCAGCATCCTCTTCTCTTACAGTGAGGAGCTTGTCTCTACCTTTGTCTGCAAAGGAGAGCCACAAGATTGCTGCCCACTGCTCCTGGGGGACCCTCTGAACTTTACAGGCCCTTTCCAGTGCAGTAATCCATTTGTGGATGTCATCCCCACTCTGGTAGGGAGGGACAATCTTGCTTAGGTTTCTATGGTCATGAGACCTTTCCCTACCACTAGGGAAGTTGCTGCCACCATGGGACTCTAGTCCCATCTTTCTTCTTGCTCTGTGAAGCTCTAGGGACTCCCTATCTAAAGCCACCTGCTCTCTTCTGATTCTAAGCTGAGCTTCTTCATACTTGAGCAGTCTCTCTTTCCTTTCATGAGAGGGTTCCCTCCTATGAGAGGAAACAGAGGTCCCTATTGAGGTGTCAGAATGGTTAGACTCCTGAGAAGGAGACCTTGACCTTCTAGGCACACTCTCAACTCTTCCTGGTGGGACAAAGAGGGGCCATTCTGGTCCTCCTCCTCATCTGCAGGAGGAGCTGGATTTTCCAGGGTAAGATCATTGTCATCTTCCTGGCCAGCTTCAGAGGTTAGGTCATGGGATTCTTCACCCCTTGGCCCTTCCTCATTTTCTGACCCACCCTCTCTGCCTACCCCATCAGACCCTGAGGCCTTCTTGAGATCATCCAACAGTAGTACCTCTATGAGGCGTTGGGTGTTTGCAGTTTTTCCTGTCTTCAATTTCCTAGCAGTACACAATGCTCTCAATTCCAAGAATTGGAGGTTGTCATACTTGGATGGTGGAAGCCCTTGGGCTTCTGGCAGGGACCCACTGGCTCCTGGCTTTGAAGACATCACTAGTGAGGTGTGGTGTATGCACTACCTACTCTAGTGTGGCCTACTAAACTCTCTTGCGTTGTAGAAAGGGTGTGCTAAGCCCTTGACACACAACTCTAAGTTCAGTAGAACTTACAGTAACCTTAAGCTTGAATTATATGTACCTCAGGTACCTTTTAGTGGTTTTCAGTTAGTCACTCACTTGAGATTATCTGGTAAAACAAAGGTAAGCTTGAATCCAACCGCTGCACACCAATGTGAGAAGTTGGCCTGGCATATGCTGTCCACTAGTTATAGTGGGCACCTTGCACCAGTCCAAACGACCTTTATTGACGGTAGGTTAAAAGACAACCTTTATTGAAAGCATCCTAGTGGTAGCTATGGAGAGCAGCCTTCAGGCTAAGTCTTGAAGGAGTGTTAAGCTGTTTGTTTTACCAGTCTATAATCTCATGAATGACCAAATGAAAGGAGAACCACACCAGGTATATATATAAAATATATGTATTTATTACTAAACACTACCCACTAGTCTCTTTATGAGGCTAGAGGTTGAAATACACAAGTTACAAGTCAAATAACACAGTAAATTAGCACAATATACGATTAGCCCTAGGGGCGTACCAAACCATATATTAAGAAAGTGGTATAAGAACCACGACTTGACTAGAAACAAGGCCTAGAGCCTGTAGAATCGCTGGGACCCCAAGGAACCACCCAAGGTAGTGACACAGGGGACCCACGGGGGATGTGTGCAGTGTGTGAACACAGCTGCGAGCTCCGTTAGCGTCTATGGGGAAAGTTGCGGTTAGAGTTTTAAAGTTTAGGGACACTTCGGAGTGGACTAGGAACAAACCCTTTTGGACTTAGAGGGGTCTAGGGCCAACACCCACGTGAGCACCGTAGTACTCGTGTTACCTCACCCAGGGAAGCCGGGTGCACAGGTGTCAAATGGTGTCGGGCCGCGCCGTCGTTTTCAATGGCCGCTGGCTGAAAAGTGCTGCTGCCGAGAAGCTGCGAAGTGTCCGAAGAGATCCAAGCCTGGATCGAGGATGAGAAGAACCTGAAAGCAGAGGGGACAGAGTCTAGGTCACTAGCCAGTGACCAGGGGCATGATAGTCGAATGCCCACCGATGTCGGGTGCTTCAAGTTCGAAGAGGTGAAGATTGTCTCTGCAGCCACGAGGACCAGGAGGTGTCGACGACAACCAGGAGCTGGAATCGAGCTAACCCACAAAGGTAATAGCTGACTGCGGTGTCGGTGCCCGGATTGGACCCAACAAGCCTTGGTAACAGCAACCCACGCAGAAAAAGAACAATGGCTTCGGAGCGGACCAGCGAGGTCCAAGGGACTCCCCCAGCAAGGGAGAGTCAGGGCAGGCCTGGAGCAATCAGGGGGGTCTGTTGAAATCAAAGATGTCCTCCTGAGAGACCCACAAGTTGACAGACAAGGGATCGCAAAGGGACCTTGAGCGGAATCACAAAATGGCAGCCCACGGGTCACTCGGAGTGGCCAGGCTGGCAATCTTCAGTGGGTTCACTGCTCGGGGTCAGGGCTACAAATTACCCAAAGCACAGCCTCTAAGATTGACCAGAAGCTTATGCACTTGTAAATGTGCACGGTGTCCAGGGGTTCCGGTTCGACGGTACCCACGAGGGCTACGGGTCTCAGCTTTGTTGGAGACTCGGATCAGCCTCCAGGAAGTCTGGAAATCCACCACCTGGGTTGCAGTGTTGTCGGCATCCAGCGGGAGCTTCGGAGATGCAGACCAGACAGATGCGTCTTTGGTGCCTGCCAAGCAGGGGAGTAACTCCTTTACTCCAAGGGAGATTCTTAAGTCATCTGGCGTTTAACAGATCGTCGAAGGTCCAGGATTCAGTTTCAGAGTTTCGTCCAGGGATATCTAAAGTCCTGTTGCCAGGGGTTCCTATCTTATACCCAAGGAAGGGGTTGGACTAACTCAGGGGACCCACCTATGGGAGGGTTTGGAAAGATGGTTGGCTACACCCATTTCCTTTGTCCAGTTTCGTGCCAGAGCAGGGGCTGGCAGCCCCTGCAACCGGTTTGAACTGGGGTATGCACAGGGACACCAAATGTGCCCCCAGTGCAGGACTTCAAAGCACTCAGAGAGTGGACCCACCCAGCCCCAATACACTAAAGCCTGTCTGGGAGGTGGTAACACCTCCCTGTGACAGGAAACCTATTGTCCAGGCCTCCCCTGCCGGAGTTTTGGTCAGCAATAGGAGGCCAGACTCGTGTCTGTGGCTGCAGCATCCATTTTGTGATGCCAGGGCTCTGTTTAGCTGGTACCGGGTATACCGGTGCTGTCATGTCTCTCCCTCTAGAAGGGTGGGATCATACTCCCACACCAGTTACTGGTGTGGGGGTATGATTCCAAGGTGTTTGACACCAAACACGACATGTTTCCGTGCAGCCATCCCAAAGTTAGCATTTACCATTGAGATATAATGCACTTAAGAGTATATGGTCAGGCTGCAATCACAGACAACCCGGGAGGATAGATTCCGAAGGCTGCAGAGGGGCTCTGCTCATGCATGGGCACCCTCTCACATAAAACCAGGCACCCTGCCTTCAGGATTGATAAGGCCTGCCATAGGGGTGACTGATAGGTTTATATGTGCAGTGATAGGGTGAGATATAGTGAACCTATATGTCAGTAAGGGGTGCATGCACCACCTCACTCAGGCTGCTGTAGCAGTCCTGTGGTGTCATTTTGGAGGGCCTCCCAGGGGTGGCATAATACATGCTGCAGCCCCTGGTAGGCCTCTGGGGTACCTATGCCCTGGGTACATAGTATACCATATACTAGGGACTTATAAGGGCACCCCAGAATCCAATCTGAAGTGTACCTAAGGTACATGGAATCACTTTTAGAGAGGAAGCAGCTAGGCTGGGGTCCTGGATTGCAGGGCCCCAGCCAAACTAAAGTCGAAAAACAGTGAAACATCAGCAAAAAGTGGGGGTAGCCATAAGAAGCAGATCCTACTCTCCTACAATCATCACATCGACTTCGAGCGTGACTTTAGAACCAGTGCCACTGCCTGCACCGAAGCTGTGGTCCCCGCTAAACGCAATGACCGCGAATTACAATGTAAGCTCAGACTCCACCGCAGCATCTCTGAAGAATCGCCACCGCATTAGTCGCAAGTACCGCATCACCGAAGTCCATGACGCCCTACTCCGCCACAGCACCTGTGGCCCTGTGGTGTGACATCGACACCACAAAATCAACGCCTCGTGGCTTGACCCTCTACGCTTCATCGACACCGCACCTTCATCGGAACTGAACCTCGCCGCAAACGCCACATCACCTCCCCTGCGCCTCGCATTGTCCCTGGGTGCCAGTGATGCAGCGGAAGCAGTGTAAATTTTCTATAACCATATATAACATCACAAATTCATTTATACTGAATTTTTATAACCATGTGTTCGGGCCCATAAGAACACAACGATCTCTTACAATTATGGGGTCCTCCGATGGACCTTTAAGTAGTGGTAGTAGGGACTTGAAAATAAAGACGGATGATATTCCCTTCATGAGGACCTATGTTGAAGGAAATACCTAACTAACAATCATAGTCACAATTTGCAATATGTAAAAAAACTCACCAATAAATGACAAACTATGATAACTTGTCAAGTGACTTTTATCTAAATATTTCAGAATATCATTGGTCAATACATGAATACAATAGGAAACATTATAAGAATCTTCATTAGAACAATGTTACAGGTAAGGTCACAAGTAAGAGAAATACAGCTTATAATGAATTCATCACATTATCAATCACATGCATGAGTGGAGAGAGGAAGAGACAAAAGAAAACAGTTCATTGCAAATAACAATATGTAATTCGATTTTCATACGAACCTAGGGAACTAATGCACAACGTGCAATAGTGAAGAAGAGCTAACCTTTCGGCCGAAAAGGTATAGCTTAAGGCAACATCACCAGCCGATGAAGTGCAAAGTAATCAGGACAGCCTCAGTCAGGTTTGCAAGACAGTAGCCAGCCAGAGTAGCGCAGAGAAAAAGCAGCGAGGTTCTCCTCATAGAAAGAGCTACTCTCAATATTTCTTTCACACACTAGTAATTATACCCTAAATGTTAAATGTCCAACTCCCCTAAAGTTACAATTCACAAACTCTTCACAATCTTATTGGATTCAAAATAAGGTGATCATCATCCCATTCAGTTCATCTAAGACTTTTAGAAGCAGTCCATTGTTAATACGAAAGATGTCATCCCGCGGAAGCAGGAAAAGAATCTTGCAACTTTATCCACGTCCTCGTGAACGTTTCACACTAGCTTGCTACATTTGTCGACAAGTCTTTCATAAAGGAATAAATATTTAGCACAGAAAGGAAATTCTTAGAGATTACTTTGGGCACAGCTAAACAAACTAAACAGCATTTCAGAACTAGTGAAGGACAAAATACATTTCTTTTGCGGCCTGCATTTTAAGAAAGGAAAATAATCATTTTCAGCAGAGTTTTGAGGCCTTCATAGGAAATCATAAACTGCAAACCGACAGTTTTCCTAGGGAATAAAACACACTTCATTATAAAGAAATATAAAGAAAATACATAATGAATTTGTTATAAGTGAGGATTCATTATTCCGACTAAACTCATAAGCATAATCCAATTAGGCTCATTAATAATTATTATGTCTCTCTTACGTTGTAAAGGAAAAGATAAAGTATTTTTCTCTTGAAACATTTTTCATAAGCGTTCTAGTTATTATTTTCATAATTCTACATGAAAGCTTTTATAATGTAACGTTTCATTTTCAGTCTCTTCTCTCATAATGCTTTTAGTCCACATAAAAAGAATACTCTATATTTTTCATGTTTTTCTGCATGTCTTAATGTTATGTTTATTATTAAACGTGTTGTGCTTTGTCTTTGCGCATTTTCACGTAAACTCGTAAAAAGGTCACCCAGGTTATTAGTTTTTCACACCATTTAGTCTTAGGTTTTCCTTAATAACACAAACATGAGCAGATTTGATCAAGCAGGATTAGTTCGCAAAAATCATGCTTCATCAATCACCCATTTGATGGCGACTCAAGCCATCACACAATCTCCAATATCAGATTACAATCAGATTTGTTTCAGAATGAGGTTGTTTTCATCTGTTTCGACCTAACACTCTCTACATCGCTCATTACTTCATAATAAGCTCCCTTTCTGTCTTCCATTTCTATTTCTTCTCTCTTCCTTTTACTTGCTCTTCATTTATTCTTTTGTTTGGCACTTACAATAGTTATAAATTAGTAATACCATTGATATGCCAGCAGCAATAGCAATTATTGGTGTTAGTATTCTCCCTAACAAGCTATTACTAAATGTTAAAAACCAATTACCTACTGAGGAAAACCCCTTACTAAGTTTCTCCCATGCACCATCAACCTTCAGTTCAGTCAAATCTTCATGCAAATGTGTAATGTTACTGATATATCCCTCCAAGTCTTTACTTTTGTCAGGTATATAAGTGCAACATTGTTGAATCTTCAGCATACTACAGACTCTGCCCTCTTTTGCCAATAATACGTCAAGGGCAAGTCGATTTTGCAAAACCATTGATCTAATTGCCAACATTTCAATGTCAATCATCAAATACCCACCAGCAGTATCCGTTGATAAACGATCAACCACTGTAGACAATTTTCTAATTTTATGTGAGATCAAGATTACCCCCACTGAAGGTATCAATGCACCAAAACATCTCCCACTATTTCTGCAGCACCAATTCCTCTTTACTCCGTGTTAGTTTCTTTCCATTGGTTCCATGATTCTCAGTCACATGGTAGACTTTTGGGAAAACTATACCCAGATAACAACACCCATACCAATGTTGTGGCAATCTATAATAGGCATTTCTGCCACACACATAATAAACTCCAGGATAAACAGGATCTTCCCCCTCTTAATCCCCAAACCCCTTTAATTAGGAAGGTATGTTTACATTCACTAGAACCAATGAAATAATTGTTATATTCCGCCTTTTGTCTTAGTAAGCAAAGCTTCCTTCTATGATGCCAGTCTAGAGTCATTGCAGCATATGTCTCACCTTTCTTGTAATCACCCTCCCTGTGTGCCCAAGGAGGTATATTAGTCTTTTGTTCAGCTGCTTTTCTCTTAAATTCTTGGTGCCTATGGGGGCACGGCTTAGCGCGCAGCCGAGATGGAGGCTTTGTTTTGAGTTCCGCCGGACCTCCGGTGCGGACGCTCTTATTACTTTGATGCTTCGGTGATTTTTCATCACCATTTGACAGATTTCGACGGCGGAACAGCGACGGAGCATTGTGTCAGCTCGCTGGTGTCACGGACGGATTCTTTAACACAACGGAGCCCAACGATATTTTTCCTCACCAGCAGTAATTCAAAATGGCGGTCGGCAAGTCCGAATGCTCGTTTTGAGGAAAGAGGAGGTCCTGAGTTGTCGTTTTCTACTTGGCACCAGTCTGACAAGGCTCTTGAGGTCAATGTGATGGTGAAGACAAGACATTTGATGAACCTTGTGAGGTGGAATATCTGCTTCATGGCAGTTTCGCAGGTATGTTTCCCTATTAGGCTCTCTCTTACTGAGCATTTAAATTAACGCCTGCTGCAACGGTTCCGTCAAGACATGAAGAGTTTGTTTTTCCTTCCTGTTGGAGCCCTTTATCTCTGAAATGTGTTGTCCATTAAGTCCTGTAGTTTCTACTATGCAGGTCTTTACAAAATGACGGCTGCTGACAGGAAAGTTTTTCCTTGAATGAAAATTCCTATGTTAATTTTCAATCTTCTCTACGACGACCATCTGCCACTTGACGAATTGCTGGTTTTTCTAGTTTTGGTGCCATTTTCCCTTTGCTGTCTCTTATGTTATATCTGAGTGGTGTGGCAAAATAGGTGCTGAATACCGCTATACATCATTTAATTTTTGCTTGTGGGCAGTGAGTTCCCTCAATGGCGGAAGGCACGGGAGTCACTTCTAAGGACAGAGATTCCAAAGGTCATTTGAAAAGGTCTAAACAAACCTCCCCTACCCTGGAGTCTCCAACTAAAGGAAGTTCAGATTCTGCCTCAACGCTAGATGCCATATTACTTAAACTATCCACTGTTCAGGACATAGCTCAAAGCACCAAAACTAATACTGATCTACTTCAGGTGGAAGTGGCAGCAATTCGAAGTGACTTGAAGAATCTCTCGCTACGTGTGTCTCATGCGGAAACACGAATAAGTAATGTTGAAGACTTTACGAATACACAATCTAGGCAAATACAGAGTTTGGAATGTTCAATGGCCTCTTTGAGAAGGGACCTTACCGAACAGGAGGATCGTAATAGAAGAAGTAACCTGCGCATTTTTGGTTTGCCAGAAGACAGTGAGAAGTCTGCTCCTTCGGTGATCGATTTTTGCTCTCTTGGATCCCGAATACTCTGAATATCTCGTTTCACAAAGAGTTTGAGATAGAGCGGGCTCACAGAGTTCCAACCTTTAAACCTAAAACGATGTCTTCTCCTAGACCTGTGATTTTTAAACAGTTACGACATCAACACACTGAACAGATTCTGGCACAAATGCGGAAGATTAAAACGATTCAATGGGAAGGACACATGATCTCAATATCGCAAGACTTTGCCAGGGACACTGTCATTCATCGGAAGGGCTTCCTAAATCTACATAGACGACTCATAGATATGAACATTCCATTTTCTTTTGCTGGCCCTTCCCGCTTTAGAATAACTTTTAAAGGTCGTCCACAGATCTTTTATGAACCTGCAGACTTCTCTACTTTTTTGGACAACCATTCAGAGTCGCAGATGGAATACAAGTCTCTTGCTGGTCCTTCTTGATCTTAATGTCTTTTAGGTTTGCTTAACATGTGTTTAATATTGCTTCTATTGGGTCTTTTGCGTGTCGAAAATACGCTGAGTAACGACTGTTCGCCCCATAGTATTTCTTATGTTCTTCACTCCCTGATAAGTGATCTCATATTGAAGTGCTTTTCGATCTATATGGCATATAAAGTAGGTATTTCTTTTTTCTACTTTCCATAGTCTTTCTCTTTGTGGCTCTGTGTTTTGTTCTTCAGTTGTCAAGCTAGCGTAATTCACTTTCTCCATGACTTTTTCCTTTTCTCTTTCCATGTGTCTCTACTGGTGATAATCTTTTAGGTGTCCGCTTTTCCCATTTGTCTTTTTCCCATTTGTCTTTTGCCCATTAGTGCCTTCCTTTATATATGTGTTTATATGTATAGGTAGTTAATTTTTTCATCTATTCTCTATATTCTTTCGTAGTGATTCGTTCTTTTGTATTATACTATATGCTTGTATTTTCCATTTTCGGTCTGACTTGCTTTTTCTTTCTTCTTATAATTTTAGGGTATACTATTATATTGGTGCTCATATTATATGTATTTATGTGGTAATCTGTATGTTCAATTTTCAATTCTCTATATAAATGAATTTATTTAATATCTTGATACTCTGTTTTTTCACTCCTTATTTATTTAGGACATGAATTAATTGCTATCTTATTATATTAAGAGGTTCTATACTGTTTTTTATATTAGCTTAAATTAATGCTTATCTCTTTATGGTACCTATATTGCCTTACACTATTATTGATATTGCCTAACATTAACATTTATTGTGCCTTAAATAGCTATTGATATGCAATGTTATATTAAGAGATGACGATATGTTGGTTATTTATCAATTAGGATATAATAATAATAATAATAATAATACAGACACTTGTAAAGCGCAACAGCTACCTCAAATAGAGGTGTCCCGGCGCTAAGCGAAAAGTAGTGCAGCGCTGGACTGCTCAGGGCATAGCCTCGGGCCCTCAGTCTGCCCTAAAGAGCCAGGTTTTCACCATTTTCCTAAAGAGGGACTCTGTTTCTATAATGCGGAAATTGCTCGGCAGGGAGTTCCATAGCTTTGCAGCACCGAGCGTAAAAGATCTGCCCCCCATACGTGCCTTTTTAAAACGGGGGATACACAGTAGATTTTGGGAATTGGACCTCAAGGTTCTAGACTGTTTGTATCCACGTAGTCTGTGTTTCAGGTAGATGGGGCAGTTGCCATGCATAGCACGGAACGCCAGCGTCAAGGCCTTAAATTTGATTCTTTTCCTCACTGGAAGCCAGTGAAGTGCTTTTAGATGCGGAGAGACATGCTCGCGGAACGGCACTCGCCTGATTAGTCTCGCAGCCGCATTTTGCACTATCTGCAGGCACTTGATCAGATACTCAGGCTGACCCAAATAAAGGCCATTAGCATAGTCTAGCCTGGAAGTCACTAAAGCATGTACTATTTTTTTCCGACACTCCTCTGGAAGTAGATGCAAAAATTTCTTCAGATTCCTCAGTTGACAGAAGCAGGTGGCAGTCACCTGACGTATCTGAGCCAAGAAGGAAAGGTCAGCCTCCCACTTTACACCCAGATTTTTTATACAATCTGCCGTTGAGGGAGGGGGACCCATTTCAGTAGGCCACCAGAAATCCGAAACTGGGGGTGGCTCTTTCCCGAAGAACAACACCTCTGTCTTTCCTGCGTTGAGCCTGAGTTTGTTGTTGTTCATCCACAACGCTATGTCTTTCATGCAACCCTTGAAGCTCTCAATATATTTATAGATTGTAGTGTTTATATTAATCCAAGGACTTTATATATGTATATGACTTAGACCGTTTGCTAAACTACCTAATATTGCTATTTATAATGCTTCAATCTTATATATATCTGTTGCTATTATTTTTCTACCTCTTTTCAAGTTACGAGAATAGGTTGTTGCATTTTGGTTTATTTCTTCTGAATTGAGTAACTTTTAATAATTCAGCAGATGTAAACTTTTTATATATGTTCAGTCGTGGAATTAATGAATTTCTTATTATTGAGCGGTCTGCATTGGGTTTGCTAGCCTCTGTGGTTGCTCTTCCACGTTATTTCCCGATGCACAATGTCTATTATAGACTTCTCCTGGTGGGGTACTTCTCTTTTTTATGCTCTTTTTTTTTCTTCGGGCTCTTTTGCTTTCTCTTCTGTTCTTCCTAATCTTTTCCTCTCTTTCTCCTCTCTCTATTTCTCTGGGGACTCTAGCTTCATCATATTCTTTACAATGTTTTTGCTTCCCTTATACCTCCAAATTTGACGATTCATTGGCTTATTGTCTTCTTTTTCTGTATCAGTTGTCTCTATTTATGTTGTTTCTCACATCTCTATGAATGGCTTGAATGTTGTCTCTCTCAATGTACGTGGGTTGAATCATCCTGTTAAGAGGACCAAGATTCTTGATTATTGTAAAAGTTTATTGGGTGATGTTATTCTACTTCAGGATACTAAGATTGCCTTTAAGGAAGCTCTGCTTTTGCGGAAGCAGTGGGTTCTTGATGTAGCTTGCTCTGAAGCCGTTGGTAAAAGGAATGGGGTTGTGACTTTGATTTCCAAGAATTCCGGCCTATCTATTGTCACTGCTGAACATGACACGAATGGTAGATGGTTACTTTCTCGCTTGTCCAATGGTACAGATGACCTATACGTCATGAATATATATGCCCCTAATATTGATGACTCTCTTTTCTGGGACTCCATAAATAAAAAATTATCTGACATTCCTCAAAATGCTAGATTAATTGTTGGTGGAGATTTTAATCTGCCCTTAGACCCTATTTTAGATAGACAATCTGCTTTCAAGTTTCGTCCTCCTAGGTCACATAAGCACTTGCTTAATATGTGTTCTTCTCATCAACTTGTGGACACATGGAGGATGCATAATCCTACGGGCAGTGATTTCACATTTTCTCTTCTCCTCACTCTAGTTTCTCGTGTATCGATTATCTTCTAGTCGACGCTGCTCTCTTAAAACATACTAGTAATGTCATGATTCATCCAATCGTTGTCTCTGATAATGCAGCGGTCTCGTTGACGATCCATAATATAACTGATAAGTGTGGTCCTCGTATTTGGCGTCTTAATACCGAGATTTTAGATGATGGGGAGGAAGTCAAAGAACTCAATAGCGAGATTGTCAACTTCTTCAATGATAATGTGTATTCGGTCGATTCCCCAATAGTTTTATGGGATGCATTTAAGTGTACCATTCGGGGCTATATTATCAAAAAAATTTCAAAACGGAATGGTGATATTAGGAAGACGCTGAAGTCTTTAGGAGATCAGATCAAATGTAAAGAGGTGCTATATAGAAGTTCTAATGATAAGTCTCTCCTACAAGATATCAAAAATCTGAAATACTCTTTTAATTCTATAGTTACTAAAAGGGCCTATATTGGCGTACAGGCTCAGAAGTCTCGCAATCTGCTACTACGTAATAGAGCTGGCAAGCTGTTGGCTTCCACCTTAAAATATCAAGGTACTAATGTCAAAGCTGCTCAAATTTCTTATATTAATGATAACAATGGTTCTAGAAAATTCCTTACTCAAGACATACTTGAAGTGTTTCGAGACTTTTATGGGAAATTATACACTCCCCAAGATCAATGTAACATATCGGAGTGTCAGCAATTTTTTAAGTCGATTCCTACAAACTCTATTTCGCATTCTGATATGATTGATTTGGGAAAGCCGATTGAATCTGAAGAGATCATTCAAGCTATTAAGGCCACTAGGTTGGGGAAAGCTCCTGGACCCGATGGGTTTCCTATTGCTTTTTACAAAACTTTTTCGTCCTCAATAATGAAATATCTTAAGGAAGTCTTTGATAATTTCGTCCTTAATGGCAAGGTTTCTGATTCAGCTGCTGAAGCTACTATTGTTGTAATTCCGAAAGAAGGTAAGGATCATTCTGATCCTAAGAATTTTCGTCCAATATCTTTATTAAATATGGAAGCAAAAGTGTTTGCCAAAATTCTGGCCAAGCGATTAGAAGGTCATATCCCCAGTCTCATTCATGATTCCCAGACTGGTTTTGTAAAGGGGAGACTTGCTAGAGATAATATCCGAACCTTTTGTCATATTTTGGAGAAAGCTAAACTCTCTACTTTACCTTCAGCGGCGATTGCCCTTGAAGCCGAAAAGGCTTTCGATAAAGTCTCTTGGCCTTTCCTTCGGGCAGTGCTTCAATCACCTAATTTAGGGGACTCTTTTATTAATATGGTGATGTCTCTTTATGCACATCCTAAAGCTAACATCCGTATCAACGGAGCTACGTCTTCCTTTTTAATTTATGCCGGGCACGCGGCAAGGATGCCCTTTGTCTCCTCTTCTATTTTTACTGTCTATAGACCCACTTCTCCGTCTACTCAATTTGAATCCGGCTGTTAAAGGCTTTCAATTTGGTTCACACAGGCTTAAAACGGCTGCGTACGCGGATACGTTCTTATTTTTTCAGAAGATATTGTTGTCGCACTCCCTGCGATTTCCAACACTATTAAAGACTTCTCGCGTGTTTCAGGTTATACTCTAAATAATGACAAGACAGAAATGTTCCCTCTTAACTCGTTGTGCTTCCCTTCTCATATGGGTGATTCGGGATTTAAATGGCAATCAACTCGTATTAAATATTTAGGGGTTTGGTTCTGCAAAGACCTTCTTGATACTATTTCCTACAATGAATCTCACATCATAGCTAAAGTTAAGGACCTTTTAGCCTCCTGGTCCCTGAAATATATATCTTGGTGGGGAAGACTTCAAACTCTCAAGATGATGATAACACCGATTATTAATTTTTTATCTTCCATGCTACCTACAAAGCTCTCGTCGTCCTTTTTTCATGAGATTGATTGACTCACCTCAAAATTTCTGTGGAGTGATAAACGCGCTAGGATTGCGTATAAACATTTTAGAAAACCCTCTGTTTTGGGTGGATGTAACCTTCCAGACTGGAACTTATATCAGACTTCCTTTTAGCTTCTCAGGGTGCTCTTTGGTTCTTGCCTGATTCCCAACATACGCCCCGTGGATACATATTGAACGAGACTTGTGTGCTCCTCTTGCTACGCCTTCCTTTCTCACTGCTTCTAAACTTGTGCTGGTTCATTCCCAACGTATTATCTCGTATACCGCTACTGCATTAAAGTATATCGACAAAAAAGTATCCAAGCCCATACATAAATCGAGATGGTCCTCATTATGGTATAATCCTAAAATTGTTGTTGATGTTGACTCTAAGATGGTGTCTTCCTGGGCTACTAAAGGTCTCTCATTGGTTAAACATCTTTATAACTCTAATCATGATCCTCTTCCTTCTTTGGCTAGACAATATGACCTTAATAATATGGATTTTTACTTTTTTCTAAAATTGAAGGTTGCTCTTTCCAAACTATCTCTTTCTACAGAGTCGGTTACTATATCACTTCTTTCTATGTGGTATCGGTCAGGGCATATTGCTTCAAGAATATATAAGTTTCTATCTGCTTCACTTCCCTCACATTCTACAGTTACACAAGATAAATGGTCTCATCATTTCGATCATGATATTGTCAATCATATTTCACAAGAGACTTGGCAGATGATTGGAAAGCTTTCCCTACGTAATAAAATTGCGCCCGCTCTGATCCAATCTAAATTTTTCACATTAAATCTCTTTCACTGGACCCCGGTTCGCTTACATAAATTGAAACTCAGTGATAACGATCTGTGTTGGAATTGTAATATGGTTTCAGGCACTCATCAACATATGTTTTTCGATTGTACGCTGTTACAACCATTTTGGGAGTTGGTGAGGAAGCACTTATCACTAATCTTTAATATTTCCCTGGAGCTCTCTCTGCCGTTGATTCTCTTAGGACCTTGGGCTACAACAACTCCTTTACCCCTTGATACTACTGATATGCAGTTGTTGGATCTACTTCTCTCCATTGCTATTAAAGTGATATTAGCAGAATGGAAATCTTTTAATCTAGTGTCTTATCATACTTGGTGGGCATGGGTATCATTTGTCCGTGGCGCCCATACTTCTGTTGAAGAGAAGCATTACACCCCCTTCATCTCTAGTAATGTTTGGAGTTCATTAGATGAATATATCAATCTGTCTTCTCAAGGATTGGTAGCCCAATATCCCTTTGATTCTGCTAGTTAACTTCTTTTCTTCATTGAAGCAAGTGTCCCCATCTCTTTTTTCTCGTTTTCTTCTTCTTCCTTCTTCTCTCTTTCTTCTTTTTTCTTTCCTTCTTTTTCTTTCATCTTTCTACTATATATCGTTATTATTTTTGTGCAATACGGTCTAGTTCTGTTATAATGTTTTATGAGACATTGATCTTATATATTCTATCACATGCCTATATATTCTGCTTACTTATAATTGTACTACTCTCCGATATGAAGTTTCCTTTTAGCCAGATATGTATTTGTGATTAATTTATTGACTATCCCATAATGATATGTTGTATTGCCTTATATAATAAGTGTATTAATTCTTTTTCTGTTTTCAAATAACAATAAACATATTGGAACACAAAAAAAATTCTTGCCGCCTATCTTCTACATTATTTATAAATTCTATTTCTACACTGTGTAAACTACAGGTTAGGTTATTTCGATGCGCATATACAGTATCTGTTGTTTTAGTTGTATGGAAAAATTCTCCCATGTACTCCGCATTCCTTGCACTACTCACTATATTCATGTTCTTCTTGATAGGAACTTCTGAAAATACTAAATCGTAATTAGAATAGTAATACTGAAACTGTTCCTTTCCATAGAATAAGCTAGTTAGCTCACTACATGATATACCATATGTTAATGGAAGGTGGTGATAAGTCACTCCTTCTGATACAGACGAGGGTAATTGCATGCACACATAACAATCTCTTGCATACATAGTGTCAACATATTCATACAATAATTTAGTAAAGACATTCAACGAGAAATCATTAATAGAATTATCTTGATGTAAGTCACTTCCTGTTAGTTTTTTAATATTAGTCTCTGGATCTTCTTTAAGATCTTTCCTTACGTTAATTTTTGTATCAACATGACTATTAGTTGTATTAATTTTAGTAGGATACATAAAATAAGGCACTATTAAAATTAGTATTAACCAGACAAACAGCATTAAAAAGACACATATAAAGCAAGTTTTAAGACATCTTAGTTAAGTTCTGATTTTGATTACCAGTCTAATTTCTAGAAATTTGGTAAAAGAATCTATAAAAATTCAAACTAGTCAAAATTTGTGTACCCCACACTTTTTGAGCCTTAGAGCCTCAGGTCACGATTTATTTTCAAATCTCCTCTCTCTTTTCCTACACCCTTTTTCTCTGGCACAGCTCGTTTAGGGTGGCTCATATGATGAGTTGCTTCTGAAACATGACTCGATGATTTCTTTTTCCCAAACGTTTGTTGCAGCAGCCAAATATGTCCATTCAGGTGCTGTATATTTCTTGTTTGGTGTTCTTGCTCTTTTTGTTCTGCGTACTGTATTTTCTTCTCCTTCAGTATCACTTTGTTCAGATTGGCTAGATAATTCAATTACTGTATTTGGAATCTTCTCATTTAAGGTGTACTTCACTTTCTTGACTCCTCTAGGCCATTTGTCACCTTTTCTTGACCTTTTTCCAGAAACACTGTCTATTTCATTCGATTCAAGACTCCTCTTAGTTGGTTCCTATTTCTCTTTTTCTTTGTTTCTTTCAGTGACCAACTCTCTTTCAGCATCAGCAATGACAGTGTTACGAGACCCAGTAGCTTGTGCCCACTTTACTTGATTCTCAGTCTGTTCAGGTTTCTTCCTTTCTCCTTGTTCACCTTCAACTGACTCTGTGCTTTCAAGTGGACATGGGACTCGTCTTGTGTGACTTGCATGCATCCAATTCGACAAGCCACCACATTTAACTGCTGTTGTTGTTACAAGGATCACTTGATATGGCCCATGCCATCGAGGTTTCAAACACGTCTTCCTTACGTGGTTCTTGATGAGCACCCACTCTCCAGGGCTCAAATCATGTGCTTGTTCTCACTGTCCTGTAGTTGCAACTTCTCCAAACTGATGTGACACAGAATGCACTACATCAGCCAATCCTTTGCAATAATCGAGCACTAAATCATCAGTTATATTCATCAGTTGATTTGCTGGGACTGTTGGCTGTCTCATAGCCCTTCCCATCACAATTTCCTGAGGCGACAGTCCAGTTTTTCTGTCAGGGATACTTCTCAAACTCATCAAAACCAATGGTAATGCATCAGGCCATTTTAATGTTGTGGATGCACAAACCTTGGTAAGTCTAGACTTTATTGTGCCATTTACTTGCTCAACCACACCTGATGCTTCAAGTTGATAAGCACAATGTAATTTTTATTCAATTTGTAGAGCTGCACAAATCTTCCAAATTATTTCATTATTAAAATGACTCCCTCTATCAGATTCTAATGAGACTGGAAATTCAAATCTAGGAAATATCTCTCTAAGAAGCAGTTTAGCAATAGTTAGGCTGTCATTTCGTCTTGTTGGATGTGCTTCAACCCAACGAGAAAACAGACACACAATCACTAGAACATATCTTAGTCCATGGCAAGGAGGTATCTTAATGAAATCTAATTGCTTGTGTGTAAATGGACCTGCTGGTTTTCCAATTCAACCCAAACTGACAACTGTTTTCCTCCCTGCATTTTGTTGCTGACAAGTTACAGACCTTTGACAGAGACTTTCTGCAATGACTCTAAACTTGGGATTAAACCACGTTTGTTTGAAAAGTCTAATCATAGCATCTCTTCCCACATGTGTAGGACCATGGCAGACTTGTGCCATCTGGGACAATAGACTATCTGGTAATATTGGTCTTCCATCAGTGTAAATCCACACTTCATCCTCTGCCCTGCGTGAACAACCTGCTTTGATCCAGTTTTTTCTTTCTTCATCACGTGCTGCATCTTGTAATTGTCTAATTTCTTCCCATGTTTCAACAGATGAAAACATAAGACTACATTCTGTTGACCAGATCGCTCTTTCATTTGTTCCCCATTGATTGTGATTGAATTGTGAGCACAGTAACGAGCAATTTCGTCAGCATATCTATTGCCAATAGTAACATAATCACAACCTGATTTATGTCCTGAACATTTCACCACCCCAATTCGTGCCGGCAATTGTAGTGCCATCAATAGATCTTTCATACATTCTCCGTTTCGTATTGGTGAACCCGAAGAGGTTAGAAATCCATGTTGGGGCCACAACTGTCCAAAGTCGTGCACAACCCTGAAACCATATTGACTATCTGTAAATATGGTTATTCTCATGTGCTTTCCAAAACAACATGCCTTAGTTAATGCGACCAATTCAGCCACCTTTGCTGAGCTCACTCCTTTTAACCATGATGCTTCAATGACACTCACTACTGTACAAATCGCATATACAGCTCACAAGGTACCTTCTTGATCTCTCAAACATGATCCATCCTCAAACAGCACAAAATGTGACTCAGGCAAAGGAGTATCCTGTATGTCAGGTCTCGGTTTTGTACACAATTCAGAAACATCCAAACAATCATGATCTACCTCATCCACCACCTCTACACAACTCGGATTTGGCAACAAGGTAGCTGGATTCAAATTTGTACATCTTGTCACAGTCACATTTTCAGCTCCAAAAATCACTCTTTCATATTTTGTTAACCTACTGCGTGTAAGATGCTGTTGTGCGAGTTTGTGTTAACAAAATCTCAACTGAATGTGGCACACACACTTTCAATGGATGTCCCATCACAGTCGTTTCACTCTGCTCCAAACTCATACAAGTAGCAGCAACTGCTTTTAAACAACCTGGTAAAGCTGCAGCCACGGGATCCAATGTGGCAGAGAAATATGCCACTGGACGGCGTGCTGTTCCATGCATTTGCATTAGAACTGAATGTGCACATCCGTCACGTTCGCTGCTAAATAATGCGAAGTCTTAAAGTCTGGCATCCCCTATGCGGGTGCTCGACACAAACTATCTTGCAGCTCAACGAATGCTTTCATGCATTCATCTTCAAGATGTACTGGATCTGACACATCTTTGTGCGTCAGTCTTTGTAATGGCTTAGCTATCAAGGAGAAGCTGTTAATCTAGTGTCTGCAATATCCAACCATTCCCAAAAACATTCAAATTTCTTTTTGCGTTTTTGGTGGATTCATTTACAAGATTGCATTAATCCGCTCTTGAGACACTTTCCTGATTCCTTTCTCAATTTTGTGACCTAAATAAAGAACTTCTTTTTGACAAAATTGTAATTTTTCTGGTGATACCTTAGGCCCACCTACTGCCAAATGGTTCAGTAGAGCAATTGTATCTGTCACACAAGCCTCTTTTGTCTTTGATGCAACAATAAGTCATCTATGTATTGCACCAGAACCGAATCATTAGGCATTACTAGCAATGCCAAGCATTTCTTCAATATCTGATTGAAGATTGAGGGACTCTCTGTATACCCTTGAGGAACTCGGCACCATGCCTAAACATGGTTTCCGAACCGGAATGCAAAAAATATTGGCTATATGGATGCAAAGGTATCGAGAAAAATGCTTGACATAAATCAATCACTTAAGCCATTCTGCTTCGCAGGGAATTTGAGAAAGAATCACAGCTGATTTGGCACTATTGGACAGCAAGGTATTACTATCTGATTTACCCTGCGCAAATCCTGTACAATTCTGTGCTTTCCATTAGATTTGCGAATTCCCATTAATGGTGAATTGCATGGACTCCCTAGAATTTCTTTCAGTATGCCTTGTTCAATCAGCATTTCAATCACAGGTGTTACTCCTGCAATCGTCTCAGGACTCATTTTATAAGGTGGTATTCTTGGAAATTCTGCATTTGGCTTGACTATAATTTGAATCCGAACTACTCCTTTCATCAATCCAATGCTTTTCCCTGAAAAATCCCACACATCCGTCAACACCGTATCTCTCAATTCAACAGGCAAATCACTTGCTGTAAACAGAGGATACAAATCATTCACTTCTGTTCCCTGTCTTGCCATTTTAAAAAGAACATCGTCATCCTTTGTATGAAATGCTATTCCATCTGGTGTACAATAGATGGATCAATTCATTTTACAAAGTAAGTCCCTTCCCAATATGTTAACTGGACTTGTGTCACACAACACAAATCGGTGCAAATCTTGGAATCCTCCAATCTGCACTCTCATTGGTTTTGTCACTGGGGTCTTAATCAATTTGTTTGAAACTCCTACAACTTGGATACTTTCTCCAGAGAGGGGTAGGTTGGGAATTTCCACAGTTCTCACAGTGGAACGGGTAGCACCAGTATCTACGAGGATTGTAATTGAAATTCCGTCAACCTCGCCATCCACATAGGGACCACACTGACCTACCTCTAAGGATACGCCAAGCATGCACTCCTCCTCCCCCCTCAGGCACCGTCATTGAGATGTATCTGAATCATTTCCTGGCCACCGCATCAAATACTGTGAAGTCACCTGCACATTTGAATTTACTTGATCATCTGTATGGAAACCTATATTTGCATTGTATTTTTGTACTTGGCCATTCACATTCTGATTTTGCATAGGAGCTTGAGGTATTTGCTGACCCTGTCCTCTTCCAAATGACATTTGCTGATTCTGCATCTGTTGATTCATCTGCATCTGATATATTTCATTTACTCCTGAAACAGCATTGTTTACCGATAGACTTCTACACTCGCACTTCCAATGTCCCAACTTGCCGCACGCATGACAAGGAAACTTCTTTTTCAACTCATCTCTATTACCTCTACCTCTTCCTTGTGGAATCGGTATCATTTCTGTCACAGCATTTCCATTCTGTACTACATACCGGTAGTAGTCTGACCAATTCCTTGGTAACCTTCAACATAATCTGTATTCCCACATCCTCCTTTCTTTGCTGCTTTCATCTGAGATAACATTAGTTTCTCCTTTAACTTTTTGTGTCTTGTGTCAATGTCATCACTATAATACTTCTCATAACGAAGAATTTCATCAATAGTCTTGCTCTGCCCACAAATCAAATGCTGCCGAATCATAACACTAATTTCTGGTCTTAATCCATACACAAACCTATATACAAAATGTCCCATATCTTTGTCAGTAATGTTCTCAATACCACTGTACTGTTTGAACACCTGTAGGAGCCTTTCATAATGAGCATGAACTGTCTCTTTCAATTCTTGAGTAGTTCTGTCTATTCTCACCCTATCTGTTTCTTTTGGTGAAATCTTTCCTTTCAAATAGGTAATGACCTGATTATATTTTTTTCATAACTTCTTCAGATGGTGCTCCTGTCTTTGAATCTCTTGGATATTCTTCTTTTGGCCAATCTACAGCAATTTTACACTCAACCCACAAATCAGCTGGAACTACAATATCAAACAGGCAATCCAAATCCTTCCACAAGACTTTCGAAACTTTCACAAACCTTTCTACTTGTTTGTACCAATCCACTGGTTTTTCTCTCAATCTTGGGAAATCATTTGTAAATGACAATATATCCTGCCTCAACCAAGGGACAGGAACATACCCACCTCCCGGTACTTCTCTCATAGGGTATACTGTAGCATCATCTGTTTCCGCACAGGTCTCCCTCACCGGATACAATGGTAAAGCCACTGTAGTCATTGTTGTATCTTCCTCTTTTTAGCCCATCTTCCTTTCCAGTGATCCAATTCTCCCCATTGTTTTAGTGTGCTAATTAACTCTTTGATTTGTAAACGTTTCCCTGAAGCATTCAAACTCTTCAAATCTTTATCACTGAAATCTAATCTATAAGTCTTTTGTAGTATCTTAGATGTTTCTATGTCAACTCCATACGTTTGTGCAATCTCAGCAAACTTTTCATGTAGGTTCCTCGCTTTCCTTGTAATATTTTTACACATAAACAGTAACTCTTCATCCTGATATTTACTTAGTCCATCTGGACTGATTGTACCAAGAATCATTTCTTTCAAATCTGCTTTTAATTTACTCACATCCACACCTGAGTTATTGTTATTCTGTACACTACAACCAGGTGCTATTTCTCTTATCCATTCATCTAATTCTCCTGGCGAAGGACCTAATGATTTCTGGGTATTTTTCACTTGACTCACCCCTTGACACCCCTGATGTGGGTCACTCCTTTCCTATTCTGCAATAATCTTTTTGGATCCAGATGTATGCCTCGTTTTGGAGTTTCCGCTGATCTTTCTGAAATGTTGATTAATGATTCCGTTTCTCCCTTAACTACACTCACATTTGTCCCACCATTTTCATTTAATCCTTGATTAATCTCATTCAATTTTCTGTATACTACAGAAACTCCCTTCACGCTCCTATTGTTAGAATAAAATTATGTTTTCGCATGGTTTTATGTTAGTTAGCATTCGTGGTGCCATTTTGTGTATAGGCGCCATTTTGTATTGTGATCAAAACAAATTTTGTGCTATTTCCGAGAAACGGCCTTCTCTAGGTTATGTTTCTTCGGAGCTGAATTCTGCCACACTAATGAATGCACTGTTCTTATTAGTGCATGCCTTTCTTCTTAGATGTAGGCCTTCTCCCACTTGTCTAATGTCGGGCACCGGCAGAGTGACCTTCAATGATAGATAGTGTGTGTCTGGCCTCAGAATCGAAACTTACTCCTTTGCAATTTACTGTCCATGTGCATCTCTCTGGAAAATTCCATTGTAGGCGTGCCTTCATTGGTTCTGAAATGTACATAATGCATCGTTATGCTTGTTGATGTCAGTCCCTCTGCAGCACTCCTTAGAGCCTGGGCAGACAGGGCTCTGCTCTGAGCGTACTCTGAATAAACAGATATTGGTTTGTATTCTCTACTGTCTGACCGACTCATCATTTGGTATGGAAGGCTGAGAGGTGGTCTTGTGTGACCCGGGTGACCCGAATCGGGTCATTTCCTTCAGTTGGCGCCCATACAGGGACTACTTCGGGTGAGTGGCCCTTCCCCTTCCGCGGAAGGGGGGGAGGTTGAGGCCATCGTTGGGTCGGACGAACGGATCAGGGATCCCTGCACGAAGAGTTCCTGATACTCGCAGCTGCCCCTTCTGTCCTGCCAGATGGTGCCTCGCCCAGTGGTCATCCCGACTGGAGTCCTGAACGGCGAAACCCTTGGATATGACCATTTGGTCTGAAGAGTCGGCAGTGGAGAATAAATTCGTGTGACCTGCATCTATCAGGTGAGTTGTTTTGGTTCTTCGTGGATATGGTACCATTTTGGTTTGTATTTGGTACGGTCTAAGGACCGTCTTTTGGACAAAGCATCTGCATTTGCTTTGCCAGGCATAAAATAGTGAATTTGTGTTCTTTTGAAAATGCCTGGTGCTAGAAAGTTGTTTTTTTTGTGCTGTAGCTGTTGTTCTGTTGATGCTCGATTGGAAGAATCTCAGCCGGCGCCTCCAGAAGGCACTCCTAATTTTGATATGTATATGAAGCATGGTCTTGGCCCTATTATGTTTAGTACATTATGGCATAAATATACGAGGGACAATGCCGAGTTGCAGTGGCCGTTGACGGGCACGTTTGATGAACAAAAGATTGAGTATTTACAAGAACAGTTGTTCAAGAAACGAAGTAGGCAGTCTATGTTTGATTCCCTCAGAACATGGCAGAAAGTAGCTAGACAGCGGCGATTGAAGGTGCAAAAAGAGGCCCGGAAAGGAAGAATGCAGACATTGACTCAGAAGGCGGTAGCATATGATGGGGAGAAACAGGAAAAGGGTGTTGAATGTGAAGATAGGAGGTTTGGATTATATATTTTTAAATCGTATGTAGTTCAGAAATAAGATGACGCTTCTATGGAAGAATTATTAGATACCCAACCCCCGCCTCCATATGCCCGCAAAGAATATATCCCATTGTTCTGATGCCCTTACAGCCGCCTGTTACAGTTGCTTCCACTGTCTCTATCCCTGCATCTACTACTGTTGTTTCGACGGCTCTGGCTTCGGCTCCTCCTCCTCTTCCTTCTGTTTCTTTGCCATCTGTGGCAACTGTGAATGTTAGAACCCCCGCCGCACCTATTGTCTCAGCTACCCTTTCACCATTTCTTTCCCCCACAACACAGCCCCCAGCGACGATAGTGCC
Source organism: Calotriton arnoldi (assembly GCA_963921515.1). Lineage (NCBI taxonomy): Eukaryota > Metazoa > Chordata > Amphibia > Caudata > Salamandridae > Calotriton > Calotriton arnoldi. Next base: position 341,865 of record CAWUFW010006997.1, on the reverse strand, counting down.
TGTTGCTTCTGTTGCTTCTCCCACTGTGGTTTTTCATCCTCTGACATTAGTAAGTAGTGGGACACTGGTGCGTGGATTTGAGGACAGGGATTGGATGAAATTTAAGGAGCGCATGGGACCGTTAGTGAAATCTGATGTGGGGGATGAAGAAAAAAGGGTAATAGCTAATCAGGCTGCACAGTGGGCCCATAACCCTATTTATAGTGTAGAGGATGTCTGGGCGACTATGAAAGATTTTGAGCCCTTAATACAGCAACATGCCCTTAAACACATGTCTGTTACTTTGATCAGTCTTTGGCAACAGCACTTTGAAGTGGAAGCACCTCAAATTTTATATGATATAAGAGATCGAGTGTATATTAGTGAATTGGGGCTAGAACAAGTTTTTGCTAATGTTACGACAATAATAGCATATAGGGGAATACTACATGAGAAAAGTCCTAGGTCAGTATCTCAGTTTCAGATGAGAGAGGTTCATCCAATATATCACCCCGAGATACCGGAATTGACAGATGGCCGTGGTAATGTTACTCGAGCAGCAGTGGCGGCCAGGTTTCAGGAGCAATGGGTTTATACTCTGTGGAAAGGAAGTTTGTCTCTTAAAACTCATTTACCAGATCCTAGGTAAAATCCTACTGCTTATTATAAAGAACTGACTGAAGCTGCTTCCTCAACGGTGATGACTCTTGCTGATATTGAAATGTTCTTTGGTCTTCTTGTTCCGGTTGATATTTGGAGGCAGGTTCATACTCAAGATCATGCTCCGGAGTTGGGTGGGACTTGGGATCAAATTAAGGCATGGGATCAGGAAAGAAAGCCCGGTGATAAGCCTTGAGTGGAAATTTTTGCGTTGCCAGGCCGCATAATTACGTATATGCATTCTCTTATTCTGCCGAGAAAGGTAGACTGGGATAAATTGTCAGCCTGTCGACAGAAGAAAGATGAGAGTGTGTCTGATTTCTTTACCCGATTTGAAGGTACATTTTTAGATTATAGTGGACAGGATTTGTCTATTGAAGGAGGTGTTCAGTTGTTTGTCAATAGATTTGTTTCTAACTTGCTTCCCAAAATTGCGACTCGATTGCAAGCTTCTGAGAGCACCTGGTCCTTCTCTTCCCCCTCTGTTATTTTGAATATGACACAATATTATGAGCATAGGGATAATGAGGAAAAGGAGAGGACAGAGAAGAGACATACGGATTTAAAGACAAAGGTGTTGTTACAGCAGGCTTTTAGAGGGAATGGGAGAGGACGTGGTGGTTCTGCCTGACAGCTTCCACGCACTAGTAGTCAGCCAACAACTACACCTTTGGGTCCGAATCAGTGTGCGTTTTGTAAAGAGGAGGGGCATTGGCATAGCGAATGTCCTGTGCTTTTGCAGAAGGAAGCTGTCCTGAGAGGACGAGGTTCTCGTGGATGGGGTTGTGGAACAGGAGGTGCTGATAGGGCTCAGAATGCGGTAGCCTCACAGGGTCGTTCTGATAATAATTACTTTGATGACCCTCGTGATGGACAGTATTACCATGATGATTATGACATGGAGGAAGTGACAGGAATGTTTTACAGTTAGGGCAGACAGGGACAGAGTGAGGGGCCAGTTCTGATACCTGTAGACCAGCATGGTCCTTATGTAAGAGCAGAACTACAAGGTTCAACTAAGGAATTTTTGGTGGACACAGGTGCGACAAAAAGTTCTGTTTCTCGAAATATGGTCCCTAGGGCGGCTCTGTCTGGCCATAATAATGTGTTTTTCTGGTGTACCGGTTGTAAGCCCCATTTCAAAACCTCTTGAGTTGACTATTGGTCCTTTCACTCTGGATTCGCCGTTCTTGTTGACATCTAATTGTGGTGAAAATTTGATGGGTTTGAATTTGTTAAAGAAATTGCATGCTGCCATTTATTGTTCCCCGGCAGGTGTCTATATGACAATGGGCCCCAATGTAGCACTTGCTAAACAGTGTTTGTCCAAAGATGCACCTCTTCCTGTTGAATTTGCAGATGTTCCATCTACTTTGTGGGTGACAGGTGATACCGATGTGGGACTGCTGCAGGTACCACCAGTTTCGATACAGCTTAAGGATCGTGCTAATTTGCCTCGTAACCCTCTTTATAGAAATACCACAGGCAGGAGAACGAGCTCTATTGCAAATTATTCAGGATTTGATCAGGAAGAGAGTGGTTGAGGAGACGACAGCCAATACTTGTGATAGTCCTATTCTCCCCATTCTTAAACGGATGCCTTCAGGTGATGATCAAGGAGATGTCTATCGTTTTGTGATTGATTTACGCGAGGCTAATAAAATAGTGATTCCCCAGTTTCCGGTGGTCCCAGACATTACTATTCTTTTGACAATGATTCCCTCTACTGCTAAATTTTCTCTGTCATTGACCTGAAAAATGCTTTCTTTAGTATTCCTATTCATCCGGATAGCAGGTACTTGTTCGGGTTTACACTAGCTGGTAGGAGCTTTAGGTTCTGTCGAGCTCCTCAAGGCTATACTGAAAGTCCAAGTATTTATAGTCAAGCTTTAAAGAGTCAGTTGGATTCCCTATCGCTTCCCTCAGGTAATGTATTAGTGCAGTATGTGGATGACTTATTCATCGCTTCTGACACAGAACAAGGTTGTAAAGACAGTACTGTTAAACTCTTGTTGCATTTGGCCCAACACGGACATAAGGTGTCTCTTTCTAAATTTCAATATTGTCGACAGGAGGTCAACTATTTAGGTCACCTACTGTCAAAGGAGGGTAGGAGATTGACTCCTGAGCGCATCACTACCATTGTTAAAATGCCCATTCCACAAACCCAGAAAGATGTGCACGCTTTTATAGGTATCACTTCCTATTGTTGCCAGTGTATCCCTAACTATTCGTTATTAATCAAACCCTTTCTTGCACTAACCATTAAAGACGTGCATGAACCCCTGCCTTGAACGCCTGAATGTCAGCAGTCTTTTGAGCTATTAAAAACTGCACTTTGTTCAGCTCCAGTACTCGGCCCCCCCGACTATACCAAGTCATTTGTATTGTTCGTCCATGAGATGGCTGGTTGCGCGCTTTATGTTTTAACACAAAAATTTGGAGATAGGCAATGACTGTGTGCTTATTTCTCTGCTGTTCTTGACCCTGTCGCAAGAGCCCTCCCGAGCTGTCTAAGAGTGGTTGCTGCTGTAGCCATTTCTATCAGACAATCGGCTGGACTCGTACTTGATACTGATCTCACGGTCACCAGTGCACGTCTGACTGGCTATGAATTAACTTTGTTTGCCAAACACATCACGATTAAAAGATGTACCACTCTGAATCCAGCCACATTACTGCGCCTCCCTTCTGAGAATGTTGAGATTGATAAACATGATTGTATCTTCCAGACGGAAGAAGAGACGAAGGGACGGGTAGACCTGACTGATGTTCCCTTATCTGACCAACAAGGGGAACTATATGTTGATGGCTCTTGTTTTAAATTACCAGATGGCACTACAACTGCTGCATATGCTATTACTACACTGCGTGCAGTAGTTGAGACATCACGAGTTCCTTACCAATCGGCCCAAGCTGCTGAGCTTGTTGCCTTAATATGAGCTTGCGAATTGAGTGAGGGATTGGTTGTCAATATTTATACTGACAGACAATACGCCTTCGGAGTTGCACATAACTTTGGGCGACTCTGGGCTGAGAGAGGGTTTCTTACTTCACATGGCACCAAGATTCAGTATGAGCACCTCATATTGAGGCTTTTGTCTGCTTTGATACTCCCTAAGAAATTGGCTATGGTGAAGTGTAGTGCCCATCGGAAAATCATTGATGATGTAGGGAGGGGAAATGCTTTTGCAGATCAGACAGCTAAGGAAACAGCCCAGACTAAAATGAAAAGAATGTTTGTAGCAGGCGCCACTAGATGGATGCCTGAAGTTACTATGCTTGAGGATACACTTGAGAATGTGAAAGCGATACAGAGTGAGGCCACAATAGAAGAATTAGCACTGTGGCAAGAAAGTACAGCACAATTAAACAATGAGGGATGTTGGATTGACAAGTCAGGGAAGCAGATATGGATGTTGCCAGATGCACATGTTCTCCCTGTAGTTACGATGGCCCATGGCCCAGCCCATATTAGTGTCAAGGGTATTTGCAAGTTGTTAGACCCTGTATGGCAGAACGATAATATTTCTAAGACAGCAGCCCATTTGGTAAAATATTGTATGGTGTGCATGATGCACAATCCTGGAAAAGGTACCCCTACCCCACCCGATAACTTTGCACCACCCACTTTCCCTTTTGAAGTCCTTCATATGGATTTTATAGAATTGGATCGGTGCAATAATTTGAAGTATGTTTTGGTGGTTGTCTGTGCTTTTAGTAAATGGGTTGAGGCTTATCCCACTAAAGATAATACAGTCGTTACGACTGCAAAGGTACTCCTGAAGGAGTTCTTTCCTCATTTCGGCTTGCCCCATTTGATTTGGAGTGGTAACGGAAGTCATTTTAATGCCAAGGCCATTCAGTTAATTTGTGATGGTTTGCACATAAAGCAGAAGTTTCATGCTGCTAACCACCCGCAGTCAGCAGGTTTGGTTGAGAAGTACAATGGTACTCTCAAACTGAAATTGGCAAAGATTCAGGAGACAACTGGGTTACAGTGGCCAGATGCATTACCATTAGCTCTTTTGTCGACAAGAACAACAGCACATTCTAGTACAGGATTGTCACCGTACGAGGTCGAGTTTGGATGCCCGGCAAATGTCTGGGGTGTCCCGCGACCCTGGCGGTTCTCGGATATTGAATATCCGTTGCTGATTGACTATCTTGCTCAGTTAACTGAAAGTTTGCGATCTATTCACCAACAGGTCCTGGTTACCCTGCCAGCTGCACCAGAGGAGCCCGGACACTGCATTTCGTCCGGTGATTTTGCCCTCGTTCGTAATTTTCAGTGGAAGAAGAGTTTGGAGCCGCGCTGGAAGGGGCCATTCCAAGTCTTGCCGACAACCCACACCGCCATCAAAGTTTCTGGTTGTAAAAACTGGATTCATGCATCACACTGCAAAAGAGTGCCCCTGCCGTTACCCTATGACCAGTGGGTCAAGGAGGGGGTAGCTGACCAGGAGTGTGAACAGATACCTCGCTTTGTTCCATTTAGCGACGCTGTCCTAACATGGACGCAAAATGACAAGGAGAACGACGACATCCTGAATGAGGCTGTTCCAACGGAAATACGGGCTATCCAGGAGCCCCTTTTCACTGATCCCTCTGTGCCTGGAGTCACTAGGTACAATTTGCGCCCTTGGCTAAAGAACGGTGCACAAAAGGAGAAGTCAGATTAGTTAGGGATGGACTGTGTAAGTTAGGGTGTACTTTGCTATAGTACCAACGGAGCTAGTTAAGGCCGAGGTGAGATTTGTGCACTCTTTGAACATTGGACAGGATAGATTAAAAGTATCCCCCTGGGGCTACTTTATCCTGGTCGATGTGGGAACCCGAGCTTAGGACAGAGCAAGCTCCACCGCCGGTGCTCAAGAGCGCCAACGGTTTGATGAACAATAGGAGCCTGTACGAGTGAGGTTCTGACAGACACCGGGAACTTGTATCGTTTTCTAGCTGGCATTTTGGCCCCTTCTCCCTTTGCTTTATCATTTACTATGCATCCCTTTAGCAGGATGGTTGCTGACGAAGAGCAGCCAGTGATTCCCCCTGCTCCTATATGTACATTCTGTTATGTTATGTTATGTTAAATTAGTTTTATACGGCGCACAGCTACCCAACAAGGGTTTCCCAGCGCCAAGCCTGAAAGAGCAGAAAAGAAGAAAAAAAAAAAAAAAAACGGATCATGAATTATTGGTTGAACAACCAGGTTTTTAAAAGTTTGCGAAAATTCATGTATGAAGTTTCATTACGAAGCGCGATGGGAAGAGAATTCCACAGGGATGGGCCAAGGTAAGCAAATGAATGGCCTCCCATTCTTGTAAGTTTAATCTTGGGAACCAAGAATTTTCCCTGAGTGGTCGATCGTAATAGACGAGAAGGTTTGTTAGGGGTGGACTAGGTCTTGCAGGTATTTAGGGGCAGAGCCGACCTTGATTTTATACATGTAATTTAGGGCTTTAAACTTTACACAGTTTTCGATCCTAAGCCAATGTAAATCTCTCAAGACACTAGAAGTGGGAGATGTTTTTGGAGTCCGGCAGAGCAGTCTGGCCGCAGAGTTTTGAACCACCTGAAGCCTCCGCGTAACATCCTTGTTTACCCCCAAATAAAGGATGTTACCGTAGTCCATTCTAGAGGTCACAAGTGCCTGGACTACGGTCTTTTGAGTAGGGGCCGGGAGCATCCAGATGATTTTTTTCAACCATTTTAAAATGGTGAAACAAGTGGCTGCTACCTTCACTGCCTGCTGCTTCATAGATAGTTTGTAATCAATGAGGACTCCCAAATTGCGAACTTGATCAGTGGGTTGGGGTAAAGCACCCATTGCACTCGGCCAATGCTGGGGGCCCCAAAGATTTTTATTTTTTCCCAAAAGTAGGACTTCAGTTTTTTTGCCATTAAGTAAATTAGCTTGCATCCAAGATGCAATATTACTCAAACCGGTTTGAAGAACTGAAGGTCCAGACATCCCTTCCATAGAAAGGGAAAAGATGATTTGGGTGTCGTCCGCGTAAGAGAAAAGGGACAACCCAGCCTCCTCTGCAATTGTCGCCAAAGGTTTTACATACACATTAAACAGAAGAGGACTTAGAATGGAACCTTGGGGTACCCCATAAGAAGAAGAGTAGTTTTTAGAGGTGGCTCTAGATGAAAAGACTTGGAATGTCCGCTTAGCTAAAAAGGATGAAAGCCAGCTGAGTGCTGAACCAGATATGCCAAGAGACTGTAGGGAATTGATTAACATGGTATGAGACACCGTGTCAAATGCGGCGCTTAAATCGAGCAATATAAGAGCCACGGTTTCCCCGGAATCCAAACGCAGTCGTAATATTTCTGATACTCCAAGGAGAGTTGTCTCGGTTGAATAACTGGCTCTAATGCCGGATTGAGAGGGGTGTAAAAAGTTAGCAGATTTGACAAACTGAGTTAATTGCAAGTTTATATGCCTTTCCAGAATTTTAGAATAAATTGGAAGTAGAGAAATAGGCCTAAAATTAGATGGCTGGGTTGGATCAGCATTGGCCTTCTTCAGAAGAGGAAGCACCATAGCATGTTTCCAAGCCAACGGAACAAAGGCCTCTTGAATAGAGGCATTGAGCAGTTGCATATTTAACATCAATGATGGTAGATCCAGCTGCTGCAACACTGAGGCGGGAAGGAGATCGCAAGGGGAGCCGGATTTAATGCTGCCTAAGATCTTTTTAAAGGAATTGATGTCAAATGGCACCCAAGTTTCCAGTTTGGTGTTATACTCCTCCATATGGGCAGACTCAGTAATGGAGAGTGACGGGGCAGGAATCACTGCTGAAAATTGTGCAGTGTGGAATGTATTTGTTCCACTTTATTCACAAAATACTTAGCAAGACTGTTGCATTGTTGTTCATCTAGAATAGGGGGTGTTGACTGTGTGTCAGAGCCAGCTAATTTTTTCACCGTAGTGAACAAGGTACGGGAACAATTCTGCGCATTGGAAATGGTGAGGAAACATAGTCTGCCCTCGCTGATTTACAGAGAGCTTGGTAATAATGTAAAGCTTTCTTATATTTCAGTTTAGAATCCTGCGAGTAGTTTCTCCTCCAATGTCTTTCCAGAGCTTTGCACTTGTTTTTTTCAATTTTTAGTTGCACCGTAAACCAAGGGGCTGGAGGACGGTGACTGTAAGATTTTTTAGTAGACAGTGGGAGACAATGATCAATTGCGTTAGAAATCCAATTATGTATTGTACCCAAAGAGGTAGTTGACATATGATCAATGGTAGGGACACTATTAGAAAGGAGCTTATTAAAAGCTACCATATCTAATTTGCCCCAATTGCGAGATCTTTGCGAAGTACCAGCGGCGGCTGCAATCAGATTCACCGGAAATGTACAGTGAAACTTAACTGCAAAGTGATCTGACCAACATAGAGGAAGAGCGGGACAGCACTGAAGATAAGATAAGTTGGAGAAGATGGGATCCAACAGATGGCCAGCAATGTGCGTCGGGCCAGTATTACAAAGCAAAAAATGTAGTGCTGCAAGATCAGCAATCAGTGTACTGCTGACTGCACATTCAGATTTATCCAGATGTAAATTAAAATCACCCAAAATAGTGAAGTTTGCCGCTTTAAGAAGATATGGAGTGACTAGATCTGGAAGTGAGGAAGCCCAGGAACCTGATGGTCCGGGGTGCCGATAGACGAGAATGCCCGAAAAAGTAAATTGCGGGGTCATCGTGATTTTAAATAGAGCTGCCTCACAACTTAAAAAAGGTAGAATTTCTAACTTGCATTGATAAGATTTATCATAAATTATAGCAATGCCTCCACCCTTGCCAGGATCTCTATCTCTTCTAACTATAGCATAGTTAGGTGGTAAAGCCGAAGCTACATCAGGTCCTGAACTTGTATGTAGCCACGTTTCGGTTAGGAAGATGGCATCTGGATGTTCACTATTTAAAAGATCAAAGATGTCCATCTTATGTTTGGGAAGGGAGCGACAATTGATATTCCAGAATATAAAGACCTTGTTAGGAGAATTACTGCCCAGCGAGGAAATATTAGCTTTTGGAAGCGGGGCAGAATTCAGAGTTACGCTGCTCTGTTCATTAGAGAGTGTTGTACAAAAGTTGAAGTTACAGCACGGGCAGATAAAAGCGTTATCTAAAGGAAAACATATATTACAATCAGGATGGGCGGTAAAACGGTATTTCAACAGCTGTTTAGTGGAATATCGTATTGTTATTGGAGTGACGAAACTTTTGGCCAGAATTAGTGGCCCCTGGTCCCGTCTGGGCGCGGACAAGCGCAGACGGGCTTGCCTTTGGCGCGCCGGCGGCGCGTCCGCTGCGCGTACTCATCATGGAATTGTTTCAGTATCGTGGTGTCGGAAAACTAGACCGCTCACCAGCGGAAGTGGGAATAATGGCCTAACCGGAAGCGTGTGAATAATCACCCTGCCCTCTGCACAAACGGCACTCAGCAGCAGCGGACCAGGGCGTAATCGATTGACGATGCAAGAGAGCAATGAACAATGTGCAAATGGCAGCAGGTATTAAAACACAATGACAGTAGTTTTAAAATATTAAAAACAGCAAGATAAAAACCACACAGAAATGCGAGTGCTAAGGTCCTAAGCAATCTCAGAGGCTAAACAACAGGAAAATTAAAAAGCATTAGCAGCAAGAGGACAGTCAGCAGGGCTTACTCTATCCACTGTGCGTTCGCTTCATGGAGCCTTTTAAGTATCGTGGTGTCGGAAAACTAGACCGCTCACCAGCGGAAGTGGGAATAATGGCCTAACCGGAAGCGTGTGAATAATCACCCCGCCCTCCGCACAAACGGCACTCAGCCGCGGCGGACCAGGGCGTAATCGATTGACGATGCAAGAGAGCAATGAACAATGTGCAAATGGCAGCAGGTATTAAAACACAATGACAGCAGTTTTAAAATATTAAAAACAGCAAGATAAAAACCACACAGAAATGCGAGTGCTAAGGTCCTAAGAAATCTCAGCGGCTAAACAACAGGAAAATTAAAAAGCATTAGCAGCAAGAGGACAGTCAGCAGGGCTTACTCTATCCCTATTCTGGTCTACAAAAAGAAAAATATTGTGTATTGTTCTTGTGGTATTATTGCTATTGATTGTGGGTGGGGTGTCCTGGGTTTTGGAATGTGATCAGGATGCACCGTCATGTACTAAACATAAGGTTGTTTCTAAAATGCGCACCAAAAGGACAGCCCCGAGTAATGTCTTTCTAGACACACATAAAAGATTTTTTGGAGAAGGTACAGCTTGTTATCCCGCTGAATCTGTTACAAGTTTATGGGCTGCTTACCCATTGTCGCTGGTCAATTATACGTATACCCGCCCAGCCCAATTCATAGAGGTAAGGGGTGAGTTTGGAATGGGGTATCCTGGTCCTTGTCTATATTATAGGAAGCCACGAGGAAAGGGATATCCGGGTTGTGACAATAATACTTATTGTGATAATTTGTATATGAAAGAGCAGAACATTACCTTAATGGGCTGGCATTACCAAGATTTAATGGTTACCCGAGAAGCTGGATAGTATCCCGCATGTTGTCCGATAGTAAACAGTACTGATGCATTCTTGTATGTCAATTGCTCTGGAATAATATTGTTCAAAAATACGATGTCTCTAGTGAATAAGAAGGATCCGAGTACGGTAGGGATGAATACCAGATATGCCCCTGTAGATTATCAAGGTCCACTTTATGCACACCCGGGATTTTATTTTTTGTCTAATGGTACTTATTCAAATGTTCATAATGGTATAGATGATGTTGCTTTAGGGATGGTGCTCCCTTTAGGTGTGCCTTGTAAGTACAGTAAGCCAAATATACGGTGGGTAAAAAGAACGTTGACAGCAGAGTTCTGTGATGGAGTGACAGATTTAGAAGTCAATAATTATAGTAATGGTATCATCTTTGGGTATATTCTGTCCTCCATTATTACCTTTGGTGGTACTGCTATGGCCAGAGGTGAAAGAGCTAGAGAATATTTTGGATGTAAGCTACAGATACTTTTGAACTCCACAGTAGCAGCTCTGTGTGACATCACCACCCAATTAGAAAATATGCGAATATACTCTGAGCAGACCAGATATGCTGTTGATTTCATCTTAGCCAAGAGCGGTGGTGTGTGTGCAGTAGTAGGAGACCAGTGTGTAGTCGGAATAACCAATATGGAAAAAAATATTACCCAACACATTTTAGATATTCTAGAAACGTGAAAGGAATGGAGAGTGGGAACTGGAGTTGGTCATTGTTCGGTGGATGGGATTGGATCCTTGAAAAGGTGATCTATTTCATTGTGATTTTGGTTTCTTGCTGTGTTTTAGTCCAGTGCCTTCCCTTATGTTGCTCTTATTGCACCACTCTCCTTTCGCCTAAAAGAATATCAATTCATGAAACTAATGCAACAATCATGCTTCAGAAAGAGCTCGAAGACCGTATGCAGATAGACAAGGGTATTTTAGAGATCTCTTCCCTCCTTACCGTTTCCCTTACTGAAGCTGAGAATATGGAGTGCTCCTAAAAATGTATTCATGATTTGTTGAATTATATGTTTTTCTCATTATTATATCAAAATTGCTTAGCTCATGCTAAAAGGAGGGTCTGTTACAATAAAATTATGTTTTCGCATGGTTTTATGTAAGTTAGCATTCGCGGCGCCATTTTGTGTATAGGCGCCATTTTGGTATTGTGATCGAAACAAATTTTTTGCTATTCCCGAGAAACGGCCTTCTCTAGGTTATGTTTCTTCGGAGCTGAGTTCTGCCACACTAATGAATGCACTGTTCTTATTAGCGCATACCTTTCTTCTTAGATGTAGGCCTTCTCCCACTTGTCTAGTGGCGGGCACAGGCAGAGTGACCTTGAATGATAGATAGTGTGTGCCCGGCCTCAGAATCGAAACTTACTCCATTGTAATTTAGTGTCCAGCCTCATCTCTCTGGAAAATTCCATTGTAGGCATGCCTTCATTGGTTCTGAAATGTACATAATGTATTGTTATGCTTGTTGATGTCAGTCCCTCTGCAGCACTCCTTAGAGACAGGGCTCCGCTCTTAGCGTTCGCTGAATAAACAGATATTGGTTTGTATTCTCTACTGTCTGACCGACTCTTCATTTGGTTTGGAAGGCTGAGAGGTGGTCTTGTGTGACCCGGGTGACCCGAATCGGGTCATTTCCTTCACTATCGGGTATTGTTAAGGCATGCACTTGAGAAATACCTTGTCCATCATTGTATAATGGAACTATCGGCCCAATAGCTACTGGAACCGACAAAACTTCTGGTTTCAGATTCATTTGTGTTATTTTTCGCACCAGATCTTCTTTAACTGAATTTTGGCTCTGACCCATATTTACTGTATTTCTCTCTTGAGAGGCTTCTATCTGAATCAATGGAGCACTTGGTAAAGAATTTATCGCTATCCTTGTTCTACTTGATATGGAGGAGGTCTATTCATTAATAATTCATTTAAAAATTCCTCATCTATGTCATCAGTACCTTCAATAAAATCAGTACTTTTAGACTTTTGTTCCTCAACGTTCTTTTTTTTCTCTTTACATTTTTCTCCTTCTTTAGTCTCGGCTACCATAACGGGAAACATTCTTGCTCCTTCTGCTACGTCCCTTCTCCACATTTTCATTTGCGCATCCCACTTTGCTTCTGAATATCTACTCACAGTATTCTTGTATTTGTTCTGATTCCTATTTCTTTCTCTTTTGTATGCTTCATATTCCCATTCTTCGAGAGCTTCCTACTGCATAGGTCTAGGAGTAGGTCTCAAATCATTCATTTCTCTCCTTAGATTTTCTAAGATCCTAGTATTAAAAGTACCATTTTCTGGAAATGCTAAAACACCATCTTGCTCAGTGTATTTCATCCAATTTTCTAACCAAGTACACGGATGATAACCCCTTTCTAATGACATAAAAGAAGCGGGTGTTCCTTCAGGAGGTACAGCAATTCCTTCTCTAATGGGTATAGGCTCATCTTTACTAAATAGAGTTTTCAGCATTTTTAGTAACTTCATGATTATTCTACACTAACACTAAACTATATAAGTAATTCTTTTTCCCTATTAATGTTTTTCTACTACCAACCAGAATCAACCACACTGCCCAATCCCAGCGCGGTTCACACCAAACAACCAATACCAAAGTGGCACTTTTGTGACGATTTCACATCAACTGACCAATACCAGCGCAGCACTTTTGTGTCGTCAATATAACTCCTGCGACTGACCTTTACAAAATCAGCATCAGCGGTTCTTCAAAGACTTTAACAAGTTAAACTACATAAAAACCAGCTTGTCTGCTCCACTAAAAGAAATAAATAGATAGAAACATATATTCTGAGATTTCCTTTCGGTTCCAGCAAAATCTCGACCAGCTCGATTTTACCCTCACTCAAGTGAAAACTTTCAAAACTTCTCCAGATGCGCTTTCCGAAGGTACCCAAATAAATCTCCACTATTCTTACTTCAAGATTCCCTGTGCAATACCGACAATACAACTATTTCTCAAGACTGCATCAACAGCAGACAACACACTTCCCTTAGTGTATGCCACACTAAGACTACCCATGGGCTTATCCCGGGATCTTAGGCCTACAATGGACCTGTTACTTCTTCCATTAAGGTCAAGGACGGACCACAACATATAACAGAAAGGTACTTAGTCAATAAACGTCTGTCCCTACAAATTCCGTCTTCTTCACTACCCAGTATGATTAGTCTAAACAAACCATCCGATGCAACTACCAGAAACTGATGCAGCGGAGGCAGTGTAAATTCTCTATAACCATATATAATATCACTAATTCATTTATACTGGATTTTTATAACTATGTGTTCGGGCCCATAAGAACACAAGGATCTCTTACAATTATCGGGTCCTCCGATGGACCTTTAAGTAGAGCTAATAGGGACTCGATAATGAAAAGACGGATGATATTCCCTTAATGAGGACCTATGATGAAGGAAATACCTAACTAACAATCATAGTCACAAAATGCAATATGTAAAAAAAAAACTCACCAATAAATGACAAACTCTGACAACTTATCAAGTGACTTTTATCTAAATATTTCAGAATATAATTGGTCAATACATGAATACAATAAGAAACATTATAAGATACTTCATTAGAACAATGTTACAGGTAAGGTCACAAGTAAGAGAAATACAGCTTATAATTAATTCATCACATTATCAATCACAGGCATGAGTGGAGAGAGAAAGAGACAAAAGAAAACAGTTCATTGCAAATATCAATATGCAATTCGATTTTCATATGAACCTAGAGAACTAATGCACAACGTGCAATAGTGAAGAAGAGCTAACCTTTCGGCCGAAAATGTATAGCTTAAGGCAACATCACCAGCCGATGAAGTGCAAAGTAATCAGGACAGACTCAGTCAGGTTTGCAAGACAGTAGCCAGCCAGAGTAGCGCAGAGAAAAAGCAGCAAGGTTCTCCTCATAGAAAGAGCTACTCTCAATATTTCTTTCACACACTAGTAATTATACCCTAAATGTTAAATGTCCAACTCCCCTAAAGTTACAATTCACAAACTCTTCACAATCTTATTGGCTTTCAAAGTAAGGTAATCATCATCCCATTCAGTTCGTCTAAGACTTTTAGAAGCAGTCCATTGTTAATACGAAAGATGTCATCCTTCTGTGGAAGCAGGAAAAGAATCTTGCAACTTTATCCACATCCTCATGCACGTTTCACATTAGCTTGCAACATTTGTCAACAAGTCATTCATAAAGGAATAAATATTTAGCACAGAAAGGAAATTTCTAGGGATTACTTTGTGCACAGCTAAACAAACTAAACAGCATTTCAGAACTAGTGAAGGACAAAATACATTTCTTTTGCGGCCTGCATTTTAAGAAAGGAAAATAATTATTTTCAGCAGAGATTTGAGGCCTTCATAGAAAATCATAAACTGTGAACCGACAGTTTTCCTGGGGAATAAAACACACTTCATTATAAAGAAATATAAAGAAAATACATAATGAATTTGTTAAAAGTGAGGATTCATTATTCTGACTAAACTCATAAGCATAATACAATTAAGCTAATTAATAATTATTATGTCTCTCTTGTGTTGTAAAGGAAAAGATAAAGTATTTTACTCATGAAACATTTTCCATAAGTGTTCTAGTTATTATTTTCGTAATTCTACATGAAAGCTTTTATAATGTAACGTTTCATTTTCGGTGTCTTCTCTCATAATGCTCAAAAGGTTTACAGGTTATTCGTTTTTCACACCATTAGTCATTGGTTTTCGTTAATAACACGAACATGAGCAAATTTGATCAAGCAGGATTATTTCGCAAAAATCATGCTTCATCACCAATGACTCAACAACTCTGCACCTCCTCCAGGAACCAAAGCCTCACTTGCTTCAGTGACGCCTCACCTCCAGCTCACGTGTTTCAATGGGCTGGCCATCTACTGCCTCTGCCGTAAACCTTACAATACTGCTTACCCCATCCCCCATCCCCCAATAGAAGGTTCCATATGTTTCCCCAATGTTTGAGCGGCCTCACTGTTGCAGGCTGCAGAAGAATTCACTAAATTGTTGTATTGATTTGTTTTCACTATGGCCCTATTGTTCTGGCTGGGAGGTTGTGACCGCCTGTTCCCCTTTTCGTTCACGCCTTAAGGCTAGGTAGAGAGGGAGAATGATGTGGGGTGTTTGGGGTTTGAGATCAGACCCCTTCTTATACTCATCATGTACCAAATTAAGCATGGCCGGCAAACCTAAATATACCTTTCTCACCTGGAACATCCGAGGTATGAATAACCCTTCCAAACGTTTTAAAATTAACTCGCTTTTACAACGATCTAAAGTTCATGTCACCTTCCTTCTAGAGTTCCATATTGACCGAGCAGTGGGCCTCTGCCTGCAGAGGCATTGGAGGGGCTAAGTCTTTTGCACAAACTTCTATACTCCAGAGGGTGCTCATTTGGATCTGAGCAGGGGTCCCAGTCCAGAATTCAATCATAGATCCCGAGGGCAGATATGTACTTCTTGAAGGGGAAATTAGATGGTAACAAGGTGGTTTGAGGTAGTATGTATGCCCCCAAACACGGCAATCCACCTTCCTGGTCCAACTGTCATTGTGTCTGGCAGATTGGGCCAGCACTCCTTGGCTCCTTGGAGATGACTTTAGCAGTCTGTCGAATGTGACACTCGGCAGATCCCATCCCTCTCTTCGAGTGCATAGTCTATTACAAATGCAGCCTCATTATCCCAATGGCTGCACCACTGGTTCCTGTCCCACATCTGCGTACACTGCAATCAGGGCTCTCGTCTTTGCACCTTCTACACCCCAACACATGACTTGTATGTGCGCCTGGACAGGATGCTCTGCCCTTCTAGCATGCCTCCAATGGTCAATGACCGACTATATGGGGAGAGTAATCTCCAACCATAACCCAAAGGTGTTAAGCCTAGTTTAGGGGAGAGCCCTTACGCTACTTCCTATGTGGCAATTCAAGCCAATTGTATTTAGGTGGCTACCAGCAAGTTTCTTGAGTCTGATTTAACACAGATTGAACTTGAATTGATAGACACAGAATGCAGGGGGGTTTCTGACCCCTCTGCTAGATCAACTTTATGTGTTCTCCACAATGAGGAAGCACGTTTACATGAAAATCTCTCCTGTCTAGATTGGACAGCATACACAGCCCATACACATGCTGAGGCAGATAAATCCCGCCATCTCCTCACCTGGCTTCTGTCATCGGAATCCAGATGCCCCATCACCACATTCCGTGACAAGGTAGGTTTCCTGTTTTATTTACAACAAGCCCTTTTTTAAGACTCTGTTTTGCTTCTATAGCACCCTTTGCAGTGCTGTCCCTCACAATTTTGTTACTTGCTGTCAATGAGTTCCTGGACAGTTTAGATCTACCTTGAGTTGAGGGGGCCATTCAGGAGGAGCTGGAGTCCCGGGGACTTCCCTGCGGCCTTTGGTCATCCGCATCCTCCATCAGAGGGATTGAGATACCAATCTTTGAGCAGAGCACTTACAGAAAGACTTGACAAAAGATAATCATTGTCTTATGCTATTCCCTAACTACATCTTGCTATCCAGCGTCAATGAGTGTTGTTTTTGGAAGCTAAGTTCAAACTGAAAGACTTGGGCATTCAATACTTCTTGCTCTTCCTCGCCCGTTTAAAGATCATGTACAATGGCAAAATGGTCTTCTTTACTTCCCCCAATCTGCCTGGGACTTGGCAGACACCCATGGCTCAACTACTCACTACACTGGTAGAACTCTTTCAGGACTCACAGGAGAGGGGCCCACTACTCAGCTTACTAAAAGAACCCTCCTTTGTCCCTATCCTAAAACCACAGATGGAACCAGTCAAGGCTTCCTTTTATAGACCAATTGTCAACTTCAACTCTGATTACAAGATCCTCAGCAAGATCCTAGCTGACTGGTTGCAAGGAGTCCTGGTACAACTGATCCACCCTGATCAGAATGGCTTTGTTGCTGGCCGTAGGACCTCCAGTAATATCCTTAGACTCCACAGACTTGTGGATTCTACCCCAAGGCTATGGCCAGAGGCGGGAACCCTAATTTTAGATCTGGAGAAAGTATGTGATACGTTTAATTGGAGTTTTGAACCCGCTTTCTACACTTGCTTTATACAGACCCTGTGTCAAGGGTACTACTGGGGGCCTGCATATCCAAATTGTTCACAGTCGGTAGGGGTACTAGACAGGACTGCCCCCTCATGCCTCTCCTTTTTGTCTTAGCCATGGAGTTGTTGGCAATCCAAGAGAGGCTGGTGGGTTGGGCATTGGGGTTCCTCTTCCTCCCGGGTGGGGTCTTTGTGATTTCATTTTGCTTGGATGATGTCTCCTCTATTTGAGAGACCGGCAGCGCCCAGATGAGATTGCTCACAGACTAGACTGATTCAGACAAGCCTCTGGACTCCAAGTTAATAGAGGAAAAACTCACCTATTCCCCCTACCCCATGATGCCCTCCCTTTAACAGGCTCGCTGAGAGATAACACCCTATTATGGGAGGACATCACAATTTGATATTTAGGAATCAATAAATACCATGATAAACTGGAGCTCTGCAAAAGGAACCTGGGGATGTGTGTCTTCTCTCTCAGAACCCAGATATACTTCTGGCGTACAGTTCCACTTTCAGTCATGGGGCGTGTTGCCTTCTCAAAGATGGTGGCACTCCCAAGACTCAAATACTATATGCCAACCACTCCATTTACTTGCTGATTTTTTAGGGACCTGGACACACTTCTATGGGACTGATATGGCCTGGCGGCCACAGAAGGGTGGCACTTCCCACACTCAGTGTTTCCCAGTGGTTCAGCGAGGACTGGCGACCCCCAACTTTAAGGCTTATTGCTTAGCAGGCCAACTGCAGTGGTTGGCCAGATGGCTTTCTGGGATGGCACTGGAGGAAACAATGGGAGTGGATAGACTACTCAGGATCTCTGAAATACTACAATTAGTTCTCCCTGGACCCCGATCGGTACGTGTCTCATATAAGTGGCCTTGTGATGCCTGGCATGGCTCTGTATTGTTGCTCAAAACCCATTCACCTATGCTCCAAGCATTCCTCTCCTAGTCCTTTCAACACCGCACCTGCTCCTTGACCAGAAGCACCTCATGTGTTGGGGACAGCGGGATTGGGCACACTAGGGGGCATATTTACAAGTCCCTTGCACCACCGGAGCATCATTTTGTTTGCTGCTCCGGTGGCGCAGTGTACTGGCCCATATTTACCAGGCCAGGCAAAGCCACCCTACGTGGATTTTCATGGCCTTGTAAATATGGCCCCCTTTCCCGCATTACTCTGCGTGAAAGGGGCGTTACATGGGTGTTGCTGTGGCTGTTCCCACGCAACACCCATGGATCTGATGCATTCCCAGGTTTACAAGGTTTCATTAACCTGGGAATGCGTCAGATTCTAACGCCTTCCCAAGGGAGGCATAAAAGTGGCACAACGAGGGGAAATACCTTCATTTCCCCTAGTTTTTTCCTCTTTCTATATGTGCTACATTCTGCAGCACACATAGAAGGAGGAAAACGTCATCAATTATTGTTTTTGTGCAGGAAGGTGTCCCCAGCAGGCCATGATCCCTGTGTTATTGCCCATTCCCAATGGGTCGCAAATTGCGACATGCCTCATAAATATTGATGAGGTCGGTCCCTTGCGTCCCATTTGGGAATCGCTAATGTGTCTGAGACACATTTGTACATTTCATTTTGCAAGTCTCTAATTGCGAATCGCACAAAACTCGCAATTAGAGACTCGCAAAATGAAAAGTTCGTACAACTGGCCCCATATTATTCTACTAATATTTGGTTTCACTGCCACCGCTACAACTTCATGTTTATAGCTATTTATATTTAGTTTATTACACAAATGCACACATGTATTGATCCCTTCAATTTGCACATCATTTGACAATTCCACAGAAAGTTAGACATCGAGCTCTCCTGAGTAGCTTGTTCCCATCACTCCATTCTTACCATTTCCCTCTGACTGTATTGACCCGTTCCCCAAATTTGGGATCTTAGTGCATTTATTATGTTACGGTATCCTCAATCAATGCACCACCCATATTTAGTCCTTTCTATCCAGGAGCAGGTCCTCGTGCCAGCCCCACCTGCAACAGTTCTCCAGGCTAGGTTGTCCGCAGCCCGCTACCCACAGCTGCCTGTCTACCTACTTCCCTCTGTTTGTGCCTTATCTGCTCGTTTCGTGCTCTGCTTTGCCTTTTCTGCTCATTTTTCTGCCCTCTGCTCTGCCTTTTTCTGCTAGTTTTTCTGTCCTCCGTTTTGCCTATCCTGCCAATTTTCTGCCCTCTTCTGCTCTGTTTTGCCTTTTCTGCTTGTTTTTCTGCCCTCTGTTTTGCCTTTTTCTGCTTGTTTTATCTGCCCTTTGTTTTGCCTTTTCTGCTTGTTTTTCTGCTCTCTGTTTTGCCCTTTCTGCTCTGTTTTGCCTTTTCAGCTCATTTTTCTGCCCTCTGTTTTGCCTTTTCTGCTCGTTTTTCTGCCCTCTGTTTTGCCTTTTTTGCTCGCTTGTTTTTCTGCCCTCTGTTTTGCCCTTTTCTGCTAGTTTCTTCCCTCTTCCTGCCAATTTCTCAAGACCTGGCTTTTCGAAAGAGTCCTCGCACCCCAGCGCCCAGATACCCCCAGGGGTGACAGTGCCGGGCTCTAGAAATGCTGATTGATTGATTGATCTAGTCTTGCTATAATAAGTCTGTGCACCAACTTTAAAACTCAATGAAAAATGTGTCCAAAAATATGTTTGTAAATTTTATGTGAAAATATGAAAATTGAAATTAGATGTTGCATTTATGGATTTTAGCTGCGCCTTCAATCGCATTGATCGATCAAAACTTTGGCAAAAATTAAAAGCTTTGGATATCCCAGATCATATATTACAAGGCTTAATCAATTTGAACTCGGATATATGGTATGGGAGCTGCTAAAGGCAGAAGATTAAAAGTTGAAAACTGCCTATCAGATCTGGGAAGTATACTTGCCTGCACCAGACTTAGAGACTACCTGGCAAGTATCTTTGAGACTTCTTTATGCCAGTTAAACCCTGCCCTCTAAAGAAAAACCACTTCTATACCCTGAACAGGGATCTACTAGACCCGAAGAAATTAGTCAAACTTGTGATGGATCAAAGTCCCCACTGCAGAAGATGTGTGCAGGTTGGCGCTGATGATGAACATATGTTGGCAACCTGCCCATCACTCAAGCAGTATTGAGATTACATGAGTACTATTGTATCCAAAATCCTGACAGTAGAAGTCAACGTAAGCTGTAACTCAATTCTTGCTTGCATGGATATCAATTGAACTCCTATATAGAACCCTCACAGAGATGCCTTCTATTCTATATGGTTCTTTTGGCCAGAATAGAAATAAGCATACATTGGCTTCATCCAAAGCCACCTTCAATTAATAAGTGGCTAAAGCTGAAAGATTGCATCATAAAACAGATGTCGGCTGTCATAGCAGCAACAAAAGCAGTACATATTAAGGGCCATATTACGAGTTCAGCAGTCCATAGTACTGCCAAAACTGTAGTGGCGGTCCGACCATCGCCACACTGCGGGCCGGCCCACAGTATTATGAGTGTGGCGGTCCGACCACCCCAGGACCATTGCAACCGCCGGGGATCAAGGATTCCGCTGCAGTCACACAGCGGTCAGGAGCACTAATATGCTGGTGGCACCACCAAGTATATTAAGAGTTGCCTGTCCACTGCCCTTTTCATGGTGGTGAGCCCGCAATGAAAAGGGTGGCGGAGAGGCAACAGGGCCCCCTGCTGTCGTGTAGTTCCTATAAATATCCTATATAGGACCTGCACGTTTAGACAACATACACTGTAGGGTTGGTGTCCGGACTGGTTCTAGACACCCCCACCGGGTATGTTAGCCTGTGTACCAGCTAGCTAACAGTGCCACTAGAAACGCCTCTTACCAAAGGAGAGAATAGTTCTTGGCAACTATCGATCATGACAACCCTGATCCCTCAGGATCGTGGAAACAGTGCAATATTTTTCGCTCAGTCACTCGTGCTCACTTTGTCTCAGAGAGATACACAGAATAAACAGTGGGGACATTTTTCAATAAGCATTATTGAACCAGTGTCATTTTAGTGTAAAATAGGTGTGCTGAAACAACCATTAGACAGAAACAGATATAAATGATTAGAAGCACTAACAGAGTAAAAGGATGGTAGATTTCTACCATTGTGCTAAAACAATGAATACAGGCAAGTATATAAAATACATGACAGTAATAAATGCGTACTCCTGCGATGCGACCCTAACTAGATGTACCTAAGTGTACCTAGCATGTATGTAGGTGTAAAGCCAAGAATCCCTCTAGGATAAAGTCAACCCCATTACCTGAAATGAGAGACTGTGGGACCCCGCCTTGGTCTCGAGATGGACACCCCCTCAAGGGATGTCAGACCACTGCGGCCTGGAGTGTCTGTGTGCAGGAACCTCAGTGTCTCGCAGCAGTGTGTCAGCATGGAAGTCCTTTTCTGCTCTGACTATCTCAGCAAGATATGGTGTTTATATACCCAAAGTGGCACCCTCGGGGGTTCTACCTTGCTGTGTCATGTAAGACTTAGGATTAACCCTGGGCGTAGTTCGCGTAGTCGCGCTACGCGAAGCTACGCGAAGACGTCGGAGCGCTACGTGAGCTACGCGTAGCTGGTTGTCGCGCCCGTTCACGATGCGTTTTTCTTCTTCGGGAACGCGTTGTGCGTGTTCGGGACGCTGTTTGCGTGCTCGGGGGATAATATCTCGCGAACTTACCCATGCGGTCGCCTATGGGCGCGGCCATTTTGTTTTTCACTTGTCCCGCCCGTTCGCGATCCCTTATTTCCTGTTCCGGGTCGCGTATAGCGTGCTCGCGATGCGCATTTCATGTTCGGGAATACGTTGTACGTGTTCGCGACGTTTTTTGCGTGCTCGGGGAGAAATATCGCGCGAACTTACCCACGCGGTCGCGATGGGCGCGGCCATCTTGTTTTTCACTCTATGCTATGGTTCTGGGCCTGCTTTTCTATCCTCCCTCAATCTTTGCAATCCTTAGTTTTTTACACTGTTTTTCAATTTTTCTTTATTTCTTATCTATCTCTCTCTCTGCCTAAGTCTATATTTTGCATTTTTTTCTACTTTTTACTGTGTTTTTTTTAACTTTTCGACTGTTTTATATAACTTTCTTCTTTAAGCTTCTACTTCTTCCCCTAACTTTATTTTTACCTTCTAATTTTTCTTTTCCGCCTCCACCCACCCCAGAACCATGGCGAAGGGTAGCAGCAGCAGCAACGGCTCGAAGGGCAAGGCGCGTGCGCCCAAGAGCCGCCTGCCTTGCGGCAGACTGCGCCCTGCAGGGGTGCAAGCCCGCCAGCTTTTTAGTGAGGCGGAGGTGGCCGCCCTTGTTTTTTTTGTTCAGCGCCACCTCCCCTTGACCTTGGCAGCAGGCGGCAGGCCAGGCTCCGGGTACCCTACCCAGGAGCGTCACCGCCGATGGGCGAAGGTGCGCCGGTCAGTGTTTCGCTGCTCAGTGGTCCGGCGCACCCATAACCAGCTGGCACACCGGTGGTCAGACATCCTGGACCGGGAGCAGGACCTGTTGGACCTGCTAGGTGTCGAGGTCGTGGGGCTTGGTGAGTAGCTAATATATATAGTAGTATAAGTATTGTGATTTGTGTTTAAATTTTTTACAACTAACAAGAATACTGCTGCTTACATTGCAGGTAAATTACGTTTCAAAATCTTCTGTGATTGTAGGACACAGGTGCTGGGCGCTACTCTTACTTGTTTGCAACTTTGCGCTCGCTTGTCCTTATTATTATGTAAGAGTTTACTTTAGAGAACTTCAGTTAGATAATGCTATTGCTAGAGAGACTCTAGTCCTTCCTTTGTCCTCCTGTCAAATAGTGGTGGATGGATTGATACTAGGTTTAGTTACTATTAGTTGATAATTTTTGAGCGGTCTGCGTGACGCATCCTCTGTCACTGAGTGCTGCTTACCCCAGTCCTTAGTAGAACCTTTTGTAGTTTGTTTAGTGAGTGGTAAGCTTAGCAGTGTCAGTCAGCTGCAGAACATCAGACGCAACCAACCAACAATTTGGTGTATGCATTATGCACCAATTTATGCATGTGTCCTCCTTCTCATCTATGCATTTTTGAGGGCTAAAAAAAATGGAAATGCAGACTTAATGAACAATTGGCCCGCCTGGAATAGGTGGGCTAGGTCAGGTGGTACTTAGGCTTAGTTAGTGTTCTGGATTTTATTTGAATCAATGAGAATGGAACACTGAATTAGTGTTCCTAAATAAGTAGACTGTCCGTAAATCCCGCAAGCCAGTAGTCGATCGGATTAGATAGGTCAATTTTATTGCAATTTTTGTTTCCTAAAACGTTTTTGGAGCGTTTTTTTAGATAATTTATTTGTTTCACAGCAATCATTAATGTTTGTGTCTTTCTTTATTATATCTTACATGATCACTGATCTGCAGCACCCAGGGGCAAGAAGACGGGGTCCGAGTCGGCGGGACAACCACCGGAGGACCGCTCCTCTACCGAGGGCCCTGCTGCTGGTCCCAGTAAGTCCTCCAGTGGTTAATATTAACAATTATATTGCCCTAACTTTTACAGCACCTTATTTTTTCAGAACTATTAATTCTGGTTCCACTCCCTAATTCTATTTTTTACAAAAGATTCTTTGATCTTGACTTGACTATCTGTTTCTAAATTCTGGTTATCCCTGCCTCTAAGTTCTAACTGCCTCTGCTATGAATGTCTGTACTACTACTATTAGTCTGTCGCTAAGCTTGCCCAGTTTGCATTGCCACTCTTTATTTTACGGTTTTGAATAAAACTCAGATTGACCAATAGCTCTAGCCACTGAGTCCAGTCCTTTCGGTTGTCCTCTTCTAGGCTTCTTAATCTTGAGGCTTTGACAATTACCACAAACAAAATGCCCAACCAGATATTTGACTATTTTTGATAGGATATAGTACATACTACTACTGATGTGGGGATTCTGCACAGCCCCATGCAGAACTATGCACAAGGAAATAGGATGTTGGTGATGGGAGTTTGGAACTTGGACGTTCCTCACACCTCAGTCAGAAGTGAACCCACAATCCACTGAACGACTAGCTATAGTGTCTCATTAGGTCCCCGAACCCCCACCCGAAGATACCCAATGATTACACAACCCAGAACAGATAACACCCTTTCGCTCACTCACTCGTGTAAGTCCACCACCACCACCACACCAAATACCACAGAGTCTATGTGTAAGTTCAAAAGGTTTATTTTCAACTAACAAGCTCTGTATGTTGTTCTATAAAATTCAGTGTACTCCAGCCAGCTCCAACAGCAAAATGCATAAGATTAAAACAATAAACATTGTTACAACAAGTGCATGATGATAGAAGACAAAAGATCTGTGCGAATTCTGGGAGACTCCTCACCGTAGAACGTAGAATTACTGGTTACATGCATCATTCATAAGCTCTGCAAATCTCTGGTTCGTAGAAGGGAATCTTCTGCCTGAGAAAAATGGTGCACGTTAGATAGTATAATGCAAGCATTTCTCAGTCCTGCCAAAAAAGTGTAACATGTTACTTATGGCTAAGCAATACGGACTAACCGAACTCCATAACAAAGTGGCTTGTTTTTCGACCTCTTGTACGCAACGCTCAGACAGTAGCTGTATGTGCTCATGTGGGCTCAAAAAGGCGTCTTACTGTTACTGCACAACAAGCTGCGAGGTAACATGCGCAAAAGACATGAAGCGAAAAATGGTTGCATGGCTCAGGCTAACTTTGCAAAGAGTAGAGTATAGTATAATAATGACCCTAGGGACCATAACACTACTAGTGTCTACTGACTCTACTCTAGTACCCGATTTGGACTAGTGAATGTGATGTATAATATGTATGTATTAACTTTTTTTTCCAATCTTGCTAGTGAAAACGAATAAATAGGGGGAGGTGTACAGGCATCTAAAAATGTGTCATGTTTTTATCTAGGCGTACTAGCGACCACCAGTGCCGGCGGGGCCAGCGGCGATTCGACCATTCCAGAGGGGGCAGGAGATGCGGCACCTGCAGGAGCTACAGGGGGTGAGCCAGCAGCAGTGGCGGGCGGTGGTAAGTTATATTCATTACTTATTGACATTGCACTAGCTGGAAGGGTGTTGACTTCACTCACTGTACTGTTGTTGAGACTTATTAGGTATGAAGTTGTAGTGAACATTATACAACGGTTGAAGAAGACACCCTTTACTTAGCATTAGCAATGCAGTAGCAATAGCATTACCAGCGTGACTTGATTAACCAATGGCCTCTTCTATCTGACTTCAACTCAGCTGTGAAAGTTTTATGGAGGAGACTAAAAGTCAGATCAGATGACCTTGATGGATGTGTTGAACAAAAAGAGAAAGAAGGGTGGAAGGAGGAAGGACGGGCGAGATTTAATATGATGACTGGCAGAGAAGGATACGTTGGAAGCATGGATAGGTGGCTGATAGGAATCAGATGCATGTGTTGTTGAAGGATGGGTGGAAGGTGAAAGAAGAATGGATGCCTGCCTGGGTGGGCGACACAGTATGGGTGGATACTGTGGATAGCAAGAATCATCAGCGGTGTTTGGGTGAAACTCAAAGCCAAGGCAAGCAACAGAGTGAGTGGCCGCATGGGTTGTTGTTGGTGAAACAAAGTAAGGTTTGTGGAGAGATTAAGAAGAATGATTGACATTTACTTAGAATGGATGGATGCCTGTATGTATTCATCATAGACAGCATAGGTGGAGACTGTCACGGCATGCACAGTTTTAGTTTTAAGGGAATGTAAAAGAAACCGCGCCAGAGTAGCAAAGCCGATGTGGGGAGGGGCAGGGTGGGGGGTAGTAGTAAACAATGTATTACGCGGCCAAATACAGGTAACTTTACTGTAAACATAAAAATAAATAAAGCGAATTTCATTGTGCGCACTGCACCGCCAAATGCGATGCAATGGGCGCAACAAAATTAGTTTTATTTATTTATATGTTTACTTACCTGTAATTGGCCGTAATCCATAGTTTACTACCCCCCACCCTGCCCCTCCCCACGTCACCGCCCGGCAGCACTCCCCGAGTCCCACCACCGACCGCTACTGACCTTATGTCGTCGTCCCATATACAAGCAATGATCATTGGATCAGATATATAATCTGCCTTTTTGTAGTAGCCAGGGCACTGTGAAAGTGAAATTGACCAATTGCCCTTCATGTAACAGAGAGAGTATGGCCAGTGCCACCCGTAATAGAAAAATACGAGCTTCCCCACCTGCAGACAGTAGTAAATCAAACTAACGTGAGTCTGCGTCATGACTCGTATGTTTGTCTTGGGTGCAAGCATAGATGACCGAGCTGGCATGCCGGCTACAACCAGGTTATGTCATTTCGCTAAACTAGAGATAAGAAGAAGACTGGTGTACTGTGTACTGGAGTCCATAGTGCTAGTATAATGCCTGAAACTCCCACAAATGTTAGAGGCCGAGGAAGTGGGAGGATAGATAGATTATTACCACAAATGTTATGTACTGTGCTTCTTGCTAGTGCTACTGTGCCATTATGTGTTGAATTAATTTTGTGTTACTGTTTTGCTAAGAGTACTGGTTACAACAATATTCTTTTTCTTTCTTGATATAGATAGTACTCCTTCCCAAGAAAAACCATCCCGGAAGGAGTTGGCAGCCAGGGCCCGGCGCCGGAAACTGGAGGCCATCTGTGAGGAGTACCGGCGGCTGGTGGCTCAGGCGGAGGAGGCGGCAGCAGCTGCAGCCTCGTCCGATGCCCCGGGCCCCAGCCAGGCCCCACCTCCAGTGGTACGGCGCCGCAGTCTGGCAGCCGCCCGCCGCCGCAATTCTCTTGCAGCCAGCACTGCTGTCCCCCACCCTGGATGCCACTGCAGGGCATTTCGCCGCAAGATTCTCCTCCGGGTGGCACGGCTAGAGGAGCAACTAGAGGAGCGTGTCAAAATACTGGTGGACAAACACCTAAAAGCCCGCCGAATATAACAACTATAGGACCCTGTTGCATTGCCCCTTTTTTATTCCTTTTGTTGGTGGGTGGGAATTGGGCGTTGGGGTTTCTGGACATTCTTTGGACTTTTTTTCGTTTTGGACATTGGTTGGGGTTAGGGAGAGGGGTGGGTCAGGTGTGGGATAGTTTATTTTTGTTAGGGTAATAAATTATATTTATACTTAAACATACAATGTTAATGTTTTGTGGGGGTTACTGTTTTACGAATTAACGTCACATGGTTTCCTTGCTGCTGCAGGGCCGCAGCCAGTGTTTGATTTAAATAATCTGCCGATGATGTAACACAAACAGATAGATGCGGTACCCCTCACTGAGTTATTTGTCCTACTAGTACTGTCAGTCTCTCCTCCTAGTCCATTATACCTCCCACCAAACTTATCTTACCTGTGATTGATGATGATTACGTTTGGCACAGCGATGGCTGCATGGTTTCCCAAGAGAATGGAGAAGATGCCATGGTTGTGGTGGTAGTAGTAGAGTAGACACTGGCAGTAGCATTTGCTAAAAAAATAAAAAGAGACAGTCACTTGCCTGAGAGCGACTGTGGGAGGAGTAGTAGAACGAAGTAAAATACAGTACAGAAGAAGACTGCCAAACAAACAATATTGCATTTGCAACTGCTAAAGTCAAATAAAACATAATGGTGGCGGGGACAGCCTAGTACAAGAAGTTACAAACTGTAGTTGTGTCAAGTGAGTCACTTAACTTAACACAATCGTAATTCGTAACCTTTACTGCTGTGTGGTAGGAGTTTGATGATGAATCCAATCAATGCCGGCAATTAATTATGATGTACTATTAGCCGGTGATGGCTTGCACATAGACTGAGCATGGGTGGGCAAGCAGAAGAAGCTCCTCGCCCTGCCTTGAAATTGAATTAGTGTTGCTTTCACCACATCTGCCCCAGCAAGCGTGTGATCAATTGGTGTACATTTTATGTAGTCACATCACACCTCAATATAAATCACAGCCCGGGGGAAGAGGGTTAGGGTTTGATGAATGGATGGGAAGGGGGTTTGGGGAAAGGTTTGAGAAAGAAAAACAGTACGCATGGACAACAAAAGCAAAGCGCAATCTTGGCAGACGACCATGATCTTATCCAAAAAATCTATAAAGGGAGAAAAAGGAAATGCATGCATGATGATGAAGATAACTTGATGGTTAATGAGTAGTACTTACTAACTCCTACTAGACAATTAGACAGTACAGGGCAGCAGTATATTCTACGCAATTTGCCTTGCCTGTAATATGCCCTCAGAGACCCAAATTCCATGTTGTACTGGGCTTACTTTTAAAGATAGCAAAGAAAATTAAAAAATAGTTGTAGGGATCAATTAGCAAACAAACAACAACACACAACAAACAGTCATAATGATTGAAGAGAAAAAAGGATTCCAATTAATTAAAAGATGAATGATGAATGATACTAAAGTTACTGTATTATCCTGGTCAAATTGTGGAGTTGAATCTCGTCCTTCCTCTTGGTCCTATCTTCCATGGACGCTCTGCACATCACGCTTGGTGGCCTTCCTGATGCGGATTGGTAAGGTAAATGTGAGTTGTGTCTCCCAGTATAGCACAGGGTAAAGGCTGGCCTGTAACATCTAGATGGAAAAACAAAAGGGGTATTGAAAAATCAATGAATAAAAAAAAGCATCAATTACGGTGGAGTCCAAGAAGAGAAGAGAGAACACTTTCAGACTGAGGCGGCTTGGATATATTGTGTATATTCTGTTTACAGCATTAAGCTACAACAACAACAGGACAGAACAGGCCCACCACAGCACCAGCCTGTGACCCAAACTCCATTTACCTTAATTTTTGACAGAGCCAGACAAAAGGCATATATACAGCAACTTAGCATTTTCAAAATTAAGTGACAAAATCAATGCGCCGCTGTCAGTCATGACTACACTCGACTCCACCACTACATGGACATGTAGGTCTGCTGTGTTTACTTTCTTGTTGAATTGTTGTGTTTATGTTTACCTTATGCCACTTCATGAAACGCAGTTATTCCTTCAATCATCTCCGATCCAACTGACTGACTGCCTGCAAAGATAGTATGGTCATCATCATGGTGTGGTACGTGTTGTCCAACTCCAACTCAGTATGTAGTGACTCCGATTAAGTCCATATTCCATATTAAAAAATTGCAACAGATATTGGCCTGCACCTGCAGTAGTAGGAGTACAATTTGGTTATTAAACAACAAGAAGGGAAACATTGACTGTCACTTCAGTCACTTTGTAGATTAACTAGTAGAGTAGAGTTCGACTTCATGCACAACATCAACACAACAAACAACAGCAATCGCTCAGAGTCTGCAAGCATCCAATGCATTCCATCATTACCTGTCTTGCTCTTCTCTTTGGCTGTCAGATCATCAGATGCCTAGTTCTGACAGGTGTGTGTTTTTTTTTTTTATGGGGCAGTGGCCTCATCATTACTCCAGTCCACATTCATTTTGAGTGTTAGTCGCTGTTTCGGTTTTTGTCTTATTCATCTGTGGCACTTTGTCACAGTTTAAGTTGCTTCACATGGTCAGCACTGTGATGATGGGCCGCGGCCTGGGTAGCGCTCATTGCTGGTCAATTGAGTTTGCACACATGTCAGCAAGTTTCTTCGAAGAGTCTTGTCTTTCTCTGCCAAGTACCTTCAGTCCTGACAGTGAGGAGCTTTGGATGCCTGCCGAGGCTGTAGCCTTCGGACACTGATGAGTTTCGGCTCGGAAACAAAACGGAGGATAGCTATAGTCACGTTTCACTTCTTATGGAGGGACTGTTAAAGGCAACATTTCTTGTACTCCAATGTCTGGCTTGATGGAAATGTACTAGGGCGAGACAGGAAGATGAAGCAGGACTCTGAAGAGTGGACAGTTAAATGCACAGACGTGCAACTCCAATAGGGAAATAAAAAGAGAAGACGGTGGTGATGGATTTGTTGTGATTTGATTTGAACCAGAAAGACAGATACACAGACAAATAAAGGAAGGAAGAAAGTAACAATTTGAAAGCCTAGTTGTCAGGGAAGAGGAGCTCGTCCTCAAACTCTGGTGGTTCGGACAGAAGTAGGTCCTGTAACGCACTACTTATGTCATCCAAGTCGCTCTCCTCTTCCTGCTGTGATTCACGTATTTTGTAATCCGGTGGTATAAAGTGCTGATTCATTTTGATCATGGTTAACCTCTCCACGCTTTTGGGCGAGAGACTGGTCCTTTTCGAAGTTACAATGGCACCAGCAGCACTGAAAACACGCTCAGAAGAGACACTTGCGACAGGGGAAGCCAGATACTTTATCGCCAGCCTGCTGAGCACTGTCCATTGGCTTCTTTTCCCATACCAATACACCAATGGGTTTCGATCCATGAAGACCTCTGTTGGGTCATCCAGATAGGCCTGGACTGTCCGCTCAATGTTCAGGGGTGCTCCGATGTGCTCGGCCTCTTTTGCCTTTGCATCAGCACTGGACTTACCATACCCCTGCCGTAGAAACCAATCAGTTGCCGATTGTACTGTGGATGATCCTGTTCTTGCTGTTGTTGATGTTATTGTTGGTGTAGGTGACTGCTGGGAGGCAAACGCACTGCCCTCAGGCTCCGAAGTAGAACTTGACTCTGGATGCCCTGTAGTACTTGTTATGGCCTGGGGTGGGGGCCTGTAATTAACAGCCGTTCATTTTCGAAAATAGTGGCTTACTTAGCTATCAAAGTTTTGTAGTTGGCAACATCCACTTCCGAAAAAGGAATTACTGCCTTGCTGTTCAGAAATACTTTGTACCGTGGATCCAAAATTGTGGCACTAATGTAATGTTGTTGTGACAAAATGTTATTTTGAATCCTTGTATTTTCAGATAAGCGAGCGGCTAAGGTCTCCGCCAAATGATATGCGTCTTGTTTGTCATCCACACCTGCGTACGTTTCAGACACCTCCTTCCGCTGTTGCTCTAGCATGTGCAACAATGGGATAGCTTGGCCCATAGTACAGTCCTCCCTGCTGACTTCACGTGTGAAGATCTCAAAAGGAAGTAGCATCTCAGTCACGCATTTAATGAGGTCCCATTGACCCATCTCAACGGTCATGCCTCTCACAGTAGGTTCCCCTAATCTTTGCATGACATAAGCATTGAGTGGTATGTACAGTTCAAACAGACGATCAAGCATGTAATAAGTTGAGTTCCAACATGTTGGCACCTCCTGGATGAGCGCTTTGACTGGCATTTTATGCTCACGTTGAATGACCCTCAGCTGCTTCCGGGCTTTAAAAGAATGGCTGAAATGTGTGCATATTCTTCTGCAGGTGGCCAGTAAGTTGCTGACTTTGGATTCATTTTTCAAAAAGTCTTGAACAACAATGTTAATGCAGTGTGCCAAACACGGGTCCCTGAAATAGCCACCATCGCCCATGGCCTTAACTACATTACTGCCATTGTCTGTGGCAACAAAACCAATCTTAAGCCCTCTTGGGCGCAGCCACTCAAAGACCTTGGTGTTAAACTCTTCCAAAATGTTTGCAGCAGTATGAGATTTCTCCATGGCAAACATGGCTACAGTTGCATGTTTGCGAGTGGCATGAAAAATCTCAGCAGCATCAACACCAGCAGATATCTGTTCTCTAACCCCCGCAAAAGAAATCCAGTGTGCAGTGATGCACATGTAATCTGTGGCTTGGCAACTGGTCCACATGTCTGTTGTCAGGTGGATACTGTGAACAGCACTCTGCTTCAAGGCTTTTCCAAGCAATTCCAGCACGTCGTGATGTAGTGCTGGAACAGCAACTCTGGCAAAATAGTAGCGGCTGGGAACATGCCATTTTGGGCAGATGGTTGACACAAATTCCAGAAAACCCACCCCTTCAACAAAAGAAAAAGGGAGAAGATCCAGTGCTAACATTTTAGCCAGCTTCGCATTGTACAAACGTGCTATTGGGTGGTTGCGTTCGTACTGCCCTCCCCCCCAAACATGCTGATAATGGTAGGCTGCATGGTTTTCCTTTCTCTTAGGCTCAACAACGCACTTTTTTTGATTGCGGTACTCCTTGGTGTCTCAGGCTGACTCTTACTCTTGTGCCACTGAGATGTTGCTGAAGATGTGGGCGACGTTAACACTGCACTGCTGGGGTCAGGGACACCTTGTGTACCACTACCAGAGAGAATGTCTCCCTGTCCTTCCTCTTCCACCGTGATCGGATCTTCTACTCCTTTATCCCCACCAACACCAATGGTTGCAGTTTTTATGCCGCGAAGGTGGTCCTCCATGCTGATCAAGTGGTGTTTTTTCAGATCGGTCATTTGGCCTCCGGTACCATAGTTTGTACCAAGCTTACCATGACTAACAGAGGTATTACAAATGGAGCATATAGCAATGTTCTCCTCCTTTTCGCTAACCGTAAAGAAGTCCCAAACTGGGGAGCTTAACTTTGGCCTCCTGCTGGAGGTGCCACTTCCAATGCCGGATGAACTGGAGGGTGTGTGTTGAATTTGACTCTGTGCTGCTGTACCACTACCTACTTCTACTGAGGTGGTGGTTGTGCTGGATGTAGGTCTCTGCCGGGCCTTTGCTAATGCAAATCTGGAAGCTGTAGGTCGTGTTGGTGTTACCTGTGGAGGTATGCGTGCTACATCCCTCGCAGCGATTTTGGATAGGGTAATAATGTTGGTCTCCATCTCCTCGGGCCGGGAGTGATGTTCGTGATGACTGGCTCATCATCATCATCCTGCTGTTCTACATCGACCTCCATAAGTGTAAGGCTTTCTGGAACCTTCCTTTTCCCTAGCTGGGTCTTGGGACGTGGCTCCCTCTCAGACTCAGTTTGTGGCTTCCAAGTGGCATCTAGATCATCAGAAGGGGGCTTGGCGAAGAACTTGATGGACTACCCCTCCTTTTCCTTGCTGGAGATTTGGAAGACAATGGATCTTCTGAATGAGTGGCTTCTTCTTCTACCTCTGCATGAGGCTTAATTTCCTGAACTGCCCCTACTTCGGGAGGAACAACAACTACTATTGCGGGCGGTGGTTGCGGCTGTTGTTGTTGACCACTTATCTGCTGTGTTTCCTCCTGCGTTGATTGGGTACTACTTTGAGATAGCGATACGTTTATCTCAGGCTCAGCATCACTGCTTTCCACCATTAGGCTGGCTACCTCTTCCACACTCATGTGCTTGGGCCTGGGTTGGTGGGTTGGGCCCACTGATGCGGATGTGCTGCCCCCAGCTTGCCCCCCGGACACCGCTGCTGCAGGTGTACTTTTTTTTTCCCAAAAAAGGAATTGGGCGGCACACCAGACTTAAGTGTCACTTCCTTCTTCTGTTCCTTCTTCTCAATAGCAACTTTCTTGGTACTGGAGGACCTGGTACCTGCTTTCTTTGGGCCCATCTTCTTCAGATGTCAGCAGCACTCAGTTGCAGAGATGTCTGGTCAGGTCACACGTCACGTTGTGTACAGCAGCAGGATGTCTGTCTGGCAGTGCAACGGGCAATGATGACACAACTCCTCCTCAGTCTTTGTGCACCTAAAAGCAAAAAAGCCAGAACAACATCAGTCAAACGATAGCACAAATCAAACAAATATAATATAGAACTTAGTGTGTGGTGGCCTCAATTATTAAATTTTAGAAACTCAGTGAACAACAACACACAGTGTAGCCATTTATGAGACTTTGACAACAAGGCCAGGGCTTTCCTGGCTACTGTGTAGTGTGTACACTCTGGAAGAATAAGAATAGTAAAGAACAAAAACTAAAATGTAGTGGAGCATGTTTGGCCTAAATTTGTGCATCACGTGGGATGTATGCAGCATCAGGGAGCTGCAGCTGGCAATGGGGATGGATTTGGAAGCAGTAAGACAAGAGGAACAATGGAAAGACACGCAGGCCTATGTGGCAAAAACAGCACACTACTAACTACCACCACAAAATGGCCCCCAGCAACATGGTGACTCACAGGCACAAGGCACGGCAAACAATGAACTCAAGCAGGCCTATATATGGGCAGACAAAGGATGCCTGATAAAACACACACAGCTTTAATGCAAAAACTAAAATCCACATGGCTAAAAACAGTTTGGAAAGTTAGACAACCACTACAACAACACATAATTATAATTACACACGCAAAAAAGGCATTTATTTAACACACCCAAAAAGTGAAATAGACCCTCCAAAAAAAACCACATTTTGCAATTCAATTCAATGCCATCCATGGTCTAAATGATGTCAAAATTCCACAGACAACACAGAAACAGTTTTTATGCACCCATGATGACTACCTCTGGGCCTACTGGCAGACTAGGCCGCAAGCTTGGAGGCCTATGGCAAAAGCACAGTGGCTGGTCCCACAAAATGGCCGCCACCACATGGCCAGGCCACCCAACAACTTCCTTCCTCGTGAAAAAAATTGTAAAACAAAAAAAAGTGACTCCTTGCTCACCAAACTACATCTAAATGACAACCTGAGGAGTTTTTTGTGCAAAATGAACTAAATCATCATTTTCGAGAAGGTTTTATGCTGCTCGAGAGATATTCTTCGCCAGATTGTAAATTCTGCGTGTTCGGCATCGCGATCGTCACAAAAAGTCGTTATCGCGTGCCCGAAAACGTATATTGAGCGCGTGAAGAAGATAAAAAGTGTAAGTCTGCGTTGTCGCGCAGTGCGGAGTTGCCCAAAGTCCGCGAGCTGAATGCCCAGGGTTACCTAGTGGCTGAAAAGGCCTATTTATTTAACAAACACCCAAAAACTGAAATACCACCCCAAAACCCACATTTTGCAAATCAATCCAATGCCATCCATGGCCTAAATGATGTTACAATTCAACAGACAACACAGAAACAGTTTTTATGCACCCATGAGGATGACTACCTCCGGGCCTACTGGCAGACTAGGCCGCAAGCTTGGAGGCCTTTGGCAAAAGCACAGTGGCTGGTCCCACAAAATGGCCGCCACCACATGGCCAGGCCACCCACAATAACAAGAAAAGGAACACAAGACAGACAATGCAGGCCTATGGCAAAAGCACAATGCCTGGCTTTACAAAATGGCCACCACCCACATGGCCAGGCCACCCAAAATAACAAGAAAGTGAAGACAAAGGACAGGACCAGGCAGTTGAAGACTCTGGGCAACTTCCTTCCTCTTGAAAAAAATTGTAAAACAAAAAAAAAGTGACTCCTTGCTCACCAAACTACATCTAAATGACAATCTGAGGAGTTTTTTGTGCAAAATGAACTAAATCATCATTTTTGAGAAGGTTTTATGCTGCTCGAGAGATATTCTTCGCCAGATTGTAAATTCTGCGTGTTCGGCATCGCGATCGTCACAAAAAGTCGTTATCGCGCGAGCGAAAACGTATATTGAGCGCGCGAAGAAGATAAAAAGTGTAAGTCCGCGTTGTCGCGCAGTGCGGAGTTGCCCAAAGTCCGCGAGCTGAACGCCCAGGGTTACCTACTGGCTGAAAAGGCCTATTTATTTAACACACACCCAAAAACTGAAATACCACCCCAAAACCCATATTTTGCAATTCAATCCAATGCCATCCATGGCCAAAATGATGTTACAATTCAACAGACAACACAGAAACAGTTTTTATGCACCCATGAGGATGACTACCTCCGGGCCTACTGGCAGACTAGGCCGCAAGCTTGGAGTCCTATGGCAAAAGCACAGTGGCTGGTCCCACAAAATGGCCGCCACCACATGGCCAGGCCACCCACAAGTTCACAACAAGCATAAGCCAAGGGGAACAAAGAAAAGACATGCAGGCCTATATGGAAAAAGCAGCACACTACTAAACTACCACCACAAAATGGCCCCAAGCCACGTGGTCACTCACAGTCACAACAGGCCATGGAAAACAATGAACTCAAGCAGGCCTATAATAATATGACCAGACAAAGGAGGCCTGCAGTGCTAAACAACACAGCTTTAATACAAAAATGCAAAAACGAAAATCCACAGGGCTACGAAAGGTTGGAAAGTTACACAACAAGCACACACACACATCCAACAAAGGTATATATTACACCCAAAAAGTGAAATACACCCCAAAAACCACATTTACCAATTCAATCCAATGCCATCCATGCATGCCCTACATGATGTTTAAATTCAACAGACACCACAGAAACATGCACCCATGGGTACCTCTGGCTCTAGTCTGGGCCTACTGACTGAAATTCCAATCAAAGAAAAACAACTAGGCCCCTGCCGAAACTACAGGCCACAACAATAAATTTTAAAAACGATGGAAATCCCCCAAAAAATGTAGGTACAAACAAGCCCCAATCAAACAAACAAGTACACCAATTCTCCAACTTACTTGTAAAATCTCAAATCCAAAAGTCCTCAAATCCAATCCAATGATATGATGCAGCAGACAGACACAAAAAGTGATCCTTCCAGCTCCAAATCCAAATGAAAGTGAACAGCACATGGACAAAGCACTGGGAGGAGCCTGCTGGACAGGAACAGGAAGTTTGAGAATCAGGGGCACTTCCTTCCTCTTGGAAAAAAAAGTAAAAAAAGAAAAAGGACTCCTTGCACAAAAAACTACAGCCAAATCACAATCTGAGGAGTTTTTGGAGCAAAATCATCATTTTCGAGAAGGTTTTATGATGCTCGAGAGATATTCTTCGCCAGATTGTAGTTTCTTCGTGTTCGGGATCGCGATCTTACCAACACTGCCGCCGGAAGTCAGATCGCGCGTCCGAATGACGTGTTCGCGTTCGCACACTCGCGGGATCGTGCGGCCGGATTCCAAATCTCGTGGCGCCCGCGAACGGATAGGATGTCGCATCGGTGAACGCAGAATCACGGTAGGTCGTTACCGCGCGCGCGAGAACGTATATTGAGCGCGCGAAGAAGAAAAACAGCTACACTACGCCGCAAATTGCGTAGTGCACGGTAACTTCGCGTTCTACGCGAATCGCGAAGTTACCGAAACTACGCATACTCCACGAGCGTAGCGTAGTTCACCGCCCAGGGTTACTTAGGATGACGGAAGAAATTACCCTTATACATAGTTATTATGCAGGAGATGGTAGTCCTGCTGAGTTTCCAAGAATCCTCATGCATAATGGATGAGGCTA
This sequence comes from Calotriton arnoldi, assembly GCA_963921515.1. Classification (NCBI taxonomy): domain Eukaryota; kingdom Metazoa; phylum Chordata; class Amphibia; order Caudata; family Salamandridae; genus Calotriton; species Calotriton arnoldi. The sequence continues at coordinate 304,499 of CAWUFW010006997.1, read as the reverse complement.
GTTTTCAGGGAAAACTCTACATCCTGCAAGCAGTATCGTAACTAGGTAAAAGGTCAGTCCCAAGAACCGTTATGTAGTGTAATGGTAGGAGAAAGGTTAGGTGACTACCTGAGCCTATATTGGGGTACCTATATGAAACATAACACTGCCGTTCCTGGATTTGGGGGTGAATGCAGGGAGAACATGTAGGGCCCTCCTGTTTTTGCACCCCCAGTTCCTGCACGGTGTGGCATGTATGCCACACTGTGCAGGAAAGTATAGTCGGCGCTCTGAGGGCGGCCGTGTGCATGTTAGGCTCTTCTATGAGCCTAACAGACCGCTGCTGTCAGACTACTGCAGGACCACTGCAGGACCACCCGCCAGACCAGGATTCAACTCTTAATCTGGTGGGTTGTCACACCACAGCTTTAGAGGTCCTACAGCGGACGACGCGTTGCACCGTCCGCTGTAGGGCCGCCAAAGACATAATAAGGCCCAAAGTGTGGTCATGGAATATCAGATGGTGCAATAGCATAAGACACTGGGGCGAATCTGATTATTACACTGTACAGTGCTGATTCTGACCGACAGAAATCTACTATGGTCAGATTGGATCACTGACATAATATCGATCACAACAATATCGCGATATAAAAATATTGAGTCAAAAATATCGATTACAAAAATGTTGTTTCCCTATACTTATAATGGTAAGTACAACAATATTGAAAAAAATATATAGTTTCACACTAATATCGTTAAAAAACATACATAAATATAGTTTTTTAATATATATATAGTTAAAAATAGTACATCTTAAATATTTTAATATATAACAATAATATAATGTAAGTTAAATAAACAAGTAATATTTAACACTATATAAAAATATATACTTATATAAACATACACAAAAAATAAATGTTTGTGTATGTTTATATATACATATATAATATAACACCCATTATACAAAACAATTTGTGTTTTTTAAATTTACTACTATAAAAAGCATATATATAAATATATATGTATATATAGATATATAAAGCATAAAAATATTTAAAAATCAAGTTACCAAAATAATTAAATATAAAAACAAAAAAAGACATTTATCAAACGTTTATTAAATATATATATATATTACTTCTGGTGGTCGCCAGTAGGTAGTTATAGTTAGGACCTAGTTTCCATAGGAAAAGCGTTTTTTATTTGTCAATATCTTTGGCGCCGTTTGACCAATCTTCGCGAACTTTTCAAAAGTAATGAGGCACTCCGGTCAGCTCCTGTCTTCATAGTTTCGGGGTGATTCGTCAAGCGGGAGCCGAGAAAAAAGGGGGGTCCCAAAACACGTTTTCTCCATGTTAATTTCCATAGGAACCTTTTGTCGCAGCTACAGCCCGAACTGCTGAACGGATTTACACAAAATTTGGCAGAGAGGTAGCTTTGCTCTAAATGGTGTAAATCCGTTCAGTAGTTCCTGAGAAATTCAAAAACAAAAAGCTATTGATATCTAGCTGCCGCGGTGGATCCGCAAACCCTCTGAGCACGAGCTTGATTCTGATTGGCTGCCAAAAAGGTTAAAAATGAAGAAAAGGGGACAGGGTAGAAAGCCCCTAACCCCCTAGGCCTGCTCAGGGGGTCCCACAGGGACCCACAGGGCCAAAAATATCATTTTTTTTCCGGTGGGATTCGCGTACCCTACGCGAATCCCACAAAACCTTTTTTTTAAAATGAAGCGCGGTTCCCGGCGCTTCCTTTTAATAACCCCCCAGGTGCGGGCCCCTGCAGCCCAGGGGACCGCCACCTCTTTGAGGCTTTTTTTTAATAAAAAGATTGGGGGGGCTCCTGCCCCCACACTGCACCGGGGACCACCACCTCCCCGGGGCATTGCAAAATTATGGGTCGGGGGGCCTCACGGGCCCCCCCCAAGCACCGGGGACTGCCACCTCCCCGGGGCTTCAATGTTTAAATCCGTGGGGGCCTCGCGCCCCCCCGCAGCCCCAGGAACCGCCACCTTCCCGGGGCTAGATTTAAAAATGTGAGGGGGGCTCGAGCTACCCCACTCTGCCCCGGGGACCACCACCTCTCCAGGGGCACACTTTATTGTAATACGGGGGTCCGTTGTGGACCCCCGGCGACCACCACCTCCCCGGGGCTTTAAATCTGTTGGGAGGGGGCCCACGCGGCTCCCCTCCTGGATCCCTCCTTGGCCCTGGGGACCGCCACCTCCCAGGGCCGGCTCCAGCAAAGTCCCTTGGGGCCCACCCCTGGGATATTGCAGTTTGCTATGGCAGGGCGAGAGCACAGCTCCCGCCCTGTCATGGCAAACACTGCTTTGCTTCATGGAAGCGAGAGCAGGAAACCTGCTCTTGCTTCCATGAATCAAAGCAGAAATGCGTTTGGGCAAAGTAAGCTGCATGTTTTCAGCTCCCTTTACCCAGAAGCAATGCCGGCTCCCGCAGGAGGCGGGGAGCTGGCAGGGACTGCAGGGGCATTGGGGCTCCCCACGCAGGCCCCAACAGTGAGGCCATGCTGGGGTCTCCAGGGCCAAAAATGGCCCAGGAGGGGGGCCACACGGCCCCCTCCAAATTTCTTTTGTAAAAGAACGCTGGACAGGCCAAGGGGGATGTGGTCGCCGGGGCCAAAAGTGGCCCAGGGAAGGGGGGCCACGTGGCCTCCTCCCGTAATAACAAATTAATACATTAAAAAAATTAAAGAGGCAATGACCCGGGGGATGGGGTCCCCGGGGCCGAAATCGGCCTCGGGAGGGGGGCCACACGTCCCCCTTCCCGTTTTTTTATTAAAAAAATATAAAAAGTCTCAGTCCCTGGGGGATGGGGTCCCCAGGGCCCACAAAATATTAAGAGAAGGGGGGCCACACAGCCCCCCTTCTTACAAAAAAAAAAAGAAAACAGAAGTCGGCATCTCGCCGGAGGCCCTGCCCCCTCCCTGCAGCACTCTGCAAACATGCCTCCTGGCACATTCTGGGTTGGGGGATTAAGTCACCAAGAATCTCAAGGGTCCTTAGGGGCCAACTAGCCCACCAGGTACCTCCAGTAAGCCCCACACAGTGGGATTGCTGAGAGGTGGTCCGAGGCCATGCCCCTTTTTACACCACTCTGCAAACGCGCCTCTTGGCGCATTGCTGGTGGGGCGATGAGGTCCTCTTGTGTCCTAAGGACCTCAGGACTAAAGTGCACTCCATCCCCCGAGCAGCAGTGTGCCAGGAGGCACGTTTGCAGGCTGGTGCTGATTGTTGCATAATAGGGAGCCCCAATCAATGCATTAAATTGATTGTTTGCTTACACAGAGGGTCTTTAGATTAATTATATTTCCCATTTCACTACCTCCTATTTAGATTCAGCTTGCTCACCCTTGTCCTGAAGATGAACCCCACTTATTGGGTTCGAAACGCCGTCGACCACCATACAACATGAACTCCTATTACTCTTTGTAAAATAACTGTGGAGCTCATTATACTGTTGTCAACGCGATGCCTTTTTAAACCTCACTATCACCCTGCATGTCACGCTTCCTTTCACTTAAATATATGTGAGCACCTGAATACTATACAAAAAATTGTAAAATAAATGTTTATCATTTATCTGACCTACATGACCTTCCTTTGATCTTTCCTTTGCTCCCTCATGAATTAATTTCAAAATCTTAGAACCAAGTGTTCCCTGTTGGGTCACTTTCTCGCTTTGGACCATTTAGGCCACACCTGAACCACTGTTTCCTAAATATCTCGCCACCCCAGGTTCGCATATTGGGGTACCCTTGTCTTCTCAAAAAACCTGGTGTAAAAAGGGGGCGTGGCCTCGGACAACTCTCAGCAATCCAGCTGTGTGGGGCTTACTAGAGATAACAGAAGGGCTAGTTGGCCCCCAGGGACCCTCAGGAGGCAAGGGGACTTCATTCCTCAACCAAGAGCGTGCCAGGAGGCGCATTTACAGAGTGGTGGAGAAAGGGGGCGTGGCCTGTGTCCACGTCTCAGCAATCCCACTATCTGGGGCCTACTGGAGGTGTCAGGTAGGCTAGTTGGTCCCTAACGACCCCAAGCAGCAAAGGGGACTTTAATCCCCAAACAAGAGCACGCCAGGGAGTGCGTTTGCAGACTGGTGGGCAAAGGGGGCATGGCCTGCTTTGAGAACTTACCAATGCTGCTGTGTGGGACTTACTGGAGGTAATAGGAGGGATAGTTGGCCCCCCAAGGTTGTCCTTGGGGGCCAACTACCCCTCCTGTTATCTCCAGTAAGTCCCACACAGTGGTATTGCTTCAGAGGCCACGCCCCCTTTTCTCCACCACTCTGCAAATGTGCCTCCTGGAGCACTACGGGATGAAGCCCACTTTACTCCTGAGGGACTTTGGGGGCCAAGAAGCCCTCCTGGTACCTCCTGTAAGTCCTACGCAGTGGAAAATTAATACTAGATATAAAGTTCATCTTTTGAACCAGAGTAGGGAGACTCATGTAGATCCCTATCTAAGACTAAAACCCAATTCATGGTCTGGGAGGCATTATGCTGTAGATACTGTTATTAGCTATAGAGCATTTTAGCCAGTGTACGTTATTTTTATCGCTTTCTAATTCTTCCTCATTCATCATGAAAAAGATAATTTGGGATGAAATTTCATATGACCTCGAAGAAAAATAAGTTCCATAGCAAATATTTATTCTGAATCAGCTGAACTTTTATGAAACTATGGTTGAAAAATTATCTCTAAACAAAAGAGTTTGCGCAGGTCTAGTATTCTATCAAAATGTATGTATATAACATCCATTTTGTAAGATATACTGTTCAAAATTTTTCTGAAGCTTTATTATTTTATCCTAAGTCAGTGAATATTTCATATTAACTGATTTAAAAAAAAACATATTATTTTATAATTCATATATATTTGTGACTTGAATGACAGTTGCTTTAAATATTTTGTGAAATATTTTAGTGATACAATTTGAAATATTAAATTCATGAGTTTAAATGCAGTATGTATGAGAATCATTGCCACTATCTAGCAAATGTAAATGTAGTCATTTACTTCCTAGAGAATGCTTTTAGATACACTTGCTTGTTGATCCGTTGTGCACCTCTAGGTTGGCAACAGCTAAGTCCATTAGCAGAAACAGAGTGGTTTGGGTGGGGACACAGATTTTCCACCAATGTACCTTTAAAAGTGGCAAACCACTGTAGAGGAAATTTCATATGTGTGCTCTTCATATTAAAATCGCAATCTGTATAGACAGAGCTCTAGGTTTGACCTGTAATAGGTCTTTTTCTCATCACCAACATGGTCCGCGCATCAGGTGAGTGCTACTATGTAAATATATATCCAACACAAGTATCGCACCTAGATTAGAGGCAGTTGGGCATTAATCAAAACCTCCTGGGATACCAACCGCTCATGCCACCCTTAATCCGTTCGATGATGATCCACTCCAGACCTTTGACTGTGTGTCCCTTCTCAAGAAAGTGGGCTGTGAGTTTGTTGGCTGAGATAGCTCTTCTGATTGTGCTCCTATGTTCACTTATTCACTCTTTCGCCTTTCTGGTAGTCATGCCAATGTATTTGGCTCTACAGGGGCATGTGATCATGTACACTATATTCTCTGTATAACAGTTCGTGTGGTCTTGCTGTTCCCAGTGGTAGGTGAGGCCCAGATCAATGTGTGAAGTGTGGGTAGTGAAATGGCAAACAATACAAGAGCCGCATGGATAGTGGCCCTTTACATGTGGTTGGTTCCACAAGGTAACTTGTTTGTTCTGTTTTGATTTGTAACTGTCTGTATGGACCAGAGTGTTCCTAAGGCTCTTGTTACGTCTGAAGGAAAACATAGGCTTCTCAAATGTCAGTTGGTTGTAGGTTAGTATCTGCCATTTGTTATTAATAATTTTCTTAATGACATTAGATGAGGAGTTGTACGTGGTGACACATATGAGGGCCTCCGTTTTTGTTTTAATGTTCGGCTCCAGTAGGGCGGAGCGCGGTGTATTGCGAGATCTCTTGCGTGCTTGTTCTATCACCTTTTTGGGGTAGGCCTTTTCCCGCAGCTTCTTTGTTAGTTTGTCTGCTTCTTTGTTGTAACTGTCAAGATTAGAACAATTTCTTCGGATCCTCAAGTATTGTGCGATAGGCAGATTTTCCCTCAATGATCGTGGGTGAACGCTTTCGAAGTGTAGCAGGCTGTTGCGGTCGGTCAGTTTTGTGTAGAGGGTGGTTTCTAATTTGCCACCTTTTGCTATAATATTGACGTCCAGGAATGATATCTCTGTACTATGTGTGGACATGGTGAAGCGTAGAAAGGGATTCAGATGGTTAATCCAGTTCGCAAAATCTTTTGTGCTTTCCTCATCTCCATGCCAGACCTGTAGGTAGAGTTGGTCCTCATACCTAAAGAAGTTCTATGTGAGCGCCATGTGCATCAAAGTCCTTGCCCATTCAATAGGTGCTTCCCATGGCCATTCTTGAGTGCGCAGTGTGTTCTCAATCACGCGTAGACTCTCCTCTTGCGGAATACTTGTATAGAGAGCCTCCACATCCAGACAGATCATAGTTTCTTGTGTATGGTCGTACTCTAGGTCCGCTGGATATTGAGAAGATGCTTAGCATCCCTAACATAAGATCTGATCTGGGTGACGAGAGGTCTTAGGAACCAGTCAGTGTATTTGGACAAGGGTTCCAATGCCGACCCTATGCCATACAGAATGGGTCTGCCCGGTGGAGGGACCCTGTCCTTATGGATTTTTGGTTTTGTGTAGAATAGGGGAGTTGGTTAATGCCGGGAGACGCGGAGCGAATAGGTGAGGCAGCGGGGCAGGACCTTTGAGGAAGTAAGTAAGAGATGGGGATAAGCTTGGAGGTGATCTGAACTACGAGCACGGTACGTGAGTAAAAAGACGTAAAAGCAACAACTTCTAATGAAGCGAGTGTTTCTTTGATTTTGTCTCCTCTTTTACTTTGGACTCGTGATTTAGAGTCTGACTACAAGGCTACCCCCCTCTAAGCCATAGTCTCTCAAGTCACTTTAATACCTCCACACTAGGGTAAGAGGATCTTGACATTACGAGTGGTTTTGAGATGAAAAGAAAAGAATCACGGGCAACACGCAAGCAGCAACTTTTGTATGAGTGGTGAGATGCATGATGAATGTTACGTGAAGATGTGTATAATTGCACTTATTTCATGAGTTAGTTGGTTGGATGTAATTGGCATCACCAAATCACACTAATAAACGCCTTAGGTGAGTTTGACACCCTTAAAGCTTGGTTACGAATGTGATAACCACAGATTATAATCACACTATAGCACCCATCCCGAATGGCATGTATGGGTGACATAGGTGCAGCGTGGAATGGACAAGTAAGCGCTTAACAATTCCCATATATGTTTCTTTTACAGATGGATACGAAACATTACGGAACAGGATGCGAGATAAGTGATCTACTTACCTTTTCGTATGAGTGCAGCTTTCTGCCCTCTACTAAAAATATAGGAAATTCCTACATAAATAACACCAGGGAGGGAAATATTTTTGCCCTGAAGAAAGTCCAGGACCTGCACGGGCCAGTTTTTGAGGACTGAAATATGTCAGCACTAGGGTCATAGGACCATTACTTCCTTGTGACCCCCCTTTTACCATTTTTAATATCCCCTACGATTCCACGAATAAAGGGATAGCTGGAGCTGTAGGATGATTTATAATCTTTAAACCCCCTGGCCAATTTCTCTTAAGTGCTCACTGAAATACGGTTGTGCCCACCCTGACTTTTAGGAGTCAGGGTGAACCTGATGATGAAGCATGACACTACTAGAGTGTGTGAGGTTTATTTAACAAAAAGGAATTGCTACCTTTCCTGCGCTTGAGCGGTTGGTACCCCTGGAGGTTTTGATTAATCCCCAACTGCCTCTAATCTAGGTGGGATACTTGTGTTGGATATATACTTGAGTTGGGAGGACGTATCCCCACTAGGAGCCCCTCTCCACCCTTCCGGCCCTGGAGAAGATCTCTTCTCCAAGTGACCATAGTTTGAGAACTATGTAAATATAACCACATAAAAGCTAATGAAGTCCTCTGTGGAGTCCAAAAATCACAGTACAAGAAAGGTGAAAGGTTTATGTATTGGATTCTCTATGGAAACATTATAATAAAGGTTTTTTTTAGGTCTGGCCTTTGAGACAGCGTCTCATCAGACTATTGTTTTCCAAAAGATTCATACATAATAAAAATACACAGAAAGGCTTTTGGTCAGCAGGCTTCATGCATGGGTCTGTTGAATTGTCATTGCCATTTTGCTTCCACTCATCACAAGCATACAACCTGGAGAAAAGGGTCAGCCCACTTTACTATTGGCTCCCTTCACTAAGAGTCAGTACACAAAACTTATGCTCATGTACACATCTGCTTCAAAATAGTTCCTTTCTCTTCAGTGATAAAGCTTTTTCATATTGTGATTTTTTAATTTTAATTTTGACTATTATCTTAAGCAAACAGCTAGCTATTTTGCCGGCTCTTCAGATACCTAGCTAGATGGTGAGATATTTTCCCTCTTCTTTTTCAAGTTGCTGTTGTAACATTTTTAGTGACATTGCCACATTGTAGTTGCCTGCAATTTGAGGGCTTGGTTAGGAGGGGATTTCTTCTTGTCATCTTCAAAAAAAGTGTAGTAAAATGCATAGCACATCTGAAAGTCTTGTTTCTTCAAAAAAAAGAAAAAATCAGAAGCAAAGCAGCCTCATCAGTAAATGTTTTTTGTTCATTTCAACCAGTTCTATTGAGGTTTTGAATAAAACAGAAAATACACAATGCAATTTCTGTAAGTGTGGACAGCAAATTTCGAGGAGTTAAAGAGATGTGACAATGAGAGAGATATAATACCCATATACATGTTGCATAACAGATATGCAAAAGGGCTGATTACAGTGGTATAAGGAGTCTTAAGAAGGCAACCACAAGGAGATGATGGACGGAGCACTGAAACTTTTCAGACACTCACCCCCAGTCACAGATCTGGGTTGAATCCATCATCGTTCTTTAGCTCACTTCGCCACCTCAGTTCAGACCCAGCTATATGCAAATCAGTCTTGACCTTGTGCCTCATGGAAACAGTCCAGCCCGAACTGCCAAGCCAGGTCTTCCCTGAACCGGAAACAAGCAGCCTGGCACCGGTTTCGGGGTAACACCCCTCTTCAGCCAGGCTAGCTTGAATCCAGTGGCAAAGTGAGCAAGGGACCCACATCTGGGCATACCCTGCCAACTTTGGGCAAAAAAAGCAAACACAAGGAGGTGATGGACGGAGCGCTGAAACTTTTCAGACACTCACCCCCAGTCACAGATCTGGGTTGAATCCATCATCGTTCTTTAGCTCACTTCGCCACCTCAGTTTAGACCCAGCTATATGCAAATCAGTCTTGACCTTGTGCCTCATGGGAACAGTCCAGCCCGAACTGCCATGCCAGGTCTTTCCTGAACCGGAAACAAGCATTCTAGGACCGGTTTCAGGGTAACACCCCTCTTCAGCCAGGCTACCTTGAATCCAGTGGCAAAGCGAGCAAGGGACCCACGTCTGGGCATACCCTGCCAACTTAGGGCGAACAAAGCAAACACAAGGAGATGATGGATGGAGCGCTGAAAGTTTTCAGACACTCACCCCCAGTCACAGATCTGGGTTGATTCCATCATCCATATTTAGCTCACTTCGGCACCTGAGTTCAGACCCAGCTATATGCAAATCAGTCTTGACCCTGTGCCTCATGGGAACAGTCCAGCCCAAACTGCCAAGCCAGGTCTTCCCTGAACCGGAAACAAGCATCCTGGGACCGGTTTCAGGGTAACACCCCTCTTCAGCCAGGCTAGCTTGAATCCAGTGGCAAAGTGAGCAAGGGACCCACGTCTAGGCATTCCCTGCCAACTTAGGGCGAACAAAGCAAACACAAGGAGATGATGGAAGGAGTGCAGAAACTTTTCAGACACTCACCCCCAGTCACATGTCTGGGTTGAATTCATCATCATTCTTTAGCTCACTTCGCCACCTCAGTTCAGACCCAGCTATATGCAAATCAGTCTTGACCCTGTGCTTCATTGGAACAGTCCAGCCCGAACTGCCAAGCCAGGTCTTCCCTGAACCAGAAACAAGCATCCCGGGACCGGTTTCGGGGAAACACCACTCTTCAGCCCGGCTAGCTTGAATCCAGTGGCAAAGTGAGCAAGGGTCCCACGTCTGGGCATACCCTGCCACCTTAGGGTGAACAAAGCAAACACAAGGAGATGATGGACGGAGCACTGAAACTTTTCAGACACTCACCCCCAGTCACAGATCTGGGTTGAATCCATCATTGTTCTATAGCTCACTTCGCCACCTCAGTTCAGACCCAACTATATGCAAATCAGTCTTGACCCTGTGCCTCATGGGAACAGTCCAGCCCGAACTGCCAAGCCAGGTCTTCCCTAACCCGGAAACAAGCTTCCTGGGATCGGTTTCGGGGTACCAACCCCTCTTCAGCCAGGATAGCTTGAATCCAGTGGCAAAGTGAGCAAGGGACCCACGTCTGGGCATACCCTGCCAACTTACGGCGAACAAAGCAAACACAAGGAGATGATGGAAGGAGCGCTGAAACTTTTCAGACACTCACCCCCAGTCACAGATCTGGGTTGAATCCACCATCGTTCTTTAGCTCCCTTCGCCACCTCAATTCAGACCCAGTTATATGCAAATCAGTCTTGGCCCTGTGCCTCATGGGAACAATACAGCCCAAACTGCCAAGCCAGGTCTTCCCTGAAATTGAAACAAACATCCTGGGACCGGTTTCGGGGTAACACCCCTCTTCAGCCAGGCTAGCTAGAATCCAGTGGTAAAGTGAGCAAGGGACCCACGTCTGGGCATACCCTGCCAAATTAGGGCGAACAAAGCAAACACAAGGAGATGATGGATGGAGCACTGAAACTTTTCAGACACTCACCCCCAGTCACAGATCTGGGTTGAATCCACCATCATTCTTTAGCTCACTTGCCACCTCATTTCAGACCCAGCTATATGCAAATCAGTCTTGGCCCTGTGCCTCATGGGAACAATCCAGCCCGAACTGCCAAGCCAGGTTTTCCCTGAAACAAACATCCTGGGACCAGTTTCGGGGTAACTCCCCTCTTCAGCCAGGTTAGCTTGAATCTAGTGGCAAAGTGAGCAAGGGACCTACATCTGGGCATACCCTGCCAGCTTAGGGCGAACAAAGCAAACACAGGGAGATGATGGATGGAGCGCTGAAACTTTTCAGACACTCACCCCCAGTCACAGATCTGGGTTGAATCCATCATCGTTCTTTAGCTCACTTCGCCACCTGAGTTCAGACCCAGCTATATGCAAATCAGTCTGGACCCTGTGCCTCATGGGAACAATCCAGCCCAAACTGCCAAGCCAGGTCTTCCCTGAAACTGAAACAAACATCCTGGGACCGGTTTTGGGGTAACTCCCCTCTTCAGCCAGGCTAGCTTGAATCCAGTGGCAAAGTGAGCAAGGGACCCACGTCTGGGCATACCCTGCCAACTTAGGGCGAACAAAGCAAACACAAGGAGATGATAGACGGAGCACTGAAACTTTTCAGACACTCACCCCTAGTCACAGATCTGGGTTGAATCCACCATCGTTCTTTAGCTCACTTCGCCACCTCGTTTTAGACCAAGCAATATGCAAATCAGTCTTGGCCCTGTGCCTCATGGGAACAGTCCAGCCCGAACTGCCAAGCCAGGTCTTCCCTGAACCGGAAACAAGCATCCTGGGACTGGTTTCGGGATAACACCCCTCTTCAGCCCGGCGAGCTCGAATCCAGAGTTCTTTGTTGTAACTGTCAAGATCAGAACAATTTCTTCGGATCCTCAAGTATTGTGCGATAGGCAGATTTTCCCTCAACGATCGTGTGTGAGCGCTTTCGAAGTGTAGCAGGCTGTTGCGGTCGGTCAGTTTTGTGTAGAGGATGGTTTCTAATTTGCCACCTTTTGCTATAATATTGACATCCAGGAATGATATCTCTGTACTATGTGTGGACATGGTGAAGCATAGAAAGGGATTCAGATGGTTAATCCAGTTCGCAAAATCTTTTGTGCTTCCCTCATCTCCATGCCAGACCTGTAGGTAGAGTTGGTCCTCATACCTAAAGAAGTTCTCTGTGAGAGCCATGTGCATCAAAGTCATTGCCCATTCAATAGGTGCTTCCCATGGCCATTCTTGAGTGCGCAGTGTGTTCTCAATCACGCGTAGACTCTCCTCTTGAGGAATACTGGTATAGAGAGCCTCCACATCCAGACAGATCATAGTTTCTTGTGTATGGTCGTACTCTAGGTCCGCTGGATATTGAGAAAATGCTTTGTATCCCTAACATAAGATCTGCTCTGGGTGACGAGAGGTTTTAGGAACCAGTCAGTGTATTTGGACAGGGGTTCCAATGCCGACCCTATGCTAGACACAATGGGTCTGCCCGGTGGAGGGATCCTGCCCTTATGGATTTTTGGTATTGTGTACAATAGGGGAGTTGGTAAATGCCGGGATACACGGACCGAATAGGTGAGGCAGCGGGGCAGGACCTTTGAGGCAGTAAGTAAGAGATGGGGATAAGCTTGGAGGTGATCTGAACTACGAGCACGGTACATGTGTAAAAAACCGAAAAAACAACAACTTCTAATGAAGCAAGTGTCTCTTTTATTTTGTCTCCTCTTTTATTTTGGACTCGTGTTTTAGAGTCTGACTACAAGACTACCCCCTCTAAACCACAGTATCCAAAGACACTTTAATACCTCCACACTAGGGTAAGAGGATCTTGACATTACGAGTGGTTTTGAGATGAAAAGAAAAGAATCACGGGCAACATGCAAGCAGCAACTTTTGTATGAGTGGTGAGTTGCATGATGAATGTTACGTGAAGATGTGTATAATTGAACTTATTTCATGGGTTAGGTGGTTGGATGTAAATGGCATCACCACCTCACACTAATAAACGCCTTAGGTGAGTTTGACACCCTTAAGGCTTGGTTACGAATGTGATAACCACAGATTATAATCACACTATAGCACCCATCCCGAATGGCATGTATGGGTGACATAGGTGCAGCATGGATTGGACAAGTAAACGCTTAACAATTCCCATATATGTTTCTTTTACAGATGGGTATGAAACATTACGGAACAGGATGAGATATAAGTGATCTACTTACCTTTTCGTATGAGTGCAGCTTTCTGCCCTCTACTAAAAAAATAGGAAATTCCTACATAAATAACACCAGGGAGGGAAATATTTTTGCCCTGAAGAAAGTCCAGGACCTGCACGGGCCAGTTTTTGAGAACTGAAACATGTCGGCACTAGGGTCATAGGACCATTACTTCCTTGCGACTGCCCCTTTTTCCACTTTTTAATATCCCCTACGATTCCACGAATAAAGGGATACCTGGAGCCGTAGGAGGATTTTTAATCTTTAAACCCCCTGGCCAATTTCTCTTAAGTGCTCCCTGATATACGGTCGAGCCCACCCTGACCTTTAGGAGTCAGGGTGAACCCGATGATGAAGCATGACACTACTAGAGTGTGTGAGGGTTATTTATCAAAAAGGAATTGCTCCCTTTCCCGCGCTTGAGCGGGTGGTACCCCTGGAGGTTTTGAGTAATGCCCAATTGCCTCTAATCTAGGTGGGATACTTGTGTTGGATATATACTTGAGTTGGGAGGACGTATCCCCACTAGGAGCCCCTCTCCACCCTTCCGGCCCTGGAGAAGATCTCTTCTCCAAGTGACCATAGTTTGAGAACTATGTAAATATAACCACATAAAAGCTAATGAAGTCCTCTGTGGAGTCCAAAAATCACAGTACAAGAAAGGTGAAAGGTTTATGTATTGGATTCTCTATGGAAACATTATAATAAAGTTTTTTTTTAGGTCTGGCCTTTGAGACAGCATCTCATCAGACTATTGTTTTCCAAAAGATTCATACATAATACAAATACACAGAAAGGCTTTTGGTCAGCAGGCTTCATGCATGGGTCTGTTGAATTGTCATTGCCATTTTGCTTCCACTCATCACAAGCAAACAATCTGGAGAAAAGGGTCAGCCCACTTTACTATTGGCTCCCTTCACTATGAGTCAGTACACAAAATATGTGCTCATTTACACATCTGCTTCAAAATAGCTCCTTTCTCTTCAGTGATAAAGCTTTTTCATATTGTGATTTTTTTATTTTATTTTTCACTATTATCTTAAGCAAATAGCTAGCTATTTTGCCTGCCCTTCAGATACCTAGCTAGATGGTGAGTTATTTTCCCTCTTCTTTTTCAAGTTGCTGTTGTAACATGTTTAGTGACATTGCCACATTGTAGTTGCCTGCAATTTGAGGGCTTGGTTAGGAGGGGATTTCTTCTTGTCGTCTTCAAAAAAATTGTAGCAAAATGCATAGCACATCTGAAAGTCTTGTTTCTTTAAAGAAAAAAAAAGAAAAATCAGAAGCAAAGCAGCCTCATCAGTAAATGTTTTTTTGTTCATTTCAACCAGTTCTATTGAGATTTTGAGTAAAACAGAAAATACGCAATGCAATTTCTGTAAGAGTGGACAGCAAATTTCGAGGAGTTAAAGAGCTGTGACAATGAGAGAGATATAATAGCCATATATATGTTGCGTAACATATATGCAGAAGGCTTGATTACAGTGGTATGAGGAGTCTTAAGAAAGCAAACACAAGGAGATGATGGGCGGAGTGCTGAAACTTTTCAGACACTCACCCCCAGTCACAGATCTGGGTTGAATCCATCATCGTTCTTTAGCTCTCTCCGCCACCTCAGTTCAGACCCAGCTATATGCAAATTAGTCTTGACCCAGTGCCTCATGGGAACAAACCAGCCCGAACTGCCAAGCCAGGTCTTCCCTGAAACTGAAACAAACATCCTGGGACCGGTTTCGAGGAAACACCCCTCTTCAGCCAAGCTAGCTTGAATCCAGTGGCAAAGTGAGCAAGGGACCCACGTATGGGCATACCCTGCCAGCTTAGGGCGAACAAAGCAAACACAGGGAGATGATGGATGGAGCGCTGAAACTTTTCAGACACTCACCCCCAGTCACAGACCTGGGTTGAATCCATCATCGTTCTTTAGCTCACTTCGCCACCTGAGTTCAGACCCAGCTATATGCAAATCAGTCTTGACCCTGTGCCTCATGGGAACAATCCAGCCCGAACTGCCAAGCCAGGTCTTCCCTGAAACTGAAACAAACATCCTGGGACCGGTTTCAGGGTAACTCCCCTCTTCAGCCAGGCTAGCTTGAATCCAGTGGCAAAGTGAGCAAGGGACCCACGTCTGGGCATACCCTGCCAACTTAGGGCGAACAAAGCAAACACAAGGAGGTGAAGGATGGAGTGCTGAAGCTTTTCAGAAACTCACCCCCAGTCTCAGATCTGGGTTGAATCCATCATCGTTCTTTAGCTCACTTCGCCACCTCATTTCAGACCCAGCTATATGCAAATCAGTCTTGACCCTGTGCTTCATTGGAACAGTACAGCCCGAACTGCCAAGCCAGGTCTTCCCTGAACCGGAAACAAGCATCCTGGGACCGGTTTCGGGGAAACACCACTCTTCAGCCAGGCTAGCTTGAATCCAGTGGCAAAGTGAGCAAGGGTCCCACGTATGGGCATACTTTGCCACCTTAGGGCGAACAAAGCAAACACAAGGAGATGATGGACAGAGCGCTGAAACTTTTCAGACACTCACCCCCAGTCACAGATCTGGGTTGAATCCATCATCGTTCTTTAGCTCTCTTTGCCACCTCAGTTCAGACCCAGCTATATGCAAATCAGTCTTGACCCAGTGCCTCATGGGAACAATCCAGCCCGAACTGCCAAGCCAGGTCTTCCCTGAAACTGAAACAAACATCCTGGGACCGGTTTCGGGGTAATTCCCCTCTTCAGCCAGGATAGCTTGGATCCAGTGTCAAAGTGAGCAAGGGACCCACGTCTGGGCATACCCTGCCAGCTTAGGGCGAACAAAGCAAACACAGGGAGATGATGGACGGAGCGCTGAAACTTTTCAGTCACCCACCCCCAGTCACAGATCTGGGTTGAATCCATCATTGTTTTTTAGCTCACTTTGCCACCTCAGTTCAGACCCAGCTATATGCAAATCAGTCTTGACCCTGTGCCTCATGGGAACAATCCAGCCTGAACTGCCAAGCCAGGTCTTCCCTGAAACTGAAACAAACATCCTGGGACCGGTTTTGGGGTAACTCCCCTCTTCAGCTAGGCTAGCTTGAATCCAGTGGCAAAGTGAGCAAGGGACCCACATCTGGTCATACCTTGCCAACTTAGGGCGAACAAAGCAAACACAAGGAGATGATGGACGGAGCGCTGAAACTTTTCAGACTCTCACCCCCAATCACATATCTGGGTTGAATTCATCATCGTTCTTTAGCTCATTTCGCCACCTCAGTTCACACCCAGCTATATGCAAATCAGTCTTGACCCTGTGCCTCATGGGAACAGTCCAGCCCGAACTGCCAAGCCAGGTCTTCCCTGAACCGGAAACAAGTATCCTTGGACCGATTTTGAGGTAACACCTCTCTTCAGCCAGGCTAGCTTGAATCCAGTGGCAAAGTGAGCAAGGGACCCACGTCTGGGCATGCCCTGCCAACTTAGGGCGAACAAAGCAAACACGAGGAGATGATGGACGGAGCGCTGAAACTTTTCAGACACTCACCCCCAGTCACAGATCTGGGCTGAATCCACCATCGTTCTTTAGCTCACTTCGCCACCTCATTTCAGACCCAGCTATATAAAAATCAGTCTTAGCCCTGTGCCTCATGGGAACAGTCCAGCCCGAACTGCCAAGCCAGGTCTTCCCTGAACCGGAAACAAGTATCCTGGGACCGGTTTAGGGGTAACTCCTCTCTTCAGCCAGGCTAGCTTAAATCGAGTGGCAAAGTGAGCAAGGGACCCACGTCTGGGCATACCCTGCCAACTTAGGATGAACAGGGCAAACACAAGGAGATGATGGACGGAGCACTGAAACTTTTCAGACACTCACCCCCAGTCACAGATCTGGGTTGAATCCACCATCGTTCTTTAGCTCACTTCGCCACCTCATTTCAGACCAAGCTATATGCAAATCAGTCTTGGCCCTGTGTCTCATGGGAACAGTCCAGCCCGAACTGCCAAGCCAGGTCTTACCTGAACCGGAAACAAGCATCCTTGGACCGGTTTCGGGGTAACACCCCTCTTCAGCCAGGCTAGCTTGAACCCAGTGGCAAAGTGAGCAAGGGACCCACGTCTGGGCATGCCCTGCCAACTTAAGGCGAACAAAGCAAACACAAGGAGATGATGGACGGAGCGCTGAAACTTTTCGGACACTTACCCCCCGTCACAGATCTGGGTTGAATCCATCATCGTTCTTTAGCTCACTTCGCCACCTCATTTCAGACCCAGCTATATGCAAATCAGTCTTGGCCCTGTGCCTCATGGGAACAGTCCAGCCCGAACTGCCAAACCAGGTCTTCCCTGAACCGGAGACAAGCATCCTGGGACGGGTTTCGGGGTAACAACCCCTCTTCTGCCAGGCTAGCTTGAATCCAGTGGCAAAGTGAGCAAGGGACCCACGTCTGGGCATACCCTGCCAACTTAGGGCGAACAAAGCAAACACAAGGAGATGATGGACTGAGCGCTGAAACTTTTCAGACACTCACCCACAGTCACAGATCTGGGTTGAATCTATCATCATTATTTAGCTCCCTTCGCCACCTCAGTTCAGACCCAGCTATATGCAAATCAGTCTTGACCCTGTGCCTCATGGGAACAGTCCAGCCCGAACTGCCAAGTCAGGTCTTTCCTGAACCGGAAACAAGCATCCTGGGACCACTTTCGGGATAACACCCCTCTTCAGCCAGGCTATCTTGAATCCAGTGGCAAAGTGAGCAAGGGACCCACGTCTGGGCATACCCTGCCAACTTAGGGCGAGCAAAGCAAACACAAGGAGATGATGGACGGAGCGCTGAAACTTTTCAGACACTCACCCCAAGTCACAGATCTGGGTTGAATCCACCATCGTTCTTTAGCTCACTTCGCCACCTCATTTCAGACCCAGCTATATGCAAATCAGTCTTGGCCCTGTGCCTCATGGGAACAATCCAGCCCGAACTGCCAAGCCAAGTCTTCTCTGAACCGAAAACAAGCATCCGGGGACCGGTTTCGGGGTAACACCCCTCTTCAGCCCGGCGAGCTTGAATCCAGAGTTCTTTGCTGTAACTGTCAAGATCAGAACAATTTCTTCGGATCCTCAAGTATTGTGCGATAGGCAGATTTTCCCTCAACGATCGTGGGTGAGCGCTTTCGAAGTGTAGCAGGCTGTTGCGGTCAGTCAGTTTTGTGTAGAGGGTGGTTTCTAATTTGCCACCTTTTGCTATAATATTGACGTCCAGGAATGATATCTCTGTAGTATGGGCCCCATTACGATGGCGGGCGGACTTTGCCCGCCCGCCACCGTAACGGAAAACGGGACCGACCACCAGAGGTGCGGCGGTCCCGCCAGGCCAATTAGGATGCGCCCGCGACACTGGCGGGCGCATCCTCGACTTTAACATTGTGGCGGGCGGTGCTGTGAGCAGCACCCGCCGCAATGTTAAAGTCCATGTTGTGCATTGCCATGCACAACGTGACAGGCACCGCGCGGTGAATGCCACCTTGTGCATGGCAATGAAGGGTGGTACCATAGGTACCCCCCAGTGCAGCCACCCACCCCCCCACCCCCCCGGGGGCCCGCAATGGGCCCCCAAAGTAATTTCCCGCATGCCTTTCCATGGCGGAGTCTCCGCCATGGAAAGGCATTCCCACCGCAGGCATCATAATATGGATGGCGGTGCCTGCAAGGCACCGCCACCATGTTATGGGCTTTTTCCGCCCGGCCGGCAACCGGCGGAAATGCGGCAGACGGTCTTTCCGTCCGCCGCGGTACCCCTCGCCATACTAATATGGCAGGGGGTAAAACAGGAACAGATGGCGGGCGGATCGCCACCGCCGGCCCAGCGGTGGCGATCCGCCCGCCATCCTAATAGGCCCCTATGTGTGGACATGGTGAAGCATAGAAAGGGATTCAGATGGTTAATCCAGTTCGCAAAATCTTTTGTGCTTCCCTCATCTCCATGCCAGACCTGTAGGTAGAGTTGGTCCTCATACCTAAAGAAGTTCTCTGTGAGAGCCATGTGCATCAAAGTCATTGCCCATTCAATAGGTGCTTCCCATGGCCATTCTTGAGTGCGCAGTGTGTTCTCAATCACGTGTAGACTCTCCTCTTGCGGAATACTGGTATAGAGAGCCTCCACATCCAGACAGATCATAGTTTCTTGTGTATGGTCGTACTCTAGGTCCGCTGGATATTGAGAAGATGCTTAGTATCCCTAACATAAGATCTGATCTGGGTGACGAGAGGTCTTAGGAACCAGTCAGTGTATTTGGACAGGGGTTCCAATGCCGACCCTATGCTAGAAACAATGGGTCTGCCCGGTGGAGTGTTCCTGCCCTTTTGGATTTTTGGTAATGTGTAGAATAGGGGAGTTGATAAATGCCGGGAGACACGGACCGAATAGGTGAGGCAGCGGGGCAGGACCTTTGAGGAAGTAAGTAAGAGATGGGGATAAGCTTGGAGGTGATCTGAACTATGAGCACGGTACATGTGTAAAAAGGATCACTGACATAATAGCGCCAGACAAAATACTAACATACCAAAATATCGGCACTAAAATATCGACAACATTATTATCGACAAGCAATACTTATTTAAAAAAATACACAAATATCGAAATCATAATATCGTCAATAAAAAATATCGTTTCAAACATTATCGAACACACAAATATCATAATAGAAAATATCAACATTTCTTTAACAATATACAAAATGTCATAAATATCGAAAGTTAAAATATAGACAGCAAAATTATCGTTTAAATACAAATATCGACTATTTAAAAATTAATTAAAAAAACATATCTTTACACCAAAATATATTTTTACACTATAAACACTCTCTACACACATTATAAATATAATACGATCTTATTATAACATATAAACATATAAAATCATAGAATAATAACAAAACACACTAATAAATAATAATTAAAATATTATTAAATATAACACATACAGCATTCAACATTAAAAGCAATGTTAAACATACTTAATTAACAAAATCTGTTAAAAAGAAAAAAAACTAATACTAACAACTTCTTAATTAGCGTTTCCCTTATAGGGAAACGAACTGCTAAAACAAAACCAAAAAATTAACAACAACGAATAAAAACCTCACACTAATAAAATACACCAATAACATAAAAGTATCAATTAAATCAACACTATATAAACAACGTAAATTTATATTTAATTTACACTTCAACCCTACAAGAAAAAAGAAGAGGAGACTCTGCCGGATTACTTCCAGAACGCAGATTTACATTACAGAAAAAGCTTTGGAACTGCACTAAGGGGGTCATTACGATGGCGGTCTGAAAAGCAACCCGACCGCCATGGTAGCGGAAACTCACCGCCCGCCGCTACCGCGGGAAAACCGACGGCTAGATTAGGATCCTCGGCGGTAAAAATCCAACCACGGCGGAAAGGAGACCCGAGAAACCGCCCGTCGCGTGCGGAGAAGCCCGAAACCCGTCCGCGGCGTTCGGATTCGCTGCGGAAACAGCCCAAACCACCGCAACCACAGCGGAGACACCGCCATGGAAATTATGATATCCCCGACATGACTGCGGTGCAGAGCGCTGTTTACGACCGCCCGATCGACAATAGTGAGAAATGAGAGAGCCTGCGGAAGCGCCGTAGCATAGCCACCACTGCGTACGCTCCGTGAAAAAAATGGCGGTCGGAAAAAATACACACAACATGCCCACAAAGTGCATCAAGCAAACAAGTCATGCACCCAAAAACACCTAAAACAGCCCAAAGACACACCCCCATGGTAAACTCAAAAACTACAAATCCCAGGATGACACACACACCACACCTGCAACCAATACCCCATCCTGACACACCCACATAGCCCAGTATAAATCCAGCCCCCTACCAGACCACAATCCTTTGCAAAACTCCAGAACTGAAGGGACATACACCACAGCTGACAGGAGAGGCAAATCTGCACAACACACACACACATCACCACCACCACCACTTCTACACCTGCACCTCTAACCCCTTTGCACATCACACACCATACACATCACCACCACCACCTCAACACTTGCACGTCAAACACCTCGGCACATCACACACCATGTCACCACAGAAAATGCCCAAATTCACTGACAGTGAGTTGAGGGTCCTGGTAGATGAGATAATCAGGGTAGAACCCCAATTGTTTGGTAACCTGGTACAACAGACACCAGTAGCCACAAGAACGCTAATGTGGAGAAGGATAGTAGATAAGGTAAATGCAGTAGGGACCGTGCCACGCAATAGAAATGAAATTATGAGGCGCTGGCACGATCTGAAGGCAGTGGTCAAGAAAAAGAGAGCCAAAAACCATGAGCTGGCTCACAGGACAGGCAGTGGCCCTCCCATTCCACTCAAGACATTCACCGAATGGGAGGAGAAGGTGCTTGGCATACTGCATCCAGAGAGTCTCACAGGAATACCCGGGGGAGTGGAGGCTGGTAAGTACAAACAAATGCCTAACATCACACTGACATGTACTGTCTTGCACCACTACTAAGCTATACCTCCCAGGTACAAATGCAGTCATGAGCACCACACTCTCACCAACACATCTCTCACACATTAATCCAACAGTCCCTCAGGTTCACCTCAAAGGTAGCTACAAACATCACCATGGGTACATGTTTACATGCTGCCAGCACTACAACTCCCACCAGGCCCCCTTGTCCTACAGATGCGCAAGATGGAGCCCTGACTCCCCCCCCATGTGGCAGCCATTGTATTGCTCACCTTAACCCAACAGGTAGATAGCCATCCTCACAGGGAGGTGTGTGTGTGGTTTGGAAGTCTGCACTACAACTCCCACCAGGCCCCCTTGTCCTACAGATGCGCAAGATGGAGCCCTGACCCCCCCCCATGTGGCAGCCATTGCATTGCTCACCTTAACCCAACAGGTAGGTAGCCATCCTCACAGGGAGGTGTGTGTGTGGTTTGGAAGTCTGCACTACAACTCCCACCAGGCCCCCTTGTCCTACAGATGTGCAAGATGGAGCCCTGACCCCCCCCATGTGGCAGCCATTGCATTGCTCACCTTAACCCAACAGGTAGGTAGCCATCCTCACAGGGAGGTGTGTGTGTGGTTTGGAAGTCTGCACTACAACTCCCACCAGGCCCCCTTGTCCTACAGATGTGCAAGATGGAGCCCTGACCCCCCCCATGTGGCAGCCATTGCATTGCTCACCTTAACCCAACAGGTAGGTAGCCATCCTCACAGGGAGGTGTGTGTGTGGTTTGGAAGTCTGCACTACAACTCCCACCAGGCCCCCTTGTCCTACAGATGCGCAAGATGGAGCCCTGCCCCCCCCATGTGGCAGCCATTGCATTGCTCACCTTAACCCAACAGGTAGGTAGCCATCCTCACAGGGAGGTGTGTGTGTGGTTTGGAAGTCTGCACTACAACTCCCACCAGGCCCCCTTGTCCTACAGATGCGCAAGATGGAGCCCTGACCCCCCCATGTGGCAGCCATTGCATTGCTCACCTTAACCCAACAGGTAGGTAGCCATCCTCACAGGGAGGTGTGTGTGTGGTTTGGAAGTCTGCACTACAACTCTCACCAGGCCCCCTTGTCCTACAGATGCGCAAGATGGAGCCCTGACCCCCACCCCATGTGGCAGCCATTGCATTGCTCACCTTAACCTAACAGGTAGGTAGCCATCCTCACAGGGAGGTGTGTGTGTGGTTTGGAAGTCTGCACTACAACTCCCACCAGGCCCCCTTGTCCTACAGATGCGCAAGATGGAGCCCTGACCCCCCACCCCATGTGGCAGCCATTGCATTGCTCACCTTAACCTAACAGGTAGGTAGCCATCCTCACAGGGAGGTGTGTGTGTGGTTTGGAATTCTGCACTACAACTCCCACCAGGCCCCCTTGTCCTACAGATGCGCAAGATGGAGCCCTGACCCCCCCCCATGTGGCAGCCATTGCATAGCTCACCTTAACCCAACAGGTAGGTAGCCATCCTCACAGGGAGGTGTGTGTATGGTTTGGAAGTCTGCACTACAACTCCCACCAGGCCCCCTTGTCCTACAGATGCGCAAGATGGAGCCCTGACCCCCCCACCCCCATGTGGCAGCCATTGCATTGCTCACCTTAACCTAACAGGTAGGTAGCCATCCTCACAGGGAGGTGTGTGTGTGGTTTGGAAGTCTGCACTACAACTCCCACCAGGCCCCCTTGTCCTACAGATGCGCAAGATGGAGCCCTGACCCCCCACCCCCATGTGGCAGCCATTGCATTGCTCACCTTAACCTAACAGGTAGGTAGCCATCCTCACAGGGAGGTGTGTGTGTGGTTTGGAAGTCTGCACTACAACTCCCACCAGACCCCCTTGTCCTACAGATGCGCAAGATGGAGCACTCCCCACAACCACAACCATTTGGCAGATATTGAATGTGACTCATCAAACTTACTGGTAGGTAACCATTTCAACTGGGAGTGGTGTGTGGAATTGGTGACACTGCAGTACAACCCACAACAGGCCCACTTCTTCAACAGATCAGCATGATGGAGCACTTGTCCCACTCATAGGCATGTGACGTTTGTTCCCCCGCACATCACACCATACCACTTTGTCCACAGTCACCTACACAAATTATGATAAACAGTCGTATTGTACTCAGCATGCACAAGTCTCACTGCAAAAAGTTCCCACATTGTGTCTACTGTGCCAGGCATCACACACTGCAACACTAACACCTATCATGCTTCCCTGCAGCAGTGTCTGGCAGGTTGGTTGTCAATGTGCTAATCACCCATGTCATACCACAGTGTTGCAATGTAAACAGTGGAAGTGCAGATTACCAAAAACTCCACTGGACCTGGGACTCACACTGCTAAACTATGCACATCCCAACTGTCTTGCAACAGACCCAGCTGCCACAGTGCTGCACTGGATTGCATAACAAGAGTACTTTGTCTGACTAAAATGCACAAATGTGTCTGCTTGGGACCAGCAATGTGTGTATGCATTGACAATGGTAACATCTCACACTGTCTGTCTGAACAGTGGTGGTATAGTCTGGCCCCAAAAGCACACATTGTCTGCACATGGATGACTGTATCTTACACACACACCACTGTTGATGACAACATGTAAGTGTATGGATGCCCCGGAACAACTGCATCACAAGTACTTTGCTCATGTTCTCAGGTCCACAAATACCATGAAACCATGATAGTGTGGAAATGTTTGCTGGGTGAGATGTTCAACCTGCTGTATGTCACCACAGTGATAGGAGCCTATACCACATGCCCTATTGTGCCTTCAAATGTTGGGGGAGTGGACCCCACACCCAGATACTTGGGACAACAGTGATGGGGTGGATATACCCCATGCCCTATTTTGCCTGCAAATGTGGGGGAGTGAACCCCACACCCAGATAGTTGGGACAACAGTGATGGTGAGGCCACACCCCATGCCCTAATGTGATGTGAAAAGTTTGGGTACTGAAACCCACACACACCTTCTGCTCACCACAGGCACGTTCCTCCCAAGAATGACTCTTAAGTCACATAGCCATGTCATTGCTCACCTTCACCTCAACCGGTAGGCAGCCATCTTCACACGGAGACGGTGTTGTGGGGTTGGCAAATTGTTCCACAAATCCCACTATGCATGCTGTCCCTCCCCTGAGTAGGATGGGCCACTCCACCCCCAATCAGAATCATGAGGCAGGCATTGTATGCCACCCACTCAACTAACAGGTAGCTAACCGCATCTCACAGGTCGGGGTGTGTGGGGGTGAGAAGCTTGCACAACAACCCACACAAGCCCACATGAGCTCCAGCCCCCAAGACTGATAACACCCTCGCACTAAGATGCATGTGTCAGTCATTGCAATGTCGACTTCCAAATCACTGGTAGGTAGACATATCATGCTGACTTGTCCCACACTGGACCAAGATGGACGCCTTCCTCACACACACACAGAGAGGTCTTACAAATACAAGCCAAAAACAGCAGACAGAACATATCACCAGCCACTACATGGAGCCAGATATGCCTCACGACAAGCATGGTGGCATAGGACACCAGGCCTCACATTGCACAACTGCACACCCAGATAGCATTGGCCACTATAGTGTGCTCACACCTAAGCAAATGAAACCATGACAGCAACCAAAGTGTGACATTCAGATCCACATGTAGATGTAACTCAGTGCACAACCCTGCACACCATCTGAAAATGGCAGGGGTCCAGACTAGCAAGGACCAAATGAAAGCAAAGAAAGCATGGCTGGAAGTGCAAATACAGATATGTACACCACATGCCAAAGGTATGGCTGCAACTACAATGTTCCCCCAATGTGCAGAGAAAACGGCTGCAAGGGCACAACAAGTGACGTACATGCGTAACTGGATCACAAATGATTAAACACTCACTAGATGCCAACATGAACCTGTCAATGTAAAAAATTTAAATTGTGCATGTCATGTCTTGCCAACTCCCAATATGGACGAGTAATGCATGTACCTCAACAGCTTGTAATGCATCACTGGATGTCGGTAACTGCAAATTAGATCAGTGAACAACGGCTGGATGTACAAAAAGTTGATGTAACAGTGCGAACAGAAGCTTTGCTGGTTGCAACACAATGACCATTTCTCATCTGACCCACAGGTGACCAAGAACTCACTGCAGAGGACGACACCACCAGCCTGCCGAGCCAGTCCCCCACCCCAGAACAGAGACTACTGGATGAAGACTCCCTGGATTTCTTGGATGAGGAGCCCCAAGTCAGCACATCTGTTGTGGCAGGCCGCAACAAGGCCCAGGCACCCATTGTCCCCACAACCACATCTGCTACAACCCATGACCTTCCCCAGACAGCTGTTGTCACGGCCTGTGTGGCAACCACTACCACCACCACCACCACCACAGCTGCCCGCAACACCCTCCCTGCCCCAGGTGATGAGCACCCCACGACATCTACTGAGGAGGCCAGGGAGAGGATGCAGCGGAGCAATGTGGGGAGCCAAAAGGCCCGTGGCAGCAGTGTAGGTGCAGAGGGGAACTGAGCCTGGGACGGAAGCCCTGTCCCACATCAACAGAGTCCTTGGGGCATACGAACAGGCCCAGGGACGAATGGGCCGGTCTGAGGAAGATTCTCGGGAGCTCCTCCTGCTGATGAGGTCCATGGACACCCGCATGGGACAAATTGTGGACCTCTTTGGGCAGCAAGTGGCGGTTCTGAGGGACAGGCCAGCGCAACATTCAACATCTCCGCCTCCCCCTGATGGGCAGCAGGATGACAGTTTGTCATCCTCCCCTGCGTCCACAGAGGGGGGTGAGTCCTCAGACACCACTGCCACTGCAGCACAGGCCCCTCCAGTCAAGCGCAAAAGGGGCCATCCAAGGAAAGGCCAGGAGGCATCACGTGCCAAAGCACCTGCCAAAGGCAAGTCCCGGAGCCAGCCATGATGGCAGACCACTGCACCACTGCATTTACCTTTTGGACTATCCTTCCCCACACTGCCATGTGAATGGCATCTGTCTGTTGGACTGGGTCTCCACATCACTGTGGTGACTACTCAATTATCTCATCTACCATGACCGTCAACTCATTTCTTCAAATTCCCCCCCCATGTACATTTTCTCGACCCTCACATGTCACAATTGTAAATAAATACACCTTACACACATGTTGTTGTGTCTGCTCCGTCTTTAATACAGGATGTGCAACCTTCACCGTGATGTAAATGTCCCAGGGAAATGGAATGTAGGTAGGCAAGGAGAGGCTGAAGGGACCTAGGAAAAACAGTAGAACAACAGTCACTTGTTTTGGTGTGGCATCACACACATCACACAACACTTGTCAACAAGGTACTCCAATCTTCACACATTACACAGAGCAACAGTCGCCATGGAGACATCCTGTAATCTGTGTCAAACTACCCTATCCCAAAAACATTGCCAACCAGCAATGAGTGAACACAAGGCTGCAGTCACCAAGCTCACATACACCCTCACAGCAACTGCACCACCATCAGACCAAGTGTCCCTCCTACATCGTCACTCACCTTCAAGTGAAGTAGCGGTTGATGACGCATGTCGACACCTTCCTCCTCTCCACTGTCCTCGTCACTGGACCCGGGTTGGTTTGCAGGCGGGGGCCTTGGCTGCTCATCATCATCCAGGATCAGGGGTATTGCCTTGCGAATGGCCAGGTTGTGGAGCATGCAGCATGCCACGACTATCTGACACACCTTCCTTGGCGAGTACATCAAGGCAACTCCGGTACGGTCCAGGCAGCGAAATAGTGACTTTAGGAGACCAAATGTACGCTCTATTACACGCCGTGTCCTCCCATGGGCATTATTATATCGCACATCAGCTGCTGTCACAGGATTCCGCAGTGGGCTCAGCAACCACGGACGGTTAGGATATGCAGAGTCACCTGGGTGTGAGAAACACAGATTAACCTTGATGTTCCACAATGCCACAGGACAGCATGTCACACACACACCACGCTACTCCACTATGCATACTCACCCACAAGCCATGCACGCTCAGGAAGCAGATTGGCCATCAGCTGCGGGACGATGCTGCTGCGCATGATGTGCGAATCATGGGCTGACCCGGGATACCTGGCACACACGTGGGAGATGATCATGTCCGCCCGGCACACCACTTGAACATTTACTGAGTGGTAATGCTTCCGATTTCTGTAAACTTGCTCACATGCCTGTGGTGGCACAAGCCCAACATGTGTGCAATCAATGGCACCAACAACATGGGGGATGTGTCCAAGGGCATAAAAATCTCCCTTCACAGCCACCAACTCTGGCCCCCTGGGGAATTGAATGTATCTGTCCTTGTAGTTCATCATAGCTGACAGTACATCCCTCAGCACCATGCTGAACATCGGTTGTGACATCCCACCTGCGCTTGCTACCGTGTGCTGGAATGAGCCTGTCGCAAAGAAATGCAGGCACGCGATCACTTTTGAAGTCGCAGTGAAAGCTGTTGGATATGTGCGACGTGTCTGCAGGTGGGGCTCCAACATGGGTCATAGGTTTTGTAGGCAAACTCTATCCAGCATGAATTTGCGGATGATCTCTTCATTCTCCATGTCAGCCAGCACTGTGAATGGACGATGGATATTGGGCCTCCTCCTAGGTCAGATGAAAGTGCACATATGTCATTGAAACACACCATGAGATGTACAGGACATTTCACATTTCTACAGACACATTGCCAAATGTTGCAGACTGCACCATCAACCAACAGAGCACTGCACAAGTTGGTACACATCAGGCACACTACTCGTACACTTGTCCCCTTACCCGCAGCAATGATCTGTGCACACCTCCTGCTCATTGGCATGCACAGTGGGATATGGCACCACATGTGTGCGCACACCTGTGAGTATTACCCCCAGCATATGTGTCAAACTACAATACTACCCTAGCACACCGTGCTGCTGTCCATGATACACCTCCCAACACAGGTTGCACATGGCACACATCAAGTACACACTGACCACAGGCTGAGCGTGGTGAACACGTGTGTGCATGTGCAGTAGACAATGTGACAGTCAATGATGCCCCTAGTTCACACAATGAGACAGCATTGTGTGTTACATTGCACCTACATACATTGACCATTAGCTACATATGCTATCCAACACAAAAACTGTACAGTCTACATGCCCTTACACATCACATGTGACATGTGCGTGTGTATGTGTCAATGCAATTTATCACATACACATATATGGCATGTGTAGGTGACATGGAGTTAAATGTCCCATTCGTAATGTTGGCCTCATGAGGGTCCTTCAATGTTGGAGACACTGGGCACTGTTCATGTTGGGCTATGGATAGAGATGGATGACTCCATATGTGTAGCAAACCTGCTCCACAAGTCCACGGACGGTCACTACAGGCACTGTATGGTACCCATCTGGCAGTGCCTACCGCCTGGCCCCTGCGGACTGTCACCGCCAATACCCCAGACAGGATCGCGGTAGTCTCAGCCATATCTACATGTGTATATGGCGGTTGGAATGCACCGCTACCCAGCTCACGGTCACTGCAGGCACTGTATGGCACATCATATGGCAGTGCATACTGCCTGGCCCCTGCGGACTGTCACCGCCAATACCCCAGACACGATCGCGGTAGTCTCAGCCATATCTACATGTGTATATGGCGGTTGGCATGCACCGCTACCCAGCTCACGGTCACTACAGGCACTGTATGGCACCCATATGGCGGTGCATACCGCCTGGCCCCTGCGGACTGTCACCGCCAATACCCCAGACACGATTGCGGTAGTCTCAGCCATATCTACATGTGTATATGGCGTTGGCATGCACCGCTACCCAGCTCACGGTCACTACAGGCACTGTATGGCACCCATATGGCGGTGCCTACCGCCTGGCCCCTGCGGACTGTCACCGCCATGGACCCTGCCCTGGCAGCCTATGGGAAGCACCCTCGCGGTAGCCTGATGCAATTTTGAAAATAGCGGTAGGTGTGTTCCGCAACCGCATAGCCGGTCATTGGAAGCATTCAAAAGATGCACCACCGCGGTAGCACGCGCCTGGCCCCTGCGGTGTGTCACCGCCATGGTCCATGCCCTTGCAGCCAATGGGACGCACACTTGCGGTTGCTTCATATGGCTTTGAAAATCGCGGTAGGCATGCACTGCCACAGCGGAGGCGGACATTGGATGATTTTAAAAATAGCAGACCTGGTACACCAATTGCAGCGGCGTGGGACCACAGACACAGCCCCAGGGGCCTATATATGTGTGGGAGGGTGCCCCACATTTCCACTGCTACCAGGGACTGCTGCCTGCCACCCTCCACCTGCTGCTGCTGCCTCCAGGACTGCTGCCTGCCACCCTCCACCTGCTGCTGCTGCCTCCAGGGACTGCTGCCTGCCACCCTCCACCTGCTGCTGCTGCCTCCAGGGACTGCTGCCTGCCACCCTCCACCTGCTGCTGCTGCCTCCAGGGACTGCTGCTTGCCACCCTCCACCTGCTGCTGCTGCCTCCAGGGACTGCTGCCTGCCACCCTCCACCTGCTGCTGCTGCCTCCAGGGACTGCTGCCTGCCACCCTCCACCTGCTGCTGCTGCCTCCAGGGACTGCTGCCTGCCACCCTCCACCTGCTGCTGTCTCCAGGGACTGATGCCTGCCACCCCTGAACTCCACCTGCTGCTGCTGCCACCTGTCCACGATGATGTTGAGGACACAGAAGATCCGGGCCAGTCCCTTCACCAGTGAGGAGCTGGAGGTCCTGGTGGACCGGGTGCTTGCACAGTACCCAAGGCTCTATGGTGCCCCTAATGTCGTGGTAAGTCTACAACAGTGTGAGTGAGAGTGCAGGGGGGGCACACGTGAGGTGGAGGTGCTGCAGTATGTGTCATTGAGTGTGAGGTTCTGACATGCACTGCCTAGCATGTTTTCTCCCGGGGGAAGGGCTGTGTAACCTCTTTCACACGTTTCCCTGCATGCCCATCCAGATTTGAGGGACATGTATTGTCCTGTCAGCCATACAGTGAAGCAGCAACTTGGTAATGCAGGAGTCAGGCCAGTGATTGCTTGTGTGAATGGCTGTGTGGGTCCCAAATGTCCCTCTCAGTGTCAGCCCACCTGGCCTGCACAGTCGCCGCACAATCCCACAAGTACACATCACTGCATGTACAGTGTGTTCCACGTGTCTTTTGTTCACACATCTTCATCAAAGAGCCATCTCAGCCCTGTAGATTGCACACAACAAGCCTTGTGACAAGGGTGTGTGTATGAGAGTTGATGTGACTGTATGTGAGCTCCATGACACAGTGAGCCATTCACAGGGCTAGGACATTGGGGGCTGCGCAGTGTTGGACACAGTGAGTCCACCAACAACCATGTGTTGCTATCTGATCTATGTGTTGCTCTAGCTAACAGCGGGCAGTAGATGTGGGCAGACTACACATTGCTTGATGTGCTGGCATCCTGCATGTGAATGGGATGTAGAGGTACTGTGTCCACCCTCCCACCTTCATGGATTCACGTGTGGTTCTCCAATGCCATTGTACCATGTGCCATGCATTCTTGGCTCTGTTACACATATCTGTTGATTTGGGATGAGTGAGTATCGTGCCACTGTATTGAGAGATTTTGGTAGTATACACTGTGTAACTGATGTATTACCCCTCTTGTCTCCCATGCCTGCAGCTGAAAGTCCACCAGCGTAAAGCCGTGTGGAGGGCCATTGCCTCCAAGGTGCGTGATCTGGGTGTGTCAAACCGATGGCACAGCCACTGTCATAAAAGGTGGGACGACATCTGCCGACTGAGCAAGAATGTGGCCGAGATGACGCTGGGGCTGATCCCGCGGAGCGGCAGGTTGTCCCGACGCAGCATGACCCCACTAATGGCCCGCATCTTGGCCGTTACACAGCCTGAGTTGGATGCACAATTGAAGGAGCATCAGCAGCAAGCTAGGGGTGAGTATTTGTTGACGGGTGGCTTTGGCAGGGAGTGGCTGCATGTGTCCACAGATTGGACAAACTCTGAGCTATCTGACGTTGGTAGTGTGATGCAGTGGATTGTAAGTGGCGTCTGTGCTGGGTGCATCTGACATGCATTTGTCCCACCTGTACTCACTGATGTGATCTGCGCAATGTGCCTTGCCATTGCATTCAAAGTTGGGGCATTCAGGTAGCTTGTGCAGTGGGGTACTGTGTGAATTCATATTGATGTTGATGGCAGTGTGCATAATCTGAGTGTGTTTCAATAAATGCGTGCAATGCCTGACAGCAGATTTCAGCTGCTACAACTTCTACATGGTAGCTGGCATGCGCTAATGGCCATTGTGGGCTACTATGTTGTGGTCTGTGTGTGTGTGCTCCCCTACTGCTCCATCCATGTACGTAATTGACACCATGTTGTGGTGTTCATCCTTGCCATCCTCGGCACCCTGTGTGGTCAGAGAGATTTTTGTGCCTGTGTCTGAAGTGGGCCACAGGCAGGATGGTGTGCTGTGTGAGTCACCGGGATCACGTATGGCTGGATTTGTTCTTTACATGCACTGTTGGGTTGATAATTGAGGTGGCAATGTATATTTAGTCAGGGTGATGTGCAACACGGATAACACATCTTGTTGAATGGTTATTTACTTGCACATGTTACTTCAGTTGGTGCCACTCCACTAACACTACCTCTCTCTCCCATGTAGCATCTCCCGTGTGCGTTGAGGGACAGGGGACAGACACCAGCGGTGAGGCATCCAGTGCAACAGCCGCACCGGAGCAGAGTGACACAGATGTGACCAGCGCCGAGGAGGGG
Organism: Calotriton arnoldi; assembly: GCA_963921515.1. Taxonomy (NCBI): domain Eukaryota; kingdom Metazoa; phylum Chordata; class Amphibia; order Caudata; family Salamandridae; genus Calotriton; species Calotriton arnoldi. Next base: position 272,012 of record CAWUFW010006997.1, on the reverse strand, counting down.
GACAGGAGTCTGCTGGAGGAATCACAACCCGAGACGCAAAGCTCTACGTCATCTGACGCCAGCGGTGACGCATCCATGTTGGGGGCCACAGGGAACGGGGACTCTGCCTCCTCTTCCGCCACACAGCGTCCAGTGCCCAGCCTCCCATCTACTTCCACTGACGCTGCCCGTGTTCGCACAAGTCGAAAGGGAAGAGTGTCCTTCACCCCAGGCACTGCTGCCCCGGCCCATGTCAGCCCTGCAGCCCTCAGTGCTGAGTCAGTAGAGCTATTGCGCCAGCTGTGTGTGGGGCAGACAGCTCTCCTCAATGCCTTCCTAGACCACAATAAAAAGTTGGGCCAGGTGATAGCTTTCATGGAGGGCATACATTCGGATGTGGGTGGGCTACACCGGACTGTGCAGTCATTGTCCTCAACAGTGACGGCAGCCCTGCAACAGGCACATTCTCAGGGAGCAGCTCCTGTCCCTTTGTCCACCCCCCTGTCACTGTGCACCTCTGACGACAGTGACAATGCTCAACAGACCCCAAAGTCCAGATACAGCACACGCAGCACACAGCAGCAGCAACAGCCCAAACGGTCCAGGCCGCAGACACCATCCCCACAGACAACTAAGACCACCCCAGAGCACAGAGATAAAAGCTCGTCAGGCGACACCAAGGGCCAGAGGGGCAAGAAACAGGCCTCAGGGTCACAGGCCTCAGAGTCATCCCCCGCCAAGGACTCTCCTGTCCCAAGGACCGCTCGCAAAGCAAAGAAGGCAGTTTCCCTGCCCACTGAGGAGGTGTTACCTGCAAGGCTTACACTGGATGAAGGCCCTATGGCTGATCCACCCACAACCTCCACTCCCATCCTGAGCCCTGTGAAGCAGGCACAAGGGGGCACTGTAGGGGCTAAACATAGTAGAAAGGGTTTGGAAGGGCGGAGGCAAGCCCCAGGGAAGCGCACAGCTGGATCCAGCATGTCCCCAGAGGGAGCCCCAGAGTCAGCACCAGGAGCAGGTTTGGTGGTGGGGTTACCTGTTGTTGCCACACCAGTTCCCATTAGTCCCCAGACAGGGAAGCCTTTCAGGATCCCCAAAAAGTGGAAAGGCACCCCTCCACAATCTCCTGCACACACTGTGGGGCCGATTCCGATTCGGGCCGGAAAACATACCGACCGACTCGGTACGGGAATATAGTCCGACCGACACGTACCGGCGCTGCCCGACCTGCGTAGTACGATGAAATGCATGTGAATCACGACTGACTCATACGGAACACAAGCCGAACGACCGAACCGCACAGAAACCAGCTATCCGGCCGGGAAACCACGCGAATCGAACCGACCGACACGCACCAGGAATGAACCCGACCGAAACGTACCCACAAACTCCGACCCGCGCAGTACGATGCAATGCGTGGAAAACCAGACCGAGTCGCACGGAGCCCAAGCCGTACGACCGACACGCATACAAAACCAAGCCGAAGCAACCCAATACTCCGCGACCGACGCGTACGCCGCACATGAAACCTAGCAGAAACACAGCGTGAACGACTCGGAGAAGCTCGCACGAGACAACTACAGCGTCCTACTCGGTCAGAAGAACGTCTCCTACATGCACAAAAAATACAAAGGGAAAAATACAAAAAAAGGGCCAAACAAGCAATTACAAAGCCAATAAATACTGGGGGGGGGGGAAACATGGAACAAAGGCACACCCACAACTCCACCCATATAAAGGCCACAAATCCCTACCATGATCCTTTGCAAATTCAACTGACCTGCCAGCACAGAACACCATCAGACAGCAACCACAGACACACTCACAGCTCATCCATCACACAAGCCACACACCATTAGCACCTCAACAAATAGCACCCTCACATACACCCAGCAAAACCTACACTCACACACCCTCACTTGCACACACACACACACACATCAATCACCACCACCACCCATCACCATGCCCCCAAAGAAGAATCCAAAGTTCCTAGACAGTGAATTGGAAGTCCTGGTAGATGAGATCTTCAGGGTAGAGCCACAGTTGTTTGGTACATTGGTCCAACAGACCCCCATGTCGCAGAAAACCAAGATGTGGGAGAGGATCGTCGACAGGGTGAACGCACAATCACCATGTTTGCGCACAAAGGAAGCCATCCAGAACAGGTGGTATGATGTGCGCAGGAGGGTCAAGGACCTACTAAAGAAGGATTACATCTTGAGTCAGCGCACCAGCAGTGGCCTGGTCCTCCTGCCAAACCACTATACCTCAAGCCCTGGGAGGAGAAGGTGCGGGCCATCCTACCACCAGTGAGCGTATTTGGACTATCAAACATCCCAGAGCCTGGTGAGTACACAACCAATATACACAATATTGTGTGACAATACACACACATCACTGTCAAGGGGATAGTCAAACCATGCACCCTTAGCAAATCCACAGCAACCAAAAGATAATCATCCCAAGATGTGTATGTTAGTCAGATAAACACAATACATGCCATCTCATAGTGATATGTAACTGTGTCATGACATGTACAAACCTAACAACAAATAGAGCAAGGCAGTGGCACAAATATAACCAACAAACACAGTCAGATATGTTGCCACCACTAGAACACCACCTCACAGGGAAGCTCACTGAAAGGAAGGAATTCTGTGTATGCTGGTGAAGTGAGTGTAGCCAATAGCATGATGGGAGTTGTAGTCACAGATATTGGTCACCCTCACAATTGGCCCATCAACACCACCCTGAACAATGCTCACATCACAGGGAGTGGAAAAGAACTGACAAGATGGCTGACACTGGGTACTGCTGTGGGGAGCACAAGGCCCTGCTGGGAACTGTACAACAACAAACAGCAGGACACCACTGACTGACATCCTGAAAGCCAACTTGCACTCCCTGCAATGGAAGCATGGTGGGATATCTGGCTGGGTGGGAAGGAGGACTGACAGCTCTGACCATAGTTACCAGCAGCTTTTCTCACACACCGCCTTAACACAAACTCCACACAACTCACCTGGGAGAATGCATTGCCTCACACTCTAATTAAATATCCCACAAAGAACCACCACCCTGGGTTATGCTGTGTGAAGCCCAGGGACACTCTTGGGACTTGTAGCCAAACAAACACCAGGACAACACTGTCAGCCATCCTGTCAGCACAGGCACACTACCCCACAGGGAAGCAGAGTCAAAAGGAAGGAAGTATGGGCATGCTGGGAAGGGGGGTGTAGGCAATAGCATGATGGGAGTGGTAGTCACAGCTCAACATCCCCCACCCACATGGCCCAGCAAGCTCACATTGAAGCATGCACACCTCACAGGGAGTGAAAAGCCACTTCTAAGATGTCTGACAATGGTCCTCTGTTGTGGGGAGTACCAGGCCCTGCTGGGAACTGGGCACCAACTAACAGCAGGACACCACTGTCAGCCATCTTGCCATTGCTGTCACACTCACACACAGTGAAGTCAACTCAAAAGGAAGGAAGTATGGGCATGCTGGGAAGGGGGGTGTAGGCAATAGCATGATGGGAGTGGTAGTCACAGATATTGGTCACCCTCACAATTGGCCCATCAACACCACTCTGAACCATGCTCACATCACAGGGAGTGGAAAAGAACTGACAAGATGACTGAAACTGGGTACTGCTGTGTGGAGCACAAGGCCCTGCTGGGAACTGTGCACCAACAAACAACAGGACCACACTGTCAGCCATCTTGCCAATGCTGTCACACTCACACACAGTGAAGTCCACTCAAAAGGAAGGAAGTATGGGCATGCTGGGAAGGGGGGTGTAGGCAATAGCATGATGGGAGTTGTAGTCACAGATATTGGTCACCCTCACAATTGGCCCATCAACACCACTCTGAACCATGCTCACATCACAGGGAGTGGAAAAGAACTGACAAGATGGCTGACACTGGGTACTGCTGTGTGGAGCACAAGCCCCTGCTGGGAACTGTGCACCAACCAACAGCAGGACATCCTGAAAGCCAACTTGCACTCCCTACAAGGGTGGCATGCTTCATGGTGGGATAACTGGGCTGGGGGGAGAAGGAGGGCCGGATGTCCACCAAATACCACCAATGCTGGCCATGCACACACCTCAACATTCACATTGAAAAGCTTCAGGTTGGCAGGACAATGTGCTACACCAATATCAACCTCTGACTGTGACAACTTAGGACAATGCAATGTACAGGCCCGCATCCCGAGGTACAGTCACAACTGTCAGGTGTGTGAACCATTGATGCCTGTAGAAACATAACATACATTGTGTGTCTCTTCCAAAAACAGGTGATGATGGGGACACAGCAGCAGACGATGAGGAGTCCCTGTCCCAGGCTCTGGGGGACACTGAGCTCACTGGTGTGGAACAGCCTCTGCCCTCCTCGGATGGCGAAGACCTACCTGGCCCCTCCGGTGTGAGTCATCATGCAGCACCAGCAGGACCAACATCTGCACCCCCTGCACCCACCCCTCCAACAACTGCCAACACACAGACCACCCCCGCCGACACGGACAGACCAAGGACCACCAATGACAACAGCACAGGGACTCCGGCCCACCGTGGAGCAACAGACAACAACCCCAGTAACAACCCCCAAGGGGGCCTAGGGTCACCTCTGTGTGCCACCGCAGGTCCCGCATGTGTTGCCAGGGGTGGTAGACATAGGTCGCTGTTTGCAGAGGGGTCTGGACTGCATGATGACCCACAACTGGTACGCATTTCTGATGCGTACCAGAATAGCACCGGAGAGGTCAGCCAGGTAGTGGGGATCCTCAAGGACATTCAACAGCAGCAGGCTGCCCATCATGCCCGCTTGGACTCACACATGTCCCGTGTGGAGACACACATGTCTCGCATGGAGTCCAAGTGGGACACATTGCAAGAACTGACAGCGGTGCATAGGGACATATTGACATGCCTCCGCCAGATTAGCACCAACATGGCCACACCTCCCGGTGTGCCCACAACATCTGATGCTGCAACAACTGCAACTGCCACAGGGAGGGAGGATGACTCTGGCGGAGAGTCCTCTGCACCGCAGCAGCCTGCACGTGAGGGTCCCCCCCAAAAGAAGAGGGGTCGTCCGAGGAAGGAAAACTGAGAGGCCGATGGCCATGTACATCCCCCAGGAACCCAACACCTGTTCTGGAAATTCTCCTTTGTGTGCAAACTGTTCACCCTGTCGAATGCAACCCAACTCTCCCACATGACATGGGGAGTTTAAGTTGGACCAATGTATCAGATGACTGTGGACTTTACTCAGGACCTTTCTGCTACCAAGACTTCCAACACATCTGGGAACTTTGGATTCCAATCCCAATGTACAGCACCCACCATCCTGTGCACTATCCTCACACATGTATGTAAATAAACTCACTAATACACCATACTTGCCTCTGTTGTGATTCCAACATGGTTTCTGTCATGGAGATGATGATCTGCTAAATGACACTGTGCATGCTAACTGCTACAGCAAGTTCAACACCGTCATGTGAGTCATGGCGACGTGACACATATGAGGGAGACACACCACTAGGGCTACACAACACATACACACCAGGGCCATCTGACTCATCGCCTACACTGATGTTGCCAGGAAATACAGTGGAATGCACAGACACCACACCTATTCAGAGTCTGTGTTAACTAGCCCACAGGTGCAGTAAGCACATGTCAGTCAGATGTGTGACCACAGACAACGCACATCCCAAAGTGAAGCACAGGTTTATTACACATTTGCAACATGTTGTTTCCATTACAGATGCAAGGTAATCCCACGTGGCAGTGGCCACACAGTCAACAAGTGTAGAAGAAATAAAGTCCAGGGGTGTGTGGCACATCACCTGTAGGGAAACGACTGCTTCCACCCTGGAAGTTGAATCATGGTGTCGGGGTATCACAGTTGACCAAACAACTCTGAAAGTACCCTGTGAAGGACAGACATGACACACAGTCAAAAGCACTGAAGAACAGGACAGAACTGCAATACTCATGCCCAATACATGTCACAAGATACTTACAGAAAACCAAGTTAGCATGTCAACACTGTTGGGGAGTACAGACTACCTGTAAGGACACATCGCTGCACGCTTCCAGTCAAGTAGCACATGGCCACACTCAAACAGCACCAGAGCACCACCAACACATATCACGCAAACTCACATCATTGACATGACATCTCTGTATACTCACATTCAGCTGAAGAAGTTGGTGATGAGCTGTGTGCGGACATCACCCTCAACATCATCATCATCACTGGCATCGTGGCCCAGGCCAGGATCCTCCACAGGTGGCGGATGTTGGTCATCGTCATCCAGGATGAGAGGCAACTCCTTCCGCACTGCCAGGTTGTGTAGCATGCAGCAGACAATGACAATCTTGCACACCTTTGCTGGGGCATATGGGAGGGCCCCTCCTGTCTTGTCTAGGCAGCGAAAGCGGCTCTTCAGGAGACCAAATGTCCACTCGATCACTCTCCTGGTCCGACCATGTGCCTCATTGTAGCGCATCTGGGCTGGTGTCACAGGGTTCCTGAGGGGTGTCAGCAACCACGGCATGTTAGGGTAACCGGAGTCACCTACATACAGACAATTGCACATTAGCTGAGTTGGAAAAGAGGGTGGAATACAACATTGCAGAACACACACAATGGTACAAAGTCAGTACACACCGACAAGCCAGGCACGCTGGTTCTGCATCTGTGACATCATCCTCGGGATGCGACTACTCCTCATCACGTAGGCATCGTGTGCAGAACCGGGGAAATGGGCACACACGTGTGAGATGCTCATATCTGCAAGACATACCACCAGAGCATTGACCGAATGGTAATGTTTCCTGTTCCTGTATGCCTGCTCATGTGCCTGTGGTGGTACCAAAGCCACATGTGTCCCATCAATGGAGCCAATGACATGCAGCATCCTCCCCAGGGCATAGAAGTCACTCTTGACGTCAGTGAGTTGTTGACGTTTAGGGAAATAGATGTACCGGTTCAGGTATCTCAACATTGCCTCCAAAACATCGCGTAGCACACGGCTGAACATGGTCTGTGACATCCCACCAGCAGACGCCACAGTGTGTTGAAAGGTACCGGTGGCAAAGAAGTGTAGGGCTGCCATCACCTTCACCTTGGGGGTCAGCGCTGTAGGGTATGGCCGGCCAGGTTCCAAATGTGGGGCCAACTGCACCGCCAATTCCTCAATCAGCGGCCTGTTGAAGCGGTACCGTCGGATGCAGTCACGTTCAACCATCGTTGCAAGGTCAGGGAATGGTCTATGGACAGCTGGTGCCCTGCAGTGCATAGGTGAAGAAAGAAAGATTGTCAGTCACCCCACATATGTGGCATAGACCATACTCAATATCACATGATACATCATTACGAGACACAAGTACCTGATGTGTGTGCCGTTCTGTAAGGACATGTATGGCACCTACATGGCCAACATCTAACATCACAGTTCAACATGTGTTGACAACAAGTTCCAGGTTGTGCTTTGGGATATCATTAGGCTGTGTCACAGTACCCATGTACTGCTGTCACGTTCCAAACACACACCACAGTGACATGTGAGGACAGATGTGCCCCAGGCATCACAGCTCATTGACAGGTAGATTCCCAGGGACCCTGTATTGCCACATGGACACTGGCATGACGTGGCGTATCATGAATACACCACAGCAAAACAACCATGACCCCCACAGGTAGTGGTCCCTGTTGCCTCTGCAGGACAAACATGGACGTCTGTGACACACACACATGCACAACATCAAAGTCCATGCACAAACAACGTGGATGTGGGGACTGTCTCCCATTGTGCACATGGAATCAGAGACATTGTAAACACAACATGCACACAGACTGTGGAGGGCCATCACTATTGGGGCAATGGGTCAAACTGTGACGTACATACCTTCCCACATGGGACTCCGGGGGTATGTGACATGACATACACATACACAACCTGGAAATGTGACCATGCCACATGCTCTGAAATGAACAGTTGCACATCACAGTGGTCATGTGCACAACACACAAAGGATTCTGTCCCCATGAACACGTGCACAGCCTGGGAGTGGCTGCCCCCAAGTGCCACCCAAAAAACCACATGTTGACCCCCATACACAGAAAAGGTAATGCAGCCTTACATGCCTTAGGATACAGTGTGGACAGGCTGTGGTGTTGTAGGTGTGCCCCTGAGTCCCTGGCAAGTAAATGTGGCTGGCATACGTTCACCTGTGACCAGCATGGTGACATATGCGAGTGACTTGTACAGGGACGCGTCGTACAGCAATGGACCGATCGGTGCGCACGCATTGGCCATTGCATATGATGTGAGCGGGTACGCGTTGTACAGCAATGGACCGATCGGTGCGCACGCATTGGCCATTGCATATGATGTGAGCGGGTACGCGTTGTACAGCAATGGACCGAACGGTGCGCACGCATTGGCCATTGCATATGATGTGAGCGGGTACGCGTTGTACAGCAATGGACCGATCGGTGCGCACGCATTGGCCATTGCATATGATGTGAGCGGGTACGCGTTGTACAGCAATGGACCGATCGGTGCGCACGCATTGGCCATTGCATACGATGTGAGTGGGTACGCGTTGTACAACAATGGACCGATCGGTGCGCACGCATTGGCCATTGCATATGATGTGAGCGGGTACGCGTTGTACAGCAATGGACCGATCGGTGCGCACGCATTGGCTAGGGCCTGGCATGGCAACGGACGCGTTTTCGAAGCTTTAACGAGTCTGATGCAGTGAATTCAGTTGGCCAGCCACAACAATGTTGCAAATTCATGGGTGTCATGAAGTTGAACTTTTGAAGGATGCTGTGGGCGTGTATAAGTGGTGCAATTCCATGGATTGGCCAGATTCAGAAGATGCAAACGACTTGGACCTATCACTTTGGACACATGGGACAGTATCTGCCTCTGCAGCACACATATAATACTGGCTGTTCCCCTGAGAGCTCACTTGCCTGCACTACATGCTCCAGGACGACATCTGCCACCAACACTGCTGCTGTCTCTGCATCCTCTGGCTACTGCAATGGCACGTACTGTGGAGAGAGCCCCAGCCTTCAGCACTGAGGAGAACCAGGCCCTGCTGGACAGCCTCCTTCCACAGTACAGCAAGCTGTATGGGAAACCAGGGGAGCAGGTGAGTGTGCTGTCCACTGCCTTACTAAATGTGCATGTTGTCTGACTAGCAAGACTTCCAGTGTGCACACCACTGCCTAGCATGCTCACTGAGTAGTTCTCACCCCCCCAAAGTGTGTAGTTACATGCACTGAACAGGTATAGTGCAGTAACTGTGCATTCCAACAAGGTTTTACTTCCCAGGCAATGATACCATTTAGTAACTGCTGTCAAACTGTTCATAGCCATAGTTGCACTGCCTGTGTACATCATATGCCCCTATGATTGAGACATGTATATCCAACTGTGTGATGCACGGATATGTTGCATGTGTAGTAATGGCCTTTTTCACTTTGTCATCCTCACAGGTTGATGCCCACCAGAAGCAGGAGATCTGGCTGACCATCGTCCGGGCAGTACGATCCGTGGGGGACTACAAGCGCCGGATCCGCAACTGCCAGAAGAGGTGGCAGGACCTTCGGGCTGGACCCGGAGGATCGCAAGGGTCCAGCTGAAGCTGTCGCCTCCTCGCAGGAGGGGCGGACACCGGACCCTGACCCCCCACATGCTCAGGATCCTGGCGGTGGTCTTCCCTGACCTGGATGGGCAGCTGAAGGCCCGACAGCAGCAAGGAGGGGGTGAGTCCATGACTGCACTGTGAACTTTGTCTGACATGCTATGTGCCCTCCTCTGGCCTGGTTAAACTTCCACAGTACATCAGTCTTGTGGTCCAGGACCCATGTCCCTCAATTGTGACATGCCCACTCCTCATCTGATACCCAGGTGTGGCCCTTACAGTCAGGAAATTGTGTCACTTGGGTACTGTGTCCTTGCATTTTGCTTAGCTCAGGGTGGGGGACAGCATTTGTTCCCGTACCTTTGTGGTGGGCTTCATGGGTGGGTCAATTGCTTACACAATGCCTGAGTTCTGACATGTAATCTGCGTGTAACTTTGATATGTGGTCCAATTGCTGATCTGACTCACCACATGTGCCTGGGGTATTTGGCACACCCCTTGCTGCGGGTGGGAACAATGTTTGGGCCTCAGGAGTATGTATATCAAGTGTGTCACAGATGCTTAGCCACCTGCCTACTGTCCAGGGCTCATCCCTCTTTCACGTGGAGTAGGACAGTCATGCCTACTCCAGGGCATACAATACACTCTGTACTCCCACTCCTGTGTATCAGCTGACAGGTTGTGCTCAGTGAAATGTTCCCTCAGGTGTCTGCCTCTGTGTCATTGTGCTGTGGCTTCGTTGTCAGGACTACTGGGGTGTTTATCGGTTAGGGCTCAGCATGCCATCTGAGATGTGACCATGAGAGACGATACTTGTGTGACATATAGGTGTTTGATCACTTGACTGTGCAGACTGGTGTATGCGACTGTGAAGTTCAGGCAGCTGTTTTTCATTCACAGCAGACTGTGAGGTGCTCAGGTTCAGAGAGTTGTGTTTCATGTCTCCCATATGTCCAATTGGTATGACGTGGACAAATAAGAGTTCAGATGATGTGGTGTGTTGGGGATGGACATGTGCACTTGTCAGCTACAGAACTTGCATTCCCCATGACCTAGGATTGTGACACAGTGCAGACTGTTGTTGGCTGGCTGCCCTGCCCATGTGACTGGAGACAGTGATGTATGACTTTGCAGGCATGCCTGTGCCATGGCATTAAACTTCCTAAGAGTGATCCTGCAGGGGAGTGACATGTGCAACATGCACCCCATTGTGGCATTGACTATCAGGACATGGGTGCATCATGGTGTCTGGTGCTGGTATGCATCACATGCATTTCAAATTAGACTCTGGCCATCCCTTTATCCAGACACCTGTACTGACTCAGTGGCAAGAGATGTGATGTGTGCATGTTCACATACTTCACCGTGTTCTCTGCAATGTCCAACAACTGTGTAGGTGGTGCATGTGTCCACACTGGGGTATTACCATCCGACAGGCACCAGACAGATGGGTGCAAGGCCAGGAGGGGTGTGAGTGCCATGGTTGACCTTCAGACTGACAATTAGCTTCTCCTAATCTGTGTGAGCACTTTTGGCAATGTTCAACTAAGGATGCCAGGGCTTGCTCTGTAATGTGCTGTACTTACTGTGGTGTGTGCGGTCAGTGCAGGTGACTGATGTTTGTCTGTTTCCCTAATTGTTTGCAGATACATCCACGGCCACAGGAGGGGACAGCTCCAAGGACCAGGAGGAGCTGCAGAGCCAGACTGGGTCAGCAGCCGATGAGTGGTCGGAGGGACCCAGTGGCACGGAGGGCGAGGGGAGCCACACCGAGGAGTCCTCAGCACCATCCACCTCAGCTGAGGACCACAGCAGCTCGGAGGATGACTCCCTTGTGGAGGCGGGTGTCAGCAGCCACCACACCCCAGCTAGTATGGCTGGCCACGCCACCACCACCACCGCCCTCCCATTGGCTCCCATTCCAGAGGTCTGTGGAGGCTCCCTTGTTTGGGAGCGTGTCTCCTTCGTGCCAGGCACCGCACCCCCTGCCCCTGTGTCCCCTGCTGCCCTGAGTGAGGAGTCTGTGTACTTACTTCGCCAGCTCCATGTAGGGCAGACAGCAATGCTGAGTGTCCTCCATGCACACACCACTCTGTTGACACAGCTGGTGTCGTTCATGGAGGGCATCTCATCGGGCATGTCTGCCCTACAGAGGAGCAATAAGTCCATGGACTCCTCCCTGACGGCAGCAGTGTCCCTCCTCCAACAGTCCCTCACCCCTCCTACCTCTGCCCCATCCACACTTCCTGGCACCCTACCTGTCCCAAGCACATGCACACCTGCACAATCACCCAAACACACAGACACGAGCAGCACAGAAACACCCAAAACAAAGTCAAAACGTGCACGCAAGCATCCTCAGGGGACTGATACCACACCCACAGGGGATGGGGAACAGACAGACACACATACATCCACAGTCACTCCGCAGTCCTCCAAATCCTCTCCCTCCAAGATCCCTTCCCTTGCCTCACCTGCAACCCCACCTAAAAAGCAGCTCTTCCTCTGTGACCTCGGCCTCTTCCCCTCCGATCCAGCTGATCCAGCATACAGGGGGAAGAGGAAGTCCACCCACACAGAGGGGAGTGCCCCTCACCCCCGGACACCCTCCCCAGGCACAGACAAACTGAGGCCCCCACCCGCAAGTCCCCCGGTCCCGGAAGACCAAGACCCCGCCACCGCCCTGCAGCTCAACCACACAGTCTCCTTCCTCCATCCCTCAGGCCCCCACAACACAGGTTCCCCCACCACACCCTGCCCCAGGTTCCCCCACCCACAGATACACCATCCCCAAAATGATCCGGCCTTCTCCCCCTACCACTTGCTCTTCCAGCCCCACAACCCCCGCTGCACATGTTTGTGCCACTGGTGTGGAGACCGTGTCCTCCCCCTCTGTCTTGCCCACCTTACCTGAACCCCATTCTACTCCCCTGGAGATAGGCACTGCAGTGGAGTCCACTACCACCCCGTCTGACTTGGGCACTGCAGTGTGGAACCTGTCCACTCCATCTGGCCAGCCTACTGCAGTCATGCCGGCACCCACACCATCTGACTCATGCCCCCCAGTTGTGCCGGCACACACCATGTCAGACACCTCCACTGCAGTTGTCAGTGACTCTCCAGCACCAGCCACCCCTTCCCTGCCTCCTTCTGGTGAGCCCTGATCCTGTCCCTGCGGTGCCTGGCCTGCCCCCCGTATGCCCCTCCGAGGGGAATGTCCCTGGTCCGTAGCAGTGCAGGCAAGCAAAGGGTGACATCTGCCACTGTCACCCTGTTCGGACTTTACTGATGGACTGGCCATTGGCCTTTGTCTTTTTTCAGGACTTTCTATTTTACACCCACATATGCTGAATAAAGCTACTTTCTGTTCTCTAGTGGTTTTGCTTCAGATGTACATGATGTTGATGATGCTAACCATGCCCTTGCTGTAGTGATGGTGATTTTTGATATCAGGAAAATGAAGTGTTACTGTGCAGGACCCCATGTGGTCCAGGGGGAATGTGTCCTATCCTGGTGTGTAGCCATGTCATCCTTTGCAGCAAAATGAGGGTGTCATGTTTTCAATATTTGCCAATGGGATTTCCTACATTTATTTGCAATATCACATCTGTGGCTTACACCCCTGCACATCAGTTGTGCTTGCCATTGTTCAATTTATCTATTTCCCTGACCGTGTGACCATCTCCACTGGACATGCAAGTTTGGGCATCAATGGGGAAGGACTCGTCTGTGTTATCAGTGCAACTTGCTATACATGTGTGTTGGATCTGTGCAGATGATTTCGGTGACACTCCCATGACCAGGCTGATGTGACGAGAGCCTTCATTTTGTGCTAATTGTTGACTGAGTGACCAAGTGTTCTGCTGACATGATAGAGCCCTGCAGAGACAACGTATGGCACAGCTTTCCTTACACAGGAGTGGAGTCCCCTCATGGCAGTGTGTAATACCGTGACATTGCCTGAGCCCAAGGTGTGTGTTGTGTGAGCATGTCTGTGTGTGTTCACTTCCATTTTGCTAGGCAGGCTGGGATCCCTAGTGATGTTCCTGTTTGTGATGCTTGCTGAGTTGACCTATGTTCCCCCCAAATCTTCGCCCTGGGTTCTCTGGGATGTGGGTGCATGGCACATTACTGGTCATCAGGGTGTCATCCATAGGTGTGTTTGCTGTCAGGGCTGAGTTTGTGGGCAAACGCAGATGAGACACAGTCAGGATTCCCCTTGGCACTTGTTGGTTACACAAGTCATGTAATTTACAGTTTGTGTTAGCTTTCAGTGATTGTGACACGTTGTGTGTGTGACTGCTGCCACTCCTCAGGGTCAGAGCTGCAATGTTGGAAGTTGTCTATGTGTGTTCTTTGTGGGTGACCTTGGCTTCTTCATTGGTGTGTGACTGTGGCCGGGATACCATTGGTTGGTGTGGATTTGACGTCATGCCCATGTACAGCGTACTGTGCAGTGTGTCAGCCATTCACGAGTCTTGTTGACTGGCCATGTGTGATGGGTTTCTGCACCTTAGTTCCCACAACCACCCTTGGGATTGTCATGGGTGCATGTGCAATGTCACCAGTCCATGTGAGCTTCACTGCTGCACATTGGTGGAGATCAAGGTGTGTGGTGTTGAGTGTGTGCAAATGAGAGTTGTTGTACGGCTACACTCCTACCTCCATGTTGGCCTTGGCTGACAGGCCGTGCTGATTGATTTGTGCTTGTGTAGGTGTGATGGTAGTTTGTTGCTCAGGACACATGACTGTGGTTCACAGTGTGAACGACATCTAGCTTTGTCATCACAGTGGGATTATCATGCAGGCCAGGGTCACCACAATGTGGGGTCCCTGGGGGTAGTGCTGTGGTGGGTCTGTCTCTTGCTGTGTTATTTGCTGTTCCTACAAGCTTGTGTGACATGTGTAATTTGGGCTCCCTCTCATCTAACAATGCCTGATTGCCCACATAGGGGAATCCGATCCATGAGTTACTTTTGTGTGGCACTGTATACACATCTGTGTAATTGGGATTCAGGCCTCCTCATGTGTTGTGTGGTTGCCTGGGGACACTGGCACACACACCCATCACCTGTTGTGTTTGATATGCAGTGTGAGGCTGCCTGTTTGTGTTTGTGCATCTCCACCACTGCATTGGCATATCTTTAGTGTGCCATTGGCTGTATGTTGTTTGGTGGCTTTCCCCTGCTGTCCCTGGGACTCCTAGGTCATCAGTCAGCACAATGATCATGGTTTGTATGTCCCATTGCTGCCATGGTATGGTATTTGTTCACCTCACATATACAGTCTCCACAGGATATCTACATTTGTGTGTCCATTGGTGCAGATATGTGGGGCGGCATTATGATGGTCACTTCTGTCATTGTGTTATTGATGAATGTTGACAATGTCAGCCTCCATGGGTGATGTTTGTCTGCACATGGCCAAACATATGTCTTATTTGCACTGCACTGTTTGCCTCACCCAATCTATGTTGCTATGGGACACAAGCACTACTATGCCACAGATGTGTTTGTTGTTCTGTGACCAGGAATCATCCATGCTGTTTGGCATTTGCAGCTTTTCCCATGACAACCCTTACATTTTGGTCACTGTGGTGATGGGGTTTTAGACCCCATTGCCACAATGTTCAAAATGTGCTTCAGGTATGGACCCCGCTCTTACATTTTGGTCACTGTGGTGATGGGGGTTTAGACCCCATTGCCACAGTGTTCAAAATGTGCTTCAGGTATGGACCCCACACTTACATTTTGGTCACTGTGGTGATGGGGGTTTAGACCCCATTGCCACAATGTTCAAAATGTGCTTCAGGTATGGACCCCACACTTACATTTTGGTCACTGTGGTGATGGGGGTTTAGACCCCATTGCCACAATGTTCAAAATGTGCTTCAGCTATGAACCCCACACTTACCTTTTGGTCACTGTAATGATGGGGTGTTAGACCCCATTGCCACAGTGGTCATGGTCTGCTTGCATTGTGGAGGCCACACACATTTATGTGTGACACATGTGATAGGGGGTCACATTGTATGTTCAATGTCATATTCAGTGTTGTATACATTTGACACAGACTACACACGCTTGTCATGGTGTTGGGGGGATGTATTTTTCAGACATTCCTTATGGTAGTAGTGACAGGCATCCAGGCCCCCATGAGTAGGGGTGGTGGTAGTGGTAGGCATCCAGGCCCCCATGAGTATGGGTGGTGTTAGTGGTAGGCATCCATCCCCCTATTAGTGGGGATGGTAGTAGTGACAGGCATCCAGGCCCCCATGAGTAGGGATGGTGGTAGTGGTAGGCATCCATCCCCCTATGAGTGGGGATGGTAGTAGTGACAGGCATCCAGGCCCCCATGAGTAGGGGTGGTGGTAGTGGTAGGCATCCATCCCCCTATGAGTGGGGATGGTAGTAGTGACAGGCATCCATCCCCCTATGAGTGGGGATGGTAGTAGTGACAGGCATCCAGGCCCCCCTGAGTAGGGGTGGTGGTAGTGGTAGGCATCCATCCCCCTATGAGTGGGGATGGTAGTAGTGGTAGGCATCCATCCCCCTATGGGTGGGGATGGTAGTAGTGGCAGGCATCCAGCCCCCTATGAGTGGGGATGGTAGTAGTGGTAGGCATCCATCCCCCTATGGGTGGGGATGGTAGTAGTGGCAGGCATCCAGCCCCCTATGAGTGGGGATGGTAGTAGTGACAGGCATCCAGGCCCCCCTGAGTAGGGGTGGTGGTAGTGATAGGCATCCATCCCCCTATGAGTGGGGATGGTAGTAGTGACAGGCATCCATCCCCCTATGGGTGGGGATGGTAGTAGTGGCAGGCATCCAGCCCCCTATGAGTGGGGATGGTAGTAGTGACAGGCATCCAGGCCCCCCTGAGTAGGGGTGGTGGTAGTGGTAGGCATCCAGGCCCCCATGAGTAGGGGTGGTGTTAGTGGTAGGCATCCATCCCCCTATGAGTGGGGATGGTAGTAGTGACAGGCATCCAGGGCCCCATGAGTAGGGGTGGTGTTAGTGGTAGGCATCCATCCCCCTATGAGTGGGGATGGTAGTAGTGACAGGCATCCAGGCCCCTGAGTAGAGGTGGTGGTAGTGGTAGGTATCCAGGCCCCCATGAGTAGGGGTGGTGTTAGTGGTAGGCATCCATCCCCCTATGGGTGTGTATGGCATTGGTGATAGCCATCCCGCCCCTATGGTTATGCTGTTGCTAGTATACATCATTTCTGCATCCCTATGTGTGTGTGACATATGTCGGGTACGTGTCGTTTGTTTGTGTTGTGGGTGTTTGACTTACCGTCTGCGCCGTACGCGTCCGTACCGATCCCGGTAATAGATGAGCATTGGTAGGACCTGCGCGATGGGATTCATGGTTGGTTCGTCTCGTTCGGGTTTCTCGTGGCTTCGACTCGTACTCGTCGCTGGCTTGTTCGTCTCGTCGCCGTGGATCGTCTTGTGGCGCGAATCGGAGCTTATGTACAGCTCTCCCGGATGCTCTGACGTGCCGGACGTAGCGACGGGGTCGGCGCGTACGGAAGGCGCATCGTACTAGTCCAGCCGGAAGGTGCTGTGTATTTGGTTCCGTGCGACTCGATTCGGCGTTTACGGATCCGGCTCGGGTGGGAAACAGAAGCTGAAATGGGTAAGTACGGCTCGCTCGGAATCTGTGCTGTTATGCGCATCGTACTTGCTCGTTCGGACGACTGTTCGAATCGGTCAGGAAACACGCGTTCGGCTTGGTTTTTTTCCGGACGAATACTGTTAGGTGCGCTTCCGGCCGAGATCGGAATCGACCCCTGCGTCTCACCACAGCATCAGTCCACCTCCCCGTGCCACCACCCCACCTGGTCCAAGCAGCCCTCCAGCTTCCCAAGCCAGAGATGTCTCTTCCACAGATGTTCCTCACACTCCCCGGGGCAGTCCTCCTACTGACCGCGACACACAGTCACCTCCAAGTCCGACAGACAACCACATCTGAGTGGTAGTCACCCTCACACACCTGTCTGTCCACAGCGGTGTCTGTGATGCCCATTGTTATCCCCATGACTCTGTTGCTGAGCATGGCATGGTTTATTCGCACACATTCTCTGTGCAGCTTCTGATGTAACTACTCTGCACATTGTACTTGCCTTGTGGTTCACTGCTGTTTGCACCCTGCCTGTGCAGCTTCTCATGGACTTCACCTGCACATTGGACTGGCCACTGGCCTTGTTTCTCACTGCTGTTTGCCCCCTGCATGTGCAGCTTCTGATGTGACTACTCTGCACATTGTACTTGCCTTGTTGATCACTACTGTTTGCCCCCTGCCTGTGCAGCTTCTTATGTGACTACTCTGCACATTGTACTTGCCTTGTTGATCACTACTGTTTGCCCCCTACCTGTGCAGCTTCTGATGTGACTACTCTGCACATTGTACTTGCCTTGTTGATCACTACTGTTTGCCCCCTGCCTGTGCAGCTTCTGATGTAACTACTCCTTACATTGTAGTGGCCACTGGCCCTGCAGTTGCCCACATTTTTTATCTATCTATGCACAAGTGTGAATAAAGTCAGTTGTTCCTGTTGTCAGTTCTGTCAGTGTAATTTCTCAATAAAACTGTTTCTGTGTGTGCATGGTTTACTGTGTCACATGCTCAGTATGGCACTTCAACATTGGCAATGGGTTGTCTCACGTTTCCATGTTTTTGCAGGGGTGACAGGGACTTCAATTCTTCCTGACTCTTATACTTGTGGGTGCAGTGAAGGTGGTTTTTGAAAATGTTCTTGTTGTCATCTTCCTTCTTTGTCCATGTTGTCTATGGTGTAGACATGTCATGTTTGGAGGCAATGTCAGCACAGGGTGAGAGTTTATGCACAGGCTTTCATGCAGGTTGGCACGGGTCATGGTGTCTGTGTGAGCTTACTTACTGTGTGCCCAGCAGTGTATGTGTACGGTCCTCTTGTGGTGGGCAGTAATCCTGGTCCCATGCCTTACTTCCAATGTGTACACTTTGGTGGTGGAGAAGTGTGTGGTGTGAAGGGGGTGACTTTGTGGTGACTCTTGATGTGTGTGCACCTGCATTGTCAACTACACCCATGTGTCACCCTGGAGTGGTGTGCGTGTATGTGTACTTGTTGTGCCCTGCAATTGTGATTTGGTGCACATGCGAGTGTTGTGTGCTGCTGATGTGAGAGGGGGGATGTGTGACGTATCCTACTTGTGCTTCTCAATCATGGAGTGTGTGAATGGGGCCTGTGTGTTGTGGTGCAGAGATGCTCTTGTCAGGTAATTGCATACCTATGTGTGTGTGTTCAGTATTTGACTTCAGGGCCTTCTTCTCATCCCTGTGCCTTGACATGGGTGGCTTTGCTGTCTCCCTGAGTTGTTGAATTGAGGTGCTTGTGTTTTGGGTTGACTCACTGTGGCAGCCATGTGTGATTTGATGGGCTGTGGTTGTTCTCAGATGTCTGTTGTCTTGCATGTGATGTACACATGCTTGATAGTTGTGTCCTTGTCCTTCCATTTGTGGGCACATCACTTTAGCTTTCATGTATGTTGTCCTCCATTGCTGCTAGCATGTGGTCTGTGTATGTGGCTGTGAGGCAGGGTAGGGTGTGTCTGTGTAATTTGGTAGGCTGTGTGTGCAGTGAATTGTTTGATCATCAATATGTGTGTGTGTGTACATTTTGTGCTGGGGCTCAGTGTTCTTGGCATGTGTGTTGTGTTGTTGTGGTGTGTGTGTGGTGTGTGTGTTGGCTGGGGCCTGGCCTTCTGTGGTATGTGTTCCTGTGCAACAACTCCTCTGTGGCTATCTCTGCAGTTGTTAGGGATGTGGGGCAGGGTGTGTATTCACCTGTGTTGTTGTTGTGCAGGAGTGGCACATGGCAGGCACATGATATGTCCCTTCAGGGAGAGGGCTTGTGTGTTGTGTTTTGAGTAGTGGTTTTGTGTTGTTTGTACAGTGGCCATGGCTGGCGCTGGCACTGGCCTCTGCGTTGTGTGCATGTTTTCCTGCACACTGACCGCGGCGGTGACGACACCGGGACATTTGTTCATGATCGCGGAACATGGGTAGCCAGGATGTGGCGAGGTGTTTTTGTGACAGGTGGGACATGTGTGGATGCAGTGATGGCTGTGTGCCTGTCCCCACAGGGGTGTCTGGTGTGGACATGCACCATTTTCAAACCCTTGACTTGTGTATTGTGTTGCATGCACAGTTGTGTGTGTACGTACCTGCGGCGACGTCCGCGCCGGTCAATGACTTGCAGGTGGTGTATCATATACAGCACCGGAAAGGCGTGTAGAGCTGGATCCATCGCGGTGTGGGCCGGGTGTCTATTTTCTTGCTCCTCTGTGGTGTCTCCGCCGTCTTTGGCTATACGGTTGCTCTGCCGCGGTGTGCTGCCCTTTTTCCGGCATAGTGATTTGTTCGGCGGACGGGACGTCATTCCGCACGGAGTGCTCATTGGCTCACACCGCCACGCTGGCGGGCGCACTTTGATGGCGATCGGCGTCACACCGCAGCGGACGGGAAATGGGCTCTGTCTAGACATGCTAATATGGCGGGCGTGAGGACCGCTGCCGGTGCGCGGTAAATTGCATTTACAGCCACCGCCGGCACCGCAGTCGTGTCTCCGCCCACCATCGTAATAGGCTGCTAAGTAAGTAAAACTGCATTTAGAATATAACACTACTTATAGTCTTCACCAAAAAATATATATAAAACATAATTCACTAATATATCTCTCTTAAACTTATATCTTCTCTACAGATATCTTTTAGAGCAGCCCACAAATACTACAGCAGCGTCAACAATAAAGTTACTAAGAAAGTAAGTAAATTAATTTTTTATATTAAACAACTCCCTAAAAAACAAACCCAAAGACCCACTTACTCACAATGTCCCCACCACCTACAACACAATACCACAAAAATATTAAAATTATATTTTTTCTTCCCAACAGAAACATCTTCAACAAAATGAAAATCCAAGCTTGAAAAAATTGCAACAGCATTTTTTTTTATATCAACAGCAACAATGTAAGTATATACAAAGCAATGTATCTTTATTTACTCATAAACTATACTGTATTATTTTAATTAATATTTATATATATTTTCCTTAGCACTAAAAAGACCACCATGACTGAAGGCGCACAATTTATTACGTCTCAAAAAGGGAAAATGTTATTATGTTACATGGGTTATGTATATACACAAGAAAAACAAACTGGTTTAAAAGTCTTTTGGAAATGCAGCAAATATTATTCGAACAAATGTTATGGAAGAGCTATAACACAAGAAACCACTGTTGTATCTGTAAAAGAACATAACCACCCCCCAAATGTAACTGAGATTGAAGTAAGAGACGCTATTGAATCAATAAAAGAAGCTAGCACTAGTACAGATAGACCCACCACAGAAATACTAAAACAGTTACTAAGAGTACCCCAACATGCATCTAGCCAAGTACCCTCTATTGATTCATTAAAGTGAACAATAGCTAGACAAAAGAAAGCCACTACAACTACAACACGTGCCCCTAAAACCTTTCAAGAGGTTGAGATTCCCCCTGAACTAAAAATAACACACAATAATGAACAATTTATACTAATTGATAATAAATGCAAAGATAAAAGAATCATTACGTTTGCTACTGCAAACAATTTACTTAAATTACAACAATGCAACACCTGGATGATGGATGGGACTTTCAAAATGTGTCCCAAACCATTTTATCAGTTGTACACAGTCCATGGTATTTTTCAAAATACTAATATTCCATTTATCTATACCCTACTCCCCAATAAACAACAATCTACCTACCTTGAAATTCAAACCAAATAAAACAAGAAACAAATAATTATTTTCCTCAAAAAATAATTACAGAATTTGAACAAGCCATGATTAATTCTATACTTAAATCCTACCCACATACAGCAATACAGGGTTGCTATTACCTTTTTAACCAATGTCTATGGAGACACCTGCAAAAGTCAACGCTAAGGGGCCGATTCCGATCTCGCTCGGAAGGGCTGCGAACGCGATCCGGCCGGAAAAAGTGCGAGCCGTACGTGTGTTTTCCGACCGACTCGTACAGCTGTACGAGCGAGCAAGTACGATGCGAGAAACGATAAATCGCCGACCGAATCGGTTCCGGGTCCAAGCCGCTCCGTACGTCCCATCTGTAAGCAAACCGTGCCGTGCAATGGAGGCGATTTCCGACCGAGCGAGTACGATGCACGATTCGGACAGCCGGATCGATTCGGAGCCTCCGACATGTAAACCATCCGGGAAGCGGACTTCGGGGGTCCCGCGGTACCCCCCTTCACCCGTAGCCTTACGTGTCGATCACAGGGGGGGCCCAAGGGTCCCCCCTACACATGCATGTACGGTGCGGGTGGCACAGACGCGTCCCCACTACAGGGGGTGCCCTTGTGCGCAACGTGCCTTTTTCGTCAATCGGAGCCTATGTACGCGTCGTACAACAGGCTCCCATTAACTTCAATGGGGCTCCGAGCGACCCGTGACCGTCAGTGCTTGTTCGCATCGTACTCGGGTGCTCGGAGCCCCGGAGCACGAGTCGGTCGGAAAGCCCTCCGGATCCGAGTCGGACGGAGCCTTCTCCCAGCGAGATCTGAATGGGCCCCTAAGTGTTGAATATGCAACTGACAGTACTTTTGCATACCAAGTAAAAAAACTGATAGCTCTGGCCTATGTCCCAGTAACTGAGGTAGCAGAACACTATAACATCCTAATAGAAAGCCCCTACTACAAAAGAAATGAAGAAAAACTAAGCCCACTTTTAGATTACTTCGAAGATACCTGGGTGGGTAGACTCCACAGATCAGGGCACAGAAGACTACCCAAATTCCACACTCCATGGTGGAATGTGTACCTGAGCACACTATACAAACAAGCCAAAACCAACAATGCTGTTAAAGGATGGCATAATGCCTTCCAAGCAACAACAGGCAGAGGGACACCTACCCTACACAAACTACTCCAAGCTCTCCAAAAAGAACAAAGCTATCAGGAACTCAGAATGGAACAATCTGTGACCCAAATAGGCCCAAAACTCACCAAACAAACCAAAAAAATGTTCGAGTTACTACAAAGTCAGGGAACACTATACCCAACCACAAGAGGCCTAGAATACCTATCACTAATAGCTAAAACCATACTTTAAAATATTAATATACAGTGAATAAAAATAGTTTTCTGCAAAACACACACTCTATCTATACATATAATTTTTCTAAATTTTGTAAAATATAAATAATTTGCCATATACATTAAAATTTATAATATAAATATATATTGACATCTTAATTAAATTTTACAAAATATAACACATATTTAAAATATTATTCTCAACATTGCCCTCCCACATTTATTAATTAAATTACTTAAGGGTTTCTGTAGCTGAAGAAAAGATATTCCAAACATCGTTAATCCATCCAGGTATCTCTCAATCCAAACGAATGTAAAAATTAACCCCCAAAAAATGCAAAAATCCAACTGTTTCAAAAATAATCCAAAGTCGATAAATCCAACTCGATTAACCCATAAAAAACCCGAAAATATTTTTTTTAAAAGAAACGCTCCAGGAAAACCCGAAAAATTAAGAAAGTGTTAAATAAATATTAGTATAAAATACTAATACACACTTCTTAATTAAAAAAACGCTATCTTCTTCAAACCGCGGCTCCGATAAATCCAACTCGATTAAACCATAAAAAACCCGAAAATATGTTGAAAAAAAAGAAACGCTCCTGGCAAACCCGAAAAATTAAGAAAGTGTTAAATAAATATTAGTATAAAATACTAATACATACTTCTTAATTTAAAAAACGCTATCTTCTCCAAAATGCGACTTCGATAAAAGACAACCTGTAAAAAAGTAAACAAACATACCCTCCTAACATACAAATACACTATAATTAAATACATTTAAAAACACATTTAGCACCATATACACACATTTCTCTACATATTCTAACCTCTCTACACTAGGCCTCAAACAGTAACTATCGATATCTCGCTAAAATATAACTAACAACTATAACACACCAAAAACACAACCACCTAACAGTACACACACTACCTACCACCTAACTACATTCAAATACAAGTAAAAACTTAGTTTAATTAAAGAAAATTACACTTACCTTCCTCGAAGCGACGCAGCTTCTAACCGCGAGCTTGTCTCCTCTGAAATGACCCAAAACAACAGTAAGCGGTTACAAAATAGTAACTGTACAACAAAAATGGCTGATTAAATAATAAAACACATAGAAATTAATTTAAAAACATGTAATACAGTAATACATAAATTACTTATATGTTTTCTAAAAATATTAGATTATTATACCTATATGTTAAAAATAATGTAACCTTTTTTCTACATTGTAAAATTATAATAATAATTAATATAAACTATATTAATGATTATTATAATTGCTTATTTATTTGTATTATTTACAATGCTTTTTAAAAAAAAAAATATTTTTCAAATGTTAAATAAAAACTTACCTTCTGAAAAACATGTTTATATAAAATGTAACAATGTAATAATTAATATTATTAATTTTTCATACATTAATAATATTAATTAAAAATATATATTACATGTCTAAAAATTGTTAACCACTTAAAATGTGAATATTTTCTGACTAAATCTGTATAATGTTATATAGTTTAATTTAAACAAATTATGTATATAATTACTAACTGTAAAACATCCAAAAATGAACTGTAAAATTATATTACAAAATTAATGTATGTTACAAAAATGTTCTAAACTAAAATAACAAATTGTTTTCTGCAACAAAAGATAAATACCTGTATCCTAAAATATAACAATGTTAAAAACATGTATATTCAAAAATATATTATATGTGAATAAACATATATCCAAATTACTTTGTTACAAAAATAAAAATATGTATTTATTTTGTATGTTTCCTCATATGTATAATATTGCCTTAATAAAATATGTTTTCTTACTCTAAGTATCTTATTATTAACAAATAAAGATGATTTAAAAATCTACAAGTCTGATTATTTTTCTATTAATTGATTTTTATTAAATATTTTCCTAAAATGTATATTTTAATGCAATGTATATATTTTTAACTATGTATTATCAAAATATATTGTTATAATTATTGTAATTATAAATATAAAATAAAATATTATAAATACATATTACTACTACAGATTATAAAAATATTTTAATGTCACACACCTATAAACATATATAATATAATATTTCTACACCAATTACTATAAATTAAAGAAATATTCTCTACAATACACATATATAATTTACTATTCCCACTCCAATTAATATATACTCAAGTAAGGTGCTGGACATTAAACATATATAATTTACTATTCCCACTCCAGTTAATATATACTCAGGGAAGGTGCTGGACATTAAAGATATATAATTTACTATTCCCACTCCAGTTAATATTAAGTCAGGGAAAGTGCTGGACACTAAACATATATAATTTACTATTCTCACTCCAATTAATATATACTTAGGGAAGGTGCTGGACATTAAATATATATAATTTACTATTCCCACTCCAGTTAGTATTAAGTCAGGGCAGGTGCTGGACACTAAACATACATAATTTACTATTCCCACTCCAATTAATATATACTCAGGGAAGGTGCTGGACATTAAAAATATATAATTTCCTATTCCCACTCCAGTTAGTATTAAGGGGCATATTACGATGGCGGTCGGGAAACCTCCCCGACCGCCATGGTAGCGGGAAAAGACCGCCCGCATGTACCGCGACATCACCGCCGGTCGAATTACGATGACCCGCGGTCGAAATCCGACCGCGGCGTTCGGATCGCGGGCATTAACATTGCGGCAGTTGCTGCTGCCCGCAGCACCGCCGCGATGCCGAAAGGAGCATGTCCTGCATTTCCCTGCACTGCGTGGCAGGCACTGCACAGGGGCCGATTCCGATGTCGGACGGACTCAGGTCCGTCCGACATCGTCCAGGAGCCGTAACCGACCGACCTGCTGTCGTCGGTTACGGCCCTGCAAGTACGATGCGACCGAACCCTGTTCGGTCGCTACTCATATACTTCACAATGGGAGCATGCATTCCGAGCGGAATGCATGCTTGCATAGTGAAAAGCAGGAGTGCAGTTCATCCCTGCACCCTGTGGCCGGCACCCCGAGGTGCCTGCCACCGGGTGCAGGGATCAACAGAGGGGCACCATAGGTGCCCCCAGGCCACCATTCGGTGGCCTCGCACCCATGGGGGCCCTACTGGGGGCCCCCAAAGACAGTTACTGACTGCCTTTTCGTGCCGGAAAGACCGGCACGAAAGGCAGTGAATCTGCCATCGTACTCCTCGGTCGTGAAGAGGCGGCCGGGGAGTACTGAAGGATTCCGGACAGCGGTCGGGCTCTCCGAGCCCGTCGTAAGCCATCCGGAAATCCGAGTCGGATTCCTTCCGACCGAGCCCATCGGAATGGCTCGGTCGGAAAGGAATCCGGCCGGCACGTTCCGATTCGGTCGGAAGGGCTCCGACCATCGTTCGGTGCCCTTCCGGCCGAAATCGGAATCGGCCCCATAGTGCCTGTCACCTGGTACAGGGAAGTGTAGGGGGGACCATGGGTACCCCCCAGTGCACCCACACCCCCCCAACACATTGGGGGCCCGCAACGGGACCCCGGAAGACAATCACCGCATGCCGTTCAATGGCGGTCTGACCGCTGAGGAAAGGCTGGCTACCGCCGGCATCATAATCCTGCCGGCGGAGCCTGCTCTGCACTGCCACCATTATCCTGGTCCTGCTCCGTCTGCCAGGCATGAGTGCGGATGGCAACCGGCGGTAACTCGGCAGTCGGAATTTCCCACCGCCGCGGTCACCACCGCCATCCTAATATGACGGGCGGTTTTCCTGGTTGCGATGGCGGGCAGATGTCCACCGCTGGTACGGCGGGCGCCACCGCCGGCCCAGCGGTGGACATCTGTTATACTTGGCTTTTTCAGCGGGTTTACCCCCAGACTTTTTGCTTTTTGGCCTCCTGTTTTTGACCCTGTTTGTGTTGGTTTTAGGACTCTGGGCACTTTACCACTGCTAATCAGTGCTAAAGTGCATATGCTTTCTGTGTAAATTGTGTTATGGATGGGTGTTTCCATGATTGGATATTTGATTTACCTGTTAGCCCCTAGTAAAGTGCACTGCGTGTGCCAGGGCTGGTGAATCAAATGCTACTCGGGGGCCTGCAGCACTGGTTGTGCCACCCCCGGGAGTAGCCCTGAAAACGGTAACTCAGACCTGCCATTGCAGAAGTCTGCGCGCAGTTTGTAACTGCCATGTCGACTTGGCCAGTGCACACACTGGCCGGTCCCTAACCTTCCCTTTTCTTACATGTCAGACACCCCTCAGGTAGGCCCAAGGTACCCCTGTGGGCAGGGTGCAGTGTATGTGAAAGGTGGGACATGCCCTGGTGTGTGTGGCATGTCCTGATATTGAATTACAGCCAATTTCGTTTTTCACTATTGCAAGGCTACCAGTTCCCCATAGGATAGAATGGGAGGTTTGTTTATAACATCTTATAAACATAACTGGCCCAGGGAAAACTTAGGGCGAACAAAGCAAACACAAGGAGATGATGGACGGAGCACTGAAACTTTTCAGACACTCGCCCCCAGTCACAGATCTGGGTTGAATCCATCATCGTTCTTTAGCTCACTTCGCCACCTCAGTTCAGACCCAGCTATATGCAAATCAGTCTTGACCCTGTGCCTCACGGGAACAGTCCAGCCCGAACTGCCAAGCCAGGTCTTCTCTGAACCGGAAACAAGCATTCTGGCACCGGTTTCGGGGTAACACCCCTCTTCAGCCAGGATAGCTTGAATCCAGTGGCAAAGTGAGCAAGGGACCCACGTCTGGGCATACCCTGCAAACTTAGGGCGAACAAAGCAAACATAAAGAGATGATGGACGAAGCGCTGAAACTTTTCAGACACTCACCCCCAGTCACAGATCTGAGCTGAATCAATCATCGTTCTTTAGCTCACTTCGCCACCTCGTTTCAGACCCAGCTATATGCAAATCAGTCTTGGCCCTGTGCCTCATGGGAACAGTCCAGCCCAAACTGCCAAGCCAGGTCTTCCCTGAACCGGAAACAAGCATCCTGGGACCGGTTTCGGGGTAACACCCCTCTTCAGCCAGGCTAGCTTGAATCCAGTGGCAAAGTGAGCAAGGGACCCACGTCTGGGTACACCTTGCCAACTTAGGGCGAACAAAGCAAACACAAGGAGATGATGGACGGAGCACTGAAACTTTTCAGACACTCGCCCCCAGTCACAGATCTGGGTTGAATCCATCATCGTTCTTTAGCTCACTTCGCCACCTCAGTTCAGACCCAGCTACATGCAAATCAGTCTTGACCCTGTGCCTCACGGGAACAGTCCAGCCCGAACTGCCAAGCCAGGTCTTCTCTGAACCGGAAACAAGCATTCTGGAACCGGTTTCTGGGTAACACCCCTCTTCAGCCCGGCGAGCTTGAATCCAGAGTTCTTTGTTGTAACTGTCAAGATCAGAACAATTTCTTCGGATCCTCAAGTATTGTGCGATAGGCAGATTTTCCCTCAACGATCGTGGGTAAGCGCTTTCGAAGTGTAGCAGGCTGTTGCGGTCGGTCAGTTTTGTGTAGAGGGTGGTTTCTAATTTGCCACCTTTTGCTATAATATTGACGTCCAGGAATGATATCTCTGTACTATGGGGCACATTACGATGACGGGCGGACAAAGCCGCCACCGTAGGAGTGAATGGGACCGTCCGCCATAGGAGCTGCGGTCCCGCCGCGAGTATTAGGATGCCACCGCCGCGGTGGCATCCCCTATTCCCAACATTGTGGCGGGCGGTGTTCACAGCACCGCCCACCACAATGCTGGGAATGCACGTCGTGCATTGGCATGCACAAGGTGACAGGCACCGCGCGGTGCCTGCCACCTTGTCCATGCCAATGCAGGGGGGTACCATAGGTACCCCCCATGTGCACCCCCCACCCCCCCAACACTCTGGGGGCCCGCAACGGGCCCCCAATAGCGAAGACCGTATGCCTTTCCATGGCGGCGTTGCCGCCATGGAAAGGCTGCTCTCCGCAACCATCCTAATATGGATGGCGGTGTCTTGCAGACAGCGCCACCATATTACTGCCCTTTTCCGCCCGGTCACCTGTGTGACCGGCAGAAAACCGGCGGACGGTCTTTCCGTCCGCCGGTCTCCCCCCGCCATCGTAATGTGGTGGGGGGAAATGGCATGCGGGCGGAGGGGAATTGCGGGCAGATCGCCACCGCCATACGGGCGGTGGCGATCCGCCAGTCATCGTAATGACCCCCTAGGTGTGGACATGGTGAAGCGTAGAAAGGGATTCTGATGGTTAATCCAGTTCGCAAAATCTTTTGTGCTTCCCTCATCTCCATGCCAGACCTGTAGGTAGAGTTGGTCCTCATACCTAAAGAAGTTCTCTGTGAGAGCCATGTGCATCAAAGTCATTGCCCAGTCAATAGGTGCTTCCCATAGCCATTCTTGAGTGCGCAGTGTGTTCTCAATCATGCGTAGACTCTCCTCATGCGGAATACTGGTATAGAGAGCCTCCACATCCAGACAGATCATAGTTTCTTGTGTATGGTCGTACTCCAAGTCCGCTGGATATTGAGAAGATGCTTAGTATCCCTAACATAAGATCTGATCTGGGTGACGAGAGGTCTTAGGAACCAGTCAGTGTATTTGGACAGGGGTTCCAATGCCGACCCTATGCTAGACACAATGGGTCTGCCCGGTGGAGGGATCCTGCCCTTATGGATTTTTGGTATTGTGTAGAATAGGGGAGTTGGTAAATGCCAGGAGACACGGACCGAATAGGTGAGGCAGCGGGGCAGCACCTTTGAGGAAGTAAGTAAGAGATGGGGATAAGCTTGGAGGTAATCTGAACTACGAGCACGGTACTTGTGTAAAAAAACGAAAAAACAACAACTTCTAATGAAGCAAGTGTTTCTTTGATTTTGTCTCCTCTTTTATTTTGGACTCGTGATTTAGAGTCTGACTACAAGACTACCCCCTCTAAACCACAGTATCTCAAGAAACTTTAATACCTCCACACTAGGGTAAGAGGATCTTGACATTACGAGTGGTTTTGAGATGAAAAGAAAAGAATCACGGGCAACACGCAAGCAGCAACTTTTGTATGAGTGGTGAGTTGCATGATGAATGTTATGTGAATATGTGTATAATTGCACTTATTTCATGGGTTAGGTGGTTGGATGTAAATGGCATCACACCTCACACTAATAAACGCCTTAGGTGAGTTTGACACCCTTACGGCTTGGTTACGAATGTGATAACCACAGATTATAATCACACTATAGCACCCACCCCGAATGGCATGTATGGGTGACATAGGTGCAGCGTGGATTGGACAAGTAAACGCTTAACAATTCCCATATATGTTTCTTATAAAGATGGGTATCAAACATTACGGAACAGGATGAGATATAAGTGATCTACTTACCTTTTCGTATGAGTGCTGCTTTCTGCCCTCTACTAAAAATATAGGAAATTCCTACATAAATAATACCAGGGAGGGAAATATTTTTGCCCTGAAGAAAGTCCAGGATCTGCACGGGCCAGTTTTTGAGGACTGAAACATGTCGGCACTAGGGTCATAGGACCATTACTTCCTTGCGACTGCCCCTTTTTCCATTTCTTAATATCCCCTACGATTCCACGAATAAAGGGATACCTGGAGCCGTAGGAGGATTTTTAATCTTTAAATCCCCTGGCCAATTTCTCTTAAGTGCTCCCTGAAATACGGTCGAGCCCACCCTGACCTTTAGGAGTCAGGGTGAACCCGATGATGAAGCATGACACTACTAGAGTGTGTGAGGGTTATTTACCAAAAAGGAATTGCTTCCTTTCCCACGCTTGAGCGGTTGGTACCCCTGGAGGTTTTGATTAATGCCCAACTGCCTCTAATCTAGGTGGGATACTTGTGTTGGATATATACTTGAGTTGGGAGGACGTATCCCCACTAGGAGCCCCTCTCCACCCTTCCGGCCCTGGAGAAGATCTCTTCTCCAAGTGACCATAGTTTGAGAACTATGTAAATATAACCACATAAAAGCTAATGAAGTCCTCTGTGGAGTCCAAAAATCACAGTACAAGAAAGGTGAAAGGTTTATGTATTGTATTCTCTATGGAAACATTATAATAAAGGTTTTTTTTAGGTTTGGTCTTTGAGACAGCGTCTCATCAGGCTATTGTTTTCCAAAAGATTCATACATAATACAAATACACAGAAAGGCTTTTGGTCAGCAGGCTTCATGCATGGGTCTGTTGAATTGCCATTGCCATTTTGCTTCCACTCATCACAAGCATACAACCTGGAGAAAAGGGTCAGCCCACTTTACTATTGGCTCCCTTCACTATGAGTCAGTACACAAAATATGTGCTCATGTACACATCTGCTTCAAAATAGTTCCTTTCTCTTCAGTGATAAAGCTTTTTCATATTGTGATTTTTTTAATTTTTTTTTTTACTATTATCTTAAGCAAATAGCTAGCTATTTTGCCTGCCCTTCAGATACCTAGCTAGATGGTGAGTTATTTTCCCTCTTCTTTTTCAAGTTGCTGTTGTAACATGTTTAGTGACATTGCCACATTGTAGTTGCCTGCAATTTGAGGGCTTGGTTAGGAGTTGATTTCTTCTTGTCGTCTTCAAAAAAATTGTAGTAAAATGCATAGCACATCTGAAAGTCTTGTTTCTTTAAAAAAAAAAATCGGAAGCAAAGCAGCCTCATCAGTAAATGTTTTTTTGTTAATTTCAACCAGTTCTATTGAGGTTTTGAGCAAAACAGAAAATACGCAATGCAATTTCTGTAAGAGTGGACAGCAAATTTCGAGGAGTTAAAGAGCTGTGACAATGAGAGAAATATAATACCCATATATATGTTGCGTAACATAAATGCAGAAGGGTTGATTACAGTGGTATGAGGAGTCTTAAGAAAGCAAACACAAGGAGATGATGGGCGGAGTGCTGAAACTTTTCAGACACTCACCTCCAGTCACAGATCTGTGTTGAATCCATCATCGTTCTTTAGCTCACTTCGCCACCTCAGTTCAGACACAGCTATATGCAAATCAGTCTTGACCCTGTGCCTCATGGGGACAGTCCAGCCTGAACTGCCAAGCCAGGTCTTCCCAGAACCGGAAACAAGCATCCTGGCAACGGTTTCGGGGTAACACCCCTCTTCAGCCATGATAGCTTGAATCCAGTGGCAAAGTGAGCAAGGGACCCACGTCTGGGCATACCCTGCCAACTTAGGGCGAACAAAGCAAACACAAGGAGATGATGGACGGGGCGCTGAAACTTTTCAGACACTCACCCCCAGTCACAGATGTGGGTTGAATCCATCATTGTTCTTTAGCTAACTTCGCCACCTGAGTTCAGACCCAGCAATATGCAAATCAGTCTTAACCCAGTGCCTCATGGGAACAGTCCATCCCGAACTGCCAAGCCAGGTCTTCCCTGAACCGCAAACAAGCATCCTGGGACCGGTTTCCGGGTAACTCCCCTCTTCAGCCAGGCTACCTTGAATCCAGTGGCAAAGTGAGCAAGGGACCCACGTCTGGGCATACCCTGGCAACGTAGGGCGAACAAATCAAACACAAGGAGATGATGGACGGAGCGCTGAAACTTTTCAGACACTCACCCCCAGTCACAGATCTGGGTTGAATCCATTATCGTTCTTTAGCTCTCTTCGTCACCTCATTTCAGACCCAGCTATATACAAATCAGTCTTGACCCTGTGTCTCATAGGAACAGTCCAGCCCCAACTGCCAAGCCAGGTCTTCCCTGAACCGGAAACAAGCATCCTGGGACCGTTTTCGGGGTAACACCCCTCTTCAGCCAGGATAGCTTGAATCCAGCGGCAAAGTGAGGAAGGGACCCACGTCTGGGCATACCCTGCCAACTTAGGGCGAACATAGCAAACACAAGGAGATGATGGACGGAGCACTGAAACTTTTCAGACACTCACCCCCAGTCACAGATCTGGGTTGAATCCATCATCGTTCTTTAGCTCACTTCGCCACCTCATTTCAGACCCAGCTATATGCAAATCAGTCTTGACTCTGTGCCTCATGGGAACAGTCCAGCTTAAACTGCCAAGTCAGTTCTTCCCTGAACTGGGAACAAGCATCCTGGGACCGGTTTCGGGGTAACTCCCCTCTTCAGCCAGGCTAGCTTGAATCCTGTGGCAAAGTGAGAAAGGGACCCACATCTGGGCATACCCTGCCAACTTCGGGCGAACAAAGCAAACACAAGGAGATGATGGACGGAGCGCTGAAACTTTTCAAACACTCACACCCAGTCACTGATCTGGGTTGAATCCATCATCATTCTTTAGCTCACTTCGCCACCTCAGTTCAGACCCAGCTATATGCAAATCAGTCTTGGCCCTGTGCCTCATGGGAACAGTCCAGCCTGAACTGCCAAGCCAGGTCTTCCCTGAACCGGAAACAAGCATCCTGGGTCCGGTTTCGGGGTAACTCCCCTCTTCAGCCAGGCTAGGTTGAATCCAGTGGCAAAGTGAGCAAGGGACCCACATCTGGGCATACTCTGGCAACTTAGGGCGAACAAAGCAAACACAAGGAGATGATCGACGGAGCGCTGAAACTTTTCAGACACTCACCCCCAGTCACAGATCTGGGTTGAATCCATCATCGTTCTTTAGCTCACTCGCCACCTCAGTTCAGACCCAGCTATATGCAAATCAGTCTTGGCCCTGTGCCTCATGGGAACAGTCCAGGCAGAACTGCCAAGCCAGGTCTTCCCTGAACCGGAAACAGGCATCCTTGGACCAGTTTCGGGGTAACACCCCTCTTCAGCCAGGCTAGCTTGAATCCAGTGGCAAAGTGAGCAAGGGACCACGTCTGGGCATACCCTGCCAACTTAGGGCGAACAAGGCAAACACAAGGAGATGATGGACGGAGCGCTGAAACTTTTCAGACACTCACCCCCAGTCACAGATCTGGGTTGAATCCATCATTGTTCTTTAGCTCACTTCGCCACCTCAGTTCAGACCCAGCTATATGCAAATCAGTCTTGACCCTGTGCCTCATGGGAACAGTCCAGCCCGAACTGCCAAGCCAGTTCTTCCCTGAACCGGAAACAAGCATCCTGGGACCGGTTTCGGGGTAACACCCCTCTTCAGCCAGGATAGCTTGAATCCAGTGGCAAAGTGAGCAAGGGACCCACGTCTGGGCATACCCTGCCAACTTAGGGCGAACAAAGCAAACACAAGGAGATGATGGACGGAGCGCTGAAACTTTTCAGACACTCACCCCCAGTCACAGATCTGGGTTGAATCCATCATCGTTCTTTAGCTCACTTCGCCACCTCATTTCAGACCCAGCTATATGCAAATCAGTCTTGGCTCTGTGCCTCATGGGAACAGTCCAGCCTAAACTGCCAAGCCAGGTCTTCCCTGAACCGGAAACAAGCATCCTGGGACCGGTTTCGGGGTAACACCCCTCTTCAGCCAGGATAGCTTGAATCCAGTGGCAAAGTGAGCAAGAGACCCATGTCTGGGCATACCCTGGCAACGTAGGGCGAACAAATCAAACACAAGGAGATGATGGACGGCGCGCTGAAACTTTTCAGACACTCACCCCCAGTCACAGATCTGGGTTGAATCCATTATCGTTCTTTATCTCTCTTCGTCACCTCATTTCAGACCCAGCTATATACAAATCAGTCTTGACCCTGTGCCTCATGGGAACAGTCCGGCCCGAACTGCCAAGCCAGGTCTTCCCTGAACCCGAAACAAGCATCCTGGGACCAGTTTCGGGGTAACAACCCCTCTTCTGCCAGGCTAGCTTGAATCCAGTCACAAAGTGAGCAAGGGACCCACGTCTGGGCATACCCTGGCAACGTAGGGCGAACAAAGCAAACACAAGGAGATGATTGACGGAGCGCTGAAACTTTTCAGACACTCACCCCCAGTCACAGATCTGGGTTGAATCCATCATTGTTCTTTAGCTCACTTCGCCACCTCAGTTCAGACCCAGCTATATGCAAATCAGTCTTGACCCTGTGCCTCATGGGAACAGTCCAGCCCGAACTGCCAAGCCAGATCTTCCCTGAACCGGAAACAAGCATTCTGGGACCGGTTTCGGGGTAACACCCCTCTTCAGCCCGGCTAGCTTGAATCCAGAGTTCTTTGGTGTAACTGTCAAGATCAGAACAATTTCTTCGGATCCTCAAGTATTGTGCGATAGGCAGATTTTCCCTCAACGATCGTGGGTGAGCCCTTTCGAAGTGTAGCAGGCTGTTGCGGTCGGTCGGTTTTGTGTAGAGGGTGGTTTCTAATTTGCCACCTTTTGCTATAATATTGACGTCTAGGAATGATATCTCTGTACTATGTGTGGACATGGTGAAGCGTAGAAAGGGATTCAGATTGTTAATCCAGTTCGCAAAATCTTTTGTGCTTCCCTCATCTCCATACCAGACCTGTAGGTAGAGTTGGTCCTCATACCTAAAGACGTTCTCTGTGAGCGCCATGTGCATCAAAGTCATTGCCCATTCAATAGGTGCTTCCCAAGGCCATTCTTGAGTGCGCAGTGTGTTCTCAATCACGCGTAGACTCTCCTCTTGCAGAATACTGGTATAGAGAGCCTCCACATCCAGACAGATCATACTTTCTTCTGTATGGCCGTACTCTAGGTCCGCTGGATATCGAGAAGATGCTTAGTATCCCTAACATAAGATCTGATCTGGGTGACGAGAGGTCTTAGGAACCAGTCAGTGTATTTGGACAGGGGTTCCAATGCCAACCCTATGCTAGACACAATGGGTCTGTCCGGTAGAGGGATCCTGCCCTTATGGATTTTTGGTATTGTGTAGAATAGTGGAGTTGGTAAATGCCGGGAGACACGGACCGAATAGGTGAGGCAGCGGGGCAGGACCTTTGAGGAAGTAAGTAAGAGATGGGGATAAGCTTGGAGGTGATCTGAACTACGAGCACGGTACATGTGTAAAAAAACGAAAAAACAACAACTTCTTATGAAGCAAGTGTTTCTTTGATTTTGTCTCCTCTTTTTACTTTGGACTCGTGATTTAGAGTCTGACTACAAGGCTACCCCCTCTAAACCACAGTCTCTCAAGACACTTTAATACATCCACACTAGGGTAAGAGGATCTTGACATTACGAGTGGTTTTGAGATGAAAAGAAAAGAATCACGGGCAACACGCAAGCAGCAACTTTTGTATGAGTGGTGAGATGCATGATGAATGTTACGTGAAGATGTGTATAATTGCACTTATTTCATGGGTTAGGTGGTTGGATGTAAATGGCATCACCACCTCACACTAATAAATACCTTAGGTGAGTTTGACACCCTTAAGGCTTGGTTACGAATGTGATAACCACAGATTATAATCACACAATAGCACCCATCCCGAATGGCATGTATGGGTGACATAGGTGCAGCGTGGATTGGACAAGTAAACGCTTAACAATTCCCATATATGTTTCTTTTACAGATGGGTATGAAACATTACGGAACAGGATGAGATATAAGTGATCTACTTACCTTTTCGTATGAGTGCAGCTTTCTGCCCTCTACTAAAAATATAGGAAATTCCTACATAAATAACAACAGGGAGGGAAATATTTTTGCCCTGAAGAAAGTCCAGGACCTGCACGGGCCAGTTTTTGAGGACTGAAACTTGTCGGCACTAGGGTCATAGGACCATTACTTCCTTGCGACCCCCCTTTTTCCATTTTTTAATATTCCCTACGATTCCACGAATAAAGGGATACCTGGAGCCGTAGGAGGATTTTTAATCTTTAAACCCCCTGGCCAATTTCTCTTAAGTGCTCACTGAAATACGGTTGAGCCCACCTTGACCTTTAGGAGTCAGGGTGAACCTGATGATGAAGCATGACACTACTAGAGTGTGTGAGGGTTATTTAACAAAAAGGAATTGCTTCCTTTCCCATGCTTGAGCGGTTGGTACCCCTGGAGGCTTTGATTAATGCCCAACTGCCTCTAATCTAGGTGGGATACTTGTGTTGGATATATACTTGAGTTGGGAGGACGTATCCCCACTAGGAGCCCCTCTCCACCCTTCCGGCCCTGGAGAAGATCTCTTCTCCAAGTGACCATAGTTTGAGAACTATGTAAATATAACCACATAAAAGCTAATGAAGTCCTCTGTGGAGTCCAAACATCACAGTTCAAGAAAGGTGAAAGGTTAATGTATTGGATTCTCTATGGAAACATTATAATAAAGGTTTTTTTTACGTCTGGCCTTTGAGACGGCGTCTAATCAGACTATTGTTTTCCAAAAGATTCATACATAATACAAATACACAGAAAGGCTTTTGGTCAGCAGGCTTCATGCATGGGTCTGTAGAATTGTCATTGCCATTTTGCTTCCACTCATCACAAGCACACAACCTGGAGAAAAGGGTCAGCCCACTTTACTATTGGCTCCCTTCACTATGAGTCAGTACACAAAATATGTGCTCATGTACACATCTGCTTCAAAATAGTTCCTTTCTCTTCAGTGATAAAGCTTTTTCATATTGTGATTTTTTTATTTTATTTTTGACTATTATCTTAAGCAAATAGCTAGCTATTTTGCCTGCCCTTCAGATACCTAGCTAGATGGTGAGTTATTTTCCTCTTCTTTTTCAAGTTGCTGTTGTAACATGTTTAGTGACATTGCCACATTGTAGTTGCCTGCAATTTGAGGGCTTGGTTAGGAGGATTTCTTCTTGTTGTCTTCCAAAAAATTGTAGTAAAATTTCAACCAGTTCTATTGAGGTTTTGAGTAAAACAGAAAATATGCAATGCAATTTCTGTAAGAGTGGACAGCAACTTTCGAGGAGTTAAAGAGCTGTGACAATGAGAGAGATATAATACCCATATATATGTTGCGTAACATATATGTAGAAGGGTCGATTACAGTGGTATGAGGAGTCTTAAGAAGGCAAACACAAGGAGATGATGGACGGAGTGCTGAAACATTTCAGACACTCACCCCCAGTCACAAATCTGGGTTGAATCCATCATCGTTCTTTAGCTCACTTCGCCACCTCAGTTCAGACCCAGCTATATGCAAATCAGTCTTGACCCTGTGCCTCATGGGAACAGTCCAGCCCCAACTGCCAAGCAAGGTCTTCCCTGAACTGGGAACAAGCATCCTGGGACCGGTTTCGGGGTAACTCCCCTCTTCAGCCAGGCTAGCTTGAATCCTGTGGCAAAGTGAGAAAGGGACCCACATCTGGGCATACCCTGCCAACTTCGGGCGAACAAAGCAAACACAAGGAGATGATGGACGGAGCGCTGAAACTTTCCAAACACTCACACCCAGTCACTGATCTGGGTTGAATCCATCATCGTTCTTTAGCTCACTTCGCCACCTCAGTTCAGACCCAGCTATATGCAAATCAGTCTTGGCCCTGTGCCTCATGGGAACAGTCCAGCCTGAACTGCCAAGCCAGGTCTTCCCTGAACCGGAAACAAGCATCCTGGGTCCGGTTTCGGGGTAACTCCCCTCTTCAGCCAGGCTAGGTTGAATCCAGTGGCAAAGTGAGCAAGGGACCCACATCTGGGCATACTCTGGCAACTTAGGGCGAACAAAGCAAACACAAGGAGATGATCGACGGAGCGCTGAAACTTTTCAGACACTCACCCCCAGTCACAGATCTGGGTTGAATCCATCATCGTTCTTTAGCTCACTCGCCACCTCAGTTCAGACCCAGCTATATGCAAATCAGTCTTGGCCCTGTGCCTCATGGGAACAGTCCAGGCAGAACTGCCAAGCCAGGTCTTCCCTGAACCGGAAACAGGCATCCTTGGACCAGTTTCGGGTAACACCCTCTTCAGCCAGGCTAGCTTGAATCCAGTGGCAAAGTGAGCAAGGGACCACGTCTGGGCATACCCTGCCAACTTAGGGCGAACAAGGCAAACACAAGGAGATGATGGACGGAGCGCTGAAACTTTTCAGACACTCACCCCCAGTCACAGATCTGGGTTGAATCCATCATTGTTCTTTAGCTCACTTCGCCACCTCATTTCAGACCCAGCTATATGCAAATCAGTCTTGGCTCTGTGCCTCATGGGAACAGTCCAGCCTAAACTGCCAAGCCAGGTCTTCCCTGAACCGGAAACAAGCATCCTGGGACCGGTTTCGGGGTAACACCCCTCTTCAGCCAGGCTAGCTTGAATCCAGTGGCAAAGTGAGCAAGGGACCCACATCTGGGCATACTCTGGCAACTTCGGGCGAACAAAGCAAACACAAGGAGATGATGGACGAAACGCTGAAACTTTTCAGACACTCACCCCCAGTCACAGATCTGGGTTGAATCCATCATCGTTCTTTAGCTCACTTCGCCACCTCAGTTCAGACCCAGCTATATGCAAATCAGTCTTTACCCTATGCCTCATGGGAACAGTCCAGCCCCAACTGCCAAGCCAGGTCTTCCCTGAACCGGAAACAAGCATCCTGGGACCGTTTTCGGGGTAACACCCCTCTTCAGCCAGGATAGCTTGAATCCAGTGGCAAAGTGAGCAAGGGACCCACGTCTGGGCATACCCTGCCAACTTAGGGCGAACAAAGCAAACACAAGGAGATGATGGACGGAGCGCTAAAACATTTCAGACACTCACCCCCAGTCACGGATCTGGGTTGAATCCATCATCGTTCTTTTGCTCACTTCGCCACCTCATTTCAGACCCAGCTATATGCAAATCAGTCTTGGCTCTGTGCCTCATGGGAACAGTCCAGCCTAAACTGCCAAGCCAGGTCTTCCCTGAACCGGAAACAAGCATCCTAGGACCGGGTTCGGGGTAACACCCCTCTTCAGCCAGGCTAGCTTGAATCCAGTGGCAAAGTGAGCAAGGGACCCACATCTGGGCATACTCTGGCAACTTCGGGCGAACAAAGCAAACACAAGATGATGATGGACGAATCGCTGAAACTTTTCAGACACTCACCCCCAGTCACAGATCTGGGTTGAATCCATCATCTTTCTTTAGCTCACTCGCCACCTCAGTTCAGACCCAGCTATATGCAAATCAGTCTTGGCCCTGTGCCTCATGGGAACAGTCCAGGCAGAACTGCCAAGCCAGGTCTTCCCTGAACCGGAAACAAGCATCCTTGGACCAGTTTCGGGGTAACACCCCTCTTCAGCCAGGCTAGCTTGAATCCAGTGGCAAAGTGAGCAAGGGACCACATCTGGGCATACCCTGCCAACTTAGGGCTAACAAAGCAAACACAAGGAGATGATGGACGGAGCGCTGAAACTTTTCAGACACTCACCCCCAGTCACAGATCTGGGTTGAATCCATCATCGTTCTTTAGTTCACTTCGCCACCTCAGTTCAGACCCAGCTATATGCAAATCAGTCTTGACCCTGTGACTCATGGGAACAGTCCAGCCCGAACTGCCAAGCCAGGTCTTCCCTGACCCGGAAACATGCATTCTGGGACCGGTTTCGGGGTAACACCCCTCTTCAGCCAGGCTAGCTTGAATCCAGTGGCAAAGTGAGCAAGGGAACCAAGTCTGGGCATACCCTGCGAACTTAGGGCGAACAAAGCAAACACAAGGAGATGATGGATGGAGCGCTGAAACTTTTCAGACACTCACCCCCAGTCACAGATCTGGGTTGAATCCATCATCGTTCTTTAGCTCACTTCGCCACCTCAGTTCAGACCCAGCTATATACAAATCAGTCTTGACCCTTTGCCTCATGGGAACAGTCCAGCCCGAACTGCCAAGCAAGGTCTTCCCTGAACCGGAAACAAGCATCCTGGGACCGGTTTCGGGGATCTTAAGAAGGATCATGAGAGGTAACAACACTGATTAGGTAGCTCTTCGTAAACTATTCAAACTAGTCATCGTAGTTAAGTACACTGTGTAAAAACTGAGATAAAGGAACAGAAAGAGAAAGGAGAGAAGCGCATAGTCCGAAAACAAGAGATGAAAGAAGATATAGGGGAAGGTAAGGAAAGAAGGAAGCTGGTTTAATTGAGTCGGTAGGTCCAATGGCGAATGCACAATAGAATTAGCATAATTCAGTAGGGAACCAACCTCTTCGTAGGCGCTGTATATTGGGACTCCCCTTAGGATGGTTTGGAGCTCTGTAGGTATACATCAAAAGTATCCCATAAGCAATGTGCACTATATATGTTGTGTAGTTTTTTTATGCATCATGTTGTCAACACTTCTGGTAGATCATAATATATTCCATCATTTATTGAATGGGATAACTGATGTGGATTTCCACTCTGATAGAATAGTTTTTGCTCCGAGTGAAAGCATCAGGTCTAGTAATAACAGGTCTTTTTCAGGCAGTGATAAGGGGAGTGGAATGGCCATTAATCCTAGGGTTATCTTTAGGAAGTCGATCTTAAAAGGAATCTTGAAGATGTCTTCTATCTTGTTTTGTAGTCTAGTCCAGAAGGGGTGAGTTAGTTTACACAGGAAAAACATGTGTTCAAGGGATCCAGTCCCCTCCTCCAAATCAATAACATCTAGTTTATGGGCCTTGTAAGGGGTCCAGTATGTCTTGTGTATAGACCAGAATCTGGATTGAGCCATTCCCTGGGTAATTTTTGGCGCTTAAGGTAGACTGCCAAATTCTACACCACACAGCGTCCATAAAATGGGAAGTTTGAGAGGGTGGGATAAGAGGCTGCCACTCCATCATTATACTTTTAGATAGGGATGTCTTAGGTGGTTCTAATAGTTTGTATAAGCATGAAGGAGAGTGCCCTAATTTCCTAAAGTTGCCCAGTAAGGAGGAAAGATCAGGAGTGTGTGGGCGAGGCAGTTTCTGTATGACGACCTGTAGTTTTTAGGAAATTATAGAATTCTATGTCAGGAAGGTTGTGGTAGGCCAGTAGTGTAGAGAATGGAATAGGGTTTGAGTGTGTGCCCAGGTCACCAATAGTATTTAAACCTTTGGGGCCCACAGGTCCCAAAACATTGCTTTCCCGCTCATTTTAGTCTTATTGTGCCACAGGGAAGCTATTAGTGAGCCGACATGCAGTTGTTTAGGAGCTTATCTACCTGCAATAAAGCTGAAACCATGTCTAATATAATGGGTTGGGAGTGGACTAGGTGCAAATTTTTTGACGTATCGGATGGTTAGTACCAAAGTTAGAGGTAAGTGGTGGACTAAACATGTTTCAATCAACAGCCATGGAGGGGAGAGGTCATCTAGGTCTCTAAACCACCAGGATCCTTGGGCTGCCAGAAAGGTGCGTTGATATTTTGGGAAGTCCGGTAGGTCAATGCCACCCCTCTTCTTGTTCAGTTTCAATATGTTACCAGAGATTCTATCTCTCTTGCCTTTTCACAAAAAGTTGGAAACTAAGTTATCCACTTCTGTAAAGAAGAAGGCAGAGAGAGAGATTGGGAATATGCAGCTGAGAAAGTTAATCAATGCATATATCATCATTTTGATCGTTTCTGTGCGCCCGCACTAGGAAATGTGTTTAGGGGACCAAGTGTTTAGTAGAGATCTTTATTCTTAGTTAGAGTTTTCTTTTCATTTATTGCTAGGGAGATGTGTAGGCCTTTACCTAACCATATGCTGAGATATTTAAGGGCTTTGAGTTGCCATTTCAAGCCCGAGTTGCCTAGTTTTGAGACAGTACTAAGTTCATTTAATGGAAATACTTTGGTTTTGGTCCTGTTTAGTGAAGGACAGCAGTGGTTCAATGACTAATAAGACTAATAAGAATAGAAGTCGAGATAGTGGACAACACTGTTGTGTATCTTGAGCTAACAGAAAGGGAGTAGATTGATCACCACTGACCCTAACCTTTGCCAGAGGATTTGAATGTAATGCCATTATCATGCAAATGAAGTACTCAATTGGTATTGCTGCAGGGCAGACTGGGGGAAGGTCCAGGAAACCTTATCTAAGGCTTTTTCCACATCAAGCACTAATGGTGCTGCTAGAGAATCAACGTGGTTGGCATTGTCAGGTGCGTGGCAGAATAATCTAATATTGTCCGCCGCCAGCCTATCTTTCAAAAAGCCCGTCTGAGAAGGAGTAATGAGTTTTTGTATGACCTTTTCCAATCGTAGTCCCAGATTCTTTGCATATATTTTGCAGTCTATATTGATTAAGGAAATAGGCCAGTAATTCCTAATATCCAAATGATCCTTCCCCTCTTTTGGGATGACTACTATCGTAGCATCTGTCGCGGAGCCAGATAAGTAACCAGAGTTTGTGTACTGCTCAAAGGTGGTACCAATGGGGTTCGCTAGTGAGTCCACAAACATTTTATGGAATTTGGCTGTGTATCTCTTCTCTATCAATCGGGCATTAAGAAAAATCAGGTCTTCCTGCGATACTTGAGGGAGGGTGCAAGAGAAGAGATATTCACTGCATAGCTGGCCTTATATTTTGGGTCATAAATATCCGGTTAAAAGCTTCTGACCTCATTCAGGATGTCCTGAGTAGAGGTAGCTAGATTCCCAGAAGCGTTTCTGATAGAAGAAACAGTAGATTGGTTTTTAGTATATTTCAGGTAATTTGCAAGAAGTTGCCCTGCTCTGTTTCTGTTCATCACATTGTTGGCAGTGGAGGTCTCCGCCCATTTCTGGGCCCTCAAGCTTAGAATTTTATTATATTCATATTGTAAACTGCGTAGTTTCAGCAGATCAGAAGATCCTGCTGAATGTCTAATAGATTTGAATAATTGTTTTATTTCAGATTATATGTCCGCCAATTGTTAATTCAGTGCTCTGTTCCTTGTGGCTATGATTTTTATTAATGTGCCTCTAAGAGTTGCTTTCAAGGCATCCCATCTTATAATGGCGGAAGTATTCTCTGGGGCATTTAAATTGAGCAGTGGGTGTGGCTATGTTTTCTTTCGTGACATCATCCTCCAGAGGGTCAACGTTAAGTCACCATTGTTTGGGGGCATGGAGAGGCTCAGTCAGGGTGATATCTAAGGCAATGCAGGCGTGGTCGGAGATCAGTATGGGTTCTATTTTGGGATTGTGGGCCAGTGGAAGGCGTCATCTGCTGATCAATATGAAATCTGTTCGAGAGAAAGTGTGGTGTGGTGGGGAATAAAATGAGTAGTTGCTGCCTTTTGGATTGCATCAGCTTCATATATCAATCAAATTATGGTTTTTGCAGCACATTTTCATTTGTTTGCGTGATTTACTAACCATGAATTTGTGGACTGAGATTCTATCAAGATTCCAATCCATCGGAAGGTTGAAGTCCCCACCCACGACAAGATCCAGATCTTCAGGGAGGTCTGCTTGCTGTTTATTCATCTCCTTCTGGAACTCTACTGAGTTATAATTTGGAGCATAAATGTTTACGATGGCAAACACCTTGTCGTTCTTCTTAACCTGCATGATAAGCCAATGGCCATGGTGGTCATGTGTACAAGATAGGACCATTAGACCTGCTTTCCTAGAAAGCAGAGTGATGACTCCATTTATTTTGTTTATAGTCGAAGAAATTACCGCCTCCCAGGATGAATAGAATTTGGCATCTTTGTTAAGTTCATTGGGTGTCTCTTGTAGCAATATTATATCCCCTACCAATTTGTTACAATAGTCTGCAATTTTCCTACATTTCACTTGGTGGTTCAGACCCTTAGTGTTTAATGAAAGTATTTTAATAGGTATCGTCATTCCGTCAAATAAGAGAATGAGTTAACGATGGAATTGTATAATGATTATCCGAATAATTCCAAAAATATGTGTGTGTCATAGTAGATCATGTGAATCCACATAGGAGTGTATACACACCCCAGCAACGCAGAATCAGGTCAGACACACTACTCCTCTGTATATTGGACTGAAGATGCCAAAGAGAAAGGTAGGAGGAGACACCATGTGAGGATGAATGTGTCTTTGGGTAGTGTCTGTACGTCCTTAAAAAGGTGGAGGACAGGACAAATATGATTAAGTGGTGGGCTGTCGGTTGGAAGCCCTGTATTGGCGGAGAATCATGCCATTGACCTGCAGAGATCAAGAACAAAGGGGGGAGGAGAAAGGAGTGAAGGAGAAAGCAGAGGGGGAAGCATAAGAAAGCAAAATGAAAAATCACAATAAAAACATAATCATCAATAAAACCCCAAACCA
This sequence comes from Calotriton arnoldi, assembly GCA_963921515.1. Taxonomy (NCBI): domain Eukaryota; kingdom Metazoa; phylum Chordata; class Amphibia; order Caudata; family Salamandridae; genus Calotriton; species Calotriton arnoldi. Next base: position 227,183 of record CAWUFW010006997.1, on the reverse strand, counting down.
AAACCCTCCCACAAACCCACCCCTGAAATGCGAGCGAAATGCATTTCCCCACCCTATTCTTTTTGGGGAGAGGAAGGCCAGTGCTGGCATGACCTAGGGACTGTGGAACCCCCAGTCCATCACGTGTTGTCTGGGATTGACAAAACCTGACATTTATAGTTGACACACAGGTACATCAAGGTAGTGTGGGTGGCCGAGAGGCAGTGGTCCCCTACATGAAGGAATAGGCTATTTGGAGGTCGGAAACGTATAAATATAATGGCAAAAGAAGACCTATCTTACAGACGTGAAAATGAATTAACATGGGGATAGACATTACCTGAGTGAAGGCTTCAAGCATGCAACCCAGGGAAAGCAGCATAACAGCAATCAATTGGCATAGCCAACCTACAAGTAATAAGGTCAGCAGAAGAGGGTAGAACCCAGCTACTATACCACAAGAATCACTTTTTCTTCCCACAGCAAGGCGCGAGAATCACTTTTTCTTCCAACAGCAAGGCGTGGTCCTCGGTCTCCCCTAAGGGGCAGTACTCACTCAACTTTTGGGTTGGATCCCCCTTTCTGCACCATAGCAGGTGCAGTATTAACCTATTTGAGTGAAGGCACTAAACTATTTCACTGGGCCCCATTCCTTCAGTAGCATAGGTATTTATCTGGTCCTGATGAAATGCCACTGACCCTCCAGGCATCAAGACATGAAACATGTTGACCTCACTCAACATGCATTGAAGCTATCACAGTACATTATTACCTATGATAGCACTCTTGTTTTCAATGTGTCAAGGGAACCACCTCTTTATTAAAACTACTTTGGGGGTCCCTTAGTCCATTTTAACCACTTACCCACCACCCTACACCCACACCCCCTCACTTGCACGTACCATACGGATTTAAGATCCAAAGATCTCTGCCAAAAAGCCCCTATTCAGGGGCCCATCAGGCATTGCAGTGCCGGCCCGATGAAGGAAATGGCCCCATTCGGGTCACCAATGATCACCTCTATGCCTTCTACGAAATGAAGAGTCGGTCAGACAGTAGAGAATACAAACCAATAATAGTTTATTCAAAATTCGCTCAGAGCGGAGCCCTGTCTTCCAGTCGCTAAGAGTGCTGCAGAGAGAGTCTGACTTCAGCAAGCATAACAATACATTATGTACATTTCAGAATCAACGGAAACCCGCCCACCATGGAATTTTCCAGAGGGACGCAGCTGGACAGTAAATTACAAAGGGGTAAGTTTTGGTTCTGAGATCGGGCACACATTATCTATCAGCCAAAGTCATTCCTGTCTGTGCCCGCCACTAGACAAGTGGGAGAGGGCTTACATCTAGAGGAAAGGTATGCGCTAATAAGAACAGGGCATTCATTAGTGTGGCAAAACTCAGCTCCGGATAAACATAACCTAAAGAAGACCATTTCTCGGAAATGGTGGAGAATCAGTTTCAATCAAGATACAAAATGGCGCCCATACACAAAATGGTGCAGCGAATGCTAACTTACGTAAAAGCAATACAAAAGCACATTTTTTAGTCTAACAGACCCTCCTTTTAGCATGAGCTAAGCCATATATATTGATAACAAAGGACATATTATTCAATAAAACATGGTAAAGTAATTTAGGAGCGTTCCATATCCTCAGCATCAGGGATGGAAACAGTAAGGAGGGAAGAGGTCTCAAAAATACCCTCATCAATCTGCATCAGATCGTTCACCTCCTTCTGGATCATAATGGTCGCATTAGTATCATGGATTGATATTTTCTTGGGAACAAGAAGAGTGGTTCAGTAAGAGCAGCATAAGGGAAGACACTGCACCAGAATACAACAAGCAATCAAAATCACAATAAAATAAATCACCTTTTCAAGGATCCAACAGCATCCACCAAAAAGGGACCAACTCCAATTTCCACTTTCCATTCCTTTGACATTTTCCAAAATATCTAAAATATGTTGGGTAATGTTCTTTTCCATATTAGTGATTCCGACTACACACTGGTCTCCTACTACTGCACACACACCACCACTCTTAGCCAGGATAAAATCAACTGCATATCTGGTTTGCTCAGACTATATTCGCATACTTTCCAATTGAGTGGTGATATCACGCAAAGCTGCTACTGTGGAATTAGACAGTATCTGTAGCTTGCATCCAAAATATTCCCTAGCCCTTTCAACCCTGGCCATAGCGGTACCACCAAAGGTGATAATAGAGGAGAGAATATACCCAAAGGTGATACCATTACTGTAGTTATTGACCTCAAGGTCTGTCACCCCGTCACAGAATTCCTTCGTCAAAGTCCTTTTGACCCATCTTATATTCAGTTTACTATACTTACAGGGCACGCCTAGAGGAACCACCATTCCCAAAGCAACGTCCTCTGTACCATTATAAACATTCAAGTAAGTACCATTGGACAGAAAGTAAAATCCTGCATGTGCATAAAGTGGACCTTGATAATCTACAGGAGCATATCTGGTGTTCATTCCCACTGTACTTGGATCCTTCTTTTTCACCAAAGACATTGTATTTTTAAACAGTATTAGTCCAGAACAATTTACATATAAGAAAGCATCTGTACTATTTACTATCGGACAACATGCAGGATAATAACCTGCCTTTCGAGTAACTGTTACATTTTGATAATGCCAGCCTACTAAGGTAATGTTCTGTTCATTCATATACAAATTATCACAATACATATTAGTATTGCAACCTGAATATCCCTTCCCTCTTGGCTTCCTATAATACAAACAAGGACAGGGATATCCCATCCCGAACTCACCCTTTACCTCTACAAAATCGGGTGTACGAACCTATGAATAATTAACCAATGACAATGGGTAAGCAGTCCGTAAACTTGAGACAGATTCAGTGGGGTAACACGCTGTACCTTCACCAAAGAATTTCTTGTGTGTATCTAGAAATACATTGCTCGGAAGTGTCCTTTTTGTACGTACTTGAGGAACAATCTTATGTGCAATACAGAATCGCGTATTGTGATCACACTCCAAAACCCAAGACACCCCACCCAGAACCAACAGCAGCAATAACACAAGAACAGCACATAACGCTTTTTGTTTGGTAGACCAAGATTCACGTGTTTGAACAAGGGGAATTACTGGCTGCTCCTCATCAGCAACCATTCTGCCAAAAGGGTGCTGCATAGCAAATGATAAAGCAAAGGAGGCAAATCTCTGGCAAGAAAAATATACAAGTTCCCAGTGTCCGTCAGAGCCTCACTGGTTCAGACTCCTATTGTTCCTCAACGTTGGTGCTCTTGAGCACCGGTGGTGGAGCTTGCTCTGTCCTAAGCTCTGGATGCATCCCACATCGATCAGGATAATGTACCACACGAGGGAGGATGTTCAATCTATCCTGTCCAATGTCAGAGCATTGCACCAATCTCACATCACCCTAAACTAACTCAGTTGGTACTACAGCAAAGTACACCCTAACTTGCACAGTCCATCCCTGTCTAATCTGACTTCTCCTTTGATGCACTATTCTTCATCCGAGGACGCAAATTGTACCTGGTGACTCCAGGCACAGAGGGATCAGTGAAAAGGGGCTCCTGAATAGCTCTTATTTCTGGCGGGACAGCTTCATTCAAGATGTCACCATTCTCCTTATCACTGTGCGGCCATGTGAGGACAGCGTCGCTGAATGGAACAAAACGAGGAATCTGCTCACCCTTCTGGTCAGGTATCCCCTCCTTCATCCATTGGTCATAGGGCAATTTTAGGGGCAATTTTTTGCCATGCACCCAATTCTTCCGGCCAGCGACTTGGACAGCCGTTCAGGTAGCCAAAAGGACCTGTTCGGGCCCCTTCCAACGCGGCTCCAAACTCTTCTTCCGCTGAAAATTTTGGATTAACACATAGTCCCCAGGCTGGATGTCATGTCCGGGTCCCTCTGGTGTAGCTGGCAGGGACTCACGGACCTGTTGGTAAATAGAACGCAAATTTTCAGTTAACTGGTACAGGTAATCAGTCAATATGGGGTACTCAATATCGGCAAACTGACAAGGACGTGGGCCGCCCCAGACATTTGCCGGGCGTTCAAACACAACCTCGTATGGTGAAAATCCTGTTCTAGAATGTGCCGTTGTTCTTGTCGACAAAAGAGCTAATGGTAATGCATCTGGCCACTGTAACCCTGTGGTCTCCTGAATCTTTGCCAATTTCAGTTTGAGAGTACCATTGTACTTCTCAACCAAACCTGCTGACTGCGTATGGTTTGCAGCATGAAACTTCTGTCTTATGTGCAGACCATCATAAATTAACTGAATAACCTTGGCATTGAAATGACTTCCGTTATCACTCCAGATCAAACGGGGAAGCCCGAAATGAGGAAAGACTTCCTTCAGGAGTATCTTTGCAGTCGTAATGGCTGCATTATCTGTAGTGGGATAAGCTTCAACCCCTTTGCTAAATGCACAGATGACCACCAGGACATACTCCAAATTGTTGCATCATTCCAACTCAATATAGTCCATCTGTAGGACTTCAAAAGGAAAGGTGGGTGGTGGGAAATTACCAGGGGGTGTAGGAGTACCCTTCCCAGGATTATGCATCATGCACACCATACAGTACTTCACTAAATGTGCAGCTGTCTTAGAAATGTTGTCATTTTGCCATACAGGATCTAACAACTTGCAAATACCCTTAGCACTAATATGCGCTGGGCCATGGGCCATGGTGACTACAGGAAGAAGATATGCATCTGGCAACATCCATCTCTGCTTCCCTGACTTGTCAATCCAACATCCCTCATCGTTCACTTGTGCTGTACTTTCTTGCCACACTGCTAGCTCTTCGGTCGTGGCCTCACTTTGAATCTCCTTCACATTCTCAAGGGTGTCTTCGAACATAGTAACCTCAGGTACCCATCTAGCAGGTCCTGCCACAAACATTCTTTTCATTTTGGTCCGGGCTGTTTCCTTAGCTGTCTGATCTGCAAAAGCATTTCCCCTTCCTACATCATCAGTGACCTTCTGATGTGCACTACACTTTACTATGGCCAATTTCTTAGGGAGCGCCAAAGCAGACAAAAGCCTCAGTAGGAGGTGCCCATGTTGGATTTTGGTGTCATGAGAAGTAAGAAACCCTCTCTCAGCCCATAGTCGCCCAAAATTATGAGCAACTCCAAAGGCGTATTGACTGTCAGTATAAATATTGACAACCAGCCCCTCACTTAATTCACAAGCTCAAATCAAAGAGACAAGCTCAGCTGCCTGGGCCGATTGATAGGGAACTCGTGATGTCTCGACTACTGTACGCAATGTAGTGACAGCATACGCAGCAGTTGAAGTGCCATCTGGTAATTTAAAGCAAGAGCCATCGACATATAGTTCCCCTTGGGGATCAGATAAGGGAACATTAGTCAAGTCTACCCGTCCTTTCGTCTCCTCTTCCGTCCGGAAGATACAGTCATGTTTATCAATTTCATCATGCTCAGAAGGGAGGGGCAGTAACGTGGCTGGATTCAGAGTGGCACATCTTTTAATCGTAATGTGTTTTGCCAACAATGTTAATTCATAACCTGTTAGACGTGCACTGGTGAGGTGCTGTGTCTTTGTCTTATTCAAAAGTGTATCCACAGCATGGGGTACCATGACTGTGAGGTCAGTATCAAGTACGAGTCCAGCCGATTGCCTTATGGAGACAGCCACAGCCGCGACCGCTCTTAGACTGCTCGGAGGGCTCTTGCGACAGGGTCAAGGACAGCAGAGAAGTAAGCACTCGGCCGTTGCTTATCTCCAAATTCTTGTGTTAGAACAGAAAGCGCGCAACCAGACATCTCATGAATGTACAACACAAATGGTTTAGTATAGTCTGGAGTGCCGAGTACTGGAGCCGAATAAAGCAAATGAGTTTTAAGGGATAAAACCTCGCTCCTTTTCCATGGAGTATAAACCCACTGTTCTTGAAACCGAGCTGCAACTGCTGCTCGAGTCACAATACCTCGCCCATCCGTTAACTCTGGTATCTCCGGATGATATATAGGATGAACCTCTCTCATCGGAAACTGGGACACTGACCTGGGACTTTTCTCATGCAATCTTCCCCTGTATGCAACTATGGTTGTAACATTAGCAAAAACCTGCTCTGGCCCCAATTCACTAATATATACTTTATCTCTAATGTCATATAACATTTGAGGTGCTTCCTCTTCAAAGTGATGTTGCCAAAGACCAATAAAAGTAGCAGACATATGTTTAAGGGCATGTGGTTGTATAAAAGGCTCAAAATCTCTCATGGTCGCCCAAACATCCTCTACACTATAAATAGGATTACGGGCCCACTGCGCAGTCTTATTAGCTATTACCTGTTTCTCTTCATCTCCCACATCAGACCTCACTAACGGTCCCATGCGTTCCCGAAACTTCGCCCAATCTCTATCTTCAAATCCACGCACCGGCGTTCCGCTACTCACTGAGGCCAGAGGATGAAAAACCACAGGGGGAGAGGCAACAGTAGGAACAGGTACTATCGTTGCTGATGGTTGTGTCGCAGGGGAAAGAGTTGGCGAAAGGGATGCTGAAACAAGAGGTACAGCAGGAGTGCTAACAGCCGCAGACGGCAAAGAAACAGAAGAAGGAGGAGGAGGAGGAGCCGAAGCCACAGCCACTGACGTAACAACAGTGGACACAGGGACAGAGACATTAGACACAACTGTAACGGGTGGCTGCGAGGTCACCGGAATAGTTGGATATATTCTCTGCGGGGCATATTGAGGTGGGGGTCAGGCATCCAACAATTCTTCCACAAAAGTATCATCTTCCTCCTGAGCCACATATGATTTGTCAAAATGTAATCGAAACCTTCTATCTTCACATTCAATACCCTTCTCCTGCTTTTCCCTGTCATATGCTACAGCCTTCTGAGTCAACGTCTGCATTCTCCCTTTCCAGGCCTCTTTCTCTGCCTTAATTCGCCACTGTTTAGCTGCTTTTTGCCATGTTCTGAGGGAATCAAACACAGACTGCCTACTTCTTTTCTTAAACAGTTGTTCTTGTAAATACTCAATCTTTTGTTCATCAAAAGTGCCCGTCAATGGCCACTGCAATTCGGCATTGTCCCTCGTATATTTGTGCCATAATGTACTAAACATAATAGGGCCAAGACCATGCTTCACATACATATCGAAATTCGGAGTGCCTTCTGGAGGCGCCGGCTGACTTTCTTCCAATCAAGCATCAGTAGAGCAACAATGACAACACAAAACAAAACAAACATTCTACTAAAGCTAAGAGAACAGATTCACTATTCTATGCCTAGCAAAACAATTGCAATTGTTTCTGTCCCAAAAATGGTCCTTAGAGCATACCAAATACAAACCAAAATGGTACCATATCCACAAAGAACCGAAACAAACTCACCTGATATATGCAGGTCAAACGAATCTATTCTCCACTGCCGACTCTTCAGACTAAACGGTCAGATCCAAGGGTTTTGCCGTTCAGGACTCCAGTCGGGATGACCACTGGGCGAGGCACCGACTGGTCAGACAGAAGGGGGAGCTGCGAGTACTAGAAACTCTTCGGGCAGGGATCCCTGATCAATCCATCCGACCCGACGATAGCCTCGACCTCCCCCCCCATCTACAAAAGGGAAAGGGCCACTTACCTGAAGGAGTCCCTGTTTGGGCGCCAACTGAAGGAAATGGCCCAATTCGGTTCACCAATGACCACCTCTATGCCTTCTACGAAATGAAGAGTCGGTCAGACAGTAGAGAATACAAAATAATAATAGTTTATTCAAAATTCGCTCAGAGCGGAGCCCTGTCTGCCCAGTCACTAAGAGTGCTGCAGAGAGAGTCTGACTTCAGCAAGCATAACGATACATTATGTACATTTCAGAATCAACGAAAACCCGCCCACCATGGACTTTTCCAGAGGGACGCAGCGGGACAGTAAATTACAAAGGAGTAAGTTTTGGTTCTGAGACCGGGCACACATTATCTATCAGCCAAGGTCATTCCTGTCTGTGCCCGCCACTAGACAAGTGGGAGAGGGCTTACATCTAGAGGAAAGGTATGCGCTAATAAGAACAGGGCATTCATTAGTGTGGCAAAACTCAGCTCCGGAGAAACATAACCTAAAGAAAAACATTTCTCGGAAATGGTGAAGAATCAGTTTCAATCATGATACAAAATGGCGCCCATACACAAAATGGCGACGCGAATGCTAACTTACGTAAAAGCAATACAAAAGCACAATTTTTAGTCTAACTCCGACGAGGAGCGCCCTATGATGAAGCATGACACCCTACCGGGTGTTTGACAGCACTTTGATCTGATCACTCAGATCCCCTCTCCCAGATCCCTCTGATCGGAACAATCAATCCACCTTTTTAGGGTCCTACCCTCCCTTGGGATTGAGGAACTGCACCTCTTTTTGTAATTTGTAGGTGCACTTTCATCACAGTTGAACGCTGAGGAGCTCCTCACTGTGTAGCGGCCCAAATGGCACTGTCTTTTGCTTTTCAGCAACAGCCCTCCAAGTGTCATTGTGCGTTAGGGATTTTTCTACCTTTTCTGACCTGGAACAACACTATATGGGTCGAGGCTACTGCTACTGTGAATCTGTGACAGGCAGGCAATTCCCCTACCTCTAAATGGCGCAGGAGAACCTCAAATTGAAGGCAGGATCCCTGTTCCGCTGAACTCTAAATCACACCCTTGGTTTCCAGTGTAAGGGTTGCCACACCTTACCTTCTTACCCTTTGTGCGTCATGCAATTTCATCAAGCCACAAATATAGACACACTACTCTCTTCTCAGGGGAGTGGACACAGCCCTCTTTCTCTTTCCACCTCAAGAGAAAGCTGCCTCACTCCCACAGAGAGCCACATAGAGCACAGACATCCAGATGGCTGGCAAATACACCACCCAATTAGATATCAGATCAGCTCAGGCTCTCCCAAAATCATCCATTCATGTACAAGCAATAATAGCAGGGAAGAATCATTCACTCACCACTATTCAAACCACATATGTCGTCAACTTCCATTACATTCTGACACCTTCTGTGTTGATTACAGTCTACTGGTATGGGTGCAAGCTATCCCTTCATGCCATTTCTTCCTTAATGCCACCTGTACCCTTACTTTTTAGCTAGGTTTGTGGGCCCCTAATCAAAGGACCCCTTAATTGCAGTACTAGTTCTTTTTAGGAATATCCTTGCTAACCCCAAACTAGTCTCCTAGTCTAATAATCTTGAGGGGTATCTTCGCTTCACCACTTTCCTTATATCCTGGCTGGTGGCCGAATGTTTATAGTTCCACGTGAATAACCTGTAGTCCAGGCTTGTTGCGGAAATGATGTAGCCTCTCCTTGAAACCAACACTGCTCAGAGTGGTACATATGGACTGGTGATGGCAACAAAGCAGGGAAAAGGGGAACTCAATTCCCTAGTCTTAGATTCCATGCTTGCTGGTCACTGGTGCCTTCCTATGCTGAGGCGTTCACCGACTCCACTCTCTGCGAACGGGGTACAGAGAAACAAGATGCACAATGTAAACTAAGTTATTTCTACCTAAAACTGCAGATGCCTAGTCAATCAGTCACATATAGAGTATTTCTTTCCTCTGAAAGAGTTAGGTTTGTTTGGCAGGCCAGATCCCTCGCAGCAAATGTCTGTCATTCTAATGTTGTTGGATCAGTCCCTTTAAATTATCATGCAGTCAAGTATCTTGAAGTGCTGCATACTGAGCGCTAACACTTATTCAGTTCCTTCACAGGTGCTAAGTCCTACGGAAGTAATCTAGCATCTAAATGTGCGGTATAACTAGCATTAGTCAAGTTAGATCAGTTGCTCCCACCATGTCCAAGGAAGAACTTTTCGGGGATACTCCCTATCATATGGGTATGTGGGAGGCAGTTCAGTGGAAGGCCGGTAAAGTTGGATCCTTCCCAGAATCTCTTTAGCCCACCTGCCAGATTCATATTTACCACCTTAAGCTAAAAGACATGGAGAGAGGAAGAAAAGAGAAATGTAAACAAAGACAGTGAGAGAAACTGCATAAAGGAGTAGGAAATACCAAACAAGTTAGGACCATAGAGATGCAGGTGAACTTTTCAGTGTCATTCAAGAATTCACCAACCCACGCAGCGAAGCCACAGACATCACCCCATCCCAAGACCTCTGCGACAAGCTTGGAACCTATTTCCACCTCAAGATCAAAAACCTCTACGACAACTTCATCGACCATCCACCAGGTGCCACAGATGGCCCCCCAGAAACACCAGCCAGCCCACCATCTCCAACTGGACACCGATCACGGCCGAAGACACCGCCTCGACCATGAAAAGCATCCACTCGGGGGCCCCCACCGACCCCTGCCCCCCTCACATCTACCACAGAGCCGCGGCCGCCATCGCACCTGAACTACAATGCACCATCAACACCACCTTCAAAACAGGCACCTTCCCAGACGACTGGAAGCGCGCAGAAGTCAGACCCCTGCTCAAGAAACCCACAGCTGACCCCACCGACCTCAAGAACTATCGGCCCATCTCGCTCCTCCCCTTCGCAGCCAAAGTTGCAGAGAAAACAGTCAACAGGAAACTGACACGCTTCATTGAAGAGAACGCCGTCCTCGACCCGTCCCAATCCGGATTCCGAAGCAACCACAGCACAGAGACCGCCCTACTCGCCGCCACAGACGACATCCGCACCCTCCTGGACCAAGGCCACTCCGCAGCCCTCATCCTACTCGACCTATCAGCGACACCGTCTCCCACCGCACACTAATCGCCAGACTACCCGACGCAGGCATACAAGGAACAGCCCTGGACTGGATCCGATCATTCCTCACCGGAAGAAGCCAAAGGATCAGACTCCCACCCTTCCTCTCCGACCCCACGAAAATCACCTGCGAGTCCCACAGGGTTCATCACTGAGCCCCACCCTCTTCAACATCTACATGGCCCCCTCGCAGCCATCGTCCGACAACACGGCCTCAACATCGTATCCTACGCCGACGACACCCAGCTCATCCTCTCCCTCACCAAAGACCCCACCACTGCCAAACTCAACTTCCAGAAAGGAATGCAAGACGTCGCAGTCTGGATGACCAACAGCTGCATGAAGCTCAACGCCGAGAAGACAGTAGTCCTCGTCCTCGGTACCACCCCTTCTGCATGGGACAGCACCTGGTGGCCGACCGGCCTCGGAAGCCCACCTACCCCCTCAGACCACGCCAAGAACCTTGGCATCGTACTCGACTCATCACTCACCATGAACCGACAGGTCAACGCCGTCACCTCCAGCTGCTTCAACACCCTCCGCATCCTCCGCAAGACCTTCAAGTGGATCCACCCTGAGTCAAGGAAGACAGTCACCCACGCACTCATCACCAGCAGACTATGGAAACGCACTCTACGCCGGCATCAACAAGTCCCTACTCCGCAAACCCGAGACAATACAGAACACCGCTGCCAGACTCGTCCTCGGCATCCCCCGACACGAACACATCAGCCAACACCTACGAAGTCTCCACTGGCTCCCCGTGGAGAAAAGAGTCACTTTCAAAATCCTCACTCACGCCTACAAATGCCTACACAACAACGGACCCAAATACCTCAAAGACAGAATCAACTTCCACGCACCCAAAAGAATCCTCCGATCTTCCAACCTCGCACTGACCGAAACCCCGCGCATCCACAGAGCCAGAGCAGGTAGAAGATCCTTCTCTCACATTGCAGCCAAGACGTGGAACGAGCTACCGGCAGACATCAGACGAGCCCCCTCCCTGAACACCTTCAGGAAGACCCTCAAGACCTGGCTCTTCGGCTAAACAGATCTGCGGACCCCCCCCCCCTCAGCGCCTTGAGACCCTCACGGGTGAGTAGCGTGCTTACAATTCCCTGATTGATTGATTGATTGGTTGGTGTGGATCAGGGGAAGACAGACAGACAGAGAAAATTCAAATGGAAAGGGGATGTCAGTGTCACTAAGGACACTGTGCTCCTGAGCAGGGCTTTTCTTCATCTTCCTGATACATTATGGTAGTTGAACCTACCACTTACTGCTAATCTTCATTAAACTGAGTACAGTGATCCTCACCCCAGCCCATAATCCACCCTCCTATCCATTGGGCACTTCCAATGTTTGCTTGTGACACAGCAGGCCGCCATATGGCCTTTTATACTTACATAAAAATAGAAAAAGGACTAAAGTATGAATGCTTGTGAAGAGGCTGTCTGGGGGGCAGGGCCACCTCACTGAGTGAGGACTAGGACGGGAGCACGTACAACAGGGTAATGTAGTACGTGTTCACTTCTGGTGATCAAATTGAACTAAACACACACTTCAAAACAATGAGTTGTTAAAGGAAAGACCAGGGCTGGCGCATTTTGTCCTTGGTGACCTGGAGACATTTTGTAATCTTCCAAGTACTGTGAGAGGCAGAATGATAGTAATGGGAAAGAAAGAAATGCCCCGGTTACTTACCGGTAATCTTCATTACTCCGAGTATAGTCTTCCTCGCCACATGATTAACGAAGTGAGCTTCAGCTTCACACCAGAACCCTCCAAAGCAGAAGTTAGCCTCCCATCCCTTCCCAACATGGCTGACCCCTATCACCCTTGACCTCTATAAGAGGCGGGCCGGCCCAACCCTCAGCCTGAGAACTACCAAGCAGAAACATGAAGCCGATAGCAACACAGGGAGGGAGGGATGGGAACTCATGTGGCGAGGAAGACTATACTCGGAGTAATGAAGATTACCGGTAAGTAACCGGGGCATTACCTCCTCGTAAGTCTTCCTTGCCACATGATTAACGAAGTGAGCATATACCCAAGCCAAGCGGCTTCATGGAAACTCACAAGAAAACACGGAGAAGAAGGAGATGTCACAGAAACCAGACAAATCCAAAAAACACAGGAATGGGCGAAACCACCCAAAAAGTCCGGCAAACACAAGCCGGTAGAACCAGCCCCGAGAACGGCCACAGCGAAACCCCCTTTGCAGAAAGACCACTGGCAAAGAGCCAAGCACACATGCGGAGAGAACCAGGCCACAGCCCGACAATCACCCCGAAAGACACCCCCGTGAACGAGGCCCAAAACACCGAGAGAGCCCGGGTGGACCGACCCCGAACCAGGGCTGACCACCCAAGACCCCCGAGACCCGAAGGCCAGCAGGAAAAAACCCGCCGAAGCCAAAGGCCAAAAGCAGACCGAGAAAGCTCGTAACCAGACCGTAAGGAGCCAAAAGCAACACACAACAGGCACAACCGAAAGAAGCAGCCCGGGCCAAAAGACACCAAGACCGCCCGACGGACACCCAAAAAGCGAGGAGAAAGAACAGCCCCAGGCCCCAGAACCGAAGGAAAAGAGGGCAACACCCCCAAAGCGACAAACAAGACGTCACAGCTTTAAAAAGACACCGTTTGACCCAAACACATCAACACTGCAAGGCAGGCCACCAACAGCGAGAGAGCAGAATCCGCCCCAAAGCCACCGACCGGAGGGAAGGAGGAAACCAAACCCACCGGGCCCAGCGGACAACTGAGGGGACCGAGGGTAAAAGCCACACAAAACGGACCGGCCGAAACCGAAATACTGGAGTAGGGCGCAGACAGGAACCCAGCACCCCAATCCGACTGACAACAAGATGGTCACCCAAACCCCACCAACAAGGTGAGAAACCGGCAGGCCACGGACCCCAGCGGCACAAACGGATCGTAACCCAACGGAAGAACCCAGGATGGCGGAAGGAAAACAGCCACAGGGGGCCGCAGGAACAATTCCGAGGCAACCCGGCCACCAGAGGACCCAAACAGGAAGCAAGCGGAAAGCCCGCAAGGTCCTCCAGGGAGCCGGAAGAGCAGAAGGGACCAGGACCAGGAAGGCAGGCGAACACCCACCACGGGGTCACAGAAGCATCCCAAAGGCGAGAGAAAACAGAAGAGCCGGGCGAAAGGAGCCCCAAAGCAACGCCAACACTACCAACAGGGAGAAACCTCGAGCCAGCAGGCACCAACACCCAAGAGCCAGGGCCGAAGAAGAAGAGGACGCCGAACCCCCACCGGAAGCAGAGGGCCCCGCAAAGGGGAAGGAAGAACTGAGACGCCCAGCACCCCCGGGCCACCAACACCCACAGGAGCGGACAGCAAGGAAGATGGACCCAGGCGAGCACCACCAAAAGAACAAACCCCCCGTCCAGGCCAAACAAGCCCAGAACCTGCAGGAGCAAAGGGAACGGAGGAAAAGCGCAAATCCGGAGCCCGGTCAACGGGAAGACAGCGCCACCAGCCACCGAGCCCCCGGACACGGGAGGAGCGAACAGAAAAGAGGCAATAAGCAGGGAACCACCGCGCCCTGCCGAGACACGAACCTGGACCCCCAGAAGAGAGGCAGACCGCCCAAGCAGGAAGGCCAGCTCCACATCCCCGAGGAACCAAACAGAGCCACCGCCGGGGACCCAAACCGGGCCCGGAACCAAAGGGGACACAGCCACCCACAGGGGGGACGGATTCCAAGGGAGGAAAAACCCAGGACCAGAGACACCCCATGTAGCACCCCGACCCCGGGAGAGAAACCGCCAGGAGTGCAACCCCAGCCAAGCACAGAACAACCGCGGAAAAGAGTCAACGGGAACGAACCCAACAACTCCCCTGGAGACTGAGGCAGGCGAAAAACAGACCGTCCCAGAAACCAAAACCCTGCAGGGCGGGGCACACCCCGGACAAACCAAAGGAATGGGCAACAAAAAGGTGGGACGAGAAACCCGATAGCAGGGGGACCAACCAACCCCGCACAAACCTGGAACCCAAGCCGCTGCCTCAGCCCCATAGGCCGGCAAAGGCCACAACCACCCGGGAAGGGGACACCCGAAAAGGAAGACCGCAGGACGTACCCGCAGACAGGACGGGACGGAGCCGTGCGCCCGGCCCGCGACCCAGAAGAAGGGGAAGAAAACGGGCACCACCAACTACTAACCCAAACCAGACCAACTCCACGGGGACACAACCAGCAGATGAACGGAACCCGAGGGACAAGGAGACCACCGGGACAACCGAAGGCACCCACAAGGGAACAGAGGAAGACACAGGCAGGTTTCGAACCCAGCCAACAGAGCCACACAAGGAGGCGAGGCATAAGACAGGAGCCGGAAACGAGGAACATCGCACGCTAGCCCGTAGGAAAACCAAACCTCCCCGCCACCAGAAACCCATAGGGCCTCAGGACCCCACGTCTCAGGGCGTCGCATGCACGGCCGGAGAGACGGACAGCCAGGGGGCGGGAGGAGGGCGCCGGCAACAATAGTGCAGCAGAGGGGAAGCCAACAGGAGCAAGCCTCAAGGAAAAACAAGTGCCACGACCTGACCCCACCGAGACAGCCTGCGACACCAGGAAGCCACACTGTGGGGGAGAGCTCGCAGACCCAGTGCCAGCACCGAGACCCGGGGTCAAAGGCAGGCCCAGAAAGACCCCGGGGACAGATAGTGGCCACCGAGGTGGGGGGAAGGTACACCGGTGTCGCACCCAGAAGCAGTTGGACATAAACTGAATGGTTCATAAACGAGACCACACAATATCAAACTCAGCAATGACAAGTCCAGGACGCCGATACAGAAGCATAAGACCCCACAGACCGTAGACGGCATCACATGCCCCCACTTAGACATGGAAGCCACGCTCAACACGGCCGCACGCAGGCCTAATAACAAACAAAGGAATGCACAGTAACGCACCTCATGACCACAGCCCACCACAACCGGGCTGGGCGCGACCGGCCACCAAACCCCGGCAGAGGAAAAGGGAGGTGGAAGTGCAAGGCGAGTCCGGAAGTGCTCCGGAAACACGGAGACAAACAAACACGACGGGAACCCGGCCCCAAACAGGGAGGTCAGCCCTAAGCTCTTTTTCGAAAAGGTAACAGGCTTCGACTTCCCTCCCAGGGCATGAACCCTGATTTGCATGTCAGAGGCAGACGTCAGCAGTAAGCCCTCAGTACACTGAGCCATCTCGTCGGCTGCACACGGAATACCGAGACAACACGACCAGAACCGACAGCGTGCAAACACAGTAAACCAGCACTCCGACAGAGAAGCCTGCACCTGTGAGAAAACAGCCGCGCGGGAAGCCGGACGAGCCCGGCCCGCCCCTCGGAGGCTGGTCAAGAAAAGCGGCCGAAAGGTGCACCTTGCCCCGTAGGAAGACCCGCAGGAGCGGCCAGAGGCCCGCGGAAGAGGCACGGAAGGCACAAGCCTGCGCCGGGAACCGCACCTGCCCCGGTGTCAAGCAGGTAAGCCCCTGAGCTCCGAGGAGCTCGGAAACAACCCAAAAAGGAAGCGGAGCCCCGCTGCAGCCCGCGTCGAATGCCAGCCCCTCAGGACCGAAACAGCGTCGGCCGCAGCGAGGCCCCCACGGGCTACGTAAGGGAAATCAGTAAAACGGGGGCGCAGCCGGAGACCGTAGAACGGTCCGCAGGTCCCCCTTGCCCAACACCCATGCCAATAGCCAGAGCAAAGTCGCCCGGTCGAACCGGACCAAACAAGCGGCACCTCCCTCGCAGGGTCGCCCCCCCCAGTGCAGGAAACTGGGGACTCGGGGAAGGCCGTCCCGCTCGCAACCCCACTGAGTATGGAAACAAACTACAGATCAAAGGAGCAACCGCCGGGAGGCCCGGGCACAAACAATGTACCCAAACCACAGTGCCTACATGGAAGGAGGTCAGAAGGGGCCGCTAGGCAGAGCCCTAGACCACCCCGGTTGCCCCCCTGTAAACCCTTGGCTCGCTAAGGCAGAGCCTAACCGGCCCTGACAGGACACCGGGGGAAGGAAGGGGGGAAGGGTCCTAGATCCCACAGGCCCGCTAGAGCAGGACCACCAACCCAGGACCCATGTGCCTGCTACAGCAGGAACCACTTACCTGACAGCGCATCTGGAGAGTCAGCGCAGAACCAAAAAAACAGGCTGAGGGTTGGGCCGGCCCGCCTCTTATAGAGGTCAAGGGTGATAGGGGTCGGCCATGTTGGGAAGGGATGGGAGGCTAACTTTTGCTTTGGAGGGTTCTGGTGTGGAGCTGAAGCTCACTTCGTTAATCATGTGGCGAGGAAGACTTACGAGGAGGTAATGTAGGTCTCGGCAGGGAGAGCAATTCTGAGACGGAAAGCACTGCAAAATTATTGAAAGAATATAGTAAAAACAAAGAAAGCAAGACCAGAGAGAACACGACAGACAGGAGGCGAAGAGAAACACAGAATTGAGGCGAAAGGAAGAGAAGCAGAGGGGGGCAGAGAAAGACGGACATGAATGGATTTAAGGTTCTTGGAATAAAAGTACTTTGCAAATGTTACTTCCTGCGGGGGCTTAATCGCTACTTCCACGGTATGGTTATTTTTTGGAGCTAAAGATTGAATAGGGGGGCTGCGACATTGACATCTGCAAACACAAAATTTATATATGATGATCTGGTACCAGCGCAGCGGACGCGTCTGGGAGCAGAAAGGTCCTTAAAGACACACGTCACAGCTGAACGGCTTCATCATTGCCTCGCTTCATTCAACTGAACAACAACAAAACGTATTTCAAGATGCTGCGTTAACGCTGAAGAGCAGGGGCGCCAAGCCTGACCTTCTCGGAGAACGCTGCCATGTGCTGAAGGACATCTTAGAATAGAAATGCAAATACACGCTTCAGGCACGAGTCAGCTAATCCTGCGTCATGAGATCCACACGTCATGCGTAGGGTATGACAACTAATGGGTTCATTCCTATACCGGCAAATAGATGGGGGAGTAGGAGAGGCGGGAGTCCTCTGCAGGTCAGGGTGGACCAATCCCCCTCCCCCGCTACGGGAAGCACATCTCTTCAGTGAGTCATTCCAGAACAAGCTAACTGGCAATCATGTTTCACCCTCTGCGCTTATTATCTACTAACTCTATATTGGTGGGGGCGGGAGATGCAAGGTGCCTGAGTTTAACGCCAACAATTCACCCACTGATGTGTTCATGTCAGAAGGAACACTTTAATCAAATGGACTCGATGCAGGCGTGCAACGCCCATTGGGCTCAAAGGGCTTCAGCACCCAAGTCCCAGAATGCAAATGCTGTTGGCTAAAAAGTTTAGACTGGCTGACAGTGTCGCTCATGGCATAGGGCCCCATGGCTGTACTTTCAGGATTTGCCACATTTCAGCCCTGTAGTGATACTTAAGTGGAAAGGATTCATTGTTTGGAGAATCGGAAGGCGTTGAATTTGCAGGCAAATCAAACCATGAGGCCACCACCACACACCTCCCTCAGAAAGAGGGGCTTTTTGTGGCATTTTATAACACGACTCATGCAAAAACAGAAAACCTGAGAGGTGGATAACTTGTGCTTCGCAAATCCAGAAGCAAACCCATTCTGATCTTGACATTAGTCTGAGTTCTTGTTTTCCTACCCCCAGTCCACACATACTTGAGGTGAGTCCTCAACACATGACCCACAATGCTTTATTTATTTTATTTCTGGGAAGAGGGGTGTTTTCCTCTAACCACATAATAATAATAATAATGATAATAATAACAATAATGATAATAATAATAATATTATTATTATTATTATTAACAACAACAACAATAATAATAATAATCACATTTATAAAGCGCATGGCTGCTCCTCACGCGTGTTTCAGCGCTCAGAGAGAGGGACCAGAAGGAGAGACATCAGCTGAAACGTCTGCCCTATCACAAGAGCGCTAAGTTAAAGGCCTACCCTAAAGCAGAGCAAAATAGCCATGTTTATAGCCTCCTTCGGAACAGCAGGTCCGAGGTAACTGTACCTGGCCGTACATTTTTCAAGTACTTGTTCTCTATTTTTTACCCATCAGGACACTACACTTTAGTGTCTACACCAGCCGGTACTGATGCCGTGCGTCCTTGACCCAATTTGGGTAAGTTCAAACACGATGCTCTTCCCAGCTGCCATTTTTTAATGTTTTGTTATATCTTCCTCACCACTTTTAGCTCAGACTTAACGCATGCCATCAGTCACCCGCGTCCGGCATGCGGTTGATGCACCTTGGATATTGATTAGGGCACAGGTTCCTTAAATAACCAGAATATTCTTACATGAATACTTAATGTTTGTCATTCTGTTTTATTGCAGGTTGTTTTTAGATCTACAGGTATCACTTTTTAGGGTGCTGTATGAGTGGTTATTACCTCACTTAACGTAGTTACTGACCACCACCAAAAAGTGTAGGTAGATCCTATTTTGGTCCTGAGGAATTGCCATCTACTTGGAATAAGGGCAAGAAACATGTTGACCCATGTCATAAGCGTATAGCCTCACAACTTTAGAGTGAAGATACGAGTTTTCTTTTTTGGTTTTAATTAGGGTGATGGCCACACTTCATTAAAATTGTTTTGAGTGGACCACCACTTCCTATTTTAAATTACACCTACTTACACATCATTATCACCTACACTGTTCTAGGGCCCTCACACGCACTACACCCTATGGCATAAGGAATAAAGATCTCCGCCAAGAAGGCCCCATCTCGGGTGCCGATCGGGTATTGCAGCGCCGACCCGATAAGGAGCAGACCCGATGATGAAGCAAGACACCTAGCTGGCTGGGTGTGTGAGGGTCTTTTTCCGAAAGGAGGAGATTCTCCTCCTGACGTCTCGCTCTACACCACCATGTGGAGCCCTTGATTGATCACAACCACCTGCTTTAGACATTAGGAACTGCATACTATAATTGTAGAGATATAATTTTGGGCATGTATGCTGGACCTGAGTAAATAACTGCCCTTGTTTCCCTCCCTTTGGATTAACCGAGGGTTCCATCCTCAGGTGGAGAGGCAGGGAATTCTAAGCTTTTGCAGCTAGGAAGGCGAAAAGAGAGGCCACCCCACTTAACTTTCCTTACCCGTGGGATAACTGCCCAGTTAGTACCTGAGGATCTGAGATTATGCCTAGATTGATGACAGGTCACCAAAGAGGTAAGGTATTGTGGACCTCTGTCATTAAAGATTCTGTGGCAAAAGCCCATGGCTTTAAAAGAATTCTCTCTTTAAGTGGTAACCAGTGCAGAGTGATCAAGGCGGGCCCCGCAGGAGCATGCCTCGGGAGGTTTAGCACTAAGCGGGCCGCAGCATTTTGAACTCTCTAATTCCTGTAGTCCCTCTTTAGTGACCCCTAGATATAAGACATTGCAGTAGTCTAACTGCGAGCTAACTGATGCCTGTACGATGATTTTTCTGGCAGAGAGTGGAAGAACATCAAAGATCTTTCTTAGCATTTTCAGAGTGTTAAAACACTTTCCTGCCACGGCGGCTACCTGATGTTCTAAAGATAACACTGGGTCCAGCCAGACTCTGATTACAAGTAATGCGGTGCAAAATGAATGCATGCTTTTATGTGTTCATGATGTTTCCGCATTATTATGTCATGTTTTTTTTTTAACTCACTCAGTTTCACTGGTTGTGGAAGACCTAAGCCCATTTTTTTAGATGATAATTCAGACCAGTAGAATCACGTGAGGCTTTGGCTGCAACAGCATCCAAGCCTCATTCTATGTTTTTTTCCTGCTAGTAAAAAAAGTCCTCTTCTGTCCCCTACCTCCTTTCTCACCTCCCAGTCCAACCCACAGGCTTGCGCAGATATTTATAGCCTCCTGAACGCAGATGGTAAATGTGTGCAGTAAAAGCTCATGGAATAGAGGTTTCCATGTAGTTTTCCGACTGGAAAAATGAGTTGCACGCTGTAATTCTCCATTCCATGGGATTTTACTTGTAATTGCTTGGATTTTACTGGGAGGAAACAGCAAAATCGCATGCTGTTTTACTGTGGCCGAAGTACTGTGCAATTTGGAATCAGGGTCAAAGTGTATACAGACCTTCCCAGTACACATTTTATCCTGCCAGTAGTTGCTCACCAAATTCCCAACTTTGGGGCCTATTAGGAGTCTGATGGTCCATTGTCTGCCAGAATTGTGGGGGTGCGGCGGTGGCGGTCTCCCGACTGCCCTATTATGAATCGGGCAGTTGGACCGCCACAGCCCTGCTGCAGCCACCAGGGAACCTCTATTCCCTGGCGGTATTGCGGTGGCCTAGAGGCATCCATGTGCTTGGTAGACCGCCGCAGTCCCGCCAAGCATATTAGGAGTTTCCTCTCCACCAGGGTTTTCATGGCGGTTCCTCCTCTATGAAAACCCTCGCATACAGGAAGGCCCCCCGGTGCCTCTGTGCCCTGTGGAATCACGGTATGCACCCCAGTTCCTTCACGGCATGGAATTTTTAGTCAATGCCGTGCAGGAACTGTTTTTAACATTCCCATTGCGGTGCCCATTTTTAGAGGCACCGCCATGGGTATACCACAAGAAGCCCACCAGACAGGAGGAAACTCCTAATCTGGCAGGCAATCTGACCACGGCTTTGGCGGTGCGGCGGCGGGACGGACCCGGTGCTGCACCACCAAAGTCCTAATCAGGACCTTTGTGTCCAGGCTTGTATTGAGAAAAGGTGCTTCATATGCTTTGTTGTTACCTATAGAAAGGTGCCCTATACAGAACAACATACTAAAGCAAGAAGCGAGCAAGAGCAGGCAAATGAAAGGTAGTTCTGGCAAATGAGAACAAAATAATTCTTTGTGAAAAGGTAATTTCAGGTCACAGTGAGACAGAGCTTCAGAAAAGAACACTGTTTTAATAGGTGCATTGAAGAGGAGGAGGGGTGACGAACAAAGGTCGTAACTAAGGGCCTGACGTACAAAACACTGTTGTTAAAATATTGGCTGCTAATTGCGTAAACGGTAAACTCCCACACTCATGCAGAAATTGTTGATCCTGGCACCACTTGAACCATATTGATGGGGGGCACAAAATCTCTTCCAGCCTGCATGGTTACACGAGTTAAACATACCTTCTAGTCTTACTCTGTATCAGCACACCTCGATGCAGCTTTTTTCATCACAATCCAGTGCTTTAGCTTGAGGAAGCTGGCACCTTGGCATATTGGCCCATGTAATGGTTTTTGAAGCCACCTGCTCTGCTGCCACACAGCTCACCAGCCAACACTACATTGTGTGGCTCCCCAAATTCTTGCAGATCAAATCCTGCAAAATATCTTATGGAGAGGGGGGCCACTGCATCAGGATGGATCATAATATATGTCCTGAAGACAACTTCACAACACTCAGCCATTGTAAATGTGGACTAAAGACCTGATTTAGTCTGAGGTGGACGGAGTAAAGGAAGTCAAGGTGGTGGATGACTTTACATCTGCCACCCTGTTTTTACTCTGCCTGCCAAATTTAGAATTCACCACCAGCCCTGTGGTGAACTCTGTGGGTTTGTATTCACCACTGCCATGGCTGCTCAGACAAAGCCATTTAACAGTTTGCTGTACATCCATCATTGGTAACAGATGCTCACACCAAACTTTTAAAAGATTTACTTTTCCCAAAACAGACTCCCAAAGTGGAAGTTTGGTGCTGAAAAAGTAAAAAGTAATTGCCCAGTGCCATTGGAGTTTTCTCCTATGGTGAGGAGGTCTACTTTTTAGGTCGAGCCTAGCGTTGCAGCGCATGAACTGCTCGCTTTGTGAGGCATGCAGTATTCAGTATAGCGTGGAAGCTTCGTGGAAGCTCCGCCCACTCTCCACCCATATTTTTCATTGGCTTAGGTCCTAAATGCTGCCTTCCGATTGGTTTTAGGCTTGTTAGTCCCTCCTCATGACGAGCATGTCGTCCTTTGTATCCTTCCATGGCTACTGGCCCCTTTACTTCGACTGTTGCACAGTATTTTTTCTTTATATTGTGAGCACTATTTTCTTCCCGTGCCTCCCCCTCCCGTAGTCCGTGCCTTCTCGGGCACCCCCCCTCCCGTTGTTCGTGCCTTCTCACCCGCCCGTTTGCAATGCAATAGGTCTTGCGTAAATGCTAGTCCTATTGCATTGCAAATGCTTGTTAGTCTTGGACCGGATTGACCACAAGTGTGAGAATTACAACAGCCTTGTTTGCCCCGAGTCTGGCCTGAATCCGATCCTGCTGGTGTCCTTCTGGTGAAGCTCGGGTCATTGCTCCCAGCACATCGTAGCTGGTAAATCATCACCAATGGAATAGTTAGGGGGTTGAGGGGTTATGCGGACTAGCACATAGTAGCACCATATCCACTTTACAACAGCGGGCACTGCCCTACTCCCATACCTGCCGCTGGTGGCACTACGTATGATGGGTAACTATGGCAGGTAATTGCCCAGTGTACAGCGCAGAGTAAAGATGGTCTGCGCGGATGAAGATATGGCGAGCAGTTATGCCCAGCTTACAGTGCAGAATACAGAGACTGCGCGTGGGGGCTGCAGACTGGAGTGATGTAATGAGCAGTTACCCATTCAGAGTGGAGCAGAATCCCTACCAACCCGCCTCTTCCGTGTTTCTGGCTCAAATGCTGGTATTTGCTGATTCGTTGTTTCACCCCCACTTCTAATCCATGCAGTTCCTCACGTTCAGACTTCATACCAGATGTATCTGTGTGTTGTGTGCTTGTGTGTGTGACATCCCTCGTGTGTCCTTGATAATAAAAGTGAAACAGCTGCAATACTTCACTGGGATTCACCTGGCTGTGGCCCAAATATGCTTGCAACGCAAGGGTTCTTCAGTTTCAGATTGGTAGGGGCTGTGCAGTACATGTTTTGCATCGCTGCTGAGTGGCGGTGTGTGTGTGGTGGGTCATATTTTCAGCCAAGCCTCACTTGTTAGCCAGCAGTACTGTTGTTAGTGTTATTTTGAGCAAATGTTTGCATTGTTGTTGAAAGCTAAGCGTGCAAGCTGTGTGCTTTTGTGAGTGTGCAAAGCGAGTCCCTGCGGTGCGAGGGCCGTGATCTGTGCGTTCTGCTCAACATCATGTGATTCTGGGCAAATCCCTTAATCTCCCTGCGCCTACCAAATAATGAATGTGTCCTTGTGTAACGTAACTGGTGCTCGTGTAAAGCGCACCAATACCCGGGTCGAATTCACGCTATATAAATCTTCAACAATAAAAATAGACTGAGTGACCTGCACACTAGCCGTGTTCTCTTGGGTCGTTATTTGAATTCGCTCCTGCTGGTAGTTTGCAACCCTCATAAATGCAGTGAATGTCCCTTGTGTAGATGGCTGGGATAAAACGTATGCAGTTCGTCCGACTTCCGTAACACTGTAAAGACGTGCTGTCCCAATATTCTTTCTCCACAACAGTCTGTCGTGAGTAGGAAGGTTTGTTTACTTTTTTTTTTTTTTTTAACATAATTTTTATTGAGTTTTTTATACTTGACAGAACACATATGCCTCATATATGATACAGTTGACAATAAAAATAAAAGGGGTAACAATTGTGAGTACCAGCGATTTCGCCCATGATTTAACAGTAAAATTAATATGCAAACACATTAATTCTGAATGATACAGAGTCCTATCGATATATGAGGATTCGGATGTTAGAAAACCCCGTAATTATCTATATATTACAATACTAACACAAAAAAAAACAAAAAACTAAAGCTACCCCTCCCCCTCAGTTCTCTGGCCCACTATTGTACAACAAAACATATGAGGAGATTGTAATCACTCAATTAAAACAAAACAATACAAAACATATGCATTTCTATATCCCTAGGCAATAAAAGACATGGAAAAATATGGTGTTATTCAGGTTCGATCTGGTTCACTGATGGGAATGTGGGAGATGTGGGCGGAGCGAGCCCAATCGGAGATGCCGGAGCAGTCAGCGAATCTATGGCTTTAAATGTTTCCAGCATTTGGTCCCATTCCATAGAGATAGGAATCTTACGCATACCTCGAAATTCTTCTTGCCTAATAATTGCACTCTCTGCAGTACCCCATCTGATCATTTCGGTTTGCCAGGAAAGTGGTGTAGGGGGAGAAGCAGACTTCCATCTCTTTGTGATGGCTCGTTTCGCTATGAGTATGGCCAAATCAGCAAATCTATACTGAACCTTCTGCTGCTTGGGGCGTATATGTAGACCCAGCAGACAACTGTCTGCCGCCGACCAAACAGCCGTACCAGTGACCTCCTGCACGCTATAACTGATTGTGTGCCGGTATGTTTGTAAACGAGGACACCCCCACAACATATGCAGCAAATCCTCGTCCGCCTCTTGGCATCTAGGGCAGGAAAGTTGTGCGGTGGGGTATATACGATTAAGGCGGTGCAGTGTGAGATACGCTCTGTGCAGTATCATGTACTGGATATATTTAAATTTAGCATTACAGGAAACATTCCTGGGGAATTCTAAAATGGAGTCCCATTCTTGATCCGTTCCCACCCTCCCCAACTCCAGGGACCATTTAGTTCGGAGTGGAGCCAGCGGTATTCCTGAGTGTGCCCGGATACCCCGATAGAGCCAGCGGGTAAGGTGGCGTCCCTCTCCCATTAGGTAAATTGCGTATACTAGTTCATGCTTAGGGGGTTCGATCCCATTAGGGGACCAACGGAGTTTGACATAGTGAGAAATAGTGGCAGGAAGGAGAAACAGTGTCGAGGGAACCCCTTGAGTACGGATAAAATTGTCATTATCTGCTAGTGTGCCCTCTATGAACAGTGCTCAACCATTGACACCCCTTCTTGTACCCATGGGGATACGGCTCTTTTCGAGATTAATCCATTTGTAATAGGTATCCCGAGCAGGGGGATATTGGGAGAATATGGGAGGGCCCTTTTTGTTTATTGAAGAGTCTTCCTCCAGTACATTAATGCTGTCTTAAGCAAAGGGGGAACTGTGGGTGGAATTTTAGGGTGTGGCAGAAGTAGAGTGTGGAGGCTGCCCTGGTTAAGAAGCTGTGGTGTATAGACAATTTCCTGAATATGTCGTCCCGCTAGCCAATAGGACAACCACTGCAGTTGACTGGCCATCCAATATGCTCGAAAATCTGGTGCGCCCAGACCTCCCTCTTCAGGTCGCAGCTGTAACTTTGCAAGGCCCACTCTCCTACGTCCCTTACCCCAAATAAGGTCTGACAAAAGTGTATCAAGCGTACGAAAGATATGAGGTGGAATTATAACCGGTATATTAGTAAAAAAATATAAGAGGCGGGGAAGCATCACCATTTTTGAGATGGCTACTCTGCCCATCACTGACAGTGGTAAAGAAGTCCAAAAGGAAACTTGCATCCGGAGTGATCTTATTGCCTTCAGCAAGTTGCCATCAAATAGGTCATTGGAAGCTCTATATATTTGTATACCTAGATACTTAAAAGTTTCTGGGGCAGTCGTTAGTGTTAGGTCACCGAAAATTATCGGGTCTGGGGAGTCTTTATGACGCATATAAAAACCATATGATTTATTAGCGTTAATGGCCAGGCCCGACATCTGTTCAAAATGTTTAAATATAGTCGACATGGGGTCCAGATTTATAGTAAGGTCTTTTAGATAAAGAATAATGTCATCTGCATATGCAGACACTATGTGCGTTGTGTTATTTATTGAAATTCCCAAGTCTATGGCCTCTTTGCGGAGCTTAATGAGTAGAGGTTCCAATGCCAAAACAAACAGCAGTGGCGATAGGGGGCATCCCTGATGGGTACCCCTGGTTATGGAATAAACAGAAGATATGTGTGAGCCAGTCCTGGCCCGGGCCGTGGGGGCAGTATATAATAGCTCCACCCATCTCAAATAGCCTCTTGGGATGCCAAATCTTTCCATTGAAGTCAGCATGTAAGTCCAATCAAGCGTATCAAACGCTTGTTGCATATCGAGAGAGATGCACCCAGCTGTGCGGGAGAGGACCGCTGCAGTTTCCATAATATAGTGAAGGCGTCTGATATTTAGGGATGTACTGCGGCCCGGTATAAAGCCACACTGATCAATGTGGATACGTTTTGGGAGGTAGGGGAGGAGGCGCTTAGATAATATTTTACTAAGTATTTTATACTCGGTAGATAATAATGAGAGGGGACGATAGCCTGACATGTCCCGGGGGTCCCGGTTCGGCTTGGGGAGGGAAGCAACCAATGCCTGCATGGTGGTTGTTGGAAGAATGCGCTTCTCCAGCGCCGTCTTGTAGAGATTCTCTAGGTGCGGGGTCAATTTCTCGGCGTATGCCAAGTAAAATTCTGCCGGTAAGCCATCCAGGCCCGGGGTCTTATTTCTGGGGAGATCTTTAATGGCTTCATTAATATCTGTTTTAGTGATCGGAGCCTCCAATTCCGATTGGGCGTCTGCTGTTAGTTTAGGAAATGTTAGGTCATTCAAAAAGGTTGCTATGTTTTCATGTGATGCAACAGCCGGAGCGGCATATAGGTTTTTGTAATATGAACAGAATGCCATGTTAATATCTGCCTGGGTAGAAATGACTGTACCGTCCGGAAGGGATATTTCTGTTATCGGGACAGGAGGGGGGTGTCACGAATGAGGCGTGCTGACAGGGTCCCTGCTTTATCTGCTTCTTTATGACTATACTGAGTGTATGTGTTATAATCTATTAAGCGAAGTTGTTCAAGTAATTCAGCGTGTTTAATTCTGGCTTCCTGTAACTGTGCTTGTTGAGTTGGGTTAGTGATAGCTGCATTTTCGAGCGTATTGAGTGAATCTTCCACCAAGCTGAGGTTCCTGTGTGTTTCCTGTCGGGCCCCCACTGTTGCCCCTATAGCCGTTCCTCTGATCACTGTCTTAAACGCATCCCACTCTACTAAGCGGGAGTATGCAGTGTTGTCATTTTCTGTGAAATAATTAGTAATGGCTGTACCTAAAGTATTTCGAAACACTCCGTCTTCAAGGGTTTGTGGCCATAGTCACCAAATTGGGACCGGGGTGGGGACCCCCTCCCCCATTCAAGGAGCACTTCAAGTGAGTTGT
This sequence comes from Calotriton arnoldi, assembly GCA_963921515.1. NCBI lineage: Eukaryota > Metazoa > Chordata > Amphibia > Caudata > Salamandridae > Calotriton > Calotriton arnoldi. The sequence goes on along the minus strand of CAWUFW010006997.1, from coordinate 199,388 downwards.
GGTCGGACAATGTTTTCCCGAGATACGTGGATTCAACTATCTGGGACATCAAGGATGCAGAACAAAAAATTCTGTCAATCCTGGTGTGTAACTGATGTGGTGGTGAATAGAATGAATATTCTCGACTGTCTGGATGTTGTGTACGCCACACATCCTGTAACGTCCAACCCATGGCCCAAGCATATAAGAAGTCCGCATTTTTGGTGGTTACTGCGCCTCGAACCGGGGGGTGAGAACGGTCCAAGTGTACATCTAAAACAGAATTAAAGTCCCCGCCAATGACCCAGGGATATACCACCCAATCCATCAGCACCACGTTAAGGTTAGTGAGGTAAGTATTCTGCTCGTAATTCGGGGCGTACACACTGCCAATGACTATCGGGATACCATCTAGTGTACCCTGCAAAAGGACGTATCGTCCTGCCAAGTCTATCCGTTGTTCCACCAACACGAAGGGTACCCCACTCCTAATCCAAACAAGCGACTCTCTCGCAAAAGCAGAATAGGCGGTGTTAAAAATTTGACCTTTCCATTTTTTTCGCATTTTGGTGACTTCTGAGTTAGTTAAATGTGTTTCTTGAATAAGAGCTATTTGGACTTTATGCCTATTCAGTTGGGCATAAATTCTTTGGCGTTTGTGAACTGACCCCATTCCCCGCACATTCCATGTCAATATTTTATATTTACCTAACACAGCCCTTTCGTAGCCGCCAGATGTAGAAGAGTGCCGTAGGGAAGCACAGTGTATACAATACAATAAGGGACATAGGGTGGACCAGGAACCAATAACCCTTCCATAAAAAACAACACCCAATACTAGGGCCAACAGGCGAACTATGGTGGTCCAAACATATACTAATACTCACTAATTCCAAACGGTTATACCATGCAGTAACTGCAGGAGGGGTGGGTCCTATACCGAGTATGTCTTTACAGTCACAAACAGAGCTACACGCATGGCGGGACCCTATAATATGCTAGATTAAGCAGAAACCTGGGAAAAGAAACATAAATTATGTATACTTTGGTAACATCTTACTTCCCTTCAGCAGGTTAGTTGAGGTCCATAAATGTGGGAGATCCACAGAGGTCCAACCTTAGTATCTATACAGAGCATGACTTCACAGTTACAGACAGAGCTACACGCATGTCGAGACCTGTAATATACTGGATTAAGCAAAAACCTTAATATTAGCCAAACAAGTCCGTGACAATTTGCGGGGTGATCGAAGGGAACAGGATGTCATTACTCTCAGAGTCCGACGGCATCGCGTTGTCATCAGATTGTTCCGGGGATGTAACTTGTATGGGGTCACGCATGGAGGTGGCTACCACCAGCGCCGACTCCTGCTCCAGTAAGGCCTGTTTCGGTGATGGTTTTTTAGTTGATGGTGTTCACACAGCTCTATTGGGACGGAATCCGGGCCTTCTTGTCTGCGGTTGCATACGTCGTAGTTGTTGATCTATAGCGTCCAGTGATTGGGAGGGTAAGGTGGTGTCTAACCAATGATTCGCTTCTTCAGGGCATTCAAAAAAGTGGGCTTTCTGGTTATGAATAATTTTTAAGTGCGCTGGGAACAACAGGGCGTATTTCAAGTTAAGGGCTTGGAGTTTCCGCTTGAGTGACTGATAAGAGGCTCTCTGGCGCTGCACCTGTACTGTATAGTCTGGATACAGTGAGATCCGGGTATTTCCAAATTGTATAGGGGCATTGTCACGGGTTTTTTGTAGTAAGAGATCACGGTCCCTATAATTAAGGATACGGGCTATGAGTGGTCTGGGCGGACTTCCTGCAGTCGGCCTGCCCGTGGGAATTCGGTGCACACGCTCCACACAAAAGAAGGCGGAGAGTCCTTCTGGGGCGACGTGTTCTCTCAGCCATTTTTCAACAAATTGGGTCGCGTTGGGGCCTTCGGAACGTTCCGGCATTCCAATAATGCAGACATTATTGCGTCTGGCTCTTCCTTCCGCATCCTCCACTCTATCAAGCAGAGTAGTCAACTGTTTTTGCATTTGTGACAGCTGGTCAGTGTGCTCCTTATGTTGTGGTACGAGATCTGACAGTGTTTGCGAATGATCCTTGACAGTGTCCGAGAGTTTACTATGATCCGCACGCAGGAGGGTGAGGCCAGTAGTAAGAGTGCCAATCTGGTGTTCTATTGATTGACGAGAATCCCTGATCTCCTGAAGGATCTGATCCAGCTTATCAGGAGGGGGCGACAAGGCTGTCGGCGGAACGCAACTGATTGAGGATGCTTGGGAGGTCGGGTCAATGTCCCCCTTAGGCGGTATATCGGTGGAAGGTACATCAAGTTGTTTCCCTTTTGTACGCCCCATTACGAAATTTGTAGTACAGTACTGTAAGGGAGAGGAGCCGCACAGGTGCCGTCAGCAGGCGTCGAGGCTGATCCGGGTATGGTGCCCACAAGTCGAGCTAAGATGATATTGGGTCCGTGGGAGAGTGATACGGCTGAAGTCAGATGCTCTGGGTAGGACAGTACCCCGGAATTAAGCAGAACGGAACCGTGGCCCAGTACATAAGAGTTGTGTGCCAAGCAGCCACCGCGAGTAGTACATCAGGGTTAGAGAAATACGCCAGTGCTGCACGGTAAGTGAGATAACCACCCCAGACTAAATAGTTAGGACTTTTGGAGTCAGCTAGCAAATGGCACCATCTCTAGATAATGAAGTACAATGATCCACTGTTGGCAATTTCAAAGAAAACCCCCCCCAGAAGAGGCATCTCAATTCCGCATGGCACCAAAGGGGAGCACTGCCCCACATCAGGTGATCCCGACTCCCCCAGGCGAAGGTCAGCACATGTGTGATAATTTTTATGCAAGGGAAGCACTGTCCATCCACATAGGGTACTTCAGCAGACAATCGTGCAGGGTCGCCGTAGTGCAAACGTCCAGCGTATAGCCGGAGCAAGGGAATCGTTCCACCCAGGGACACTATCAGGGTACAGGGGCGCTGACACTGTGATCGCAGTCCGGCGCCGATCAGGAGTTAATGCAATACTGGCAGTTCTTAATACGCCCCCGCTGATATGCAACTTATGGGCTCCGGGCACTGGCTAAAGCGGTAATGTAAACCGGAGAGGCACGCAGGCCTCATAGGAAGGCGACCCTCCGCTGGGCTGAGTAGCGCTGTCTGTCTCACCTCTCCACTGGCCCATGTGTGTACGTCGCGACCCCGTTCTGTCGCAGGACGGCCCCCGGCAGGCGTCGAGCAGGCCTAGGGGCGAGGAAAATGATAGGTCACTCCCATGGAGAGGGCACACCGGCAACACAGGCACGCTAGCCCCAGCACCCGCTGGCAAGCAGGAATCACATCCACGCTGCCGGGCCCAATGACGCAGATATGGAGGTAAAATGGCGGCGCCTCACCAGGCCGCGCGCAGGCACCCCCGGCAACCAGCGATCTGGGGCAGGTAAAAGAAGCAGGCAGCCCCCGCCGGGGGGCCCGTGGTCAGACTGCGGCCCTCGGAGCCGACCCCCACACAGCAGGGCAAGTGTGACCCACCGCGGACACCTGCGGGGCGCTAGGTTAGAGTCTCTCGACACAGGGGGGGCCCCAGCTCCAAAGTCGGCCCGTGCCGCCCGCACCCTCAGGCAGGCTCTGGGTGTACAGTGGGTTCTCGCCACCACCGGGCAGAGTTGCTGTCCGCCGCAGGCGACAAGCGGCCTCCGGGTGTCGTCCCCCGACGGGCCCCGCTCCACAGTTTCGCTAGGCCCGGGATCGCAGATGCAGGCTGTTCTGGATCTTCTCGGCTGTCGCAGGACACCGCAGGGCCGTTATAACTGTCGATCGACCCCTGCGGCCTCACCATCAAGTAGAGGGAAGATTGTGACAGGATAGTGCCCAGGTTCCGCAATAGAAGCAGGATTCTCCGGGTCCCGGCCGGGAGCTCTGCTAAGTTGCGCCCGCCATGCTCGGCGGTTAGCCACGCCCCCGAGGGTTTGTTTACTTTAATGTATGGCTGGCTGCACGCCTTGTCATCACATGGCGACTGGCCGCATCGGGAGAGTGTATGAGGTCATATCCGACACGTTTTCAGGGTGCATACGTGTGATATTCCTAGGTTTACAGGGTGTTAGTGTAGCCGCAATTTGAGTTCAGTGGGCCCCGAGGCTTCTGGGCCCAAGGGCCACTACTTACGCTGCACTATCGATACCTACACTCTTGCTGACCTGCATTGCGAGGGGGACTTCGTTGTTCAAGTCTTCTGCGTTGCAGGCATTGGCCGTGGACAGTCAGACTGGAGGTGCGCTGCACAAGCATCGTCTGCACTGACCCTTTTACATTAGCAGACTTGAAGGAGAGGTGTCCGTGCACATGCAGCATGAGCAGTTTCCAATGCCACGTTGCTGTGATCCCTACCTGCCACACATTCAAAAGACAGATAGCGTGCCCGAACTGAGTAGGCAATTTAATCCAGACTTTAATGCACTCTGGGACTTGTAGTCCTGTATTTCCCATTATAAAAAGATGACTACAAGTCACAAACACAAAGAAAAAAAACCTGACTAGACTACCTACACACATACACGGGCCTAAAAAACTTTAGAGCCCTGAAGTGCCAGACAGCTGGTCTTTATAGGTGTGGACTTTATAGGTGTGGAGCACTTCAGTCAGATTCCCCAACCCCTGCAGCAACACATTGTCTACAGGTGTGAAACCTATTTACATCCTCGTTTCCAAGGACCTTTAAATTTAAACACTTTCAGATAGGCATCGCTTATAACGGATATCGCAGAAGTGGTCACAAATTATGAGCATAACAGCAGTGCCCCTGTAGCACTCAAATGATGTATTTCCAACCCTTTTTAGATCGAGCCTACTAGACATCGCATGCGCTGTCAGTCGCAAGACATATTTTGATTTGCCAAGAACATGGAGGGGCATGAAACCCGCCGATTGCTTACCATTGGTCAAACTTCTTTGTACCTCTCATATACCTGCTTCTTATTGGTGTCCCATCTTGTCAGTCTTATGTTTGTCCTTCCCATGGAGCATTGCCTTTACAGTCTGATTGACTGCAATCTCTGCTTCCACTGCGTTCTTTTCAGTTACTACTTTTTTAGGTCGAGCCTGGGCAGCACATGCGCTTCTCTGCAGCATGATGTATTGGAGTATGGAACAGAAGCCCCGCCCACTCTCTGCCCATATTTGTCATTGGCTTGTGTCATTGTCCTTCGTAAATGCTGGCTTCTGATTCGTTAATAGTCTTGTTAGTCCCTCCTTAGTACCGCCTTGTCTTCATTTGTAACCTCCCATGAGGACTGGCCCTTTTACCTCGGTTGTTACACGGTGTCTTTTTTAGTCTGTAAGCACTATTTTCTTTATTAAGTTTCTTCTACTGCAGGCACAACATGCTTGCCTGCAACATTCAGCACGCCATGCGTGCTTTCACTTTCCGAGCGAGCATCCGGGTCAATTGCGGCTGCTTCTTTGAATAGGTCTCGCATTTACAAGAGTTTGAGCTATTGGCATTGTAAATGACAATGCATTTTATTTATGTGTTAATTAGCAAAACAAATAAATAAAAGGCATTGTCGATTACAATGCTAATAGCTTAAACTCTCGCAAATGCGAGACCTGTTGCATTTCAAATGCTTGTTATTTTAACTGTTTCTCACCACCAGGATATTCCTGGCAGTGACGAAAAGTAAAAAAAACCATCCGACTGCCCACTTAAAATAGGGTGGATGGTCTGATGCCGATGGCTTACCTCCAAATGGCCCATACTCTCTCAGGCCGTCGGAGGAAAGTTTACTCTGTCATTGTAAACCTGGCCGTCTGCCGGACTCTAAATTCTGTGTTCAGAGTTGGGTCTTAAAACATTGATGCACACCTGAAGGAATCAGTATTTGGAAGGAAGGCCCTTAAAACACCCCTTCCTAATATTGATTTATTAATGTTTCCTAAACCCATTTAACGATTCGGAAACCATTTTATAAATCATTAAATGGGTTTAGTGCATTTAGAAAAGCGTTTTGGCTGTCACAAACCTTCAGGTGTACCAAATCTGAGGGTTTACAACTGTTAAAGTACTTTCTGAATGAGGCATCAGGTTTGCTACGTTACACCCTTCCTTAATCATCAATCCTCTTGCTTTAAAAAAAAGTAAATTGATGAGATGTGAGCCACGAATCTATGTGATGTGCGTCCACATATCAAACCGGCTGGTGCAGGAAATATATTTGCATTGCCGGACCACTGGAAAAAAAAACATTTTACAACATCAGTTGACGAAAATGTGGTTTTTGCACTTGTTTGTGGTCGCTAACGAATGTGCAATATCTCATTCCTGCAACAACAAAAAATTCCAACAATGGTGCAACTGATTGAATGATGCCCGAAGATCACGTTTCTTTTTCCACGCAAATGCCTGACATTTAAAATTTTTTATTTTTTATTTTATTAGTTTTCAAAAAAGGAAAACATATAACATTCACGACATATGAAGTGCACAGACATTTGCGTAGCTATGCATTGTAGATGTTAACAATGACAGGCATAAAAAGGTAAATTTGACAGTATCCATTGTAGCGTCTTGCAGGAGGCTGGTAATACACAAGATGTACACAATGATAGCCTGGAGCTTTGGAGCAGAAAAAGCATGGAGAAAAAACAGGACAGTCGTGACCACATGGAGATCCCAATATGTTCCCGGAGTTGCATAAATGCGCAAATCGTGGTTAAATAACATACAGTAGTATAGCTACGTCCCATTAGTGGTATCAATTGGATGTGTAAGGAAATATGTTTTGAGGGGGTCCCCATATGTCCCTGGGTCTTGAGGCCAACGGTAATAGTTCCGAATAGGTAGTCGTTTGGTGCTGCCAAAATAGCATATCCTTAACCCAGTCCTTGAATTTAGGAGCTCTACCCCGTCCCCATCTATATGCTATTCTTCGCTTAGCCAGTAGTAGCCCTAAGGAAATGAATCTTCGGTATCCCGCCTCTATAGTCTCTGTGCAACTGAGAAGACCGGTTAATGGTGACATCACCACTAGGGGCGATGTCATCTGTTGCAATGCTTCAAACACTTGTGTCCAATATTCTGTGACACTGGGACAGGCCCAGGCAAGATGCAGAAAACCTGCCTTTTCCATCCCACACCTGTCACAGCGGTCGTTATCGCGCAGTCCGAGTCTATACATCTTGATGGGTGTATAATATATGCGGTGCAAAAACTTGCAGTGCATAATGCGTAAGCGACAGCTTGATGATACCAGTTCTGTCTGTTTGCAGCAGTATATCCATTGTTTTTCCGTGACTGTCTGACCTAATTCTAATTCTCATTTTGCCCCTGCATGACAACGTACAGGGGCTTGGTTGGAGTATATGTTATGGTATAATGTGGACACCACATGCGAAGCTGTTTCCATTAGTAACAGCGCGTGTAGGTTAGCTAGTGTTTGTGGTTCATGTGGATATGACGGTGTGTGTTCTTTAATGCCTTGCCACAGTCGGACATATAAAAAGATATCAATAGGAGAGGGTGCGGGTGTAATGAATATCTGCTGCAATGTGCGGAATTTCCCATTCAGGTATAGATTTCCCCAGTGGCGTATGCCAAACTTGGCTTTGGTATGTTTAAAAACCCCCTCTTGTAGGACCGGCATCTTAGGGTGATACGTTAGGGGGAGTATAGGTGAGTATATCATAGGCACTTGCAGGCGTGTGGCTATACGTTGCCAAGTTTTCACTGTGCATGTGACTGCTGTAGGGTCGGCCTCCCGGGTTTGGGGCATGCTTAACAGGACTCCCTCCAAAGGTATGGGATCTGCCAGTCAATGTTCCACTGCCACTTGTGGCATGTATTTAGGTGGGTGAAACCAGTATTGGGCGTAATGTGCTTGCGCACAAATATAGTACAATTCTAGATCTGGGATATCAAACCCTCCATGAGAATAGGGTCTAGTGAGCACCTCCCACTTCAATCTGGCTTGTTTGCCTCCCCATAATAGCCTAATCATTTCAGTGCGTAGAGCCTTAAAAAAATGTCTACCGGGGTCAAACGGAATGTTTATGAATAGATACAGCAGCTTGGGGAGAATAACCATCTTTTTGAGAGAGGCGCGCCCCGCCATGGATAGAGGAAGGGCAATCCATCTCATGACGCAACTGGTGATGTGTTCCAGGGTACTGCCATAATTCAAGCGCATTAATTCTTCCCGATCAAGGGTGACATGTATCCCTAGATATTTCACCTCTGTAGCGCACCATTCTATTGGGAAGTCGGGGTCAAATTGCACCGTAGATGAAGTGAGAGGAAAGAGCTGGGATTTCGCCCAATTTATATGTATCCCCGACAGTTCCCCAAAGCGGACAAACTTGCACAATATGGGTTTTAAGTTCTGCTGAGGGTCTCAAATATACAGGGTGATATCATCTTCGTTTAGGGAGATGAGTATTGGACGCATTTGGCACCTCAGTGCTTTATCATGATGATGCTGTCTGATTTTGGCCGCAAGGGGTTCAACTGCAAGAGCAAAAAGAAGCGGGGAAAGAGGGCATCCCTGCCTTGTTCCTCGCGTAATGGGAAACGGCAAAGAGACCAAACCATTAATCAGGACTTTAGCTACTGGGGAGTTGTATAGTAAGCTTATCCATGCCATGAATCCCTTGGGAAGACCCATACACTGTAATATGTTGAATAAATAGTCCCATTCCACTGAATCAAAGGCCTTTGTGGCATCTAGAAAGACCGCCGCGAGGGACAGTTTGGAGTCTACATTATGAAGTATAGAGAATAGTGTGCGAAGGTTATGGGATGTCGCTCTCCCTGGAATGAAGCCCGCCTGATCAGGCAAGACTAGTTTCTCAATCAGGAGGCTCAGCCTATTAGCATGCATTTTGGCGAGTATTTTTGCGTCATTGTTAATTAAGGACAGTGGCCGGTAGGAAACACATGAGTCTGCAAGCTTGTTTGGTTTCAAGAGAGAGGTAATGAGAGCTTCTCTCATTGAGCTCGGGAGGATGCCTGTTTCATGGGCCTCTTCATAGACTTCTTTCAGTATGGGGATCAATTGGTCTATATAGGCTTTGTAAAAGTCTATTGGGAGGCCATCCGACCCTGGGGCCTTACCAGATTTCATTTGCATGATAGCAGTGCGTATCTCCTCCGCTTCAAATGGCGCTGCAAGAAATTCTCTCTGCGAGTCTCCCAACCAACTAATTGCTACATCCTTTAAATAGCCAGAAAGGTCCAGCGGGTGTTGTCTGCGGGTGCTATATAAAGTTTTATAATAGGCCGTGAAAGCATCTAGTATGTCCCCGCTATCTCTATGTCTCACACCAGCATCATCGTTCAACTCCGCAATATAATTAGAGAAGCGAGGTCTACGGATCCCTTCCGCCAATGTTTTCCCCGGTCTCTTCCCTTCTCCGTATCTACGCGCAGTGAAATATTTCCCCCGGAAGCGAGTTTCTCTTTCTGCAGTGTCTTTATATTCCGAGAGTGTATGTCTAAAGGCTGCCTGGAGTGTGCCATTTATGTAATTCTCCATGTCTCGTTCCAGTGCCTTAAGCTCTCCCTCCAAGCGGCACAGGTGCCTTCGAATGTCTCGTAACACTCCAAAACTCTTGGCCATACAAAAACCACGTATCGTGACCTTGAAGGCCTCCCATACTGTACCCACATGTGTGACCGAGCCAATGTTTCTTTGTAAGAAATCAGTGATTTCCTCTCCTAATTCGGACTTAAAGGCAGTGTCTAGCAACGTCTCTGGGATGAGTCTCCAGCTCCTGGGAGCCAGACACAGTTTCGGAGGGGACAATGTCAATCACACCGGGGCATGATCGGAATACGTCCTGGCCAAGTGTTCAGCCTTAACTATCCATGGCATAACTCCCCGGGTGACCACCCAGAAGTCCAGTTTGGCCCAAGTTGAGTGTATAGTAGTGTAATGTGTTCCCTCTGGGTGAACATATCTCCAGGCATCTAAGAGACCGTTATCAGCAAGCAGGTCAGACAATATATCTTGTGTTTTAATGTAGTGGTGCGGGAGAGGCTTAGATCGATCTGCAATGGGGTTTATTACCGTGTTAAAATCTACGCCCCAAATTACATGTGTGGAACCTACTTCAAGGATTTTACCCCAGAGTGTAGTATAGAATTCCGGGTCATCTACATTTGGTCCGTAGCAACACACCAATGTAACAGAATGAGAGGCCAGCCTTCCCCACAACATACAATATCTCCCTTTTGTATCATAGGTCATGCCGTCCATGATGAACGGAGAATTTCTTTTCATCAGGATCGCTGTGCCCCTAGAGTATGAGGAATAGGAAGAGAACACCCTATGTACGGCCCATTTATTAGCAAACATAGGGGGACGTGCCGGGTCAAAGTGCGTTTCCTGAAGCATAGCAATGTGTATATGATGCCTATCGAGGTATGCTAGTATCTGCCGGCGTTTGTGCGGGTCTCCCAGCCCCCTGACATTCCACGTCAATAATCGGATTGTTTAAAGTGTCAGTGTCTTGAGACATAGGGGAAGTGTCAGACGAGCGCTACAAAAGTATACAAATCCTGTCCCGTCAAAGGTGTTTTGTGCATGCATCAACATATTTAAACATTTCAAGTTATACCATACGAAAGTACGAAAGAACAATCCCAATCCCACCCCCTCCCACATCAGCATCCCAATCATGCTGGGATTTGTTTGGCCACCCACCTCCCATACAAAACAACTGGTCATACAACAGTTAAAGTCACAAAGTATGTGGGGAACGCCCTTGGGGGGTAGATTAGGGGGCACACGAGGTTCTCTCTTCCCACCAGATGATGGAGGAGATCCACCTTAGGCTAAGATGGAGGAACAGAGTGGCCCAGCATTGTTTGTATTCAGTCCCGCATAATATGACAGTTCTTCTCACTCCACCTCCCTGCCACACAATCTACTTATCTGAATGTAGTATCTGGTCGATGTCGGCCTGGCGTATTGCGTGGTAGGTATTCAGTCAGGCAGGTGGTTCTGAATAAGATGAACAGTCTCTCCGATCAGTAGGGTATATAAGGATGCCAGGTGCCCATGGAGCTCCACGACAGTCCCAAGGGGCACGAACCATTCAACTCACTCTGTCGGTGACGCAGATCTGGATGGGGTTCCCTGCGACATGCGAGGAGATTTGTGTCTTTTGAGTCGGTTAAGGAAGTCCTCCACCTGCTGTGCGTCATTGAAGAAATACTGTTTACCCTGGTGCGTGAGGCGTAGGCGCGCCGGATAGAGCAACTCATAATCAATTTGCGCCTTGCGCAGTTTCAGTTTCACTTGAATGAATATCCGTCTCGCCTCTTGGACTAACGGAGTGAAGTCAGGGTATATAGTAAAGTCATTGCCCTCAAAATTCAGTTGTTTCTTCACTCGGGCCATTTTCAAAGCCAAATCGCGGTCCCGAAAATTGAGGAAACGAGCAATGATCGGGGGAGGATGACTTCCCGGGGGAGGTTTGGGGCCCAATGAGCGATGTGCCCTTTCGATTGTCAAATGTTGTGAGAATACCTCATTGCCGAAAGTCCCGCAAAGTAGGCGTTCAACAAAGTCCTCCATCTTGCCAGTGTTGGTACTTTCTGGAATACCAATAATACGTACATTGTTACGCCTACTGCGCGCTTCTAGGTCCTCGTTTTTTGCGGCGATCACTTTTAGGACTTTATCCATTTGGGCGATGTGTTTTTTCATTTGGGTCGTGGTGTCCTCTCCATCCGAGATGCGTTTTTCCTCCTCCACGATCCTTTCCTCATGTTTGTCCAATTTATATACCACAGAGTCCATTCGAGCATTCATGGAGTCTATTTTGGACTCTATGGAGGTAAGGCTGTGCTGCATTGCGAGCAGGAGGGCTTTTACGTCATCTTCCCGGGAGGTTTCTGGGTCTTGTATCCGCTCTGCTCCGGGATTATCTGGGTCCTCCGCACTAGAGCGTGTGACGGTTTTCCTGACTTCAAAGGGCAACTTTGATTGCTTGCCGTCCGCTTTCCCCATATTGAGTCTAACGCAGCAACACTGTGCCCAGGTCTAATCTCCGGGGAAATTGGTAAAGGTTTTCGGGGAATCAGTGTGGTTCCAGTAGACGGAGGAGGATCGAACACCCCTGCGTAGTAGACAGGTCTTCGGCGTGAATATTAAGTAGAAATCCTCTATCGCGGTAGGGCCTCACCGCAGCGTGCGGGTTAAGCTATGCTAGTGCATGGATTCAAGTTTGCATGGTCACGTGATTGCAGTGAGGCACGCTGTGCGGCTCAATCCCCCAAACAATAGATTTAGTGCATGCAATGATCATCAAAGCCAAGGCATTCGTTTCAGCTGTGGGGTATAAGATCTCCTATATGTGGCTCCAACCTCCATGCGCATCAAATGATTTGCGGAAAATAAAGTGCTGCAGTAGACGTAAAATCACAGCTTAGCGCGGTCTGGGAGTGCCTCTGTCTGTCTATATATCAGATGCTGGTTTACAGGCGTCGCATGGATCATGGCAAAGCAGGGGGTAGTTGGCTGCTCAATTTTCTCACCTCAACAGTAAGGGCCGCGGAGAGCAGTATATGGTGGGTCCGAGTTTCACATCCGATGTCCACGTCAGCGTTCAGCATTCAGGCAGAAGATCAATATGGGTAGGGCTGTGCCAATCGGTCCCGCGTGGCAAAACCGCAGCGCCGTGTGAAATGGCTGTAGCAGCCAGAGCAGTCTTGAGAGAGTGCAATTCTGTGTGTAATCCAGCTTCCCACTGCACACTTCAGGGATTATGTCCACTGCAATGGGATGTGCAGGGTATATTAGAGCTGGGGGCACGAGAGATAGGCCTGCTGAAGGGGCGGTGTATGCTGCGTCAGCGCGATGCCTCTAGAGCGGCCTAGTTACCACGCGGGCGCCGGGGGCTCAATTTGTGAACGCGCGTCGGCACACCGTCTGGCAAAGCACTCCGGCGCCTCCTCACCGTTAGGTCCGCAGGCATCAGGAGGGCTGCGGAGAGCGTCAGGAGAACCGCCGCCATGGTCAGGCAGGTCACAGCTGCGACGAAGGGGCCTCAGCGCTACAGGAGACAGCCACGGCAACTGAGGCAGCCCCGAAAGAGTGTAGCAGAAAGTCTCTCCGGGCTTCCCACCGCACATCCAGGCACAGTCTCTGCCACATCGGGACAAGTAAGTAACCCTGGGCGTAGTTCGCGTAGTAGCGCTACGCTTAGCTACGCGAAGTGCACTTCGCGAGCTACGCGTAGCACTACGTGAATTGCGTAGTGCGGTAGGAAATGCTGTTCGCAATGATTGCACAGTGCCGGATGCTTGTCCGCACTGTGCAATCATTGCAAACGGCATCTTGCACAGTGCAAGCGGTCGTTCTCTGCCGCTCGAGTAGATTTGTACTCGAGCTGCAGTTTTCTCAACGCGGACTGGTAGTTTCTCATCGCGAGCGGTCGCGAGCATATGCGACCACTCGCAATGAGAAACCTGACCTCCCCGCGTTGAGAATCTCGCCGGGAGGTTTATTTTCCACGCTCGCGATCGGCAACTTGATGTTGCTGATCGCGAACGAGGAAAAAGTCTCGCCGGGATGTCATTTTGCTCGCTCGCGGTCGCCAACTTGACGTTGAGGACCGCGAACAAGCAAAAAATGCCCGCTACGCTACGCGTTTTTGCACTGTGCTACGTGCAATTCGCGTAGCGCGTAGTTGCGCAAACTACGCAAACTACGTGAGCATAGCGTAGTTTTCCGCCCAGGCCTACAAGTAAGGCGTAATGGAGTAAGGGGCTTAATTGGAAGTCTCGGCTGATCTACGCTGCGTGCCACCACAGCGCGGCCTCCCCGGGGTGGCCCAGCACCCACGTGTGCGCCGGGGACTCGATTGGGCAGACAGCGCCGGCGTGCCGTCCAGCAGTGCTCACCAGTGTCTCTGCGCCGCCAATTTTGCAGACGTTGGTACAACTCCTGGCACCCGCGCCCCACTACTTTGGCATCAGTGGACAGTGGACGGTGTCGGGATCAATCGGCACGACAGCAGGAGCGACTCAGTCTTTTGCGGGAAGGATAATATGCAGGATAATGCCGCTGGGAGGCAAGAGCCCCACTATAGTGCGGCCATATTGGTCGTGCACCACCTAGCGCCCCAAATGCCTGACATTTTTGTTTTATTGTATTATTAATAATATTGAAATGTTTTCCTTTGTACATTTCGGTTCTGTACGCTCCTATGTCTGATAGCTCATAATGACAGCTCAAAATAAAGGCCTGATCGGGGTTTACCGATCTAGCGTGTCCAGCCTTCTCTACAGCTAAAGGTCACGATTGCATTTACCTTTCCAGTTGCTGCACAGTGCAAATAAACTTGTGGCTGCATGAATAAATCCACCTAAGGTGAGAAATGGACAGCGACACAACAGGATCTGCAGGCCACCTCATTGGTATTCAGTGTGCATTTGGAGGTGCTCTTTTGCTGTAATGGCTGATGAAGTGGATAGCAGAGACGGCCAACGCTCATGAGGTCTCCCTCACCTCCACTGTAAGCACCTGTTTGGTCCCAGTCCATAATTCTGCGATAGCATAGAACTACTGCAATAAATATATTACTTTAATACACTTGAAATATGTCAATTTCTGGGCAGTCTACTCATCAGAAATCAATAGTTGACTTTTTTACTGTGCCGTCACTAGAAACTGACAAAAATATAAACACTCGCCTGCGCAGTCACCAAACCCTCATTTAGAACACCATTTGCATACTCAACAGAGGAAAGTACTCTAATAGAAGACTCCATGTAAGAATTCCAGTTGACTAATTACAAATGACGTCTACTGCATCCAATTACTGACCTATTGATCACAGGCGGGAAAAGGGATTTGGGTGGTCATGCGCAACATGAGATGGTAGATTTACATTTAGATTTCCTCCTTGGACTTCTAAGCAATATTGTAGACAAATCAAACTTTTCTTGTTTTTTTGATGTCACTTGAAACTCCTCGGTGGAAACAACATTATTACTGACGTCTGCCCTTCTATAATTCCATATTTTTTATAAAGGAAATATCTCTTCACTGCCTCTTCAAAACAGCAAAAGTCCTTCCAAATGCCTTGGTTCTGGACAAGGTTGATTATTGTAATAGTCTCCTAACCAAATGATTAACTTCTTCATTCACATACCATTCAACATCCCCACATGAACACACACCTTATGTTTCCACAATCAACCTGCGGCTTCACACTTAAATAAAGGGAGTTTTATAAACTACAGGTTCTCATCTTCAACTCCGTTCCTGGCAAAAAACCCCAATGCCACTGTAACTCAAATCTCCTAATACAGTCCTACCCAAAATCTACCTCCAGTGATTAGAACCTATTCATCTCCTTCAAGCCTCTCTCCTCCATTTCGATAATTTATGTTGTTTAGTGTATTAGTATGTTATCCACACTGCCATTGAACACAGTCCCGCATAATTTAATGTACAGAAAATCCATCCCAATTTTCAAATCAGCACCTCTTTGGAAGCGAATCCCAAAAATCAGAATTCATTTGTCAAATCTTGGATCATTCTACATCAGATTAATGAGAGAATAGCATGTGCAAAAATATCCGAATACAAAAATATTGTGTCAAAAATATTGTCAAAAATATTGTGGTTCTATAATTATAATGTAAATTACAAAAAATATTGTGTCAAAAATATAGTTTCTCAAAATATTGTCATGTTCCATATAGGTACCCCAATATAGGCTCAGGTAATCCTAACCTTTCACCTATATTCTCCCCTACCATTACACTGCATAACAGTTCTTAGTACTGACCTTTTACCTAGTTATGGTAAGTTCCAAAGATGACATGGGGTTTTCTCCGAAAAGCTTAAGCCTCATTCATTATGCATGAGGATTCTTGAAATCACAGCAGGACAGCAGGCCTCCCATCTCCTGCATATTAACTATGTACAAGGGTCATCCCTTCTGTCATCCTAGCCCGACATGACACAGCAAGGTATATCCCCAAGGGGTACCACTTTGGGTATATATACATCATCTCTTGCTGAGATAGTCAGAGGAGAAAAGGACTTCCATGCTGACACACTGACGCAAGACTCTGAGGCTCCTGCATGCAGACATTCCAGCTCGCAGTGGTCTGACATCCCTTGCGGGGTGTCCATCTCGAGACCAAGACGGGGTCTCACAGTCTCTCACTTCAGGTAATGGGGTTGACTTTATCCTAGAGGGATTCTTGGCTTTACACCCACATACATGCTAGGTACACTTAGGTACATCTACTTAGGGTCACATCATAGGAGTACGCATTTTACTACTGCAATGTATTTTATATACTTGCCTGTATTCATTGTTTTAGCACGGGTTCGACGTTGATGTCTTGACCTCTTTCCAAAAAATGCACACCAGTAGTAGATGAGGTAGATGCGGTCGCAGCAGTCATGGTAGTAATGGCTGTGCCATTTCTGCCAGTGTCTCTTGATGTTCCTGTTCTGTCAATTGATTCATTTGAAGTAGAACTTTCCCCATCTGTAGATTTTGCAGAGAATGGTTTTTGTTGCCTCCTCATACCCATGCCCCCCGGAGGGGGCATGGGTATAGAAACCAAGGATCAACCTGTAGCCAAGTCGACAAGGAGCCAAAAAGTCTCGTGATAAATATCTCTAATTGTCAACTTACGCAATTTCAACTCAAAACTTTACAAAAAGGCACCTCATTCGTACAGACCTACCATTCAAACAAGTTTGAAACTTGCATCAGTTTCTTCAAATTTAAGAGGAATCTACGCCTAAGGCATTTCTTTGAGAACATGATTGAACCCCAACCAAAAAGGGATGAGGGAACCCTGATGGGCTTAAGGAAGAAAAGTAATTTCTTAGCACCTACCAGTCATAAAATCTTGGATTTGTTTGAAATACTGGTACTTAAAGACCTACACAAGATGTTTCAAAAACCAACTTTGAAAGTGTCCAATTTATCACAAAACGAACGACAAGCCATTGCCCAAGTAGCAAACAACCTTTCTATCACATATTGTAAAGCGGATAATGGAGGAGCACTGGTCATTCTAGACACTGCCTTTTACCAGACAAGTGTGGACGCACACGTGCAGGATACCTCTATCTACATGAAACTCAGTCAAAATCCGACACAAGAATTTCTGAAGGTTTTGACAGTCATCTTGGATAAAGCAGGAGCAGCAGGTACAATAACAGAAGAGGATAAAAGATATCTCATTCAGGATCATCCAAAATCTCCGTACCTATACATGTTACCGAAAATACATAAGAATCCACAAACACCACCATTTCGGCCAATTGTGTCTACCAGAGGTTCCATTCACGAGCCGATAGGAAAGTACTTAGATCGTCATCTACAACCAATAGTCAAAAAAATGTCAACGTACTTGAGAGACACAACGGATTTTTTGAACAAAATTGATTCTGTTGGTCTTGAAGAGAACTCCATTCCTATTCTATGTACCATTGATGTGTGTTCCTTATATACCTCCATCGCCCACAACAAAGGAACCACCCGCCATCAGAAGAATCCCTTCTCTGTCTCGTTTCAAAAAGGATACCAAAACCTTCCTTATGGGTAAATTCCTCATTTAAATTTTGCGTTCAACCACCACTATGACCATGATATACGTCTGGCTATTGCCTCCCTTCGGATTATCTAGTCACCCCACCAAGAAACCTGTGGTCTTGTCTTGAGTAATTGTAAATGTAATCTGTAAATACGTGTCCTATCTCTTATATATCCTGCACCCCGCCACCTCCTAATTGATTTTTACTCTTGTGATTCTAAGTCTTTTTGTACAATCCTATGATTCCTGTAAAGCGCTCTGATACCCTAACGGGTCAAGTTCGCGCTCTATAAAACACAAAAATAAATAAATAAAATAAATAAATGCTGTAGAATCTTTATTGCTATTACAAGAGAAGGATGCAGATTTAAAAGTATTCTTATTGGCGCTGTTACATTTTTCACTTTTTCATAGCTATTTTACTTGGAATGAGGAATATTATCTCCAGCTGTCAGGAAAATAGATGGGCAATTGCGCAGCTCCTTGCTACGCTAATATATTCATGTATCGGTTCAAAATGGATTACATTTTGCAGAAAACAGAATGGGCTCAGAACCTAGTCACATACTGGCGATACATAGACGATATCTTTTTAATTTGGAAGGGACAGGAGGCTGAACTTTTCACAGCAATTGAACACTTAAATGAAGTGGATGACCGTATCAAATTCACCAAAACGATCAGTCATAAGAGTGTGACATTTTTGGATGTAAATGTCACAGTACAAGGCAGAAGATTGGAAACAGATGTATTCACCAAGATTACTGACAGGAACAACCTCTTACATTATAACAGTTGCCACCAAAAAGCACTAAAAGAACATTTACCATACTCACATCTATTACGGATAAAAAGAATTTCATCTAATGATGAACAATTAGAGATAAGCAGCAAGAGAATGAAGGAATTATCCGATCAGAGTGCTTGAAAATGCAGTACTAAGGGCCAAAACTAAAGAAAGGAAAAATTACTTACAGAGCAAACTCTGACAGACAATTTGGAAAGACAGGTTTTTGTTTCCAAATACTCAACCAGGAGCTTTCAAATTAATTTTTTTTTGTTAAAACACTGGCCTTTGGTCCAAACTGAGACTGAATTTAACGGAATTTTTGAGAACGTTCCACTTTTTCCTACCAAAGAACCAGTAACAGTGGCGAATTGTTGAAGAAACCATTGAGAGATACCAAAAAGACATACAAAGGGATTACTCAATGTTTAAATTGTGGTCACTGTAACAACATCATTAATGGAACCACTATGTCACATCCAACGAAGGTGATTCCCATTAAACTTTATACCACAGCCACATGTGATTCTACTAACGTAGTATACATGTTAAAATGCCCTTGTGGCTTAGGATACATGGGGAAAACGGCGAGAAAGTTCAAAACCCATATCACTGAACACAAGAGTAACATACGGAATCACTACGACAAATCTCCTGTTGCCGTACATTTCACTAATTGCAAACATAATGTCAGCCAACTAAGGTTCATGATATTAGAGTCTGTGCCGGTAAAAGAAGGCAGAGACAATAAAAAATGGTTACTACAGAGAGAATTGTTCTGGATATCCAAACTGGATACGTGCAATCCGAAGGGATTGAATGAACGTCTGGACTTTAGTTGTTGCTTGTAATAACTTTTGATTATTGATGGAATGCTTCACTCTCGTTATGTTGTTGTTTATTCATTATTAGTTATATGTTGTTTTTAAATATGAACTCATAATAACACATTGGTATGTACACATCATCTTTGTGGGATGCCCCAGGTCTGTTTACCATTCCAATATGGCGGATATTTCAGGGGCTAACTGGTAGTCATTTGCTGGTTGAAAGTCCTTTTTCAGTGTTCACCATGTACTATTAAGAAACGCACGAGGAACCGGGTATGTTGAACTTTGGTCGATGCTGGAATTCTTGTAAAAGAACTCGACACGGCAAGGCACTTGAGATTATAGCTAAGCGTGTGTTAAATTAATCACTTGGGTTTCCGCAGCGCACGAATGTTTAACGCGTGTTAATTTTCACTCACGTTATGAATGAATGTAGGCTCATTACGGGCGCTGTTAAAATGAGGCAGTTACGTTTTTCACTTGGCTTTCCGCAGCGCACGAATGTTTAACGCGTGTTAATTTTCACTCACGTTATGCATGAATGTAGGCTCGTTACGGGTGCTGTTAAATGAGGCAGTTACGTTTTTATCAGACTCTCGGTATACTTGAACTTGTGTATTTACGCTTTAGGGACGTTGTTTAAAGGAGGAGAGCATGTGACACTGGTACTCGAGATTCCT
Organism: Calotriton arnoldi; assembly: GCA_963921515.1. Taxonomy (NCBI): domain Eukaryota; kingdom Metazoa; phylum Chordata; class Amphibia; order Caudata; family Salamandridae; genus Calotriton; species Calotriton arnoldi. Next base: position 179,525 of record CAWUFW010006997.1, on the reverse strand, counting down.
GCATGTTTTAGAACTATTCACACACTGTACGAGTCGACTACGTAGTTCGTTTTTTTGAATAAATTTAGCGTTCACTCGTTGATTACACTTGAGCACTATGGTTATGAATGACATATAAAAGAAATGAACACGGTAACTGCATGCTCTACACGCTGTACCAGACCATTAAAAGGTTCGTTTTTGAAAATATCAGTGCGTTTAAACAAATTCGCCACTTATTCATTGAGCATAATAAACTACACCACAGGAAGAATGAGCATGAGTATGGTGGCATTCTAGGTGGGTATATATGAAGTACACTCCGACTGCTTAACATATACCTATGGTTTCCCTTGAACATTGGACGGAGTTGGTTCTTGCATGAACTCGGCACCTGGGAAGTCACTTCTTTAAGGATGTGGATGCATCTGGTTTTTCCGGCTGTTATAATTGCATGAGTCATTTTTTTGGAGACTTTTTTTATAAAACACAATACACTTTTTGTTCGTCTATTTCCTGATACATTGATTATTGCTTTTGTGACAATTTTCAGAGTACATTCCCCTGATGAAGGGCCTAGTCCCGAAATGCATTGGGATTTGTGCATACATTGAGAAAAATGGAATAGGATTTGTGGGATGTTAAACACGACAATAATAAATACCGGAAATCATGAAAATAAATAATTTCTGACTACATTGTTGACAGTGATTGAATTTTGAATATCCATCACAGAATTTTCTAAAAACAGTTCTAAAGGAGTGCAGAGTGGGGACGCTGTTCTCAGTTGAGACAACGCATCTTCATTTTCATTGTTCCACGCCCTTGATCAGAGGGCGGTACCCACATGCACCCTACACTTGGAAAAACTGGTTTACCACTGATTACCATTTTATACTTTGAGTGCCACAATACGTATAATTTTGTTGAGCTAACAAATGGCGACAGGGCGGTAACAAGGAGGGACTAACAAGCCTCATTATCAATCTGAAGCCAGCATTTACCAAGGACAATGACACCAGCCAATCAAAAATATGGGCGGAGAGAAGGCGAGGTTTCCACAGCATACTCGACTACTGCATGCCTCGCAGAGCGAGCAGCGCATGCGCGCTGCTGCTAGGCTCGATCTAAAAACGTCCCCACTGTTTATTCTGTGTATCTCTCTGAGACAAAGTGAGCACGAGTGACTGAGCGAAAAGTAGTACACTGTTTCCACGATCCCTGATGGGACAGGGTTGTCATGTTCGATAGTTGCCAAGAACTATTCTCTCCTTGGTAAGAGGGGTTTCTAGTGGCACTGTGAGCTAGCTGGTATACAGGCTAACATACCCAGTAGGGGTGTCTAGAATCAGTCTGACACCAATCCTATAGTGTATGTTGTCTAAACGCACAGATCCTATATAGGTTTATAGGAACTATATGACAGTATGACAAAAACCAGACAAAAACTTAGTTTTTTTATAAATATCAAATTTATAGTAATGTATTTAAAACATCTCACTCTTTAAATGTAGTATTTGTTTTAAATTATGTATGTGTTGCCTACTAGCGGTCGCCAGTATGTAGTTATAGTTAGGACCTAGTTTCCATAGGGAAAGCATTTTTTGACTTGGCTATAAATCTGGCGTCGTTTGACCAATATTCATAAAATTTTCCCCCAAAAGTGTCAAGGAGGGTTCTATTGTTATGGAAAGCTTGGGGGTGATCCGTGCAGTGGGGACCGAGAATTTGGGGTGCGAAATAAGGTTGCATTTGTAAATTGTTAATTACCATAGGAAACTTTAGCCACACTTATAGCCCGAACCGCTGAACGGACTTACACCAAATTTGGCAGGGAGGTAGATGTTGGTTCAAGGAAGTGCCTTTTGCTTATTTGGTGTAAATCCATTCAGGAGTTGTTGAGAAATGTAAGTTTAAAATTATAGTGATAACTCTGGCCAGGGATATTTCGCAGTGGTTTCGCGATGAATCACGAATGCACACGCCAATGGGAATGCTCTGATTGGCGCCACGCAACCTGAACAGAAAGTTGCAGCTGCCATTTTACCTATCGGGAATGGTTCCCTGGGCTGAAAATTTCTGAAAAAGCTAACATAAGGGGTCAGAGTAGAGGTACTCTGACCCCATGTTTGAGAAATGGGGGTGTAAGTGACACAAGTTATGTGTCCAAAATTGATTTTTTAATTGCGCATGATATTCGTGATGATGCCGCGACCACCAGCGCAGCCCCCCGTATCAATGTTGTCACGAATAGTGGTGAAACTATAAAAAAATATACTTCAGTGAATCATTAATATGCATTTGTATAGAGATATTGAGATTTTGATAAAAGTTTTTATAGAGTTATTTATATAGTGAGTTATCTACTGTGATGGTTCGAATTAATTATATGGTTATCATTTTTTAATGTGGTGGTGGCTATTGAATTCCTGCTTTTGCTTTCCGCTTTCGCGATGTAACCGCGGGGATCGCGATGACCTCCAGTCTCACTGCGAAAACGGAAAATAGGTTTTAGAGATGGTTGTTCTAGAAATACACTAGAAAAACATGAGTTTGAAGTGTACAATAATAAACTCCTTGTGTGTAAAATACTTAATATGTGTGCATAAAAGTGTTTTCATCATCTGGGAGAAGGAGCAGACGTACGTAGGTGTACGGCGAGGGACTACAGGGGTCCCTGAACCCTCCTCCCATGAGGCATTAAAGACCCTATGTTGGGGGATCTAAGAACCACAACGTTAAGATAGAGGTAGACATAGGTCGCCCTAACAAGGAGGCAATATCTAGTGTTATATTGCAATACCAGGAGCCGTCTCTCGTCCTGAAGAATGCCGCAGACTCATTAGAGCCATAGGCAGAAATATGTTGACAACGGTAACAGTGGTGATGGAGTAATAGCTGCCCTATTCCCCACATCCCAGAATTTTAATACCAAGTAGTATACCCTACAATTAAATATAGTTTGGGGTACCACATTGGTTTTTAATTCACTACTTTCGTGGTCACCCACTTAAATGATTTGAAGTGTCTCCCTGTCTTCAGGTGTAGGCCCGCTCTCTATCAAACCGGATTTTTAATGAGCGAGGGCTGCCTATGAAGGAGCAGCTGCTCAGCTATGGCAGTCACTGCCATGGCCCAGGCAAAAAGGTCCGAGGAGCTGGAGATGGAGATCATATTGCAGCTTATCAACGTATCTTCCAGCTTCAACAAGCAAAATATTGTCTGCATGGCTGAAAACATAGTGGGGCCCACATTGGGCACTCTACAGTTGAATGTCCTGTTCCCTGCAACAATCCTAAGTATTCAGGATGCTGTCCCACAGCACTTCTGGTGCATTCCGTTTTCAGTGGATGGCAACCCTCGCCCACAAATCCAGTGGCAGTTCAATGGCACCGCCCTGCGGGAGAACGACTTCATCTACACAAAGATCCTGGAAGAGAGCGAGAACACCACTTCTCTGCATGGCTGCCTCCTGCTCAACAAGCCCACTCATGTCAACAACGGCAACTACACCCTGGTGGTCAGAAACTTCTTAGGATCTGCGTCACATACTGTGTTTGGCAGATTCATGGACAACCCCTTCAGCTTTAACCCTGAGGAGCCCATTGTTGTGTCATTGTCTCCTGCCAGTGGTGGCAACAGCACCAACGGGAACACCGTGGAAGCCGTGGAGGAGCACACGTTTGGAGTGAGTAGCGGGAGTGACACACAGGGCGGCTGTCCACACAAAGCATGCCTGTCTTCTGTCATTGCAATAATGTGCTAATAATAATCATGAGCTCACTGCAGGTATTACATTCAATTAGCCCCCTGTATTGAATGCTGGGAACGGCTGAGTTAATCAGTGTGCTTCAAGTGTGGGCACTAACTACCGTTGTTTGACTGCATTTCTGAGCCCAATGAGAGTAAAAGAGTGGAAATACAGCAGAAAGGAAACATTTGCCTAGTTTTCCACCTAACTTGGTGAAATTGTGGGGGCTGCGACCTGGATCCTGCTCACCCTTCAGGACATTTACCATGTGAACTTTCCCTTGACCGCTGAGACCTTACTACCTGACCGATACCCGGTGGAGCTACCTCGATAGCTATAGGGGAGATGGGCTGTGGATTCCCTCCTCGGCCGTCTCCTACCCAGCCGTCATTGGGCAGACCTTCCTTCGTCTCGCCTGCCGTTTTCTCCCACCTCCCCCTTTTACCCTACCCCGGCGGAGCCCTAAACGCATACATGGCCGCTTCCCGGTGGAGCTGCACCAACAGCTATAGGGGAGACTGGCCCTGGCACACCGCTATGGCCGTCACCTACCCAGACGGATCTCGGACATTTGTCTCGTTTTCTTCCCCGCTGCTGTCTCCTTCCTGTGGATTACCTGCTGTCCCTGATCTTTCCTATCCTGACTTTCGTGTTCACTAATCTACTCCAGTTTTGTTTATTTATCCATTATGTAACTATTGTGATACTTTTGCAACTGTAACTCGCTATGTCCTTATGTAAAGCGCTCTGATACCTCCGGGTCTAGCCAGCGCTATATAAAACTCAAATAAAGTAAAAGTAAAGTATGATGAAGCATGACACCTGGTGGTGTGTGAGGACAGCCCTTCACAATTTTTGACATGCCCAGCACTCCTATCAAGTAGTGCTATTAGGGACACAGTAACATAATGTAAGTGACTACAACTTTGGGGTAGCTATAACTGTGTGTAGAAAGGCGCAACCGTCTCGTTAACGGTGATGTTGCGGCATCCCGAATAACCGTGAAAATGGAAAATAGGTCTGAAAGATGGATTTTAAAGAAACTTAGTACAAAAACATGAGTTTTAACATGTTTTTAAAGTATGTATATAGAAATATCTATAGCGTAATGTTCAGATGTTTTGTTTTACATATTATTTTTGGATGTGTTGGTGGTCATTGAATGTCTGCTTTTGTTTCCATTTTCGCGACGTGTCCGCAGGGATTGCGACATCGTTGCGAATATAAAAAAATGTAAAGAAAAAAAGCGTATTAATCCACTGAAGAAAATACAAGCTTATAAAAATACCTCTTATAGAGCCATTTTAGATAGAAAATACAATTTAAAAACCTTATATTTTCAATACAAATATCATGGGTTACATGGACGTTATAGCTGGGAAATAGAATTTTAAAAACCTTAGAAATTCAATGAAATAACCAAAGGTTACAGGGACGTTATAGTGAGATTTAGCATTTACAAAACCTTAGAAATTCACTGAAAAAACCAAAGGTTACAGGGACGTTATAGTTAGGAAATAGAATTTAAAAAACCATAGAAATTCAGTGAAAAAAAACAAAGGTTACAGGGACGTTATAGTTAGGCTGACATTTCACTCGTACAAAACCAGAGAAATTCAGTAGTTATAGATAGCTGAGCTAACTATAACTCGCGCCCCCGCAAATGCACTGCTTATGACCTCACATATTACTCACCCATGACATGGTCAGTGACATCACTGATGACATCTCCAATGACATCACTGATGACATCATTCACAAAATCTCTGATGCACCCACTCACACCCCAGGTAGCCTTTCATACACCCACTCCAATTTCCACACTAGCATTCTCGAAACCATTGACACACCCATACCAGTACTTACACACCTACTCACTGATTCATATTTCTACAAACACATCTACTAAGTCACCCAAACAGCCACTCATACACCAACTCGCTCACTAATACAGCCACTGATATATCCACTCATACACCCATACAGCCACTCACACACTGTCAGTCACTCATAGAGCTACTCACACACCTACTCACTCACCTAGAGAGTCACTCACACAGCCATTTACTCACCTTTACAGTTATACACACTCAGTCACTTATTCATACAGATACTAACACATACTCACTCACCTATACAGTCACTGATGCAAGCAAACAATCACCCATACAGCCACTATCACTCACACATACAGTCACTGATATACTCCAACACTCACCTATACTGCCTTTCGCATATCCAGTTACTCACCCATATAACACTGCCACATTCATTCACTCACCAATACACCCATACACACTCTCTGTCACCTATATAGCCACTCACTAACCCATACAGCCACTGACTCACCCACTCACTCACTCACTCACTCACTCGGGGCAGGCAGTCATACACCCTCTCACCCGAAGACACCTGACTGCCCCGGAAACGGAAAGCAGAAGAGGAGCAGAGGAGGAGTTGGGGAGCGAGGAGCGTAGACAGCTGCCCCAGCACAGGACCAGCCGAAAACAGCAGAAGCCCGGGTCCGCGCCTTGAGCCAGGAGTCGGGAGTCAGGTCCCGGGGAATTCCGAATTCTACACCAGACCCACATCGGACCCACATCGGGTAAGCCTCGGCTCAGGCGCCCGCCGGCTCCAACAGCCTGGTCGCACCCAGCGGGGCGGCAGTCCCGACCCCTGCTATAGACTGCTTTAGACCGCTGTAGTTCTGGTCAGCCTCCCGGTTCCCTCCGTTTCCTCCCGACAAGGGAGAAGAGAACAGAGAGGGGTGAGTGGCATGAGCGAGGTGGCCTTAGAGAGCTGCACTCAAGGGAGGGCTGAGGAACCCACAGAGGTGGCCCAGCTAGATCTGGGTGCGGCCTGTGGAGGTCTCTGTGAGACTCGCTCAGCCCCGCCAGTGTTTAGTGCCTCTCACCCCTGCTGCCTTTCGTGACAAACTGGATTCTCGCTGGTGAAGCCTGTACACCAAGTAGGAACTGTATATGTCCAAGGAGGGTGAAGAGCAGGGAGTTGGGAGCAAGGCAGTGAAGTCCGAGCGTGGTACCAGCTGTTGATATCTTTTGCAGAGGTCAGGCTTATGTTCTACCGTGGAAACGGCCCAACAAGGCTTGGTGGGGTCTGAAGGCGGTCCTGGGAATCTTCACTGTGTCTCCCAAGCCAAATCCCTTGCATCTAGCACATGATAACAAAGTAGGTGGGGCAAGTCAAGGCAAGAGGCACGAGGCAGCAGAAGCAGCTGCATTGTAATCAGCGAAAATTGGCAGAGTCAACAGTCAGCTGGAGATCCCACTCGCCAGTTGGACCCAGAGGGGAGGCTTCCTCATTTATTTAGGGGAGAGGTATCATTAAAGACCCCCATAGTGCATTGCACTTATAGGGAACCTCGAAGGAGGATCGAGAGAAAGGGGACATAATGCACTCAGGGAAAAACAGAGGGGCGCAGGGTCAGGGGAAAAAGAAACAAGCTAAGAGATCAAGGCAAGATTCCCCCAAGCAGGACTCCCCACTAGATTCAGTCACATGCTTAGACGATGCGAATGAAAAGAAACCCCCCCCCCCCAAGTAGCAGCCATGAAAAAAGCAAGGACAGTTTAACTAAAATGGAAAGTGGGGTATAAGATAACAGATTTTTTTAACGAGAAAAGGATTAGTCAAATCAACAAAAATGAGCCTCATCAATACCAGTCTCCCATTAGATCTAGAAATGGCAACACCAGGAGACTTTGCAACGTTCATGCAATCAGATCTGGAAACAGAAGGTAAACCATCAGCAGAAAGAGACTATGCTACTAGGATGACAGTTCAAGGCCAAGAAGGCCAAGAAGATTTTGAATACGCCCTAACTCTGAAAAGTCCAGCTATAACTAAAAAACAAACAACAGCAGCAGAAGTTTATAACTTAAGTCCAAGAGATTCCCTCTTTTCATTAAATTTCAGCTGCTGGGACGATCCGGGCTGAGGGTCGAACTAGATCAACAACAGGGTCCATCTGGTCCATTAGGACCTCGGAAAGTGCTTGAACAACCTCTACTTGAATTATTAGAAACAACACCACACCCACATAACATGAGTAAACAATTGATCAATCATCCACGAACCTCATCTTTAACTTTGCAGGGAGTGGTCGGGATCCAATTGGATACAAAAATAACATGGCCAGGTCCATGTGAGGCAGGAGGTATTCTTACATTCAGATTTTTGTAAACCTTTTTTCCTCAGCCACTTGTCTGTTTACACATTGCACTGTTTATAGGTCTTTGTTTGTGTATTGTGTTGAGCGCCTTTTGTCTTATATGTTTTAAGATTGAATTATTTATCATTGTTAATAAAACTTTTTCTATGAATTGTATATATTTAAACATGGGTTTTTCTCCTTTTTCTCTTTCCTTTTCTGTGTCTTCATTGGTATAATTTTCCATATTTTTCATATTATAATGTTCTCTTTAGGTTTTTGATTTTTTGTTTAAAATTTGATGCACGTATTGTGTTAACTTGAGCCCTTGTTAGGATTCTAGTAGTGTACAATGGCAGGCGACAATCAGCAAACCTTATCATCAATCTTGTCGGATATACTGACGGAAGTAAGAGCGCAAGCAGTAAGGCCACTCAAGAGGCAAAGAGTATATGAATACAAGAGATAAGAGGCAATAAATACAAATGTCTTATCAGAATCGCCTCAAAAAATGAAAAATTATGTCTCTATCAATCAAACTCCTCCTTTGAAAAATAATCAATCAATAAAAATAAAGGATAGTACACCTAACGGGCAAGCCAACTTCAATGCAAGTAGTCAAAAAAAGAAAAGTGAAACTAATGATATAGCTGAAGCGGAGCCGGTGGTCTCAAAAAGGAAAAAAGAGGTTAAGAAAAATGCGTAACAAAGGGAAAACAACTCAACAAAACAAAATATGGCAATTATTTTCCAAACATAGGAATGCAACACCATTGATACGGGAGAATTCAAACAAGGTGGAATTTGAACCTGAAGCTCAAGAGACAGAAAAATCAGTGATTAAATCGAAAGGGAAAACTACAATAACAGGCCCAACCTCCTTAGTCAACTCCAAAGATCAACAGGCTTCAACTTCAGTCTCCCAGGAGCATGCCACCAACATGCAACAAATAAAGGAATATAACAGTCTGGATACATTACAGCAAAGACCTAAAGAAAAAGATTTGCCTAGAGTACAAGAACTAATGTATTCAGTGAACAAGGAGAAAACATAAGCAGCTCCGAAGCAGAGATTCAACAAGGAGAGGGCATATGACAGTACAAGAGCAACATACTAATTGGCAATTTGAAAATCGTACGCATCGACTAGTCACCCACCCTTTACCGAAAATCGATCTAGAGTTACAGCATACAATAAACGAAAGCCATTCAAATAAACTTTTGTTAATCCCAAACTACACCTTAAGAGGGCTTTTTGATACTTTAAATAGAGGCACGATCATAAAATTGATTAAGGAAATAAGGGATATTGCCTACATTAAATCCTCCAACTTGTTATTAGTCGAATTCAAACCTCATCCATTTTTGAACAACAGAGAGGCAACAGTAACTAAATGGACCTCATCAGAGATAGTAGATCATATAATGACACATCATCAAAAGTTCAAGTCCTGGGGGATTGAGGTACAAAAGATTGAGTCATCATGCTATCCAGGACCTCTACTTCCGTTAAAAGAAAGCGGGGGATCAGTCCTAAATGGTGTCATCGACGCTGGAACCAACCAAAAAACTTTTGAAAACCTAAAAATCGCCCCTTTGGCGGGAACTCTCAGGAATATTACAAGTCCAACCCGGTAACAAATCAAGAAGGAACATGGCCTCACAAATACCATGTCTACATGCCACCCTGATATTATGTGTAAAGGATCAGAAGAAAATCCAAAAAACATCAATATTTGCTCTTGGAACACCCACGGGTTAGAAAATCTCCTACAAAATAATGAGGTCATGGAATTCCTCCTTAACTATGATATCATTGAGGGCGGAGCTTGCTCGCAACGGTATTGGCCGCCTGAGCCGATAGCTCTGCGTAGCCGATTTACTATTCATCAGTTATCCTACATCTGCGGGGGTCTTACTGCCGCAAAATGCTCTGCGGACGATAGCGGAGCGTCTGGGGGACAAAAAGAACCGTCCCGGAGCCCTCCACGCCCTGCACCGAGCGAGTGCTGACTGCTGGAGGGGGAGATCCCTGCACTGGACCCACATCCCCGGCCTCGAGTGCTAACCGGAGCCGAGAGCGGGGCCATTGCCCGGAGACACTGCGGGTGCGGCTGGTGCTGTTGCCCATTTGGCGCCTGGAGAAGAGTGAGCGGTAGGCGGTGAGGGCCCCGGAGGAGAGCGAGGCAGGGGTCCGCCTCCATTGTAACCTGCTCAGCTGAACACAGGTACGAGCTGCAAACCACGGCCAGTTTTACTATTCTTGCCCCCAGATCGCAGAACTGTGATACTAGACTCGGTGAACGCCCCAAAACATGCCTGGCATCACCTCCTGAAGCTGCAGGCGGGGGCTATACTGTATTCACTGCACGCTTTTGTAGAGTGGTGTCACTGGTTGCCCCCCTGTAGGGATAAAGGGGTTACAAGGGCGTTAAATTCTATAGGAGTTCGGACTGCCGGGGATTTATTCGAAGGGGGCACAGCGAAGAGCTGGGAGGAGCTGGAGGCGGGAGATATAGGTGCAACTCCCCTTACTAAATTTCAGTTCTACAGAACACGACAAGCACTAGTACAAATACTGGGTGGGGACCTGAAGGAACCGCCGGACTTACCCCCCTTATCCTTTATTATCAAGGCCGAGTCACCGAAGAGAATAGTCTCCAAGATCTATGGGCTATCCATGGATTACAGAGCGTGGCAGAGAGACCTGAGCAGGGAGATAGACGATACGATGTGGGCCTATTGCTGTATTAGTACAAAACGCATATCACTGAATGGAAGGCCCAGACTCATTCACTTCAAATACTTGAATAGGGTATATTACACCCCGGAGAGATTCTGTAGATATGGATTGAGGGATGGGGCTGAATGCGACAGATGTAACGAACAGAGAGCAGATTTCATACACCTGGCATGGCTATGTCCGGGGATTGCCAAATTCTGGGACTTAGGGGCACATGCATCAAGGTAGGCTTTTGCGATTCCTTAATTGCGATTATTAAGGAATCGCAATTAAGGAATCGCAAAAGCCTATGCATGTAGGAATCGCTATAAAAATAGCGATTCCTAAACATTCCTTAATTGCGACTCGCTAATTGCGAGTCGCAATTAAGAATACCTCCCATTAATTCCTATGGGCCTAGAGGCCCATAGGAATGAATTGGAATACATTCTCAATTAGCGATTCGCAATTAGAGAATCGCAAATTGAGAATGCAATTTCAAGGGTGCCAGGGTGTCAAAATGACACCCTGTTGCACCCTGAAATTGTGATGTGCACCCATGTTGCGCACACACATGCCCCAAGGGCATGTGTGTGTGTAACCTAAAACTTAAAAAATGCATTTTAGAGCATTTTTCGAAGGTATTGCAAATTACAGACAAGTTTGATTTGTCTGTAATTTGCGGTCCCAAATAGCGAAATCGCTATTTGAAAGTGCTTCTAGCATTGCATTTAAGGAATCGCAAATTGCGATTCCTTAAATGCAATCATAATTAGGAATTCGCAATTAATTGCGAATTCTTAAATTGCGCATAGAAACACTTTCATGCATCTCCAAAGGCCAATTTGCGATCGCAAACGGCCGATTTTTGCGATTCGCACCGTTTGCGATCGCAAAAACCTTTGATGCATGTGCCCCTTAATCTTTAAGGAATTGGGACGGATGGTGGAGCTGCCTCTCCCCCCGGAACCGGCGCTGGCGTTACTGGGGTACTCTAAGCTGATACCTAAAAGAGCCCGTAGACTGGTGGATATGGGTCTTCTGCTGGCAAAGCGTAGAGTGGCGATGTGTTGGCTATGGGGCCCGACCCCTACGATTTCACAGTGGTCGAGGGATATGCTGTACTGCAGTACGCAAACGGAAAATTTTAGTGAATGCTGCCCCCGCGTAGTCGACCCAAGAACTTTTGGGCTTTGTATAAGACCTATATCGACACGAGGGGGAGAGAAACCACCACTACGACAGCAGAAAGTCAGGAAATGCGTGACATTGGCGTAATTGTCTAGGGAACCTTATGAATAAAAAGATACTGGATGTTATTGGCAAAGAGTGCAACAATGTATTGTTACTGATGGGTGGGTGGGGGAAGTGTTTTTTCTTGCAACTAAACGCCATATATTCTGTCGTGCTTGAAACCTTTTGGTGGCGTAGTATAAAGTGCTATATAATTACTTTTTACCATTGTTAAGGCCATATTACCAGATACAGTCTCATGTTGGTTTTTCTGTGTAAAACTTTAATAAAGTATTAGAAAAAAAAAAAAACTATGATATCATTATGACACAAAAAACATGGAGTTTAACCCCACCACAAATTATAGGTTACACTGATCATCACGAAACGGCAGTAAAAACATCAAAATTCGGTCACCCCAAGTGGGGTATGTCCACGTTTTTTAACTCATCTAGTCAATAGAAAAGTTCGAAACAGGGACAAAATGGGTCCTTGTAACAAAGCTGGAAAATCAGAATACAAGCAGAGTACCGATGATAATTATCTTAATAAAGGTCTACATTCATCTAAGAAAAGAGACAAAAGAGGAGCATATGAAAATCCTGTATGAAATAATAAAAACAATGCAGAGGCAACATTCTCAGGCGCAGTTTATCATCACAGGTGATTTCAACGCAAATCTGTGCAAAAATCATAAGAAACACCAACAAAGTGGAAACAGATTTAGAAGTCAACTGGAAAAACTATGGCTAAGACATCTGATTGGAAATTCAAAAGAGGACTCAATCACCTTTTTAAGCGTAAAAAAGAGCTCAACTATTGATCATACGCTAGTAAGTGAACTCGTAATACCACAGATGTACAAATTTCAAATTATCCCACGCACGGAGAGCGATCACTTTCCCCAAACAATTCAATTCGAACACAGGTTTGATCTGATAACGCCATCCAAGGAACTAATTTTGGTGCCCCGTGTACACAATCTAAAATGTCTGAAATGGTGGGGCACGGTGATAGAGAAGGTGATGGCAGAGGTATACCTGTACATGTAGGAACGACAGAAGCAATAATAAAGGAATTAGGAAAACATGCTATTCATCAACCGGAGGATGGTGAGCAACTAAAGGCTTGGGAAACCTTAAAAACCATCTTATTGGAAAAATTCCCAGCTAAAAATAAGCCATTTCAGTACAATTTTAGCAGGAAACATAACAGGGTCACTGGTTATCAACCCTGGTAAAGTACAGAATTACGCAAGCAAAAACTTCAAATATTGCGTGAAAAAAGAACCCTTACAAACCTTTAAAACAAGGATGTAGACCAGATAAATTCAGACTTAAAAAATTCAGAACTCAATACAAGAAAAGTTGCCGCGAAGCAAAAATAAGCCATCATGTCATCATCTGGAACAAACTTCTCTTGGTAAGTAAACAACCGACCAGCAAAAAATTCTGGCAGCTGATAAATGCTCAGACTCTTGGGAAGACCAGACAACAAAATGCAGGGATTAATGCAGCCATGTGGGAGGCCCTTGTCCGAGCAATGTACACAGAATCAGAGCTCAAAGAAAAACCAGACAGTCAGGATCGAATAACAGAAAGGAGGACAGGCTCCCTTCCAGTACTCAGCCTGCATCTTAACAAATGGTGAGATGACAACAAACTCATCCCTCGGACACAAACAGGGTTTAGGGTTGGTGCAGGCTTGTTAACAAATCTTACTGCACTAACTCTCATAGCAGAAAATACCAAAATACGCCTGTTTCGTGGACCTCGAGTCCGCTTTCGACAGAGTGCCCCGAAGATGCTAATGGGAGAAAATGGCTAAAAGGGGCATACCAAGTAACTTACTGAATGCCATCAAAGAACTATACACAGGGACATGGGTTCAGGTAAAATTAGGGCATGGCAGTTGTCTGACAAAGAAAATTGACTCAAATAATGGATTAAAGCAGGGGTGTGTGCTAGGCCCCAGTCTTTTCAACTTATATTTATCCGATCTTGAAGAATCTCTCTGGGAAGTAAATAGTCACCGACCAATGCTGGCCAAAGAGGAAATCAGATGCCTTCAGTACACCGATGATATTGTGCTACTAAGCCAAACCCCAATGGGATTACAACGCAGTGTGAGTGCATTAGGTAAATACATGGATAAGCAAGGTCTAGAACTAAATTTGACTAAGACGAAGGTAGTACGGTTAGTGGATTCCAAATATTAGACATACTCTTGGTACTTGGATTGATAAAAAGTCGAGGTTGCAGTCACATATAAATATCTTGGATTTCAAGTCGAACAAAAATTGAGTTATAAACAGCAGCTGCAGCTATACTGGCAAAAGCCTAAATGCTCATATACGGTTTCAAACTACTAAAAAAGAAATTAAGCTGTCCATCATACAGCCATCTACTTTCCGTAATGCGTGCTCAGTTTATGCCATTGGTGACCTATGGAACCGAAAAAATGAGGGGTCGTGAAGAATCAATTTTAAATAAAATCCAAACAAAAGTTTATAAATCCGTCTTTCACATCCTGTAATCAGCGTCTCCAGCACAAGTTCGACTTGAGTTTGGCTTGCCCAACGAAATATTCTGGAGCAAAGGCGCATTCATCAAACTGTGCGGGAGGCTACGTGCATCCGAAAGTGGTCCTATCGACAACCTGTGTTGGAAAGAAATTGAGGTGCAAAAAGAGAACAACATAAAAGGCTCCTGGGGCTTCTATCTAAACCAGGTTATTGAGGAACTTTGCGTGCAAGACATTTGGAATTCTAGCATTGGGAAAGAGACCTTTAATTAAGTAATTAAGTTAACTACTAAACACGTGTCCCATACTACAGATGTGAACACTTTATTACAAAGACGTAATGCTTGACAGTGATTAATTCATACATTAACTGGAAGCCTCAGGAATTTTTATTAGCTCACTTCTCTTCTCTTTTTTTTTTTCTCTTGCACAATGTTACATACATATAAATACATTTTATGAATTCGTCCTCAAATTAATTGTGCCTTTTTTTTCCAAATTATTCACCCCGATCCCACCCACCCCAGGTGCTGGAAAAGAACCACGAGTTTAATACGTTTGTACATAGTTAAACCAAGAAATATAACGTACAACAAAAGATTTTCCCATATACTTTTCTTCATTACAGTATATTATCCCACCTAATCTATCGTTTCCTGTCTACCCATTCCAATAATGGTGCCCAAATTTTTAAGCCTTTTATTTGTGCTTGAATCCCTCTTTTTGCATAAACAGCTTTTCCAGGTTATATGTAGCCAAAAATTGGGAGAGCCATTGCTGAAATCCTGGAGGGTGAGGATCCAGCCAAGCAGAGGCAATACATAATCGAAATACAGACATTCCAATAAAAACCAACTCATAGCCTTCATTACCCACTTCTTTACCCACTTTGTCCCCCACTCCCAACACGAATAGGCTTATTGACAGGGTGCATTCTATTCCTAAGGCTTCTATAAAAAACTTGATTATGTCATATTTAACCTTTGACAACGTACTACAGGAGGCAAAGATATGGACGAGATCGGCCTGGTATATAGCACACCTCGGGAAGTATGTCCCCTTCCCACTCCCCCATTTGGCTATCTTATACGGAGTGTAATAAAATGAAAAACATGTTTTATAATATTGTGCCTGTAGTCGAGCCGGAATTAAGATTTTCTGTGCCATTTGAAATGATTGCTGGAATATATAGTCTGATATTCCGATCCTGTCCTTCCATTTTACTGCCCATAATTCCATATCATCCTTCATCAGGGAGTTGAATAGATTATAAACAACCTGAATGGAGAGATCTTTATTCTTTACCAATTCCTCTACTATTGTATTTCTAGAAAAACCAATTGGTCCGCCACCTTTCTTAAATAAAAAGTCCCTTACTTGAAAATACTTAAAGAAGTCTCTCCGGTCTATCCCAAACATCTCCCTGAGCTCTTCAAAGGAAGCTAGACCTTCTTCAGAAAAAAAGGTCCCCAATTTAGTGAGACCAGCGTCCCCCCATCGCTTAATTGTCTGATCCTTAAAGACTTCCCCTGGAAGGTTTGGGTTGTCTATTAGTGGTGTGTAGTAGTTAAACCTGCCTATGCCAATTGATCTACGAACTGCTTTCCAAACTTTATACCCTCCCGCTAATGTTTTGAAGCGCACCTTCTTGTAATGATTATCATTTAAGTGGCGCCATAACCACCCCCAGGCCGCTTCTCCCATTATAAGTTCTGGGGGGGTTGGCACCTCCTCAGCATGTCTTTCATGTGGTTTTTCTTGTAACAACACCAGGTTATGTAAAAGTGCGGTGGCCCAGTAGTAAAGCTTGAGATTAGGTAAAGTCCAACCCCCTCTTTCCCGGGGCAAGGTAAGATATTTAAAAGCCCTTCGCGGTTTGGCATATGCCCAGATAAATTGCGAGAACAGATCTTCTAGTTTCTTCAACCAATCATTAGAGAATTCTAAAGGGATTGTCCGAAAAAAATATAATATCTTGGGAAAGAATAACATTTTAACTATATTGCATCTGTCTATAATGGATAGATGTAAATTGTTCAGTCTAAGTAAATCCTGTTTAGTTTTAACTACTAGAGGTTCTATATTGTCTTTAACAATATCCTCCATGTTTGCAGAGATATTAACCCCTAAATATATTGCATTCTTGACCACTCTAGAGTCATCTATCTCTATATTCCCGTTGACCACTACTTGTGTTTTATCACGATTGCGCGCGTACCCAGAAAGTTTCCCAAATCTTCCTGCCTCGTCTTCTATTTCCCGCAACGCATTAGTAGGGTCAGGGGTCACCAGGGCAATATCGTCGGCATATGCCAATACTTTTGTCTCCCAGCCATGTGTCATGATAGGTCTAATGACCCAATTATTTTCTAATTGACGTATGAAGGGGTCAATATACACCGCAAACAACAAGGGTGAGCTTGGGCATCCCTGACGGGTCCTCCTGGTTATTGCAAATTAATCTGACAGAGCGCCATTGACACATACCCTTGCAGTTGGGTGATAATAGAGCATTTGGATGGCCTGCAATAGTCCACCCTTAATTCCAACCCTTGACAGGGCCTCCCATAAAAAGTGCCACGAGACCCTGTCAAAGGCTTTTTCCGCATCCAATAATATTAAAGCCATGGGGTCCTTGGATACCACTGAGGCGTCCAAGAGCGTAATAACCCTCCTTACATGATCAATCGTCCCTTGCCCTGGAATAAATCCATGCTGCCTATTTGAGATTACCTTGTGTATGATTGGCGCCAGACGTGCTGCTAACACCTTCGAGTAAATTTTACTGTCGTTATTAATCAGTGTTATTGGACGATATGAGCTGGGCTCACTCGCCGATTTATTCTTTTTGAGAAAGATTACTATCTTAGCGGAAGACCAAGAACTTGGAGGTTTTCCCCCCTTGAACACGTGGACAAACAGTTGAGTCATACATTCTTTAAGTTCCTGCGAGAATTGTTTTATAAAATTCGGTGGGATTACTATCTAATCCTGTCGCCTTACCGTTGGGTAGGCTATTAATACATAACAATATCTCGATCCACTGTGGGAGATCATCCAACAGTTGTTGGTCTTCCACGGAGAATTGTTCTCCAGGAATTGAGTCCAGGTAATCATTAACTTCTCTTGTATCCCAGTGTACATCATCTTGGTATAATGTCTGATAATACATATAAAATGTGTTTCGGATACTATCTGGGTCTGTTACTATTCCTAATGTGGGATCTCGAATTTCTTGAATTAAGTTTTGCATTGTTTTTTGTCTCGCTCTTGTTGCCAGATGGTGCCCAATCTGCTCACTGCACTCATATGCTTTTTCTTTCCAGACCTTAAGTTTATCTGCCGCCTCTGTGGCAAATATTTCCATAATGGAGAATTTAGCAACTGCTACCTTTGCTTGCGCATCATCCACATCCCCTCCCTCTTGTATAATCCCCACTAAATCCTCCTCTGCTTGTCCCAGTCGATTCTGCAAATCATGCATTTGTTGTTGTTTCTTTTTATTGCGTATCAGAGAATATCTCAGAGTTTCCCCTCGTATACCGGCTTTCAATGTATCCCATACAACATCTATTCCTGCACTACCAATGTTTTCCTTTAAGAATTGCGGTATCCATTTCTTAATAAGACTATAATATCCTTCATCAATCAGTAATGCTCGTTCAAAGCTCCATGTTTTCTGTCTATATTTAATATTGTCTCCCTTAATCTCGATCACTAACGGGTTATGATCGGACAATATTCATGGAGCTTTTTCTATCATACATTCATAAAGCAAAGATTGAGACACGAGGATAAAATCAAGTCGTGCATGAACTTTGTGTGGGATGGAGAAATACGTAAACCCTGAATCTGTTGGATTTCGCCAGTTCCAAGCATCAATCAGCCCATGAACCCTGCATAACGCCGTTAATGCCCGAAACACCTTTGGCTTCCGGCCATTATACGACCAATTATCTTTTGAGCCCAGTACCTTGTTGGCAGGTATATTTATATTAAAATCTCCACACAGGACCACTGGGAGTGGCCAAGCTACGAATTCCATATTTACCTGTTTGAATACTCCTGGATCATCCAGAATGCTCCTATAAATTGAGCAGATGGTAAATGATTCCCCGGTACTTTTACGGAATTCCGTTATTACCCATCTACCTAGCTGATCGGTTAGTGTTCGTGTATATTGTAACGTGTTACTAGATGACAAGATCGTCACCCCTCGTGTCCGAGTGTTTTGGGTAGTCTCCCCAACTAGCCTATACCCTAAAGAGTTCAGCAGGTGTTACTGAGCACCCTCTATGTGGGTCTCTTGCATGCATATTACATCTGCCTTTAATGATCGTAGTCCTATTGCCGTATTGTATCTTTTCTTAGAATCATTAAGGCCACAGATATTGATCGTGGCTATACGAAAAAGCTGCCTCATTCTCCATCTCCGCTCCACTGTGGCATGAGCGAAATCAGGCCTTGTAAAAAAGCTCACTCCCTCGTATTCTTTCTTAGCAGTTGGCCGAGCTAGATCATAAAGAGTCTGACGTAACAGAAAGTTCCCAAAATATAACAACTAGGCTCGTGGTCTTTAAGGATTATTCACGGGGCGTTTTGGAGACATCAAAGGAAACCTATGGGCTCGCTGTGCTTCCTTGTCCCAGTCCCACGTACCAAGCTCAGGAAATGCATTGCTTAATAGTGAAATCATGTATTTCCTGGGGTCATTTCCTTCGACCCCTTCCGGAATTCCTAAGAAGCGGAGATTGTTGCGGCGTTGTCTATTTACTTGCTCCTCCATTTTCCAAGCAAGATCCTTAATGATCTCCTCATGTGCATCACACTGTGTCTTTATAGCAACAACATCCTTCTCCAAGTTCTCAGTCCGTGCTTCTATGGAGGCCATTCTATCTGAGATCTCTGCACAGGTTCTGCCCACTTTCCGCACTGCCCCCTGTATTTTTTTAGCAGCAAGACGGGCTCTGCGGTTATCTGTTTTTACCTCCTCCTGGAAGCCCTTGATTGATTGCAGTACCAGTGCTAGAGGGGAGCCATTCTGCTTCCCTGGACTCTCTCCAGTGTTGGCCCTTGTGACATTTTCCTTGATTCTGGGCGTTTGCCCCATTAGGGTGGTTAATTGTGATGCCGAATAGTCCCATTTCAGATCCCCCAGGCTGCCACCGTCAGAGGACTCGTGTATGTTTTTCCTTCCCTTCTTTGTTAGGGATTTTCTTAGCCCTCGTGCCTTTGCAGAGTATTCCGGCCCTGTGCTACTGTTCCAATTATCCCCCTCCTTCACTTGAGGTTGATATGCTCACATCCGAGATCTCGGATTCATGAGTTAAGGAATAAAATGTTCCTGGCCATCTGGGGATCTAGCCTGAGGAGATGAGGCAGTTCCTGCTTTTTTTCCAATACCCTGACACCCATGGCTATACATTTTTGCAGTCTTATCCATTTTGTTGTCATTCTCAAGGGTGGGATTGCCTGTGTTAAGTTCTAATCCAAGGTTTGTCTGAGGTTTAGATACCGGTTCTCCCACAGGGGGTGTTGCAACAACCGCGACATCAGCGCTAGTTTGTTCTTTGCTTCTCTCCTCAGTTTCCTGCTCCGTCTGACCATGACCATGTTGTCCAGCCCCAGTTGGTCCAAAGAGGTTGGAAATTAATGGTTGGCAGTCCTCGTAATCCTGAATGTTTTTCAGTGGGGCTTTCTTAATTGTTTCTGGCTTTTCTGCTCTTTTCCCCGTGCCGCAGCGTGATTCACTTTTTTTGCCACTTATACGATTTTCGGAAGGTGGCTCTTTTCTTGTGTTGAAAAGGCCGGTAGCTGTAGTACTTGCAAGATTGGGTTGATTATTCTTGTTTTTAGCAGTTTTAGCCCCTCGTCCTGCCATAATTGGTTTTATAGTAGCTTGCTTTATATAAAAAGAAAATCCCACTAAAACTTCTTTATGCCCATGAAAAAGACACTTTGGAAGAATAAGGGCAAGTATATTGTTGTGTGCCTTGTTTGGCGTGTCCTCGCGCCGCAAGTCTGACGAGTTTGACAGGAACACCGAGAGCACCGGATGGAACTGTTGATATGTAACCGGGGGCCGCAGGCCGAGAGATGCTGCAGAAGCCAGAGCGATCAATGCGGATGCCCTGAGCCGTTTCGCGCTCCGCATCATGATGCAGCCAGCCTTCAAATCCATGGAGGGAGTCGCATTCTGTTCCCCACAAATCTCCGATACAAAGTAAGTCCTTAGCGATGTTTTAATTATTGATACGGCGCCGCGTATCTGTTCGTGACATTGGATGGCTTGCAATCCGACCGGAGGAGCGCTTGAGAGGAACGCTCACTCAGACGCCATCTTGCCTCGTGCCTCGTGCTCTGTGTCTTCTACCAAAAGGCATCTTATTAGCTCACTTCTCAATGCCGCTGAAGCATCAGTTCATGAATTTCGCTTTGGCATGTGGGAAACTAAGGATCTTAGTCCTTCCTGGAAAGATCAGAACCAAAAACCAAGACTCTTGATTGTGTAACTATAAACAAGAATCTTTAAAACATATTCTCTGCGTATATCCAAAGTTCATGAAAAAAAGACAAAAATTACTGAAAGAACTTTTATAAACATGAACATTCGAACTTGCAGAAACGCGGTAACCACTTGGTTAGGCGGGTCCTCAATACCCTAGTCTGCAGGGGGTTACATTTTTTAAACCTGAACTTAAAAGAATTAGGTCAAATCTCTTTGGAACCCTAAAATGATTTTTAGTACTGCAGGAAATTACAATAGGTTGGAACAATGTAACAGTCCATATAAAGCAGAAGCACTTTTTTCAAGGACAAAGAACTTTATGGATAATGAACAGTATCCGTCTACATACGATAAAAAATAGAGCCACTCTTTTATTTTTGATATCAGGTTCATAATGATGATTTATTTCAAGGTTAAAGCACTTTATGGACAAAAGAATTGAATTTGTCTTTATCAAACATCCAAGAATGATCCATGGTTTTATATTTTTATAATAGGCTTATTAATGAATTTTACTAGGATATTTTATGTATGTAAAGTATGTTGTCTTGGTGTAATGGTTTTAAAAGACTGAACACTTGAATAAACTAACACACCCTCTCACGCAGCCACACAGACACTCATGCACCCATACAGGTACTCAGACACACAATCAATCACCCAAACAGCCACTCAGCAACCCATACAGCCACTTAGACACCATCTGACAGACTGATACAGACAATCTCAAAACCTAGTCACTCAGCCATACATTCACTGAGACACCTAATAACTCACTTATACAGTCAGCCACACACCCACTAAATCATCCATACAGGCACTCATACAGGCACTGATTCATCAATACACCTTGTTATATATATTTAACACTCATAAACATTTTAAAAACACTCACAGTCACTTTGAGATGTCATCAGTGATGTCATCAGTGATGTCACTGACCATGTCATGAGTGATGTAATATGTGAGGTCATAAGCAGTGCATTGCGGGGGCGGGAGTTATAGTTAGCGCAGCTAACTATAACTGCTGAATTTCTCTGGTTTTGTATGAGTGAAATGTCAGCCTAACTGTAACGTCCCTGTAACCTTTGATTTTGCACTGAATTTCAAAGTTTTTTTTAAATTCTGTTTCCTAACTATAACATCCCTGTAACCTTTGTTTTTTTGAGTGAATATAAATATATATATATGCATGTTTAAAAATATATTTTTTAAGCAATTCAACAATAAACAATTTTTTTTAAATGTTCTACTTTTTAATATTAACAGTAAAATAAAATAAAAATAACAAACATACATACACCAACAAAATCTTTAAAATATTAAATTAACTATATTAAATATTAATATTTTAATGATTGATTTTTAATACATATTATTATCTGTTAAATTAAAACACTATATATAAATCATTTATTACATAAAGAAATATAGTAAAATAATAATTGTACAAATTTATAAACAGAGAGGGGAAAATATGATAACAATAAACAACAATATAATATATATTAAAAATCCATTATAATTAACAGTAGGAGTGGTTAGATTTACTATTTCAACTCCAGTCTAAGCAACACTAGGGAAACGATGGACTTCGGAGACGTTAGATTTATGATTTCCACTCAAGATTAAACAACATTAGGGAAGTCTGTTATTAAAGACTGGACACTGTAGGCACAATAACTACCTGCCCTCATAATCAAATACACCATCCCCAATGCAGACTAAATCTCATCAATATAATCTTTATGTAAAAAGTCCTCTTCCATTCAAGTATGCCTAACCAAACCACCAGTTCACTGTAAACAAGGCTGCTAATTTTGTGTTAGTTTCATCCAGAGGATAGTGTTTCGATTTGAATCTAGACATTTTTAGTCTAGTTCCTCCCATTCTATCAAAATTGCATCCATAACGTGAGGATGGGTAGGCAGATCAACTTGTGGAGAATGTTGGAATTAGTGCAGAAAGGTGTCATTAGATGTACCAGGTGCATTCCAGATCTGGAAAACCCATATTCTGTTTAATTTGATAAAGAATCCCGGGTAAGAGATCCCTGACAATGTACTTCCCTCCTTGAGCCTCTGGAATCACTTTGACTTTGTTCCTCTGATGACAAAGATATTAGATTCTGCTAATCTTACAAGAGGTTATTAGCCCTTTTCTTGACTATTGTTTCCCTTTAAGCGCTTCAGTTGTCTCTAGCACTATTTTCCTCAATTTTCCATGATAATGACACCTCTTTTCCCTATTAACACAAGAAGAGACCTGGACCTTGAAGTCCAGGATGAAGGGATTTTTACATAATGCCTATTGTTTGAGAGATTCTCCAAGGTGATTAGTCACAGCCAGAACAATCAGTTGAGAAAACAAAAACAATACTTACCCAAACTGTTTCCTGAACTTGAATACTGATCCATTCTCACTTCGGAAAAACACAAAGCCTACGCATACCCATGGGTTTCCAAACCTACATGCCTCTACCATACATCTCCCAAACCTCTGGCACTTCTCTCTTACAGATAGTGGTTTTAGGTAAAGGAGTTTCACCCTGCACCCGCTCAGACGAACTCACTGAACTTCACATCCATCCACCCATCTTTCATTTGAGTGTCTCCTTAGGCAAGCAACATCTCTCACTGCTATAGCTTCAAAACCTGTCCGATAAATGTTCCAATATTATTTGGCACTTGGGATCACTTTCGACCTCCTATAATCAAATCTTCACGGCTAAGCTTGTCCAGAACCCAGAAGGGGAGCAACTTCCAGGTACCACCAGCTGTAGGTCCAAGCCTAATAGCGACCTTAGCAGTTCCTAGCGTCCGACAGGAAGGCATGCTGAGAGTGCCAAGCTGGTTTATGGTGCTCATTAGTATAGGCGGGCCTTGTATTAACACCATTTCATGATTTTCCTGTCCCTGGGAAGCTTTAAGCCTCAGTACTAAAGACTAGAATGGCGATGTTAAAACATATACATAATGGGTTAGTGAAGTCTAAGGAAGAGCAATAAGGTTGGATAGTAAAGAGAGGATGTGAGTATCTCATGAGTGTTACAAAAGTGTTGCTGGTCGTGCACACACGGTTGTGTACACATGCACACACACACACACACGTGCGCGCCTTATTGGCAAAAAACTTACTAAGTCTACAAAAATAGAATTACACACATGATTAGGTGCATATTTACAATTTTTAACATTTACAAAATCTACAAACATATTTCAGTAAATTGGCGAAATTCGCAGGTTTCCTCAAGTATGCTGGAAATTCTTAGTGAATTTCTTATTAGATGAATATGAAGGTAGTACTGTATGCGTAAAAGTACATAGGTTACAAATGAGCATGTGAAAACGACCACATGTTAATTCTATTGTTTTTTTGTTTTTTAATTCTTAACTGTGAATTTGTTTTCACACATAGCGAAAACCTTTTTCTCTGATTGGCCCGCCAATCTTCGGATTCTTTTTTTAACTCTTAGAAATTTCTTAGCCCTAGACTTTCCTGCTATGAAATGACCATATGTATGGTTTCTGCTTATCAGTGGAAGTCAGGAAAAGAATCAGGCTTGATTAGAGTCAAGATACCATTGGTTGTCATGCACTTCATAAATATGTATTAATCATCATCAACATTGTCATCGATGTGCCTGACTGCCCTTACGCGACATTAAATTCTATATCTCTATATTCTAACACATCACCCTGCTAAAATAACTCCTCCTTCAGCCCTCCTAAAAAAGAAAAAGAAAGACGCTGAAGCGTCCCTTCTATAAGGAATACTATCCTCCCACATGGCTAGATTACATCTTCTACCTCACTCGTTCCCTTGTGATTTGTCCTTTATCCATTTGTCCGTTGCTACCGGCCTAGACTTGGGCTATTCAAATACCCGTAAATACATATTCAAGAAGGTTTTTTGTGAATCTGGTACAATGTTATAAATATTATATATAAACATATATAATTCAAAGTACTGATTAATTCTAAGGTAATTTGATCCTCCACCCAAGTAGTCACCCAGACATTGCAGGATTTTCAATTTCTATAGTAATCAATTTCATCACCTTTTTCTGAAGAGCACAAATCAAATCAGGGACATTTGTACAGCGCACATATCACTCGGAAGTCTCATGGCGCTTGCGGACGGCTCTGATTGAGTACTCGTTTAGTTGTCGAATAACCATGATTTCAACTTTTTGCGAAAACAATTGTGATCTGAGATAGTGCGTAAATTCAAAGGAAGTTTGTTCCAAGAGACAGGAGCACAATAGGAGAAAGACCTTCCTCCATTTCTTACAGTGCGGATTTTAAGAGGCATAAGAAGGGATCCATTGCTCGATCTTAGCGATCTACAAGGCTGGTACCAACGTAGTTTTTTGGACCAGTAGCCTGGGCCTTTTCCGTACATGCTTTTATGTGTGAGACAGAGAATCTTAAATAGGATTCTCTGTCTGACTGGGAGCCAATGAAGAGATCTGAGACAGGGGGCAGACGAGGATCTTGGCGGAAGATTCAGAACCAGTCTGGCTGCGGTGTTCTGCAAAATCTGAAGTTTTGTAAGAAGGCCTTCATTCATTGAGGATAATAGGGCATTTCCATAGTCCATGCGATTTATTATCAGTCCCT
This sequence comes from Calotriton arnoldi, assembly GCA_963921515.1. NCBI lineage: Eukaryota > Metazoa > Chordata > Amphibia > Caudata > Salamandridae > Calotriton > Calotriton arnoldi. The sequence goes on along the minus strand of CAWUFW010006997.1, from coordinate 154,016 downwards.
GGACTAGCGGTTTCCTGGCCTCTATCGGGATCCATTTAAAGACCTTTCGTAGATTACGCATCACTCCAAAACATGAGCCAATTATATGGTTGGTCTGATTTTTCATTGATAATTTGCTGTCCATATGAAAACCTAAATTCCGTACCGTCGGTTTAGGTGTTGGACAAGGGCCGAGGTTCGGGGGCCACCAGTCGAGGGACCAGTGCTCATGAGCATTTCCGAAGAGCATGATCTCAGACTTGCCTCCATTTAATTGAAGATGGTTTGTATTCATCCACGTATCAATGTGGGACATACATTTTTAAAACGCTGCTTTGTTTCTAATGGATCTGGTCCAAGAGTGACCAGAATCTGCGTATCGTCAGCATACGACACAACATCAAAACCGTAAGATCTGATCACCTTGGCCAGTGGCGTCATGTAAAGGTTAAAAAGAGTCGGACTCAAGATAGAGCCCGGTGGCACTCCCATCATGACCGGTCTGTTACATGAGACAGTGTTTCCCACCTGAACCGTTTTAACTCGGTCTGTTAGGTAGCTTCTAAACCATTTTAAGGCGTTTCCCCTGACACCAATCTCCCAAAGCCGATGTTCTAGAATGCCATGGGAGATGGTGTGAAAGGCAGCGGAAAGGTCAAGCAGAACAAGAATTATAGACTGGCGTTTGTCCAGAGCCAGTCTAATGTTGTCTGTTACCTCCACCAGTGCTGTCTCTGCACAGGCGATGTTCTATACAAACATAGTCAAATACTTCAGGTATCTCCTTCAATCATGTCTTTTTATGTGAGAAGTAGTCCTCCCGCTCCACCACACGCTGATTGTTTATTATGAAGAGTACTGGAGAATTACAAATCACTCAAGTCAATGAGCAGCCTCAATGCTTGGATAAGGCTGCGCTTGGGTTGTTTGCCTGAATGGAGCTAAAAACAAGTCGTGAAAAAGCTAATAGCTCTGGCCTTAGCAAGCAGGCATGATGGTTACAATTTGTTACATTTTTCATTGCAAGCATATGAATAAAAAAGAAACAGAAAAAAACGTGAAGCTGCCTGACTTATTGTGACGGCCATATGCTTGCAATAAAAGGTTTACATTTTAAAAAAAATTCAGTGTATATACTTTAATAGAAAAGTACAGATGTTTTCTACCAGGAGGAGTCTTGAAAACAGGTATAGAATCCTTTTGTTGATTTAGTGTACATCATAGAAAAACGTGATTCCAACTGGCACACAGAAAATATACTATTGTATTTAACTTACTGTAACCTGAAGACATAGGGCCTTATTACGAGTTCGGCAGTCCATAGGACATTATTATGAGTGCGGCGATTGGACCACCACGAGACTGCCAACACCGCTGGGATGACTGTGGTGATCGGACCACCACGAGACTGCCGACACCGCCGGAATCAAGGATCAGCTGGGCTGGTGGTGTTTCACTCGCAGGAATATGCTGGCAGTACCGCAGCAGGCACCGCCAAGCATATTCCGAGTTGCCATTTCACCGCCCTTTTCATGGCGGCGAACCCGCCATGAAAAGGATCGCGGAATTGCAATTAAGAGGGCCCTAACAGGGCCCTGTGCCAGAATTGGGCCTGGGGGTAAATGCGGGGGAGGCACATGCAGTGCCCCACTGTATTTGCACCCCCATTTCCTGCATGTATGCCATACCGTGCAGGAAGGTGCAGTCAGCGCCGGCCTGCATGTGAGGCTCTTCTATACGCCTAACAGACCGCCGCTGTCAGTCCGCCGCAGGACTGCCCGCCATACCAGGATTTAAGTCCTAATCTGGCAGGCAGCCGCACCACGACTCTGGCTGTCCTACAGCGGACAGCGCATTGCACCATCCCCTGTAGGACCGCCAAAGTTGTAATAAGGCCCATAGTTTATACATACCAAGGTGACAAAAAACAATAATTAAGGTTAAAGAATGGGAATAAAATAGCATTGGCAATGTAAAGTATTGGCCCACCAGCTCTGGCAAGGAAGTGTACATTTTTTAGGTGGATATTCACATGCGGTCAGTCAAACTGGTGTAACATACAATGCAACAAAGTCATTGGCTGAAGTGGTCTGACCCATTGCCCCATTAAATATGATCGGGTGGGCAGAAGCAAAATGTTATTGACAGGTGAACAGACCAATGGATAAAAAGGGCTACCTGACCCAAAGCCTCTCTTTATATGCACATATGTATAGATTTTGGTCTTGATTTTGTTTTATTACATAAGGCTAGGAAGGCACCTAAAGTTATCTCTAGGCCAGACTTCAAAAGAGTGCGGTGGTGCTTCTATTTACAGGCGCGCTGCAACGCAAACAGGGACAGCGCACTCTTTCCCTAATGTGGCCCCAGTAGTTTAAAATAACAATGCACACAAAGCCAAAAATTTGGCAATTAACACACAAATTTAATTTGTTGTACCATATACAAAAAAAACTCGTTGCACCTTCACAGTTCGAAACTTAGTCAATTTGAACATCTTTTTCGGGTAAATCATTCTCATATATTCTGAAGCTGGACAGGTACTAAGAATAAGTGAAAAGCTTTCATTGTCATGGCAACAGAACCCATAAATGATGGCAATCCCACCCCCTGCTATTTACAGCCCACCACCTTCCTCGAGGCAAATTTCCGTCATTTGTACATTTTATGAGGTTCTGGACCAGAAGATGATACATAAAAATAATTTACTTGAAACCCTCCGCATTCTCGCTTAACTGGGCAATTCACTCTCTATTTACCTTAAGTATTAACAACGCTTAAATGAGCATATTGCAGTCTAAAACTAAGACGTTTCTGGCAGTTTTGACACGGGGTTGTGATGCCGGACTAACATAGCTAAATAATAGTGCTAAATTAACCTTAGATTTCTCGAATTTAACGCAATGGACATTCTTTTCGCCAACTTAATTCTTGCTAGAGCATGTGTTTTTAAAACCACCTTTCAGAGAAGCAAAGTCTGTCTGTGCACCTTCTAAATGATATGAACCTGTAAAACCCCAAGATAAACAGCACAGCTATTAGTTTTTTTCCTGCAGAGTCAGTGCATCCAAAAGTACTGACTTGAAAGTAATCAAGTGAGTTTTGTCTGCCCACAGGTTGACAAAGTGTTTTCCTGCAGCTTCATCGACAGTTTAGTAATTACAGTACGCCTGGGCACGAGACGAATCACTGCCTGGGGGAGCTTCAGCTGGGCCTAAAGGTCTTATGAAGGCAATGTCAATTGACCTATAACCTCTCTGTTTTAATGTATGACGCTTCTAAACAGGAACATTTGATTGTTGATCCGCACAAGGTAGTCTTGCGCCACCAGATCAAAAACCCCAAACACAAATTATATTTTATAGTTTCGTCCAGAATGGCAACAGAATCCAGAACAATTACTAAAGTAATTCACTGGACGTCGCCATTGCAAAAATTCAATTCCACATTGATGAAGTTGTATTTCTTTTTTTGCTTGGTATATCCCCTAGAACCTTGATGTATAGTTGGGGGTGCCCATAGTGACTACATGTTACGTGAGCACAAAGCACCATCAGTGACATCCTTCTGACAGGCAGACATGCCTGGAGTGCCAGGTGTCGGTGCCCTTCTAACATCTGGCTGTGGCCCTTTGCCACCTTCTCCACCTCCACCATCGTCATCTGCTTTGGTTGGTCTGGACTGTCAAGCTGAACCAGCACCGGCTCCAACTTGCCTTTTCTTTGCATGTGCAGCCTATGTGGTTCCATATTTGCCTTTCAAGTGGGTCAATTAATTCCAGTTGCACAATATTTACCCAGCTTCCCAGGACACAGTGGCTCATCATAAATGGTGTTGGCTGGAATGTGTTTTTGTTTCTTGTGAATATAAAATAAATCACTAATTGGGGTGTGGTATTTCTGGTAGCGACAGAACTGAGGCTTTGGTGGTTCAAGTGGGCAAAGGGCCCAAGGTCACAAGGAAAGGTGGGGTTGTTGTTTTTATTTGCCTGGCTTCTGGTATTAAATTGGAGATACTGGGGACAGGAGATGCATACCACTCTCGCCAACATCCACAAGTACAGCTTCATCACCATCATCTCTAATGGCATGGACAACCAGATTTTACTCCATCTTTTTTTAGCCAAGCCTGCCTTGACACTAAGGGGCCGATTCCGATTCCGGCCGGAAATCTCTCCGACCGAGCCGGACCCGGAGAGATTCCCGACCGAATCGGACTCTGGCAGTCCGACCGAACGAGTACGATGCGCACGCATGCACCCGGACTCGATTCGGTCGGACTCCCATTGAAGTCAATGGGAGCCGGTCGTACAACGCGTACGCGGGCTCCCATTGTCTCCAATGGGTGCGAGGCGAACAAGGGCGCCCCCTACAGCGGGTACGCAGCGAAGCGCATCGTGCCGTACATGCACAGGTAGGGGGGACCCATGGGTCCCCCCTGTGTGCGACTCACGCGGCCACACGTACAGGGGGGTCTGACGCGGACCCCCAAAGTCCGGCTCCGACAGCTCTTTCGAGCCGGACGGCGCGAGTCGGTCGGACTGCTCGCGGCGCGCATCTTACTTACCCGGCCGGGGAACGTCTCCATGGCGCGGTGCGAGTTGTGTCCGTGCGAGTCGGTCGGAGCGTGTTGAAGCCGCGTACGAGTCGGTCGGCGATTTCGCGTGCGCTTGCATCGTACTCGCTCGGCCGGACCCGCGTACGATTCGGTCGGGAAACAGAGCTCCGAATCGGATCCGGTAAAGCCGAATCCGATTCAGAGCACTACCGGCCGAGATCTGAATCCGCCCCTTAGCCTCAGGCCACAGTCCCTGTCACCATGGTGTAAAAGAGAGCTCATCAATGCTGAGGGGCTTCTGTTTTTTTTAAGGAAATGGTGAACAAGATATTGGTGACAAAGCAAACTCGTCTACTGCTGCTAGTGCTGTTCTGTTTCTGGTATTGTTTGTCGGGACTTTCCTCGGTCACTCATGATTGCCTCCACAGCAGCACTGAAAAAAAGAAGGGGCATTTTTCTCAAGGACTGCTAATGTTGGTACTTTGGTTCCAGTTGTTATTTCTTCCTGCCCAGACATACTAGGTGAACCACGTATGGCACGTTGTGCACTTTGCCCAAAGCATGAAGAGTCCGTGGTCCTATACCAACTCATGTTACTGGCATTTTTTTTTGCTGGTGTCACAGGACACTTTTTTGGCATCTACAGATGTTATGGGGCAATAATACAGTGACCATGTAAGTAAGAGGTGAACTCAAGAAATGTAGGATCAGTGAAGGAGCCATGTCTTGTTTTACTTGCGAAAATATACAAAAACGTGATGGATGGAATGCTTGAATTAATCTCAGCCGCTAGTAATTACTCGGGCCACATCCCAATCCATTGTTATTTTGCACACCATGGCACCTCATTTTGGACCCAGCCATAAATCAGTCTTAGCCCTGCTCCAATAGGAACAGTCCAGGCCAAAGTGCCAGGCCAGGTCCTCCCTGAACCAGAACACAAGCAACCCATGATCGGTTTCGTCCTGCTTAGAGCTCATCAGCCAGGTATAGCTTGGTTCCAGTGTGTTGTGTTTTCACTTTATTACTGTTTGAGTGCTGCATAAATACTTTACACATTGCCTATTTGTGTCAAGCTACCAGAGGGTTAAACCCATTTTATTTAGGGACTTTAGTGGTTCACCCTGACAAGGACGGTGTTTATTACTTGATTCGGGCTCTCTCCCATCTCAACTAATACCCAATTTCTTACACTTGTTATGGAAAAGTTTTGGAAAATTAAAAAAGTTGATATAACTCAAAAGAATTGTAAAAATACTTATATTTTTAATATTAATGTAAATTAATGTAATCTTTTTATTTTAAATGTAGAGTGAAATAAAAATGTTTCAGCACTATTAACCTAATATTGAAATAAATATTTAATTTAAATACATTAGAATAAATAAAAATATTGTTTTGAAGTTTAAATTAGAAAAATAAATTCCCATCTAAAGTAAAAAAACATATATATGCATCAATAATTATTAAAATTGATTCATAGCAATGATTAATAGTAATTTAATTATATTTTATTAAAAATAGTGTTACATTAATTTATAAATGTAAAAATTTTTTATAATTAAATAGTAAATGTTTTATCTTTAGATTTTGTTTTACCATTAAATTATATTTATTTATATTTGTTACTTTTTTAAACAGGTTAATTAAATTTAACAATTTTTCCTATGGGGTTTTATTTTAAGGCTCTACCTACATTATTGTCTATGGCACTGGTACTCATAGTAAGGCCCGCGGGCCGCCAGCGGCCCGGCAAGCCTTCCTTGGCGGCCCGCGGACCTTGCAGACATCGTACCTGTGTTTTTTTGTTTTTTTTACAGAGTGTCAGCAAACACAGACTCTGCTCTATGGGGGCCGGGCGATTCCAGCGATAGTTCGAGTGGAGCTGCAGGGGCGCTAAGAAGAGGTGAAATACAACAAAGCCTCGTTATCATGCAAATGGTCTTTTAAAGACCTGTGAAGTACTCGGGTGCGGCTGTGTGTGGGCCCGAGATGCTGTCTCAGCCCGGGCTGCCACACACGCAGGGTGAGGTGACAGAGAATGATAGAGGACGGCAGGGTGTGAGAGCCGAGTGAGGTGACGGAGGGCAGCAGGGTGTGAGAGCCGGGTGAGATGACAGAGGGCAGCAGGGAGTGAGAGCCGGGTGAGGTGACGGAGGGCAGCAGGGAGTGAGAGCCGGTGAGATGGCAGAGGGTTACAGAGGGCAGCAGGGAGTGAGAGCCGGGTGAGGTGACGGAGGGCAGCAGGGAGTGAGAGCCGGGTGAGATGGCAGAGGGTGACAGAGGGCAGCAGGGAGTGAGAGCCGGGTGAGGTGACAGAGGGTGACAGAGGGCAGTAGGGAGTGAGAGCCGGGTGAGGTGACAGAGGGTGACAGACGGCAGTAGGGAGTGAGAGCCGGGTGAGGTGACAGAGGGTGACAGAGGGCAGTAGGGAGTGAGAGCCGGGTGAGGTGACGGAGGGCTGCAGGGAGTGAGAGCCGGGTGAGATGGCACAGGGTGACAGAGGACAGCAGGGAGTGAGAGCCGGGTGAGGTGACAGAGGACAGCAGGGAGTGAGAGCTGGGTGAGGTGACGGAGGGCAGCAGGGAGTGAGAGCCGGGTGAGATGGCAGAGGGTGACAGAGGGCAGTAGGGAGTGAGAGCCGGGTGAGGTGACAGAGGGCAGCAGGGAGTGAGAGCCGGGTGAGGTGACAGAGGGTTGCAGGGAGTGAGAGCCGGGTGAGGTGACAGAGGGCAGGGAGTGAGAGCAGGGTGAGGTGACAGAGGGCAGGGAGTGAGAGCCGGGTGAGGTGACAGAGGGCAGGGAGTGAGAGCCGGGTGAGGTGACGGAGGGCAGCAGGGAGTGAGAGCCGGGTGAGATGGCAGAGGGTGACAGAGGGCAGCAGGGAGTGAGAGCCGGATGAGGTGACAGAGGGTTGCAGGGAGTGAGAGCCGGGTAAGGTGACAGAGGGTTGCAGGGAGTGAGAGCCGGGTGAGGTGACAGAGGGTGACAGAGGGCAGTAGGGAGTGAAAGCCGGGTGAGGTGACAGAGGGTTACAGAGGGCAGCATGGAGTGAGAGCCGGGTAAGGTGACAGAGGGTGACAGAGGGCAGGGAGTGAGAGCCGTGTGAGGTGACGGAGGGCAGCAGGGAGTGAGAGCCGGGTGAGATGGCAGAGGGTGACAGAGGGCAGCAGGGAGTGAGAGCCGGGTGAGGTGTGCGTTAAGAGCCTGTGATGTGATGTTTCCCGCCAGCCTGTAGTCAGAGAGTTGAGCCAAGGCCAGGGAGCTCAGGCCTGGGAGGGAGACAGAGAGGGAGACAGAGAGAGAGGGAGACAGAGGGAGGGAGACAGAGGGAGACAGAGAGAGAGACAGAGGGAGACAGACAGAGGGAGACAGAGGGAGAGACAGAGGGAGGGAGACAGAGAGAGACAGAGAGAGAGGGAGACAGAGAGGGAGGGAGACAGAGAGAGGGAGACAGAGGGAGACAGAGAGAGGGAGACAGAGGGAGACAGAGGGAGGGAGACAGAGGGAGGGCCAGACAGAGACAGGGACAGACAGAGACAGATAGTGGCAGAGACAGGAACAGGGACAGACAGATAGAGGCAGAGACAGACAGAGACACAGAGGTAGAGAGACAGAGAGATGGAGAGGGAGAGGGAGACGGAGAGAGGGAGGGAGAGGGAGGCAAAGAGAGGGAGGGAGAGGGAGGGAGACAGAGAGGGAGGGATACAGAGAGAGAGGGAGACAGAGGGAGGGAGACAGAGGGAGGGAGACAGAGAGAGAGGGAGACAGAGGGAGGGAGACAGAGGGAGGGAGTCAGGGGAGACAGAGGGAGGGAGACAGATAGAGGGAGACAGATAGAGGGAGACAGAGGGAGGGAGACAGGGAGGGATACAGAGGGAGGGAGACAGAGGGAGGGAGGGAGACAGAGACAGAGGGAGACAGAGAGAGAGGGAGACAGAGAGAGAGGGAGACAGAGAGAGAGGGAGACAGAGGGAGACAGAGACAGGGAGACAGAGGGAGACAGAGAGAGAGAGACAGAGGAAGAGACAGAGGGAGGGGGACAGAGAGAGACAGAGAGAGAGGGAGACAGAGAGGGAGGGAGAGGGAGACAGAGAGAGACAGAGGGAGACAGAGGGAGAGACAGAGGGAGGGAGACAGAGGGAGGGAGACAGAAGGACAGAGACAGAGGGACGGAGACAGAGGGAGACCGAGAGAGAGGGAGACAGAGAGGGAAGGAGACAGAGGGAGGGAGACAGACAGAGAGAGACAGAGGGAGAGAGACAGAGGGAGGAGGGTGACAGGCAGAGGGAGGAGGGCGACAGAAAGAGGGAGAAAGAGGGAGGGAGACAGATGGAGGGAGACAGATGGAGGGAGACAGATGGAGGGAGACAGGGAGGGAGACAGGGAGGGAGACAGATAGAGGGAGACAGTCAGAGGGAGACAGACAGAGACAGACAGAGGGAGACAGACAGATGGAGACAGGGGGAGGGAGACAGAGGGAGAGGGAGGGAGGGAGGGAGAGACAGAGAGAGGGAGACAGAGAGAGAGAGAGGGAGACAGAGAGAGAGAGAGAGAGAGAGAGGGAGGGAGAGGGAGAGAGAGGGAGAGAGAGATAGAGAGAAGGAGGGAGAGAGAGAGAGAGGGAGGGAGACAGAGGGAGGGAGACAGAGGGAGGGAGACAGAGAGAGAGAGAGAGGGAGACAGAGAGAGGGAGACAGATGGAGGGAGACAGAGGGAGGGAGACAGGGAGGGAGACATGGAGGGAGACAGACAGAGGGAGACAGAGGGAGACAGACAGAGGGAGGGAGACAGAGGGAGGAAGAGGGAGGGAGGGAGACAGAGAGAGGGAGACAGAGAGAGAGAGAGGGAGGGAGACAGAGAGAGGGAGGGAGACAGAGAGAGGGAGGGAGACAGAGAGAGAGAGAGAGGGAGGGAGAGAGAGAGAGAGAGAGAGAGATAGAGAGAGGGAGGGAGAGAGAGAGGGAGAGGGAGGGAGACAGACAGACAGAGGGAGACAGACAGAGAGGGAGACAGAGTGAGAGGGAGACAGAGAGAGGGAGACAGAGAGAGGGAGACAGAGAGAGACAGAGGGAGGGAGACTGAGAGAGAGAGACAGAGAGAGAGGGAGACAGAGAGGGAGGGAGACAGAGGGAGACAGAGAGAGACAGAGGGAGACAGAGGGAGGGAGACAGACGGAGACAGAGGGAGAAAGAGAGGGAGACAGAGGGCAACAGACAGAGGGAGACAGAGGGAGGGAGACAGACAGAGAGAGACAGAGGGAGGCAGACAGAGGGAGGAGGGCGACAGGCCAAGGTAGGAGGGCGACAGACAGAAGGAGACAGAGGGAGGGAGACAGATAGAGGGAGACAGATAGAGGGAGGCAGAGGGAGGGAGACAGGGAGGGAGAAAGAGGGAGGGAGGCAGACAGAGGGAGACAGACGGAGACAGACAGAGGGAGACAGAGGGAGGGAGACAGAGAGAGAGAGAGGGAGGGAGAGAGAGGGAGACAGAGAGAGAGAGAGGGAGGGAGAGAGAGGGAGGGAAAGAGAGAGAGAGAGAGGGAGGGAGAGAGAGAGAGAGAGAGATAGAGGGAGGGAGGGAGACAGAGAGAGAGAGGGAGGGGACAGAGAGAGGGAGAGAGACAGAGAGAGGGAGGGAGAGAGAGATAGAGAGAGGGAGGGAGACGGAGAGAGAGAGAGAGAGAGAGAGAGAGAGAGATGTGTATGCCGGGTCCGGTGGCTCAGTGGACGAAGGCGTCCGCTGCAGGGGCCTGTGTTCCACCTCATGGTCACAGTTTTTTTTTGCTCTAGCCCCGCCCCCACCGGTGCGGCCCTCAGCCACAAACCACACTGTAAATTTGGCCCCTGAGAGAAAGTTTGTGAGTACCCATGGTCTATGGGGATGGTTTTGCAGTACCAGTGGTTAGTCATGTGCTGCTGGATGTATTTCAGCTATGAGCTGGTGTAAGGTACTACAGTTGTGGGTCCCTTTTTAGCTGTAGCAACTTTAGAAGTGCAGTTTGTGAATAGCAATGGGCTTACTCTAATGTTGGTGGGTGCATATCCCTCCCTAAACTCATCCCGAGCCCTTCTAAACCCCTCCTTAATCCGTCCTAAAGTTTTCCCATTTTACTAAAGGTAAGTATGCTCACATTCCCAGCCACTCCATGTGGTCCCTCCCACATTTACTACTAAGGGCCTGATTCCGATGTGGTTAGGAAGGCCTCCTAATGGCATTTGCACTGTCCAAATCGGATCGGGAACGTGTGTTTCCGACCGACTCGGAAAGGTTTCCGACGAACTGAGTACGATGCGAGTTAGGCGTTAGGAATATCCCAATCTGAACCCAATGGCATTTGGAATGACCGAGCCGTACGGAGCAGAATCATACGTCTCTACGGGCTGCGTTTCCGAACGACCGAGTATGACGCTGGATTTGGACAGCCTTTCCGAATCGTGCCGTCCGACTCGAATCAGCAGTCGGAATCAGACTTTGGGGGCCCGTAGTGGGCCCCCCTGCACCCGGAGCCTTCCCAATCGGGCCCGTGGGGGTACCCATGGGTCTCCCCTTACCAGCCATGCACAGTGTGGCAGGCACCAGGCGCTGCCCGCCACCGGGTGCCCGATTTTCCCCAGCCACTCCTTTCTTCAATGGGAGCCTATGCATTTGATCGGAACAAAGGCTCCCATTGAAGTCAATGCGAGTCCAACCAAATGGCATCTGCAAGCATCCGGATGCATCGTACTCGGTCGGTTGGACTCTCCCAATCCGATTCGGTCGGAAACCATTCCCAAACCCATTCAGTTGGGAAGCTTTCCAAACCGCATCAGAATCGGGCCCTGAGTAGTAAACATACATGGCTGACGATCTCCCCATAGAAAAGATAGGAGAGGTGGAGATTTACACTCATAGGTTTGTGAGTAGCATTTTGTAGTACTTTAGTAGTACTATTGTTGTACTACTAAATGTACACCAAAATGCAGTTTGTGAATAGGCCCCATTAGTTCCTGCAATTTATGATTGCTACTTCTCGAAGACCAGTGATGGTTTTGCCATGGTAGATTCCAGAGCATCCGGTTGCTTTATGGATAATCAATTTCAAGCACCACAACAGATTTCTATCAGGGAGAAACCCATAAAGGAAGAAATGCAAGGAATTGATGGAACAGAACTTTACTTTCGGAATTGTAAATTTTTGACTCTTCAGTTAATAACGTCAATGCAGATCAGACAAGAAGAAGAAATTCTCTTTGATTTCAAAGAACCACCAATTCTTTTTCATCAGACCTGGCACAAAATGGCTTAGGAAATATAATGCCCAAATAGACAGTTACATGCAAGGAATCACCTATAATTTGTTATACTGTGATACACATTGCTTCTCAAAAACACCCTTTGACCTGTCCCAATCATTTACATGTTTTGCCCTGTAGTCTAATTCTTCAGAGATCATGCCACACGTGAAAAAGACGAGGACGCCGTCCCTCCCAGTAACAAGAATTCATAGACATGTTTAGTAAAAGGGACTGGGCACTCTTCTATCATATTGAGAATACGATTGCTGAATTGACCTTTTGTCTGCACAACGTATTCCTCATTCAAAGATTTGCCCACTGACAATGAAACACAATGAAGTTTTGTGACAAACTCATCATGTAAATTTGACAAAGGCTTCATTCAGCACTTCACCTCCTCGCAGTGTGGTTCGGCGGTCCATAGGACATATTATGACTGCGACAATCTTCGTTGTGACAAAAGCAAATGGAGAATATAGGCCATGCATTGGCTATCAAGAAATGAATGCCATTACCTTAAGAAACTGGTCTTCTGTTGTCCCCATAACCATCCTTTTTTAATCAAACTATATCAGCTAAAATATTCTCTAAATTAGATCTCAGGGAAGCACATTATTTAATATGGACTTGTGAGGGCGGATGAGTGGACTATGGTGTTCAATACCACGGGTTGGCATTTAAAATATCTGGTGATGCCTTTCGGCCTCTGTAATGTCCCTGCCATCTTCCAGCATTTTGTAAATTACATATTTAGAGACATCTTGGATGTGTACATAATGGCATATCTCAATGACATTGTGATTTACTCCTCTTCCATTAAAGAACATTGATGCCACATATGGGAAGTACCATCAAGTTTAAGGAAGCATTCCATGTATGCTAAAGCTGAGAAGTGTCTTTTTGAAGTTTCTGCTATCTTTTTTCGCTGCTATGAAATTTGTGAACAGGGAATAGGAGTAGCCTCTGCTAAAGTGAAAGGAGTTGTAAAGTGGTCCACCACGAGAGGTGTTAAGATAGTTTAAAGGTTTATTGTTTTCGCCAAATTTTATCGACAATTCATTGAGAATTCTCCATCAGTCATGCATCCAATTGTTCAATCAACCAGGAAGGTGTGCAGTTTAAATGGGGAGAAGGACAGAAAAATGCCTATAACTAACTCAAAGCATATTTTCCCTCTGCTCCACTAAGAAGAAATCCAAATGAGTAACTGACATACGTAGTAGAAACAGATGCTTTCTCTTTGCTATCGCAGATCCAGAAACCGATGAATCTTCATTCAGTAGCGGTTTACTCAAGAACCTTAGCAGACACAGAAAAGAACTATGGGCCAGATGTAGGTGGCGAAATACTGGTCGGTAACGCCGAAATTCGGAGAATTTCAGCGTTACCGACCGGTATTTGGCTGAGTGCAATGTAGGTGAGTTCATACCTACATGCAAAATAAGGAATCGCAAAATAGCGATTCCTTATTTTGCTCTTGCATTTAAGGAATCGGAAATACCGATTCCTTAAATGCAATGTACGTAGCACTAAAGATAGTGCACTTGAGCCTTAAGGAATCGCTAATTACCACCAACTTCAAGTTGGTGGTAAGTAGCGATTACCTTTAAAAAAACACTTTTTTGCTTTTTTAAATGTGCCATGTGGCACACATCCATGCCCTTAGGGCATGTATGTGCGCCACATGTGCACACATGCACATTTCAGGGGTGCAACAGGGTGTCCTTTGGACACCCTGGCACCCTTGAAATACCTCCCGCTATTAGCGATTCGGTATTATAGTGAATATCTTCCCATTCATTCCTATGGGCCTCCTAGCCCATAGGAATGAATTGCTAGGTATTCCTTAATAACGAATCTCAATTACCGATTCATTATTAAGGAATGTTAAGGAATCGCTAATATTTTAGCGATTCCTACCTACATTCCATTTAGCAAGTCCTTAATAGCGATTCGGTAAAAATCGCTATTAAGGACTCGCTAAATTGAAGTTACCTACATCTGGCCCTATATTATTTGTGATCAAAAGCTCCTAGTTTCAAATAAGCATTTCCCATTGGAAACACCTTATGGAAGGAGCTTGAAATAAGATTACAGAATAGACAGGTCACATGAACTTGTTATATCTCAGTACAGTGAAATGTGCTGTCTTTTGCCTTGCTAGATGGACATTATCCTCTTCTCATTTTGATTATGTCATCCCGTATCATCCTGTCAAAAGACATGGAAAAGCGGATGCATTTTCTCATCAGAAGGACTCTGAATCCAAAGTAAAAGAAGAAACACCCTATATTGAAACTCTCTCTGTCTCTCTTGCTGCAGACTTTTACAACTTCTTTTGGTAAGTTTAAAAAGACATCTCAGTATCCCAATACATAGAAAAATAACACCTATGAACATCAACTCAAGGGTCTACTGTATTGAGATGGAGTTTGTACCTACATATCCAAACAATGCACTCTAAATGTCTTAAAAGGTTCCACGACTCTCCTGCAGCAGGTCCTCTTGGTCAGAAAAAGATGTTAGAATGCATCGCTACATACTTTTGGTGGTCTGGTATGAGGAAGGCCATCCGGAGTTATATTACCAAATGTTTCATATGTGCCAAAGCTGAATCCTATCTCAGTACCACTACAGGTTATAACCTTTGCCCACACCTAATTAACCCTTGAATATGAGCTCAATGGACTTTATTGTCCACCTACCTCCATTACAAGGGCACACTAGACTATTAGTAGTAGTAATAGACTGTTTCAATAAGATGGGGGACATTTTATCCCTTTGAAAAAATTGCCCTCAGCCTTAGAATTAGCTGGAATCTGTATTATGCATGTCTGTAACTTTTATGTCCTGCTGTGGTCATTATTACAGACACAGTTCACATCCACTCTCCACAGACCAATGGTGAAACCAAACGCTTTTTCGTTTCATATATCGAGAGTTTAATCTGTGATCATAGATATAATCAATAAGTCTCCTCCCTCCGTGGTAGATGGGTCGCCCGAGTATTATTGAAGAAATTATTGATTCCAGTACCTTTTGAGGCCAATTAGAATGCTGTGTGGCCTGGACAAATTTTGATATTTTAGAACGATCATGGTAACCCGCAGATTTTGTCCATGACCACAGATTGCCGAAGCAACTCCATAGACAGCACCCTTAAAAAGCAGGACCACACAGTATTCCCTGAGGAGGGTTGCGGGGTATTCTTCGCAGGAGGGGCACTGTCAAGAATCAGGTTAGACAACAGGCCGACAGGGGCTGGAAACACTACAGAACGGGACTGTGGAAGCTTAAATGGATGGGAACATTAGGCTGCTAATTTCCTACTCACTTCTTGGGTTGGGGTCATTTTCAGGTCAAGAGAGGTAGAACCCTCTTTAGACTTCTTGGGGCCAGATGTACGCCCAAGTAATTTTGCGAGTCGCAAATTGCTCTCAATTGCGAGTTGCAGTTTGCGACTCTCAAAATGACATGTACAACAGTGTCGGAGACACTGTTTCGATTCTCAATGGGGTCGCAAAATGCATGCCTCATCAATATTCATGAGGCACTCGCAATTTGCGACCCCATTGAGAATGGCTGGCCCTCCCAGGTATGGTGGCCTGCTGGGCCCAGCAGACCTCCATGTCTGGGACTGCTCTTAAATAAAGCAGTTTTTTTTTAAATGCAGCCCGTTTTCCTTCAAGGAAAATGGGATGCATTTAACAAAAAAGAAAAATGAAATGTTTTCTTTTCATTTTTAAGGACAGGTAGTGGTCCCTGGGACCACTGCCTGCCCCTTAAAAATATTTTCCCCCGCATTGATAAATTCCAGCGGGGATGATGAAAAGCTGATAATTTCCAACTTCCGCTTTACACTGCCACACAGGGAGCAAAGGTGCGTATTTCGCTGCCCTGTGAGAAGTGTGTCGGGGAAAAGGGAATGGGAGAAAACAACAAACAACGCTGGATGGAGGATGCGCCAGTCAGAACATCATCGAACATCGACTCTTATGACGTACCCTGTGTGCAAGAGAAGAGAAAGAAATAAGAGAACAACCATGCATACAATTCTTCGCCTATGTAATGCACTCTAGTCTAGGCTCCAGCAAAACTCACATCCCCCAGTATCCACTTAGGCAGCTCGCAGGAAAACAGTGTCTGAATGCCAGCACGTGGCTACAGACAAAGGAGGAACCAGCAGCTCTGTGCTGTTTCGCAATCAAGTCAAGGAAAGCTCCAAATAATAACAGGATCCCAGGTACAGCAAGCAAGAAGCATAAAGAACATAGCACAAATTCTCACGAACAAAAGTGCCCAGGAACTAGCACACCCCCATCACTTATCTGACAGTATCGTGGAGGTGCTCTGTGTTCCTACACAGGAGTGGTGCAAGTTGAGGCAGACAAAGCTCGGGAACTATCCGATTCCCGCATCGCCTCCGGGCAGAAGAAACAAATCTGGCTCCTTGTTCCGTCACAGGAGCGGTGCGGATCAAAGAGAATAAAGCCTCGGGAAAGGTTCTTTTCCCCGCTCAGCTCCCAGGCACTGGACAACAAACCGGCTCCTTTCTGGAATCCGCCGTAGCAGGGAAGGAATGGACTCCACAGATAGACTGGAGTCGCGGCAGGAGAGTAAGCTGTCAGGACGGCGCACAGCAGGAAACAGACTCGTCGGGTCACCGGCAGGCAAATCCAAAGTCAGGAAGTACAGGACAGCAGGTCGGAATGCACAAAACGGGAACGACAATCACGGAGCAGCGGAGCGGACAGGCTATATACTGCCTTCCCACAACAGCTGACTTCCGTTGCCTCTTCCTGTGCCTGCCCACACGGATGCTGGGAATCGTAGTCCTTCCATCACGCGTTTCCCAGTCATGCAACAATAGAAGGAAGAGAGAATCATGTGCCTGCGCCTACCCCAATGCCGAGCCCCGGACACGGCCGTGACAACCATCCTCTTGTAGAGGGCAGTAAAATGTGAGTGTTTTGCGACCGCAATTGCGGTCGCAAAACATTCTTACATGGCTTGTGGGGTCGCTATTAGGAAGGGAACGCCCCTTCCTAATAGCGAGTCGCAAAACACTATTTTGCGAATCGCAAATTATTTGCGACTCGCAAATTAGTGTCAGTACATGGCCCAGAGGATTTTTGCATGCGCAAACGGGTCGCAAACCCGTTTGCCCATGGAATTTTCAGTTGTACATCTGGCCCTTGGTACCTTAGTGTTGTGCCTGGCAATGAGTTGCATAGTTGCATTGGCTTTTCACTACAGACTGCACTGTGCATCCTTTTTGCATCTTGTATTGTTTGCTTTGTTCTTCCTCTAAGTTCCCTCAATAGTCCTCTCCTTTCCCTGGAACACAGTCGAGCCCATCCTGTCTTTTAGGGGCTAGGATAAACCCGATGATGAAGCATGCCACTATTAGGGTGGGTGAGGGTGATACATAAAAAGAAAAAAACTCCTTTTTCTTTGTTTGCAAAGGTGATGTATTCTAGTACTCTAGTTTTGTTTAGGGAGAGGGATACCGCCTTTTGTTTTGTAGTTATGTTACAGGAGAACGTATCCCTGTCTTCCTTTATCTAAAAAAAGATCTCCCCTCCCTCTTGGTAGGCAGGTGCTCATCACAGGGCCTCCCATATTGTTGTTTGAAGCTCGTCATAACCAGTGGCGTAACGAAACTTGAGGGGTACCCCGTGCGATGTGCATGAAGGTGGCCCCCCCACGCTCCGGAACCAGCCAGGAGCTCTCAGCTGCCACCCATGCACAGTGAATGAGGTGGCCCCCTGGAGCTCAGTGGCCCCCCACACCAAGGGGCCTTCAGGGGCTGTTGTTACGCTACTGGTCATAACATCATCATGCATTACTGAAACAGGTAAGCATTGATTTCATTTGTTACCTGTCCTTTACATTCTTTTGCCCTGTGTCTTCCAGCTTGTTAGATCTAGCTAAGACCCATATCAATGAAGCTGAGTGAACTGTCCCCAGAAACAGAAGTCACGGAGACGGAGTTCCAAGTCATGGATTTCTCTCTTACTCCCTTTCCTTCTTTCTCCCCTCGGTTTTTGTGTCTGGTGATACGTACCACTCTGTTCATCGGTATGGAGGTTTAGAGATGGCAGGGGAATCCAGCGAGTCCGCAACATCAAACCCTTGCATACCCAAATGGAAAGCTGTCAGTTTGCCTGGTGCGCTGAAAACCCGTGCACCGTAACTATGCCTATTGCCTCGCAAGGGACAGCTCTTTTAAGCTGCCTGCACTTCTAGAGAGACATAAGCAATCAGCAACATTGTATTTATGCAGCATGATAGATTCCCATAATGCTTTATTAAATATGTCAGCTTCACCTACTTGGTAAACGCTGTAGCTGAAATTGAGCAATAGCTTATTAAAACTATTGCATCAAAATGTATGTAAATAGACAAATGTGATTAAATTCTGGATATTGCAGTAAAGAGAGTGCCAAGTTTTATTGACCTAACGAATAAAGAGCTATTGTTGCAGTCAAATGATTTCTCAGTAAAAGGAGCAAAATTATTCCTACTTGAAAGATGTCAACTAACTTGTACGTCTTGAAGCTGACTGTGATGGTGTTGGTGGGTATAAAAGATATACATATTCATTGATATGTTCACCAAATGCTGGAGACGTGGCATTTCGTAAGAGGTTAACAAATGGAGGGTATCGATTATACTCTTTTAAAGTGAATTTTAATTCAGCTTATATGGCTGATAGAATATGTTCCTCTAGAAATAGTTGCATTTACATGTATACTACAGCAGCGACAAAAGGGATGGAAATGGTACTGCCTTCCAGGTCGGGTGATTGTTCGGCAAAATGCAAAATATATTTTATTTTCAGTACTGCTGATGCTTGGGCAGTAAACAGCCAGTACATGTTGTAAATAGTTTAGTGTTATGGCTAATGTAAGGTTGTATGTATTTGTGAAGGCCAATGCAAGAATATATATTTTTTACCTTTTTAGTTTGGCCTCTTTATTGAGAGTACTGAGGTAATGAGGAACTGGAGTGAGTCATGTGCCCGTAACCTAGTTATGAATGGGACCTCAGGACATGAGGGTCAGTCTACACAGCACATCACCGCAGGTTCAGTGATACTTTAAGGCTTCTGTAGGGATCTGCCTAACGGTGTCACTACAAGAGAACATAGGGGGTGATTAGGGGGTGATTAGGATGGCTGGCGGATCGCCATCGCCGGCCAGGCGGTGGCGATCTGCCCGCCATCTCCACCCGATTTACCCCCCGCCACTTTGCGTCCGCCGCTTTTCCGCCGGTCGGCAATCGTTCCGATTGCCGGCCGGGCGGACTCGGGCCTTAATATGGTGGTGGTGCCTAGCAGGCACCACCATCCGTATTAGTATGTGTGTGTGGAAAGGCTGGCGGGAATTGCTTTGGGGGCCCGTTGCGGGTCCCCGGGGGGGTGGGGGGCTGCACTTGGAGGGTACCTATGGTACCCCCCTACATTGCCATGCACAATGTGGCAGGCACCGAGCGGTGCCTGCCACGTTGTGCATGGCAATGCACATCATGGCCCTTTGGCACTGCGGCGGGTGCTGCTTACAGAAGCACCCGCCGCAATGTCAAGTATGCAGAATGCGAGCGCCAGGGTGGCGGTCACATCCTAATTAGCGGTGCGGGACCGCTGCACGTCTGGCGGCCGGTCCCATCACCGCTAGGGTAGCGGGCGGACTAAAGTCTGCCCGCCATCGTCCGCCCGCCATCCTAATAACCCCCATAGTGTTAGACCTGTCAGCCTTCTGATGGACTTCCCCCCAAACCTTTTGCCTGCTTACCTCCTCTTTTTGATGACTCTTTTAGTTGGCTAAGGACTCTGAGCACTATACCACTGCTGACCAGTGCTAAAGTGCATGTCCTTCTCCCCTAAACATGGTAACATTGGTGTATACACAATTGGCCTATTTAATTAACTTATAAGTCCCTTGTAAAGTGGTATACCATAGACCCAGGGCCTGTAAATTAAATGCTACTAGTGGGCCTCCAGCACTAATCGTGCCAAACACACAAGTAGCCCTTTACACATGTCTCAGGTCTGCCACTGCAGAGCCTGTGTGTGCAATGTTACTGCCACTTCGGCTTGACATTTAAAACCCTTTGCCAAGCCCTAAACTCCACTTTTATTACACATACATCACCCCTAAGATAGGCCCTAGGTAGCCCATTGGGTAGAGTGCTTTGTAAGTAAAAGGAAAGACATTTACTTTTAAGTTTTGCATGTCCTGGTAATGAAAAAACTCCTACATTCGTTTTTTACTACTGGGAGGCCTACTCTTCTCAGAGGTTACCATTGGGAATTCCTTAATACACTTTAAGATGTAATTCCTGATTAGAAAGGAGTAGCTGTGTCCTGTTTTATATCTTTGGAATGGTAATGATAAATCCCCTTTACTGATAAAGTTGGATTTAACATTACTATTTTAGAAATGCAACTTTTAGAAAGTGGACATTTCTCTGCTTCTACAGCTCTGTGTGCCTTCAGCATGTCTCCAATGTCTAGGGTAGGTGACAGCTTCACTTTGTGCATTCCCTGTAGACAGTCTCAAACACAGGAAGGTTACGTGTGTCTGAGTAGTTATCCGCATTCCGAAGGCTCTTCCTGGGTACGAAACGAGGGAAAAGCTGACACTTACACCTGAATAGGCAGTGTCAGGAAGTACAGGATGGCAGGTCGGAATTCACAAAACGGGAATGACAAGCATGGAGCAGCGGAGCAGAGCTATATACTGCCTTCCAACAACAGCTGACTTCCGTTGCCTCTTCCTGTGCCTGCCCCCACAGATGCTGGGAAACGTAGTCCTTCCATCACGTGTTTCCCAGTCATGCAACAGTAGAAGGAAGAGAGAATCATGTGCCTGCGCCTACCCCGATGCCTAGCCCCGGACAAGGTCGTGACAACCACCCTCTTGAAGAGGGCGGTAAATTGTGAGTGTTTTGCGACCGCAATTGCAGTCGCAAAACATTCTTACATGGCTTGTGGGGTTGCTATTAGGAAGGGAACGCCCCTTCCTAATAGCGAGTCGCAAAGCACTATTTTGTGAGTTACAAAATATTTGCGACTCGCAAATTAGTGTTAGTACATGGCCTAAAGGATTTTTGCATGCGCAAATGGGTCGCAAACCCGTTTGCGCATGCAATTTTCCATCATACATCTGGCCCTTGGTACCTTAGTGTTGTGCCTGGCAATGAGTTGCATAGTTGCATCGGCTTTTCTGAGACTCACTACAGACTGCACTGTGCATCCTTTTTGCATCTTGCATTGTTTGCTGTGTTCTTCCTCTAAGTTCCCTCGATAGTCCTCTCCTTTCCCTGGAACACAGTTGAGCCCTTCCTGTCTTTTAGGGGCTAGGATATACCCGATGATGAAGCATGCCACTACTAGGGTGGGTGAGGATGATACATAAAAAGAAAAAGACTCCTTTTTCTTTGTTTGCAAAGGTGATGTATATCCTTGAGGTGTACTCTAGTTTTGTTTAGGGAGAGGGATACCGCCTTTTGTTTTGTAGTTATGTTACAGGAGAACGTATCCCTGTCTGCCTTTATCTAAAAAAAGATCTCCCCTCCCTCTTGGTAGGCAGGTGCTCATCACAGGGCCTCCCATATCGTTGTTTGAAGCTCGTCATAACCAGTGGCGTAACGAAACTTGAGGGGGACCCGTGCGATGTGCATGAAGTTGGCCCCTCCACGCTCCGGAACCAGCCAGGAGCTCTCAGCTGCCACCCATGCACAGTGAATGAGGTGGCCCCCTCGAGCTCAGTGGCCCCCCACACCACGGGGTCTTCAGGAGCTGTTGTTACGCTACTGGTCATAACATCATCATGCATTGCTGAAACAGGTAAGCATTGATTTCATTTGTTACCTGTCCTTTACATTCTTTTGCCCTGTGTCTTCCAGCTTGTTAGATCTAGCTAAGACCCATATCAATGAAGCTGAGTGAACTGTCCCCAGAAACAGAAGTCACGGAGACGGAGTTCCAGTCATGGATTTCTCTCTTACTCCCTTTCCTTCTTTCTCCCCTCGGTTTTTGTGTCTGGTGATACGTACCACTCTGTTCATCGGTATGGAGGTTTAGAGATGGCAGGGGAATCCAGCGGGTCCGCAACATCAAACCCTGGCTTAGCCAAATGGAAAGCTGTCAGTTTGCCTGGTGCGCTGAAAACCCGTGCACCGTAACTATGCCTATTGCCTCGCAAGGGACAGCTCTTTTAAGCTGAATGCACTTCTAGAGAGGCATAAGCAATCAGCAACATTGTGTTTATGCAGCATGATAGATTTCCCTAATGCTTTATTAAATATGTCAGCTTCACCTACTTGTTAAACGCTGTAGCTGAAATTGAGCAATAGTTTATTAAAACTATTGCATCAAAAATGTATGTAAATAGACAAATGTGATTAAATTCTGGATATTGCAGTAAAGAGAGTGCCAGGTTTTATTGACCTAACGAATAAAGAGCTATTGTTGCAGTCAAATGATTTCTCAGTAAAAGGAGCAAAATTATTCCTACTTGAAAGATGTCAACTAACTTGTACGTCTTGAAGCTGACTGTGATGGTGTTGGTGGGTATAAAAGATATACATATTCATTGATATGTTCACCAAATGCTGGAGACGTGGCATTTCGTAAGAGGTTAACAAATGGAGGTTATCGATTATACTTTTTTAAAGTGAATTTTAATTCAGCTTATATGGCTGATAGAATATGTTCCTCTAGAAATAGTTGCATTTATATGTATACTACAACAGCGACAAAAGGGATGGAAATGGTACTGCCTTCCAGGTCGGGTGATTGTTCGGCAAAATGCAAAATATATTTTATTTTCAGTACTGCTGATGCTTGGGCAGTAAATAGCCAGTACATGTTGTAAATAGTTTAGTGTTATGGCTAATGTAAGGTTGTATGTATTTGTGAAGGCCAATGCAAGAATATATTTTTTTTTACCTTTTTAGTTTGGCCTCTCTATTGAGAGTACTGAGGTAATGATGAACTGGAGTGAGTCATGTGCCCGTAACCTAGTTACGAATGGGACCTCAGGACATGAGGGTCAGTCTGCACAGCACATCACCGCAGGTTCAGTGATACTTTAAGGCTTCTGTAGGGATATGCCTAATGGTGTCAGTACAAGAGAAAATAGGGGGTGATTAGGGGGTGATTAGGATGGCTGGCGGATCACCATCGCCGGCCAGGCGGTGGCGATCTGCCCGCCATCTCCACCCTATTTACCCCCCGCCACTTTGCGTCCGCCGCTTTTCCGCCGGTCGGCAATTGTTCCGATTGCCGGCCGGGCGGACTCGGGCCTTAATATGGTGGTGGTGCCTAGCAGGCACCGCCATCCATATTAGTATGTGTGTTTGGAAAGGCTGGCGGGAATTGCTTTGGGGGCCCATTGCGGGTCCCCGGGGGTGTGGGGGGCTGCACTTGGAGGGTACCTATGGTACCCCCCTACATTGCCATGCACAAGGTGGCAGGCACCGAACGGTGCCTGCCACGTTGTGCATGGCAATGCACAACATGGCCCTTTGGCACTGCGGCGGGTGCTGCTTACAGAAGCACCCACCGCAATGTCAAGTATGCGTAATGCGACCGCCAGGGTGGCGGTCACATCCTAATTAGCGGTGCGGGACCGCTGCACGTCTGGCGGCCGGTCCCATCACCGCTAGGGTGGCGGGCAGACTAAAGTCTGCCCGCCATCGTCTGCCCGCCATCCTAATAACCCCCATAGTGTTAGACCTGTCAGCCTTCTGATGGACTTCCCCCCAAACCTTTTGCCTGCTTACCTCCTCTTTTTGATGACTCTTTTAGTTGGCTAAGGACTCTGAGCACTATACCACTGCTGACCAGTGCTAAAGTGCATGTCCTTCTCCCCTAAACATGGTAACATTGGTGTATACACAATTGGCCTATTTAATTAACTTATAAGTCCCTTGTAAAGTGGTATACCATAGACCCAGGGCCTGTAAATTAAATGCTACTAGTGGGCCTCCAGCACTAATCGTGCCAAACACACGAGTAGCCCTTTACACATGTCTCAGGTCTGCCACTGCAGAGCCTGTGTGTGCAATGTCACTGCCACTTCGGCTTGACATTTAAAACCCTTTGCCAAGCTCCTAAACTCCACTTTTATTACACATACCTCACCCCTAAGATAGGCCCTAGGTAGCCCATTGGGTAGAGTGCTTTGTAAGTAAAAGGAAAGACATTTACTTTTAAGTTTTGCATGTCCTGGTAATGAAAAAACTCCTACATTCGTTTTTTACTACTGTGAGGCCTACTCCTCTCAGAGGTAAACATTGGGAATTCCTTAATACACTTTAAGATGTAATTCCTGATTAGAAAGGAGTAGCTGTGTCCTGTTTTATATCTTTGGAATGGTAATGATAAATCCCCTTTACTGATAAAGTTGGATTTAACATTACTATTTTAGAAATGCAACTTTTAGAAAGTGGACATTTCTCTGCTTCTACAGCTATGTGTGCCTTCGGCATGTCTCCAATACACGTCTAGGGTGGGTGACAGCTACACTTTGTGCATTCCCTCTAGACAGTCTCAAACACAGGAAGGTTACGTGTGTCTGAGTAGTTATCCGCATTCCGAAGGCTCTTCCTGGGTAGGAAACGAGGGAAAAGCTGACACTTACACCTGAATAGGCAGTGTCAGGAAGTACAGGATGGCAGGTCGGAATGCACAAAACGGGAATGACAAGCATGGAGCAGCGGAGCAGAGCTATATACTGCCTTCCAACAACAGCTGACTTCCGTTGTCTCTTCCTGTGCCTGCCCCCACGGATGCTGGGAAACGTAGTCCTTCCATCACGCGTTTCCCAGTCATGCAACAATAGAAGGAAGAGAGAATCATGTGCCTGCGCCTACCCCAATGCCTAGCCCGGACAAGGTCGTGACAACAACCCTGTTGAAGAGGGCGGTAAATTGTGAGTGTTTTGCGACCGCAATTGCAGTCGCAAAACATTCTTACATGGCTTGAGGGGTCACTATTAGGAAGGGAACGCCCCTTCCTAGTGTTGTGCCTGGCAATGAGTTGCATAGTTGCATTGGCTTTTCTGAGACTCACTACAGACTGCACTGTGCATCCTTTTTGCATCTTGCATTGTTTGCTGTGTTCTTCCTCTAAGTTCCCTCGATAGTCCTCTCCTTTCCCTGGAACACAGTCGAGCCCATCCTGTCTTTTAGGGGCTAGGATAAACCCGATGATGAAGCATGCCACTACTAGGGTGGGTGAGGGTGATGCATAAAAAGAAAAAGACTCATTTTTCTTTGTTTGCATAGGTGATGTATATCCTTGAGGTGTACTCTAGTTTTGTTTAGGGAGAGGGATACCGCCTTTTGTTTTGTAGTTATGTTCCAGGAGAACGTATCCCTGTCTTCCTTTATCTAAAAAAAGATCTCCCCTCCCTCCTGGTAGGCAGGTGCTCATCACAGGGCCTCCCATACTGTTGTTTGAAGCACGTCATAACCAGTGGCGTAATGAAACTTGAGGGGGACCCCCGTGCGAAGTGCATGAAGGTGGCCCCTCCACTGTCTGGATCCAGTCAAGAGCTCTCAGCCGCCACCCATGCACAGTGAATGAGGAGGCCCCCTGGAGCTTGATGGCCCCCCCACACCACGGGAGCTACAGGGGCTGTTGTTACACCACTGGTCATAACATCATCATGCATTGCTGAAACAGGTAAGCATTGATTTAATTTGTTACCTGTCCTTTACATTCTTTTGCCCTGTGTCTTCCAGCTTGTTAGATCTAGCTAAGACCCATATCAATGAAGCTGAGTGAACTGTCCCCAGAAACAGAAGTCACGGAGACGGAGTTCCAGTCATGGATTTCTCTCTTACTCCCTTTCCTTCTTCCTCCCCTCAGTTTTTGTGTCTGGTGATACGTACCACTCTGTTCATCGGTACGGAGGTTCAGGGATGGCAGGGGAATCCAGCGGGTCCGCAACATCAAACCCTTGCATACCCAAATGGAAAGCTGTCAGTTTGCCTGGTGCGCCTAAAACCCTTGCACCGTAACTGTTCCTATTGCCTCGCAAGGGACAGCTCTTTTAAGCTGCCTCCACTTCTAGAGAGACATAAGCAATCAGCAACATTGTGCTTATGCAGCATGATAGATTCCCCTAAAGCTTTATTAAATATGTCAGCTTCACCTACTGGGTAAACGCTGTAGCTGAAATTGAGCAATAGTTTATTAAAACTATTGTATAAAAATGTATGCAAAGAGACAAATGTGATTAAATTATGGATATTGCAGTAAAGAGAGTGCCAGGTTTTATAGACCTAACGAATAAAGAGCTATTGTTACAGTCAAATCATTTCTCAGTAAAAGGAGCAAAATTATTCCTACTTGAAAGATGTCAACTAACTTGAACGTCTTGAAGCTGACTGTGATGGTGTTGGTGGGTATAAAAGATATACATATTCATTGATTTGTTCAGCAAATGCTGGAAACGTGGCATTTCGTAAGAGGTTAACAAATGGAGGGTATCGATTATAGTTTTTTTAAATGAATTTTAATTCAGCTTATACGTCTGATAGAAAATGTTCCTCTAGAAATAGTTGCATTTACATGTATACTACAGAAGCGACAAAAGGGATGGAAATGGTACTGCCTTCCAGGTCGGGTGATTGTTCGGCAAAATGCAAAATATATTTTATTTTCAGTACTGCTGATGCTTGGGCACTAAACAGCCAGTAAATGTTGTAAATAGTTTAGTGTTAAGGCTAATGTAAGGTTATATGTATTTGTGAAGGCCAATGCAAGAATATATATATGTTTTTTACGTTTGTCGTTTGGCCTCTCTATTGAGAGTACTGAGGTAAAGAGGAACTGGAGTGAGTCATGTGCCCGTAACCTAGTTACAAATCGGACCTCAGGACATGAGGGTCAGTCTGCACAGCACATCACTGCAGGTTCAGTGATACTTTAAGTCTACTGTAGGGATCTGCCTGACAGTGCCACTACAAGAGAACACTAGTGTTAGACCTGTCAGCCTTAGGATGGTCTTCCCCCCCTAAACCTTTTGCCTGCTTACCTCCTCTTTTTGATGACTTTTTGTTGGCTTAGGATTCTGAGCACCGAACCGCTGCTGGCCAGTGCTAAAGTGCATCTGCTTCTCCCCTAATGGTAACATTGGTGTATACACAATTGGCCTATTAAAATTAACTTATAAGTCCCTTGCAAAATGGTATACCATATACTCAGGGCCTGTAAATTAAATGCTACTAGTGAGCCTCCAGCACTAATCGTGCCAAACACACAAGTAGCCCTTTACACATGAATCAGGTCTGCCACTGCAGAGCCTGTGCGTGCAATGTTACGGCCACTTCGGCTTGACATTTAAAACCCTTTGCCAAGCCCTAAACTCCACTTTTATTACACATACATCACCCCTAAGATAGGCCCTAGGTAGCCCATTGGGCAGGGCGCTGTGTAAGTCAAAGGAAGGACATTTACTTTTAAGTTTTGCATGTCCTGGTAGTGAAAAAACGCCTACATTCGTTTTATACTACTGTGAGGCCTACTCCTCTCATAGGTTAACATTGGGAATTCCTTAATACACTTTAAGCTGTAATTCCTGATTAGAAAGGAGTAGCTGTATCCTGTTTTATATCTTTGGAATGGTAATGATAAATTCTCTTTACTGGTATAGTTGGATTTAACATTACTATTTTAGAAATGCCACTTTTAGAAAGTAGACAGTTCTCTGCTTCTACAGCTCTGTGTGCCTTCGGCATGTCTCCAATACACGTCTAGGGTGAGTGACAGCTACACTTTGTGCATTCCCTCTAGATAGTCTCAAACACAGGAAGGTTACGTATGTCTGAGTACTTAGCTGCATTCCGAAGGCTCTTCCTGGGTAGGAAGCGAGGGAAGAGCTATCACTTATACCTGAATAGGCAGTGTCCTGTTCCCGCACAAAGGGCTGATTACCCCCTACAGCTAGACTAGAGTCAGGGCTGGCAAGAAAGGGCTTCTGTGCACTTCAAAGAGCCTTCTTTGAACTCACCCCCACTTCTAAGGCACAGCTGGGTATAAGTGCTAAGTCTCTGACCCCACCAAATGAGACACCTCTTGACCTGTAAAGAACCTCTGTCAGAAGAACTGCTGTGCTGCTACAAGGACTGACACTCTGCTGGACTGCTGATCTGGAAAACCTGCTTTTCTGCTGTGCTTCTCAGCTGCCTGCTGCTCTCTGGCCCTGCTGAGGGAGAGCTGGACTCTGCCTTGCAACTGAAGTGATCTCCAAGGGCTTGTTGGCTTGCCTCCTGTTGCTTGAGACTCAGGGCTATCAATGTCTCTACACCTGTTCCTGTGCCTCGTTCACTGGAAGTGGACCCAGATACATACATCAGAGAAATCTACACACCTCCAGTCTGCGGGTAGCAGAACCGCCACATCGACCCTGTTGCGGGAGTAGAATTGGCGCATCACTCTTGGAACCAACGGTTTGCTTTGAGAGCCCGACGCTTTGGAACCACGCAATGCTGCCGCAGCAGTGTGGAGAGATTGACGCATCCCCTCGACTGCGCAGAGAATCGCGGGGCATTGCTTCAGAACCAACGCTTCTCAGCTTCGGCGCTTCATCTACGGAACCGACTCATCGACACCACTGCAGGACAGACATCGACCTATCGCTCAACTGCTCCCCGCATCTCGCTTTTCTAAACCAGTTTGGAGTCTTTTAGTGGTGTTTTCATTGTGTTACTGGGTGTGTGTGTGTCAGTTGCGGCTCTTACAGGTAAACGTGGTAGGGCACTGGAGGGAGGGAAGATGACAGATGATGGAATAGGGAACATAAATAAATAAATAAATCCCACTCCATCGTCTGTCGGCTTCCCCCTGCCCCGCCACGCTTACCTGCAGGAGCCGTGACTGGTGTGTGTGTTGCACAAATACTTTACACATTGCCTCTTTAGATAAGCGTGACTGCTTTGTGCCGAGCTACCAAAGGGTGAGCACAGATTATCTTTTAGTGAGTATCTAGGGTACCCTGACTAGGATTGTGGTTCCTACTTGGACAAGGTGCATACCTCTGCCAAACAAAAACCCAATTTCTTACAACTAGTATTAGACTACAACAAATTGCATAAAAAATAGCATGGTTTCTAGGGAACGGGTGTGCTTGTGGTGTGCCACCTGGCAAGCCCGTCTGCGCCCGTCCGTGGCTGGACCACACCCAGTGCCCGTCCCCCTGGCCATGTGGATCCAGGTCAGGTACGGAAGCTAAACTACTCACGAGAGGCGGACCCCATAGTGCACAAAAATGTGCCCCTCTGCTTTATCTGACTCTACAAAAACCTTCTGCTATACATGCAAAGCTATCTGCTTTACCTCTGAATCATTAGGATGTACAGACGGAAGGGAGGCCTTGCCTCTCCGACTAAATAGCGATAGACTCCATTCCCATTTAAATTATAATTGCACACTGTTGAACACCAGATCTTTAATCAAGCACCACCTAGAATTTTATGAACTTTTATTGACCCACCAAACTGACAGGGCTTTGTCACAGAAACTTGGGCCAATCAGAACTCGGGTCCAGAGATTATTGCAGAGGTCCCCCCGTCTAGAACATTTTTCACCTGGATAGACATGGGAAAAAAGGGGGACAGTTAGCTGTGGTCTATCATGACCACCTTCAGGCAGCATTTACTCCAATCTCAGCATTACTGTTCAACATGGAGCTCTCTGAGATGCAGTAATTTAGTGGCATGCTGGTCTACTGCCCCCCAGGGCCTAGGACCAGTTTCTCTGACCAGCTTAGCGCCCTCCTTGAATCATCTATTTTAAATTCTAATTTCTCAGTACTGGGTGAATTTGACTATCATCTGGAAAATAAACTAGACCCCGACTAAGCAAGACTCATCGGTTTTGTATTATCTTTAAGAAGCGGCGGCCCCACTCAACTGGCATCCAATGAAGTTTACTAATGGCTCCTTTTGCTGAATGAAATTCAGGGATCTTTAAAAGAAAGCATGCTGCTGAGATTTGCAGCGCCTGAAGCTTCTTCAATGAGCCTATTGGGAGATTTAGATACAGACTATTGCAGTAGTCAAGTTGTGTCAATACAAGAGAGATCACCACTGTCTTTAGGAGCTCAAATGGTAGGTGTTTCTCAATTTTCTAATCAGCCTCAGAGAGCAGAAGGAAGCAGAGGCAACCTTGTTAACTTGTTCCTTCAACATCAGCTTGTTATCTTGTATTATTCCCAGGTTTCATACTTTTGGCACCGGAGTAGGGAGTGAGCCTAATTCGGTTGGCCGCCAACCTCGTGACTAGAAGGATGGGCTGTTTCCAAATAGGATGACCTCCATCTTGGATGAGTTTAATTTCAGGCAGTTACCGACCATCCATTTGCCCACCTCACTCATATACTTTCTAAAAGTATCACCGGAGATGGCCTCATCTTTGGACAGTGATACAACAATTTGCATGTCATCTGTGTAGGATGCCAGCGGTCATTAGTTGCGTTCTATAAATTTCTCATTCATTCATTCACCTTAGGGAAAGTTGTGATCATAGAAAAACTTCAGTTGCCCTGACAGATCAACAGAGAGAACATGAACACCGTCAGGAAGTGGTGCTCCCACAAGGAACGAACAAGCCTAGAAGGGTGATAAATCATCCACAAAACAGGGTGGCTTCTGTGAGCTGAACCCACATCTAGCAAGTGAATGCCCAGCAAGGGGGGAAACATGTTTAGGGCGTGACAGTCTCAACCATTTTGCCAGCATATTCAGGAGAGGGAAATGCCAGGTGCCTGCAAGAACTTGATGCATGGTTGGTTGTGACATACGCATAGTCATGTACGAAGATGATTATGCGGAACTCCACTGGGGCAGATGACAGTGAGAAATATTGATCTTGTTTGTCAGAGACAAAGGAAACCAAAAGAGGAGTCAGCCGACATGCAGAGTGATGATACAGGGCCTTAACATAAATGTACTATTGATACAGACATCTGTGAATGTAATGAATACAGTTCAGTATGATTTAAGGTCAATCCTAGCACTCACCACCACTCAGATCTTCAAACTAAGGTGATTTAGAACCCTTAACCATGGCAGGCACTTTTTTGCACAGGTGCCGGACATGGGCCAAACACATGCTATGCAAAGTTCTTAGCATCTAACATAGGATCATGTGCTGTACTCGGCTGCTCAACACCAGAATACTGGAGCCTGATATAGCATCCATGCCCAAGAGCCTGATAACATATTCAGAGACTATTCAAGTGTCTGCGGTGACTTAACAGCACCCAATAGAGCTATACGTTGAACCAACTGTAAAACCCACTGCTCTATGACATAGAAGAATACATTTTCATCTAAGGCCAGCTGTTGAAGAAGACTTTTGAAATTAGAGGAACTGTTAGTCATCAAAATGCACCAGAACAACGTCTTGTGTCTTGCCTATGGTCATCACCAGTGAGACAAAACAACCTGGCACCATATGGCTATGTATCAACATGAAACTTTGAAATAAGGCATTTAAGAGAGAAACACATCTCACGTCCACCATTGATGACTACATCATCGACTGGAAGTTCATTGATTTTCAAAACACAACATCAGTGCAAGTCAGACTAGCCAAAGCGTGCAGGTATATCACCATCTTTTCTTCTCATGTCGTTTCAGGAGGTACTGGTGACTGAAGAGATTCCCAAGAGACTTGGGAATCTCTTCTGAAGTGGTTGTTTTTAATAACGCAATATATAAAGTATCTACCTGGTCTCGAATGAGTTCTAAACATCAGTGATTGTATTCTAATCCAAGCCACAACATTGCAGAATGCCATGAATGCCTGAGAGTGACTTTGGAGAGACTGTTAGTTATAGACCTAATATTACACTAGAAAAAGTGAATTCCTCAGAACAGATGTGCAGTTGTTTGGGTATGTCTTCTCAGACTGGTGTATCTATAAATTCCAACTTGTGGGAGGTTCATTATGAATGTGGTGACTCTCTGTGAACCCTTGAGAGCACTAACCTAATCATCCATGCCATAGGTATGGGGTTGCTCAGAGCAAAACGTTTTTCACTCAATCAAAGACTCCTTCTTGTACTGCACAAGGAGCTACTTAAACCCCACAAGAGAGTCTGACCTCATTGTTAATGCCATCTCAGTAGGACTGGAAGCTGTCATGATGCAAGATCGGAGGAGAATGTAGGCCAATTGTATTTGCCAATAGGGAAATGAAACAACCATGAAGCTAGTTGTATTAGGTGCAATCCAACATGCCTAGGTATGATCAGACCTATAGGAAGAGAGCTGATCCCCTGTCACTACACAGCTCATCAGCTCCCACTGAAACTCTAGAGCTTCCAACCCGTCGACGTGCAGTTGAACCATTACAGGCCCTACCGAGGACATCCCAAGAATGAGATGCTGGCTGGAACTATCTAAAGTCGAACCAGCAGCCATCTCAAAGGCTAAAAGACTGCACATGGTAAGATGAACTGTAGGACTCTACTTGTACTGTATGATGATTCTAAACCTATGTTGGGGAGGAATGTAGTGTGACACATGGAACTGCCATAACACTACACAGGCACTCATGCACCCTAATGCTGGGTGCAGCATCAGGATATAAAAAGGGCTGTCAGAGTGCACTGACTCAGACACTGTGTAGACCTCATACCAGTGTCCTAGCCACCTTCACTGCCACGCTCACTGACTACAGCGCTCAAGTGGCAAGATGTTAGTTTGACTTGGGCTAGGAAAACTCTGGTAGTGTAGCTTCTCCTTCGCCTGTCAAGGTACTGATTTTAGGTCTGAATTGAAAGTGCTGCTGTCAAGAATACCTATTGAGGGGGTGTGGCTTGGGAGCCCAAGATAGCGGACGCAGCTTAGTGAGGCCCCGGCTGTGAAGGAAAGGAGCTTTGGAATAAAGTGGCATTAGGATAATTTGTGACTGCACAAAATAGTGAGATATTAAGTCAACTTGTGGCAGCGGTTTCCTCAAAGAAAAGAATATTTTCCAGCTTGTTAAGTGACATTTAAGAAGAGATGGGATAAGTTTGTTTTAGTAAGAATGCATGTTGCTTCTGTCCGTTTTTCAAGATCTGCTGAGGAGATTTATGACTTAACAATTTAAAGAAACATGTGGTGTCAGATTTATTGAAGGGAGAGCACATTTATCTATTCTACAGAAATGTGAAATACTTCTGTGGAGAGGCTACCTGTTTCTTTTTATGAGTAGGTCATGGCTATGATGTTTTGGAAGAAGTGCTGAGGTGATTTGCCAGCTTTTCACTCTCTCACTTTATCTCTATTGCTGTGAAAGGCTTCTTTAACACAGATTTAATTTTGCTGTATAGCAGGACATAGATAATAATGATTAAATATAATACTGCTCTGCCTTTCAAGTCAGTGAATCTGTTAAGTAAGCAAAGCATTCTAAAGCCTTTCTGAAATGAATGTAAAACTCTTTTCCTTATTAACAGGAACTCACTGAAACAATTCTGAAACGTACAAGAAGAACATTTACGTATGCAGCATATTTTGGATAAGACCATTTGATGTATGGGGGAAGATTCTTGCAGCTTGTCTATTTTAATCCTTAGGATTCTTTATAATGCTAAACGCCCAGCACGTTTTGTTTTGCATATTTATAAATGAAAAAATACTGCTCGGCCTATTTTTAATGAAGCACCTGCAATGGTGTGGTTTTACCTCAGTGCCTGACTTGACATGCACTCTCTTTTAGGCTCTATTTTAACTGTTCTCCTAGGGTGTGGGGTTATTAGTTCCTTCACCTACCTGGCAACAGTTTGAGGAATATTTATGCCTACCTTGATACAGTTGTATTTCAGGATTGTGAAGTTATTGATGGTCCTATATGTTGCTGGATGGTCTCCATAATATTGATCCTGTCTCTTCTACAGGCATTGGTTGTCAAGTCCAGTTCAGAACAGCGAAACGGGACAGCAAACAGTTTGAGAGGAGACACCAGGAAGGACACCTCCAACAGGGCAGCCTTCAAGACCTCCCTCAACCTCTATCACTGCCTGTTGAGGGCAACAAAGAAGACAGCCCTTGAAGAACACATCGAAACCAGCACCAACAACCCCAAGGAACTTTTCAATATCGTTAAGGAATTCTCCAACCCGACTGCCAGCGAAAACAACATCTTACCCTCACAGGAGCTGTGCGACAACCTCACCCACTTCTTCCACAACAAGATTGCAACCATAAACAGAAACTTCAAACCCCAACCCACACCTACAGACTTCCTCAACAGATACGCCACCAGTGTAACCAACATGAACTACACACTGACCACCTACAACATCCTCTCCACCCAGGACACCACCTCCAGAATGAAATCCATACACTTGGGAGCTACCACAGACCCATGCCCGCCCCAGATCTTCAACCTCAGAAACCAAAGGATCAGCCATGAACTTACCACCCTAATCAACACCCCTATCACCACTGCAACATTTCCTGAAGCCTGGAAACATGCCGAAGCCAGACCACTACTCAAAAAACCCTCCACTGATCCCAGCGAAGTCAAAAACTACTGGCCAAGCTCCCTAGCTCCCATTCCCAGCAAACGTACTGGAAAAGATCATCAACAGTCAACTCATGACACACCTGGAGCAGAACTAGCTACTCGACGCCGCCAAATTCGGCTTCCGCAGCATTTATAGCACTGAATTTGCCCTGATCGCAACCACTGACGACATCCAAACCCTCCTCGACCGAGGAGAAACAGCAGTGTTAATCCCCGTTGACCTCTTGGCAGCCTTCGACACCGTATCCCACCACACGCTGATCGAAAGACTCCACTACATCAGCATCCAAGGGGACGCGCTCAGATGGATCACCCCCTTCCTCACTGGAAGAACCCAGAGGATCCACCTCCCACTTTTCTCCTCTGAACCCAAGGAGATCACCTGCGGTGTCCCCAAGGGCTCATCCCGCAGCCCCACGCTCTTAAACCCACATAAATGACCCCTCTTGGCAACATCGTCAGATCACTCGGTCTCAACATAATTTCCTACGCAGACAACACCCAACTCAGCCTCTCACTCACCGACAAACCCACCACCACCAGAACCAACTTCCACAGATGCATGACAAATGTCGCCGACTGGATGAAGAACAACTGACTACAGCTGAACACAGACAAGATGGAAGTACTGATCTTTGGCCACAACAACAACACATGGAATGACTCCTGGTGGCCATCAGACCTAGGACCTAAACCCACTCCCTCCGAGCACGCCAGCAACCTCGGAATCATCGTTGACAACAAGCTCACCATGAAATCACAGATCACCGCTGTCTCCTCCACCTGCTTCCTCACTCTGTGCATGCTACATAAGATCTTCAAGGGGCTACTGCTACACACAAGATGCACCATGACACAGGCCCTCATCACCAGCCGACTGGACTACGAAAACGCCCTCTATGTAGAAATTGCTGCACACCTCCTACAGAGACTTCAGACCATACAGAACGCCAGAGCCAGACTCATCCTTGGTCTTCCCCGGTGAACCCACATTACACCCCACCTCAGGCAACTCCACTGGCTCCCCATACAGAAGAGATGCCAATTCAAGCTGCTGACCTATGCATACAAGGCTCTACACAACCAAGGACCCACAAACATTAACCACCGCCTGAACTCCCACCAACTGCCGAGAAGACAATGCTCCACCTCCCTTTCACTTGCCCATACTCCCTGCATCTACTGAAGCTGAAGTGGAGGACGCTCCTTCTCCCACATCACTGGAAAGACCTGGAACAGCCTCCTCATACACCTCTGGACCATCACCTCACTTCTGGAATTCTGAATGGCCCTCAAAAGACCAGGCTGTTCGAATAAGCCTCCGGGAACTGCAAGAGCCCGGATACCCTAACGTGTGATTAGCTGCGCTTTACAAATCCTGATTCATTGATGGGTCCAGGCTGAGACCACTTATCTTGAATCTTTTTGGCATCACTATTAACCTGCTATTACTTGGGGGGTTTAGCACACGCAGATTTTTCCTGTGATAATATGGGGAGATTGCGAAGGGAGAGGGCTGGCATGAAACCTACTTTTTTTCCTTCTAGTCTCCATCCCTTATCAAAACTAAAAAGCATCAGAAGAATCTTGATAACATATCTCTTGGGGCCAGCATGGAAGAGAGACATGAATTTTCACAAAGGTGCTCTGTTTCTCCTCAAGTTTCAGGGGCATCTTCAAAAAAGCCTAACGCCTCTACCTCTGTTACAAGGCCAAAAAGGATGTGGACTCTCCCTCCAAATCACCTTTCCCCTTGACCTTGGAAGATCTCATAGAAGAGATTAGAGCTCTGAAACCTTTTGTTTTTACAACCAATGCAGCTCTTCAAAGAATTGAGAAAAAATTGTGATGTCACGATAAGAGAATATCTGGCATTGAACAGAGAGTGAGTGATGTTGAAGATTCCATTACAGATGTTTCCCATATGGTTAGGCTTTCCTGTTTTCAGTTTCTATATTTGGTAAATTCTGGTGGGGTTTTTTCAGTGTTTTCCAGTGATTTCAATACCTTAAAAAAATAATCAGTGGTTACACATTTTCGTGCCATTAAAAACAACAGAAACAGTGTTTTTCCAGTGTTTATGGAACTTTTTGCTTTTATTATTGCTTGCTTTCTGCAATGATAGTGAATGGTATATAGGCCGTGTACTACAGTGTTTATGGGGTCCAAACACATTTTTACAAATCAAACTTATTGTAGTACAACATACAATACTTCTTCAGTGAGTCTTTGATCTGCGCACTCGCTCTTTCCTTCCCATGTAAACTGTAATCTGTGTAAAGGCCCTCTCAACATTGCCAATTGAGACGGGCAACGTCAAAACAGCCAGTACACAATTTGCTAACTCTGGCCACTGACATAGCTTTCCAGGCCAATACTGGTGCACCTGAAGATTGTGATTCTCTGGGACAGGTGCTGCAACAAATGCATTGAACTGGGTGTATATGCCCTCAGATTTATTGAAGCAGTCAAAAATTAAGCAGCACTTATCAAAGTCCGGAGAAAATTCACCCTTACGGAAGGGATCTAGAACTTGTGCAGATTAGTAGAATGAGCTATGGGATGAGTCAGAGAGTAGTGGTAGAGAATATAATGAGAGTGGTATAGGGTAGTGTATTGGAGATGCTGAATTAGGAGTAAAGAAAGAAATATAAAGATACATAGGTATATGGAAGGTATAAATGTGTAAGGAAGGTAATATATCTTCTCTCTAGATTGTTCACTGGGCTCTGTAGGGCAAAGAGAGGCTGGAGCTACCCGATTAAGCGTACTATTTAGTTTAGAAATTAGTGTGGGTGCAGAACTGTCTGTGCAGAAAATCAGTCAGTTACTGGGGTAAAAATGTCTCACACTGCGAGCAGCAATGCCAAACCCAGTAGCAAGTATGGAAGCAAAGACTCAGTAATGCTGCAGATGTGCCAATGATTGACAGTCTGAATCTGCTAAAACAGGAGTGTCCACCACAGGCTGAGAAGGCCCAAATCACAGTCAGATCTTCAAGACCTCCTGCCAAGCTGATCCGACGAATTTGCATTGACACTGACCCAAAGATTAGGTAGCTCCTGCTCTGAGCTTTTCTGCAGCAGCAAATCCAATTCAGCTGGACCTGGTGTAGAAGGTATCTCGCCTTGTGGAGCGCTCTTCGACTACAGCCTGCAGCCTTGCCCCACTGGAAGAATACGAGGTCCAAAAAAGTGACTATGTCCGGAGGTAGAAATCCTCACTAGCGAAGGTGCAAAAAGTATCCAGCTGGCAAGGGACCTTCTTTGGGTGTGAAATTCAAATATATCTCATTTAGAGATTTTCCACCAAATGTCAATGACTTCACCCAGACCTCGCCAAGCAGCTATCCAACAACTAAGGCCCTCTTCGGCCACAGCCTGTTGCCTTACCATTTGAGGATTTTTGACTTCCATTTCAACTCCATTGCAGTCTGCCATAGCTTGTGCCTAGGTACCAGTCAAATGCAAACAGATAATCATGGTTGGCACATAAAGCTTTTTTGTGCTATTTTCACATTTAACATAACTCCAGTTTCCCTTATTGGATTTTTGTTGTTGTGGTGTTAGTTGTCATTTTAATTATTAAAATGTACTCTGTTTTTCAAAATTGGGTTGGGCTTTTTTGTGTGTAGTGTTTTGACTTTATTGCTGTTTTAGTACTGCACAAATACTTTACACATTGCATCTAAATTAAGCCCATCTGCTGTGTAGTATAGTTACCAGGGGTTTGAGCTCAGGTTAATTTAGTGACTTTAAGGGTTCACCATGACAAGGTTTATGGGTATTACTTTAGATGAGTACTTACCCCTTCAATAAATATCCTACAATATTATAGTCATAGATTTATGGGGAATCAGGATTACAAATGTATATACTGATTAGGGTTATCTGTATTGTTTCCATCACATTTCTGTTAAATAGATAATGATGGATTTGATTTTGATTGTCCCCCATAGTGCCTCTGATTCTAAAGTTATTTAGAAACACAGTAAATCTTTGTTATTTGTGCTGAGTGAAGTAGCGTGCTGTTCGCTGCTGCAGAGTGCTTCAATGCCTTGCTAGGGATAGTCAGAGCTATATAAATACAATTTACAGTTGAACCAAATGGCTTGAACAAATAATTGCATTTCTTTTAACAGAACTTTTAAGGAAGACATTGGTCTTTTGTGTATATGCATTACATGGAGTATGCTTTCTCAGTGTGGTTGTGTGATTTGAAAATAGATATTTGTGACATAGGCTAAAATAGTGCTATGGTAACAAGCATTTGCGTAATTGACAATCTGTGAACATTGGGGTGGAAAAATGTATTACTGGCAATGCAAGCCATTACCGAAGTGTTTTAATTGGGTAGAAACTTAAATTCTGTAGGAAATTTTATTACACATGCATATTGATGTTTTGCAGTAGAAAAAACACACAACTACTTTTGCTTTATTTGCTTCACATGTGAATGTATCGAAAAATGCTAATTAAAATATGTAGTATCTCAAACTTGCACACATCTGCCTAAAAGCACGCATGTTCACTGCTTTAATTTATTTGGTATGGAAGAGTGCCTCCTATTGATTGAGTGACTCAAGTTGGGCAGCATTTCTGGTGGTGGCTGTTCAGACTACTAAACAACTGCTGAGCTGCCAGGGGTACCTAGTATCCTAGTCAGTGCCAGCATTGGAACTTGTCTATTAAATTCTGCCTCTGAGATAGTTTCAGTGCATCCAGCAATTCTTCTTTCATTTCTGTTGCACCTGCACACTTTTCAGCAGACACAATCTCTGGGAAACTTAATAAATGCAATACTGAAATATGCATCTTCCTCTTAAAAATCTGAGCCACAGATTTCAACACTGAGTGACATAAGAGTACTGCAAAGGTAATCATAAAATCTGGTGGACAGAAATAACCTGAGATACTAAAAACAAAGGAAGAGGTGTGTTAGACTTGGCATCTTTTGGCGTGTTTCCCCTGACTTTTTGCTTTCTGACCTCCCGGTTTTGACTCTGTTTTTGCTGGCGTAATGATTCTGCGCACTTTCCTCACTGCGGTCCAGTGGGAAAGTGCAAGTGCTCCTGTATAAAATGTGTTATGGATTGGTGTTTCCATGATTGGCCTATTTGGTTTATGTGTCAGTCCCTTGTAAAGTGCACTGCGAGTGCCAGGGCCTATAGACCAAATGCTGTTGGTGGGCTGCAGCACTGGATTGTGCCACCCACGCAAACAGCCCGTAAAGTGTAACTCGGGCCTTCCATTGCAGGGCCTGTGCGCAGCCTGGGGCTGCCATGTCGACTTGGCAAGTGCACACACTTGCAAGTCCCTAAACCTTCCCTTTGCTACATGTTAGTCACCCCTAAGGTAGGCCCAAGGTACCCCTGTGGGCAGGGTGCGTTGTACGCGAAAGGTAGGACATGCCCGGGTGTGTGTGGCATGTCCTAATAGTGAATTACAGCCTAGTTCGTTTTTCACTATTGCAAGGCTACCTGTTCCCCCTAGGCCAGAACGGGCGGTTTTGATTATTACAGTATATAATCCTAACTGACCCCGGGAACATGGTAGAAATTCGAGTTTAGTATGCCTGGACTCAGAATGATAAAATGCAGCTTTTAGTGAAGTTGGTTTTAACATTCTGTGTTTGAAAATACCGCTTTTAGAAAGTGGGTATTTTCTTGTCTAACCATCCAAGCCTGCCTCTGCGAGGTTGTGTATTCCTTGTCTGGAATGTGAGTGACAGGGGCTGGGGGATGCCAGGAGACAGGGTGAGTCAGCACAGGGCTGAATAGCCAGATCGACCTGTAGATGGGTGGGAGGGGTCGCACCTGGGCCCTGAATAGGACAGTGCCTTCCCTCCACAATGCTGGCTCCACCTCCTGTGGTGCGTCTGATGTCCCTGGCCTACTCACTGAAAGAAGGGACGGAGACTTGTCAACAAAGTGCTCCAGAACTGGTTTGGACTAGGCAAAGGCCTCTCTGCCTTCAGAGAACAAAGGAATTTGGGATATAAATATTGGGGCCCTGACCCCATGAATTTAGATCTCGCTGGAATCAAGGAACCTGCCAAGACGAAGAGCTGGAAGAGCTGCCAGGAGGAGTACTGCCCCGTTGCTGTGTTGTTGCTTTGTTGGGTTGGCCTGCAGTTGCTGCTTCTGTCTTGGGCAGTGAAAGGACTGGACTGAACTTTCTACAAACTTGTGCTGAGTATCTCCAAGGGCCAGGAACCGAGCTGGCCTCCTGTTAAGAAGTCTCAGGGACTACAAAGACTTCACAAGCCTCTGGGTACCGCTTCTGGAACGCTGTTTCAGTCGCCACAGAGGAAGGGAACTGCAACCGACTCCGTCAACCGAATCCATCCCTGGCCGGTGACCTGTTTGCACCGCAGACCGCATCGCCCCGCTTCGCATCGCAACCCTGGTCTCACCGTGGGCGACGTCCGACGCCGCCAACATCGAGCCGCTGCTTGCACCGTGACCTGTGGGCACCGCAGTTCGCATCGCATCGCTTCACTGGGCCAGCCGGACCAGACCGACACTGTCGCTGCAACTGGCTCAAGAATCGAGACCGCACCGCATTTGGGGCACCGCTCGCACGTCTGCGACGCACCGCTCCGACTCGCACCGCTGTCCGACGCCAGCTCCCGCACTCCGGCTTGGTCGCCTGCATCGCAACCTGTCAGCACCGCATCGAGCATCGTCTCGCCCTGCATCGCACGCCTTGGACTCACCGACTCCGTCTGCACGACTCTCATCGAGCCGCTGCCTGCACCGCATCGAGGGACACCGCACCTTGAATCGCTCCGTCTTGCACCGCAACCGCGACGAACGCCGACCGGCTCGTACACTCCATACCAGCCACAACGAGAAAAGGTACTGTGACCGAGTCTGTTCACGACTCTGCTGGCCCGTATCAACGCGGTCGGCTGGAACTGTTAGGCTCTGTGGTTTTCAGCAGCACTGTAGGCTCGGACGGAGCTACCGACTCGTACGAACTTTGCTTTTGTGCTATTCCTGCAAAGAAGAAGTTAACGTATCAAGCATTCATTCGTAAAGTATAGTATTGTGGATTTTTGTCGTAATTGGTCTCGTCTTAAGTATATAAAATATTGGTTATTTTTCTAAACTGGTGTGGTGTCCGTTTGTAGTGCTTACACTGTATTACTGTTGGTTATGTGCAAATGCTTTACACACTGCCTCTGAATTAAGCCTGACTGCTCGTGCCAAGCTACCACGAGGGTGAGCAGGGGTTACTTCACGAGTGTAACAACCCTTACCCTGACTAGGAAGAAGGGTCCCTACTTGGACAAAGGTGCAAGCCCTTGCCAACTAGAGATCCCATTTCTAACATTGGTTGTCAGCGGTGAGGATAGGACTTGCATTTGCACTTGACTTACAGTGATTGGTGTGCACTACTACCATATCGCAGACCATTACGTACCACATACTGGTTCTTTTTCTTTTGGCCTATTTTTGATCTTGCCAGTTTTCAACTCACGACTTTTGTCATGCCTGAATCAATTGCATCATCCGTTGCATCTCTGGAAGTTATCTTTGAGGAGGACAGGTTGGAATCCTACGCCGTAAAGGAGTTACGAGCGATTTGTAAAAACCTGAAAGTCCAAATTAAAGGCCTCACAAGGAAGGAGGAGCTACAGAAGGCGCTGAGGGCCTGGGTAGCAGCCAGACATGCCAATGGGCAGCCTGGTGATCTCAGTGAGGAGGTGGAGGAGCCTATTTCCAGGGTGGATGTGCTTTTGGGTAGGGGGAACCCGCCAGGTCAGGCAGCAGCAGGCTGTCCCCAGAGGAGCTGGAGGACAGGCGGGAGGCAAGGCAGTTTGAGCTGCAGAAGCTCAGACTGGAGAGTGAGCGGGAGGAGAAGAGATTGGCCATAGAGGAGAGGAAGATGCTCTTAGAGCATGAGAGAGAACTGAAGGAGCTAGAACTTAGGAGTAAGTCAGGCTCAGATGGTGGCAGCAATTCGTCCAGAAAGGCAGACAGGATTGTGCACATTCACAAGAACGTAGGCAAGGAGTTCAAGAAGGGGGATGACATACAAAGGTGGTTTCAGGGTTATGAGGCAGCCATACACATGAATGGGGTCCCTGAGGAGAATTGGGGAGCAGGATTGTGGCCACTTTTCCCGGAAGAAGCAAGGGATGCTCTGATAGCTTTGGGTAAGGGGTATCACCTCACCTATGCTGACATGAAGGATGCCCTTCTCACGAAGTATGGTCTTACTCCTGAAAAGTACAGGGATCAGTTCAGGTCCAGTAAGAAGTCTGATGC
Organism: Calotriton arnoldi; assembly: GCA_963921515.1. NCBI lineage: Eukaryota > Metazoa > Chordata > Amphibia > Caudata > Salamandridae > Calotriton > Calotriton arnoldi. The sequence goes on along the minus strand of CAWUFW010006997.1, from coordinate 111,385 downwards.
CAACACTTGGTTGGAATGTGTGGATGTGTTCTGCAGGTCTCTGGATGGTTGGGTGAAGGGCAGTAGCGTAACAGATTTTCAGGGGCTCTACAACTTGATTGCATGGGAGCACTTGTCTAGTCTATGTTTTGCAGATCTGCGCCAGCACCTAGTGGATAGTAAGCTAACTGACCCCAGGAAGCTTGCTATGGAAGCGGACCGCTGGGTGAGTACCAGGGTCCACAAGAAAGCGTTTGGGGGAGACTCAGCCAAAGGTGGGCAGGGTCCCCAGCAGAAAGGTGGGGGGACAAGGGTAAAGCACAGGAGTTCTCTAAAGGGCCCCAAACTAGTACCCAGGGTAAAGGTTCCCAGCCCCCGGTGATAAGAAGAAAGGGGTCTCTACAGGGAAGCCTGTTGAGACCGGCCCCCGCAAGTGTTATGCATGTGACCAGGTAGGTCACTTTAAGGGGGACCCCAAGTGCCCGAAGGGGACACAGCCGCCCACCGGTGGACAGTCCAAAGTGTTGGCTAGTGTAGCGCTCGGGGAGGAGGGGTGCCCACAGGAGGGTGGGGATCCCGCAGAAATGACCCTTGTCTCACTAGGGGACAGTGAGATGGTCCCAGGAAACCAGGTGCCCCCTAACACAAAGAAATATAGCACCTGGGTGACCATTAATGGGAACAGGGTAGAGGCTCTCAGAGATACTGGAGCCAGTGTGACCTCAGTCCGGTGTCACCTGGTGTCTGAGAAGCAAGTAGTCCCAGGAGCATTCCACCAAGTAGTTGCTGTCGACAACTCAGAGCGCCAATGTATGGTGGCGCAGGTTCCCTTTGAATGGGGGGGGGTCTCAGGTCCCTTAAGGGTGGTTGTGAGCCCTACCATGCCTGTAGATTGTCTGCTAGGAAACGACCTGGAGCAGTCCCCATGGAAGGAGGTTGAGCTCAGGTCGCACTTGGAGATGCTTGGGTTGCCAGAGTGGGCATGCGTGTCTACTCGGTCAATGGCAGCTAGAAAGGGTGATCAAGAGGACTTGGAGCCTGAAACAGTGGCCCAAGTCCCTGCCAAGAGGAAGGGCAGGGGGCGCGGGAAACCGGCCCCCGAAGTTCCCACGGACCGGGAGGAGGCGGACCTCGAGGGGGACGCCCCGGTGCCTACAGGGGAACAAGTAGCCGAACTGGGAGACATCTCTGAGCTGACCCATTGGCAGCAAGAAGGGGGTCCCACCAGGGAGGAGTTCTGCAGGAAGCAGAATGAGTGCCCTACTCTGGAGGAACTGCGGCGGCAGGCTGCAGACCAGGCAGCTGGTAATCAGTCCGGGTCACATCTGATCTACTGGGAGAGTGGTCTCCTATACAGTGAGCCTAAGGTTGCTGAGCCTGGGTCAGCCCGTGTGCTGGTGGTACCCCAGCGCTTCAGGACCTTCCTACTGGGTCTGGCTCATGACGTGCCTTTGGCAGGACATTTGGGGCAGGACAAGACCTTTGACAGGCTTGTCACCCACTTCTTTTGGCCCCAAATGCGAAGGCAGTCAGATGCACACTGTAGGTCTTGCCAAACTTGCCAGGCAAGTGGTAAGAGTGGGAGGAAGGTCAAAGCTCCTCTCCAACCTTTTCCGGTTGTTGGAACACCCTTTGAAAGGGTAGGGATGGATATAGTGGGGCCACTGGACCCCAAGACAGCCATGGGCAACAGGTACATCCTGGTCTTGGTGGACCATGCCACCCGGTACCCGGAGGCAATCCCTCTCAGGTCAACGACGGCGCCAGTGGTGGGCCGGGCGTTAATGGGGATCTTTTCCCGTGCGGGATTCCCCAGAGAGGTGGTTTCTGATAGGGGGACCAATTTCATATCGAAGTATATGACATCCCTGTGGAAGGAGTGTGGGGTAACCTACAAGTTCACCACTCCTTACCACCCACAAGGAAACGGTCTGGTGGAGAGATTCAACCAGACCTTGAAAGGCATGATCAAGGGTCTAACAGAACCCATGAGGCGTAAGTGGGACGTCCTCTTGCCATGCCTACTCTTTGCGTACAGGGAGGTGCCTCAGAAGTCTCTTGGGTACAGCCCCTTTGAGCTCCTGTATGGCCACCCTGTCAGAGGACCTCTGAGTTTGGTAAAGGAAGGCTGGGAGGCAGCTCCCAGGAAAACTCCCCAGGATGTATTTAGCTACATGCTGGCCTTTAGAAACCAAACTGCCCGCTTCAGGAAACTCGCTCAGGCGAACCTAGAAGCAAGCCAGGAAGAAATGAAGAGATGGTATGACCAGAACGCCACTCTGGTCGAATTTCAACCTGGGCAGAAAGTGTGGGTTATGGCCCCAGTGGCACCTTGTGCCTTGCAGGACAAGTGGACTGGGCCATATGAGGTAAAGGAGCGCAAAAGTGACGTCACCTACCTGGTGGATTTGCAGGCTCCAAGGAACCCCTTGAGGGTCCTTCACGTGAACCGCCTCAAGCCCCACTTCGAGAGGTCCGAAGTGAGTATGCTCTTGGCGACAGATGATGGGGTGGAAGAGGAGAGCGAGCCTCTCCCTGACCTCCTGTCTACCAAGGAGCATGATGGGTCAGTAGAGGGTGTGATCCTCTCCCCTACTCTGACTCAGGAGCAGCAGGGGGACTGTCGCCAGTTGTTGGGACAGTTCGCCCCACTGTTCTCTCTGACCCCTGGTGTTACTCACTGGTGTACCCATGACGTGGACACCGGTGACAGCCATCCTGTGAAGCACAAGATTTACAGGTTGACTGACCGGGTCAGAGCCAGCATCAAGGAGGAGGTCTCTAAGATGTTGGCGTTAGGGGTGATTGAGCCCTCCCACAGTCCTTGGGCCAGCCCAGTGGTCTTGGTCCCAAAGGCTGCGGCGCCCGGTGCCACTCCAGAACTCCGGTTTTGTGTGGACTACCGTGGGCTCAATGCCGTCACCAGGACTGACGCGCACCCCATCCCCAGAGCTGATGAGCTCATTGATCGGTTGGGAGCTGCCCGGTTCCTCAGCACGTTTGATTTAACGTCTGGGTACTGGCAGATTGCCTTAACCGATGGGGCCAAGGAGAGATCAGCATTCTCAACCCCAGAAGGTCATTACCAATTCCGGGTGATGCCCTTTGGGTTGAAGAATGCCCCTGCCACCTTTCAGAGGTTGGTCAATCAGGTGTTGGCTGGCTGGAGGATTTCAGTGCCGCCTACCTGGATGACATTGCTGTGTTCAGTTCCAGCTGGGAAGAACATTTACAGCACCTTGAGAAAGTGTTGAGGGCTCTGCAAGGTGCAGGCCTCACGATCAAGGCCAGTAAGTGCCAGATCGGGCAGGGTTCGGTGGTGTACTTGGGACACCAGGTAGGAAGCGGCCAGGTGGCGCCCCTACAACCCAAGATTGACACCATTCTGGCTTGGGAGCCCCCAAGACCCAGACAGAGGTGAGAGCCTTCTTAGGTCTCACCGGCTATTATAGGAGATTTGTTAAGGGCTATGGCACCATCGTTGCCCCCTAACAGAGCTGACCTCTAAGAGGCAGCCCAGGAAAGTGATCTGGACTGAGTCCTGCCAGAAAGCTTTTGATGCCCTGAAGGCAGCCATGTGCACGGCGCCCGTGCTCAAGGCACCTGACTTCTCCAAAGAATTTGTCGTGCAGACTGACGCTTCAGAGCATGGTGTGGGAGCGGTGCTCTCACAACTGAACGAAGAGGGCCTGGATCAGCCTGTAGTCTTCCTTAGCAGGAGACTACTTCCCAGGGAACAGAGGTGGAGTGCCATAGAAAGGGAAGCTTTTGCTGTGGTCTGGGCGCTGAAGAAGTTGAGACCATACCTGTTTGGGACTCACTTCCGGGTTCAGACCGACCACAGGCCCCTCAGATGGTTGATGCAAATGAGGGGTGAGAATCCAAAACTGCTGAGGTGGTCCATCTCCCTACAGGGAATGGACTTTACGGTGGAACACCGTCCTGGTACAGAACACGCCAACGCAGATGGTCTGTCCAGGCTCTTACGCCTTAGTGAAGAGAACTCCCATGGGGTTGGGTAGTTCTCCCTACTTTCAGCTGGAGGGGACATGTGTTAGACTTGGCATCTTTTGGCGTGTTTCCCCTGACTTTTTGCTTTCTGACCTCCCGGTTTTGACTCTGTTTTTGCTGGCATAATGATTCTGCGCACTTTCCTCACTGCGGTCCAGTGGGAAAGTGCAAGTGCTCCTGTATAAAATGTGTTATGGATTGGTGTTTCCATGATTGGCCTATTTGGTTTATGTGTCAGTCCCTTGTAAAGTGCACTGCGAGTGCCAGGGCCTATAGACCAAATGCTGTTGGTGGGCTGCAGCACTGGATTGTGCCACCCACGCAAACAGCCCGTAAAGTGTAACTCGGGCCTGCCATCGCAGGGCCTGTGCGCAGCCTGGGGCTGCCATGTCGACTCTGGCAAGTGCACACACTTGCAAGTCCCTAAACCTTCCCTTTGCTACATGTTAGTCACCCCTAAGGTAGGCCCAAGGTACCCCTGTGGGCAGGGTGCGTTGTACGCGAAAGGTAGGACATGCCCGGGTGTGTGCGGCATGTCCTAATAGTGAATTACAGCCTAGTTCGTTTTTCACTATTGCAAGGCTACCTGTTCCCCTAGGCCAGAACGGGCGGTTTTGATTATTACAGTATATAATCCTAACTGACCCCGGGAACATGGTAGAAATTCGAGTTTAGTATGCCTGGACTCAGAATGATAAAATGCAGCTTTTAGTGAAGTTGGTTTTAACATTCTGTGTTTGAAAATACCGCTTTTAGAAAGTGGGTATTTTCTTGTCTAACCATCCAAGCCTGCCTCTGCGAGGTTGTGTATTCCTTGTCTGGAATGTGAGTGACAGGGGCTGGGGGATGCCAGGAGACAGGGTGAGTCAGCACAGGGCTGAATAGCCAGATCGACCTGTAGATGGGTGGGAGGGGTCGCACCTGGGCCCTGAATAGGACAGTGCCTTCCCTCCACAATGCTGGCTCCACCTCCTGTGGTGCGTCTGATGTCCCTGGCCTACTCACTGAAAGAAGGGACGGAGACTTGTCAACAAAGTGCTCCAGAACTGGTTTGGACTAGGCAAAGGCCTCTCTGCCTTCAGAGAACAAAGGAATTTGGGATATAAATATTGGGGCCCTGACCCCATGAATTTAGATCTCGCTGGAATCAAGGAACCTGCCAAGACGAAGAGCTGGAAGAGCTGCCAGGAGGAGTACTGCCCCGTTGCTGTGTTGTTGCTTTGTTGGGTTGGCCTGCAGTTGCTGCTTCTGTCTTGGGCAGTGAAAGGACTGGACTGAACTTTCTACAAACTTGTGCTGAGTATCTCCAAGGGCCAGGAACCGAGCTGGCCTCCTGTTAAGAAGTCTCAGGGACTACAAAGACTTCACAAGCCTCTGGGTACCGCTTCTGGAACGCTGTTTCAGTCGCCACAGAGGAAGGGAACTGCAACCGACTCCGTCAACCGAATCCATCCCTGGCCGGTGACCTGTTTGCACCGCAGACCGCATCGCCCCGCTTCGCATCGCAACCCTGGTCTCACCGTGGGCGACGTCCGACGCCGCCAACATCGAGCCGCTGCTTGCACCGTGACCTGTGGGCACCGCAGTTCGCATCGCATCGCTTCACTGGGCCAGCCGGACCAGACCGACACTGTCGCTGCAACTGGCTCAAGAGTCGAGACCGCACCGCATTTGGGGCACCGCTCGCACGCCTGCGACGCACCGCTCCGACTCGCACCGCTGTCCGACGCCAGCTCCCGCACTCCGGCTTGGTCGCCTGCATCGCAACCTGTCAGCACCGCATCGAGCATCGTCTCGCCCTGCATCGCACGCCTTGGACTCACCGACTCCGTCTGCACGACGCTCATCGAGCCGCTGCCTGCACCGCATCGAGGGACACCGCACCTTGCATCGCTCCGTCTTGCACCGCAACCGCGACGAACGCCGACCGGCTCGTACACTCCATACCAGCCACAACGAGAAAAGGTACTGTGACCGAGTCTGTTCACGACTCTGCTGGCCCGTATCGACGCGGTCGGCTGGAACTGTTAGACTCTGTGGTTTTCAGCATCACGGTAGGCTCGGACGGAGCTACCGACTCGTACGAACTTTGCTTTTGTGCTATTCCTGCAAAGAAGAAGTTAACGTATCAAGCATTCATTCGTAAAGTATAGTATTGTGGATTTTTGTCGTAATTGGTCTTGTCTTGAGTATATAAAATATTGGTTATTTTTCTAAACTGGTGTGGTGTCCGTTTGTAGTGCTTACACTGTATTACTGTTGGTTATGTGCAAATGCTTTACACACTGCCTCTGAATTAAGCCTGACTGCTCGTGCCAAGCTACCACGAGGGTGAGCAGGGGTTACTTCACGAGTGTAACAACCCTTACCCTGACTAGGAAGAAGGGTCCCTACTTGGACAAAGGTGCAAGCCCTTGCCAACTAGAGATCCCATTTCTAACATTGGTTGTCAGCGGTGAGGATAGGACTTGCGTTTGCACTTGACTTACAGTGATTGGTGTGCACTACTACCATATCGCAGACCATTACGTACCACATACTGGTTCTTTTTCTTTTGGCCTATTTTTGATCTTGCCAGTTTTCAACTCACGACTTTTGTCATGCCTGAATCAATTGCATCATCCGTTGCATCTCTGGAAGTTATCTTTGAGGAGGACAGGTTGGAATCCTACGCCGTAAAGGAGTTACGAGCGATTTGTAAAAACCTGAAAGTCCAAATTAAAGGCCTCACAAGGAAGGAGGAGCTACAGAAGGCGCTGAGGGCCTGGGTAGCAGCCAGACATGCCAATGGGCAGCCTGGTGATCTCAGTGAGGAGGTGGAGGAGCCTATTTCCAGGGTGGATGTGCTTTTGGGTAGGGGGAACCCGCCAGGTCAGGCAGCAGCAGTCTGTCCCCAGAGGAGCTGGAGGACAGGCGGGAGGCAAGGCAGTTTGAGCTGCAGAAGCTCAGACTGGAGAGTGAGCGGGAGGAGAAGAGATTGGCCATAGAGGAGAGGAAGATGCTCTTAGAGCATGAGAGAGAACTGAAGGAGCTAGAACTTAGGAGTAAGTCAGGCTCAGATGGTGGCAGCAATTCGTCCAGAAAGGCAGACAGGATTGTGCACATTCCCAAGAACGTAGGCAAGGAGTTCAAGAAGGGGGATGACATACAAAGGTGGTTTCAGGGTTATGAGGCAGCCATACACATGAATGGGGTCCCTGAGGAGAATTGGGGAGCAGGATTGTGGCCACTTTTCCCGGAAGAAGCAAGGGATGCTCTGATAGCTTTGGGTAAGGGGTATCACCTCACCTATGCTGACATGAAGGATGCCCTTCTCACGAAGTATGGTCTTACTCCTGAAAAGTACAGGGATCAGTTCAGGTCCAGTAAGAAGTCTGATGCCAACACTTGGTTGGAATGTGTGGATGTGTTCTGCAGGTCTCTGGATGGTTGGGTGAAGGGCAGTAGCGTAACAGATTTTCAGGGGCTCTACAACTTGATTGCATGGGAGCACTTGTCTAGTCTATGTTTTGCAGATCTGCGCCAGCACCTAGTGGATAGTAAGCTAACTGACCCCAGGAAGCTTGCTATGGAAGCGGACCGCTGGGTGAGTACCAGGGTCCACAAGAAAGCGTTTGGGGGAGACTCAGCCAAAGGTGGGCAGGGTCCCCAGCAGAAAGGTGGGGGGACAAGGGTAAAGCACAGGAGTTCTCTAAAGGGCCCCAAACTAGTACCCAGGGTAAAGGTTCCCAGCCCCCGGTGATAAGAAGAAAGGGGTCTCTACAGGGAAGCCTGTTGAGACCGGCCCCCGCAAGTGTTATGCATGTGACCAGGTAGGTCACTTTAAGGGGGACCCCAAGTGCCCGAAGGGGACACAGCCGCCCACCGGTGGACAGTCCAAAGTGTTGGCTAGTGTAGCGCTCGGGGAGGAGGGGTGCCCACAGGAGGGTGGGGATCCCGCAGAAATGACCCTTGTCTCACTAGGGGACAGTGAGATGGTCCCAGGAAACCAGGTGCCCCCTAACACAAAGAAATATAGCACCTGGGTGACCATTAATGGGAACAGGGTAGAGGCTCTCAGAGATACTGGAGCCAGTGTGACCTCAGTCCGGTGTCACCTGGTGTCTGAGAAGCAAGTAGTCCCAGGAGCATTCCACCAAGTAGTTGCTGTCGACAACTCAGAGCGCCAATGTATGGTGGCGCAGGTTCCCTTTGAATGGGGGGTCTCAGGTCCCTTGAGGGTGGTTGTGAGCCCTACCATGCCTGTAGATTGTCTGCTAGGAAACGACCTGGAGCAGTCCCCATGGAAGGAGGTTGAGCTCAGGTCGCACTTGGAGATGCTTGGGTTGCCAGAGTGGGCATGCGTGTCTACTCGGTCAATGGCAGCCAGAAAGGGTGATCAAGAGGACTTGGAGCCTGAAACAGTGGCCCAAGTCCCTGCCAAGAGGAAGGGCAGGGGCGCGGGAAACCGGCCCCCGAAGTTCCCACGGACCGGGAGGAGGCGGACCTCGAGGGGACGCCCGGTGCCTACAGGGGAGCAGGTAGCCGAACTGGGAGACATCTCTGAGCTGACCCATTGGCAGCAAGAAGGGGGTCCCACCAGGGAGGAGTTCTGCAGGGAGCAGAACGAGTGCCCTACTCTGGAGGGTCTGCGGCGGCAGGCTGCAGACCAGGCAGCTGGTAATCAGTCCGGGTCACATCTGATCTACTGGGAGAGTGGTCTCCTATACAGTGAGCCTAAGGTTGCTGAGCCTGGGTCAGCCCGTGTGCTGGTGGTACCCCAGCGCTTCAGGACCTTCCTACTGGGTCTGGCTCATGACGTGCCTTTGGCAGGACATTTGGGGCAGGACAAGACCTTTGACAGGCTTGTCACCCACTTCTTTTGGCCCCAAATGCGAAGGCAGTCAGATGCACACTGTAGGTCTTGCCAAACTTGCCAGGCAAGTGGTAAGAGTGGGAGGAAGGTCAAAGCTCCTCTCCAACCTTTTCCGGTTGTTGGAACACCCTTTGAAAGGGTAGGGATGGATATAGTGGGGCCACTGGATCCCAAGACAGCCATGGGCAACAGGTACATCCTGGTCTTGGTGGACCATGCCACCCGGTACCCGGAGGCAATCCCTCTCAGGACAACGACGGCGCCAGTGGTGGGCCGGGCGTTAATGGGGATCTTTTCCCGTGTGGGATTCCCCAGAGAGGTGGTTTCTGATAGGGGGACCAATTTCATATCGAAGTATATGACATCCCTGTGGAAGGAGTGTGGTGTAACCTACAAGTTCACCACTCCTTACCACCCACAAGGAAACGGTCTGGTGGAGAGATTCAACCAGACCTTGAAAGGCATGATCAAGGGTCTAACAGAACCCATGAGGCGTAAGTGGGACGTCCTCTTGCCATGCCTACTCTTTGCGTACAGGGAGGTGCCTCAGAAGTCTCTTGGGTACAGCCCCTTTGAGCTCCTGTATGGCCACCCTGTCAGAGGACCTCTGAGTTTGGTAAAGGAAGGCTGGGAGGCAGCTCCCAGGAAAACTCCCCAGGATGTATTTAGCTACATGCTGGCCTTTAGAAACCAAACTGCCCGCTTCAGGAAACTCGCTCAGGCGAACCTAGAAGCAAGCCAGGAAGAAATGAAGAGATGGTATGACCAGAACGCCACTCTGGTCGAATTTCAACCTGGGCAGAAAGTGTGGGTTATGGCCCCAGTGGCACCTTGTGCCTTGCAGGACAAGTGGACTGGGCCATATGAGGTAAAGGAGCGCAAAAGTGACGTCACCTACCTGGTGGATTTGCAGGCTCCAAGGAACCCCTTGAGGGTCCTTCACGTGAACCGCCTCAAGCCCCACTTCGAGAGGTCCGAAGTGAGTATGCTCTTGGCGACAGATGATGGGGTGGAAGAGGAGAGCGAGCCTCTCCCTGACCTCCTGTCTACCAAGGAGCATGATGGGTCAGTAGAGGGTGTGATCCTCTCCCCTACTCTGACTCAGGAGCAGCAGGGGGACTGTCGCCAGTTGTTGGGACAGTTCGCCCCACTGTTCTCTCTGACCCCTGGTGTTACTCACTGGTGTACCCATGACGTGGACACCGGTGACAGCCATCCTGTGAAGCACAAGATTTACAGGTTGACTGACCGGGTCAGAGCCAGCATCAAGGAGGAGGTCTCTAAGATGTTGGCGTTAGGGGTGATTGAGCCCTCCCACAGTCCTTGGGCCAGCCCAGTGGTCTTGGTCCCAAAGGCTGCGGCGCCCGGTGCCACTCCAGAACTCCGGTTTTGTGTGGACTACCGTGGGCTCAATGCCGTCACCAGGACTGACGCGCACCCCATCCCCAGAGCTGATGAGCTCATTGATCGGTTGGGAGCTGCCCGGTTCCTCAGCACGTTTGATTTAACGTCTGGGTACTGGCAGATTGCCTTAACCGATGGGGCCAAGGAGAGATCAGCATTCTCAACCCCAGAAGGTCATTACCAATTCCGGGTGATGCCCTTTGGGTTGAAGAATGCCCCTGCCACCTTTCAGAGGTTGGTCAATCAGGTGTTGGCTGGGCTGGAGGATTTCAGTGCCGCCTACCTGGATGACATTGCTGTGTTCAGTTCCAGCTGGGAAGAACATTTACAGCACCTTGAGAAAGTGTTGAGGGCTCTGCAAGGTGCAGGCCTCACGATCAAGGCCAGTAAGTGCCAGATCGGGCAGGGTTCGGTGGTGTACTTGGGACACCAGGTAGGAAGCGGCCAGGTGGCGCCCTACAACCCAAGATTGACACCATTCTGGCTTGGGAGCCCCCAAGACCCAGACAGAGGTGAGAGCCTTCTTAGGTCTCACCGGCTATTATAGGAGATTTGTTAAGGGCTATGGCACCATCGTTGCCCCCTAACAGAGCTGACCTCTAAGAGGCAGCCCAGGAAAGTGATCTGGACTGAGTCCTGCCAGAAAGCTTTTGATGCCCTGAAGGCAGCCATGTGCACGGCGCCCGTGCTCAAGGCACCTGACTTCTCCAAAGAATTTGTCGTGCAGACTGACGCTTCAGAGCATGGTGTGGGAGCGGTGCTCTCACAACTGAACGAAGAGGGCCTGGATCAGCCTGTAGTCTTCCTTAGCAGGAGACTACTTCCCAGGGAACAGAGGTGGAGTGCCATAGAAAGGGAAGCTTTTGCTGTGGTCTGGGCGCTGAAGAAGTTGAGACCATACCTGTTTGGGACTCACTTCCGGGTTCAGACAGACCACAGGCCCCTCAGATGGTTGATGCAAATGAGGGGTGAGAATCCAAAACTGCTGAGGTGGTCCATCTCCCTACAGGGAATGGACTTTACGGTGGAACACCGTCCTGGTACAGAACACGCCAACGCAGATGGTCTGTCCAGGTTCTTCCGCCTTAGTGAAGAGAACTCCCATGGGGTTGGGTAGTTCTCCCTACTTTCAGCTGGAGGGGACATGTGTTAGACTTGGCATCTTTTGGCGTGTTTCCCTGACTTTTTGCTTTCTGACCTCCCGGTTTTGACTCTGTTTTTGCTGGTGTAATGATTCTGCGCACTTTCCTCACTGCGGTCCAGTGGGAAAGTGCAAGTGCTCCTGTATAAAATGTGTTATGGATTGGTGTTTCCATGATTGGCCTATTTGGTTTATGTGTCAGTCCCTTGTAAAGTGCACTGCGAGTGCCAGGGCCTATAGACCAAATGCTGTTGGTGGGCTGCAGCACTGGATTGTGCCACCCACGCAAACAGCCCGTAAAGTGTAACTCGGGCCTGCCATCGCAGAGCCTGTGCGCAGCCTGGGGCTGCCATGTCGACTTGGCAAGTGCACACACTTGCAAGTCCCTAAACCTTCCCTTTGCTACATGTTAGTCACCCCTAAGGTAGGCCCAAGGTACCCCTGTGGGCAGGGTGCGTTGTATGCGAAAGGTAGGACATGCCCGGGTGTGTGCGGCATGTCCTGATAGTGAATTACAGCCTAGTTCGTTTTTCACTATTGCAAGGCTACCTGTTCCCCTAGGCCAGAACGGGCGGTTTTGATTATTACAGTATATAATCCTAACTGACCCCGGGAACATGGTAGAAATTCGAGTTTAGTATGCCTGGACTCAGAATGATAAAATGCAGCTTTTAGTGAAGTTGGTTTTAACATTCTGTGTTTGAAAATACCACTTTTAGAAAGTGGGTATTTTCTTGTCTAACCATCCAAGCCTGCCTCTGCGAGGTTGTGTATTCCTTGTCTGGAATGTGAGTGACAGGGGCTGGGGGATGCCAGGAGACAGGGTGAGTCAGCGCAGGGCTGAATAGCCAGATCGACCTGTAGATGGGTGGGAGGGGTCGCACCTGGGCCCTGAATAGGACAGTGCCTTCCCTCCACAATGCTGGCTCCACCTCCTGTGGTGCGTCTGATGTCCCTGGCCTACTCACTGAAAGAAGGGACGGAGACTTGTCAACAAAGTGCTCCAGAACTGGTTTGGACTAGGCAAAGGCCTCTCTGCCTTCAGAGAACAAAGGAATTTGGGATATAAATATTGGGGCCCTGACCCCATGAATTTAGATCTCGCTGGAATCAAGGAACCTGCCAAGACGAAGAGCTGGAAGAGCTGCCAGGAGGAGTACTGCCCCGTTGCTGTGTTGTTGCTTTGTTGGGTTGGCCTGCAGTTGCTGCTTCTGTCTTGGGCAGTGAAAGGACTGGACTGAACTTTCTACAAACTTGTGCTGAGTATCTCCAAGGGCCAGGAACCGAGCTGGCCTCCTGTTAAGAAGTCTCAGGGACTACAAAGACTTCACAAGCCTCTGGGTACCGCTTCTGGAACGCTGTTTCAGTCGCCACAGAGGAAGGGAACTGCAACCGACTCCGTCAACCGAATCCATCCCTGGCCGGTGACCTGTTTGCACCGCAGACCGCATCGCCCCGCTTCGCATCGCAACCCTGGTCTCACCGTGGGCGACGTCCGACGCCGCCAACATCGAGCCGCTGCTTGCACCGTGACCTGTGGGCACCGCAGTTCGCATCGCATCGCTTCACTGGGCCAGCCGGACCAGACCGACACTGTCGCTGCAACTGGCTCAAGAGTCGAGACCGCACCGCATTTGGGGCACCGCCGCACGTCTGCGACGCACCGCTCCGACTCGCACCGCTGTCCGACGCCAGCTCCCGCACTCCGGCTTGGTCGCCTGCATCGCAACCTGTCAGCACCGCATCGAGCATCGTCTCGCCCTGCATCGCACGCCTTGGACTCACCGACTCCGTCTGCACGACGCTCATCGAGCCGCTGCCTGCACCGCATCGAGGGACACCGCACCTTGCATCGCTCCGTCTTGCACCGCAACCGCGACGAACGCCGACCGGCTCGTACACTCCGTACCAGCCACAACGAGAAAGGTACTGTGACCGAGTCTGTTCACGACTCTGCTGGCCCGTATCGACGCGGTCGGCTGGAACTGTTAGGCTCTGTGGTTTTCAGCATCACGGTAGGCTCGGACGGAGCTACCGACTCGTACGAACTTTGCTTTTGTGCTATTCCTGCAAAGAAGAAGTTAACGTATCAAGCATGCATTCGTAAAGTATAGTATTGTGGATTTTTGTCGTAATTGGTCTTGTCTTAAGTATATAAAATATTGGTTATTTTTCTAAACTGGTGTGGTGTCCGTTTGTAGTGCTTACACTGTATTACTGTTGGTTATGTGCAAATGCTTTACACACTGCCTCTGAATTAAGCCTGACTGCTCGTGCCAAGCTACCACGAGGGTGAGCAGGGGTTACTTCACGAGTGTAACAACCCTTACCCTGACTAGGAAGAAGGGTCCCTACTTGGCAAGCCCTTGCCAACTAGAGATCCCATTTCTAACAAGGTGTCTTATATGAATCCAATATACACCTCGTGACTGTCAGGTTAAACATCACATGAAAACTGACACAAATTAAAAGAGACGCACGGGCTGTGGTTAACCTGACACAAGAAAGCGGCTAAAAAGAGAACACGTTATCTGACATGGTGGGGATTTGCCCTGGGGGGGAGTGGGCCAGGATCTGAAAATCAGATGAGGCATAGTCTCCATGCCAATTACTAACCTTTAAAGGAGACTGCGTTCTAGATTATTTTTGCATCAGGTGAAATAATGTGCTGGTTGAATTTCACATTTATAAATTATAAGCGATTACGTCTCCAGCCGACTAGAACACAACGTGCCAGGTGACCTTGCTGTGGTGAATGATTTTCACTATCCCCTCGACCCAGTTGTAACTGGAAAACAGTTACTGACGGTGGTGTGGCAAGTCTTTCCCACCTGTTTTTAAGCACATTTCAATATTCCCCTCCCTCCGCAGTGTCGAATCCCCTCCACTCCTCCATGGGCTTTCAGGAAATGTACCCTGGCGTCATGGGTCGCATTCAATTACTAAGGAGGTCTTCTTCAGCCTCAGCCCCCAGGCTGTCACCAGCTTGACTCCGGTGCAGCACGCACCGCACAGTTTAAAGTTAAAACTGTGTACGTTTTTAGTCAGAACGAGGGCCGGTTCCTATCTGCCATAAACATTAAAAAACTGATTATGTTGCCATTAAGAATATTAATGGAAAATGCACACGTAAGCAGCTGCAGGGATAACAATTGAGGAGGAACTCTCAGAGGCGCAACTAGAGCCAAATTTTGGAGGGTGGGGGCTAATTCTTCCAGCAATAGGCAGAGTGGAGATGAAGGGGTGAAAAAACAACAAAGCCTCGTTAACTCGTAAATGGTCTTTTAAAGACCTGTGAAGTACACGGGTGCGGTTGCGATAAACTCAAAAACTGTCTGTGTGTGCGCCCGGGAAGCTGTCTCAGCACGGGCTGACACACATGATGGGGGGGAAAGGGAGGGGTTGGGGTCTGAAGCCCTTTGAGCCCTATGGGCGTTGCGCGCCTGGGAATTCTCCAAAAGGAGGTGAAGATCCCTCAGGGAGAAGATTAAGTAGCTCTTCTCCCCAGATACAAAGGGGCCCATCCAGAAGTCAGCATGCTAACAGCTCTTGAAGCACCAGCCTGAGCTCCCGCACTCAAACAGACCACCCGTGCACCCTAGCCCAATCCGCACTATTTATCGAGCAACACAGGGAAACAAACAATGGAAATCCCTGAAAAAGAGCCAGTGCAGGCAGCTGGGAGGTTTCCGTTGTTCTAAACTTCCCAGAGAGACCTTTTCAGTACAGTTCTGTTTTGCACTGCTTTGGCTCCCTCAAGTGGCCAAGCAGTGTAAGAATGTGAAAAATCAGTGACACTCGGTTTAAACCGGGTCAGCTGATTTTTAGGGGGTAGGGTACTGTCGGGAACAATCGGGTTTAACCGATTTCCGGACAGCCTACATATGGTGAAGGAAATTGAACTACTTAAAAAAACAACAGAGGACTTTGAAAACAGAAACAGGGGAAATAATCTTCACCTGTATGATATACCAGAGGGATTTGAAGGTTCCAACATGATTTCATTCTTACAAAAGGCTATTCCCTCAATTGTTCACCTGGGAAATCGTGGTTTACTCAGCATCTAGAGGGCTCATTGCTTGGGCCCTAAGATCTCCTCTCCATCTAACACAAGGCCTAGGGGCATCATCATTCTCTTCCTGCAGTTCACAGAATTTATGGCTAAAATAATCAGAGAATTGTACTAGTCACGGAACAAAGAGCCTGATTTAGATCTTGACGGTAATGGTCCCGCTGTCGCTTTTCCATCGGATTCCCCATCCGCCTACTAGGCAGTACGCCTGCTCTATTTAGATGCTGGTGGGTTCATGGATGAAAGACCATTGGAGTGCCATCGCCTCTGTCAGAATTTCTCACCCACGTCGATGACGCTATAGGAAAAAGCGGAGGGAGTACAGCCACTTTGTCCGTCGGGCCAATCACGATGTGCCTTCCCACCAACGCAACTGTGGCTGCAAAACCTCCACACCTGAGTTGGTGGATTGGAAGGGATATAAGGCAGAAACTCACCTTTTCTCAACTTCACACTTCCTTTTCTCCCATGGACCTGATTTTCTAAGTCCTGTCTCTAGTGCTGCTGCTTGACAAGGAAGAAAATCAACTCTGTTGTGGCCGGAATCAATGGTAAGCTCCTTATTTACCTGTTACCTTTTGACTTGTCTGATTACATTTGCTCTGGGCTCCTGCATTTTTAAATCTCTCTCACAAGCAATAGTATACCAATGTGCAATGCATCTGCATATGTAATGTTGATGTTTAAGAAATTTAAAGAAACACACCTGTATGAGTACATTGCATTTCTAAATTTGATGGAAGCTGCCTTAAAAAAAACAGGCACATACACAAAAAAGGACACCAATCAAAAAAATCAAATAAATTGCTCAAATTGTTAAATTAAAAGCACATGCATTACACATCATTGGGATAAGTGAAATGTAACATAATGTAGAAATTGCACTAGACAAGGTGTAATGTTGACTTTTTAAATACCTGCCAAATCAATGTCAGTCCGAAACTTGAATCAGTTAACATATTTATCCATGTAACATTTCCCATTTTCTAGTGCAATTCCTGTATTTTATCAAATTGCAATTGTCACATAATTTGTTAAGGTGTAATGCATCTGTGTTTATTCTTTTTTCTTATCAAGTTGAAATAAACACACCTGTATTAACACTTTAAAAAAATTAAAACATCTATTTGTTGGTGCAAGTGTCCATTATCATGATGAATGCTTTCACCTAGATTCAAATTACCATCACAT
Source organism: Calotriton arnoldi (assembly GCA_963921515.1). Lineage (NCBI taxonomy): Eukaryota > Metazoa > Chordata > Amphibia > Caudata > Salamandridae > Calotriton > Calotriton arnoldi. Next base: position 94,732 of record CAWUFW010006997.1, on the reverse strand, counting down.
ACTATTTTAACCAGTGTATGCACTTAACAAATTAGACATTTTATAACATCTGTTGTATTTCCTGCCATAATGGTAAATAAAAATATGTACTTCACAGTTTAGTCATAAACATTTCTGGGAATCAAACAATCGAAAATGAAAATTAATGTCAGGACAAACTTGGTGAAATGAAAAATCTTGATTCATTTAACTTATGAGATACTTCTGTCATTGCTCCAGTTTAATAATAATATATACAAATGACAATAGTCAGATTGCCCTGTTGTGCTCTTGTTGGTAACTGGACTCCTATGTAACTGCCAAGGGGAACCTCCTCAGGAAGGGGCATGTAGTGGGAACAAAGCAGGCACCTCAATGATCTTTCTCGGCAGGGATGGATTTGGGAGGGGTAGGTTTGGGTTTGGAGCGGGTCAAGTCCAGAGCAAATAAATAATCGGAAGGAGGAGAAAGGGCAGGATGGGTGGAGAGGATTGGGTTTGGGAAGTAGAGGGAGCTACAGTCGGTTATGTGTGTGTGTCTGTGGGTGGAGGGTGGAGATGGGTCTCTGGGTGATGGACAAGGATGCAGGTGAGGCAGTTGGTTGCTTGTGGAGGCCTCCAAAGATGATGTAGAGCTAGTGGCCACCGTGGCAGTCCCCTCACCCTCCGTGCCACTGTGTCCATCAGTGTCTGTGGTCTCACCAGCTGAAACACAGTGTCCAGCTGCTTCCCCACCCATGTGACCAATTTCTCCATCACCTGCTCCTGATGATGCTGAAAAGACATATGCAATGGTTTTATTGTCTCTGTGTTAATAGAACTGATCATGAACTTACATCACACAACATTTTCCAAGTTTTCATATTTCACCTGCTTCAAGGCTCTCAAACACTGGTTCTTTATTACCATTATCGCATGCATGTAGGGAACAGCTTCAGAAACCTTTTGATCACCGTTTTGTAATTCCCCATGATAGCTCCTATATCATTTATGACCATGTCTCTTATCCATTTTTAGTTCCCTCCAGGAACTGTTTCACACCTCTGAATGGTTGAGATTTGTTGTTTAGAATAGTGAACCTATGTCACCAAAAAGGATATAAATCAAAAAAACCTTTGTACAGTGTGTGTACAAGGCCTAAAATGCAACATTATTTTCATTCACAAAACTAAAATATGAATCAATGTGTGTCAACAAATACTGCAATGTTGTACCAATATTTGGATAAACTGAAAGCCTGTTTCCTTTGTTTGGGTATTTCACAATTGTATCACTTGCTTCAAGTAACTACAGTATATTTCAAATGTAAAAAATATTATATGGATTCCTTACGGAAGTAGCTTATCAATGTATCACACACTATGTATATACCTATGCTATAGAAGAAATTAAGAAATATTTGTTTGAGGATTGACAAATGACTTCTACAGTATAAGTAAATACACAGGGCTTGATACATTTCTAATCCACTTTATTACAGAGCAAAAACATTTTCATATTTGACTCCTAAAGATCTCAAGTTATTTCAAGTTTGTTTTACCATTGTGAAATGGTTTTACAAAATATGCTGGTTTTCACTTTGGGTAAAAATTGGTACAACATCACAGTAAATATTACATACACTGATTCCTATATCATTTTTACATCAAATATTCAAACACAATTCACAATATGCAACAGATTACACCTTGATGCATTTCTACATTTTCCTAATGAGTTATGAGTTGGGCCTGATTTAGAGTTTTCCAGATGGGATACTCCAACATAGATTTGATGAAACATTCAATCTGCAAAAGTCCCTTTAATTATCCCATTTTTCTCCATCATTGATTTATCATCTGGACATAACAAAGGACATTGAAAAATGGTTTTGGGTATGCGTTACTCTGGAACCAATGTGTACACATTCCTGTCAGTGTTTTTTCAAAAATGCCTATCCCAATTATTTTCCAAAAAACAGACTGGCTTACGTGCACATTTGTGAAGGAACAAGACATCACGCAAATCTGTCACTTTTAACATGAATTATACAGTATTTGTGAATCAAAACACATTTGGGATATGTTTTGAATAAAAAATGTAGCCATTTAATCTGATGTTACTAGTCATTTTGGCTCACATGCTCACTCTTGTTTGTGTATAAAACAAACTTACCAATGTGATGTTTGGAACATCCATTGTATCATGAGTGCATTTTATGCTATGTCACCTGTAATAAGGCTAATGTTACATCATTCACAATAGTGAAGGAGCATCACACCTGACACAATAAAGACTAGTGGCCTGTTTGTTACAACTGTCCCTTATAACATCAAACAACCTGATGTATATTTGTTGTTTAGGCAGGCATGTGTCTGCTCAAACCAGTCCTTCGGTAGTGAACAGAAATCAGGTGGTATCCTTTTCACAAACTCATATACAAAATACATCATCATACACCTTGTGCAAAACTTACAACTTCAAGAAATCTTTTTGCGCATTGGTCATGTGTCAACCTTAATGTTGATGGCAAAATTTGTTGCTGTAACAAAAAGTAGTTATTTAACATATTATAATATATTAACAGAGCACAGCACAAAAAAGTCTTAGCTGACTATTCTCAGTCAGTTATGTTTTTGATATCAGAGAAAAACAGTGAAAAATGACATATAGTATACAGTAATCTTGGTCTCAACAGTTTTGAGACGTCTCAAGAGTGTTGACACGTCGGTATGACAAGCAAAACAGCCGACACGTGTTTCGTCGATAGACGACTTCCTCAAGGCTTATAGCGGTAATTGTGAGTCAACGAAAAACAGCCCTGTTCTCCTCTAATATGAAGATAGTCACGGGCGTGTGGTAATTTCGATAGAGTTCGTTAGTCAGAATGAAGTAATAAAATCATCTGCTCTAGGACCAGTGAGCCGGAAAATCATTATGGTAGACGAATCGAATGATTGGTCTAAATAAGTGAGGACCAGAAAGGAAACTGTCATAAAAATAAAACTGACGGGCGATTGGCTTAAATAACAGTACCATGGGCCCGTGAAAGGTGATTGGTCAAATGCTGTGAGGACCTGAGAGGGAACCGCAGTTGTAGCAATGCTAATTTAGAGGCTGGAAATAGCAACTTCCTATTGGTTATTTGGTATATTGAAATACAGGTATTCCAGACGGTCTCTCCTACGGCGGGATTTATCGGACCGGGCCGTGGCAGGAAGACCAGAGTAGAAGACACTCTGGCAAGAGGTGAGAACCAGGAGGTGATATGGGGTAGTTTTGCCTGACTGGAGTTTTTTGAGTAATAAACTTGTAGAGCCTGGTGACTGATAATCAAGAGAGTAATATGTTCTTCGTGTTCTCATGTTACTTAACTGGATAACATATTAGAAAAAGGTACATGACTCCGTTTTTTCAGTATGTCTCTGTTTGGGGGTATGATAAAAGTCAAAAATGTAAAAATGAGATTTATTAAAATAATTTCCCCAAGCGAATAGGACTTTATAAATTGGTTTTAAGTATACATATATATTTGTTTATGTTCAGGACAATCATTTCCACTTGTATGGGTAGAGCTAATGAAGAGCGGAAGAACTGTAAGGATAAACGCTTAGGACCTACATTGGAGGTATGTTCTATAAGACGATTAAAGAAACCTTTCAGACAGTATGGTTGTTGGGGAGTTAATGATAATAAAAAAAAAAAAAAAAATTAAAGAGATATATGTAGGAGTAATTTTTGCCAGAAGTTTATATATTATTTCATGATGCATGGCAATAACAGTGTAAATAGTACATGAGAGAAATTGAAGAGGATTTATGTGGTAGCAATAAGGAAGAAGCTGACAGCACATTATGTTTTCCATCCAAAAATACCATTATTGTTACTTTCTTTATGGGGATATTATATGGATATTAGATTGTAAATAGGCAGACTCGAAGGGGCTATTGAAGAATGATATGGATATGATATTTTTAACTTTGGGGAATATGATTGAATTATTGATTTTCTTAAAATATTTATGGATTTATATTGAGTTGTGTACTTATCCTTTTTTCCAGCCCTGATGACGTCCAAAGTGAGGACGAAACGCGTAGGCTGACGATTGGATATTGTTATATTTAGCTGACGAGTGGACACTGTTATATTTTGGAGCTATGATTTTTCTTTGAATTAATAAATGGAGAACACACACGTAAAAAGTTTGCCTATGGATTTGTTTCTTGAAAAACAATAATTGATTGCATACCATAGTGGATACAGTGACGCACCTTTCCATTTGTGGAATTCTACTTGTAGAAGTGACTGAGAGCCTTTGTCATATGTACTTGCAGTACAGGACATACCTTTCGCCATATTTGGCATCATTACATGAATGGCACAAACATACAATTGTATGTTCTTTTTAATTTGGAGAAAGTAAAAGTGCAGATACATATTCTACCAAACACTTTATATCATGGAACATTTTTCTGCACTTTAAATGTCTGTCATGGAAGAAAAGGGCTGTATTTTTCCAATATACTTATAGCACAATGTACACTGCCCACTGTGAGTAAGGGGCCTGCTGTCTGCAAATGCAACACTTTGAAATGGGAGAACATTTTAACATTTAAATGAAGTGTTAACTCAATAATTAAGGTAACTCTCCATTTTATTTTTCGTCCATTTAAGAGCATTCAGAACCATCATTTTGTTCACAACTCCAATTTTGAGTTGACAAGGAATTATTTCTGAGAGCCAAATACCTCAGTGCTTCAGTTGTTCACCTCTGTGACTCGGCCCCAGGCTGGCCCATAAATCTGACTGAGCACTGCTCACTGTCAGGCCCTGCTATCTGCAGCCTGATGATCATGATGTCAAATGAACACAGCCTTCCCTTAACTTTGAAATGAATATATGACCTTGTGCTCATTTGAAAATGAACTCAAGGCTGTGAGCTACTCTATAGGTGTCTAGGAGCTACTGGTAGCTCCCATTCGACTGGATGGAGACACCTGATCTAGCCTGAGGGATTTGTGGAATAATACACATTGCAAACAACATTTTTTTTTGGTATGTACAAACTTATATATATGTACAGTTGTAAAGAAAATATAATGTGTTTTCTAATTTTACATGATGTGGAATTTCTACATTTCACATGAAATGCATACATATACATAGATATATCACAAAATACATACCAAATAAAATACAGGGTTTAAAACACAAAACACATACACATTTTATTGTTTTATCTAATCATAAAGTGGTTAAAAATTCACGCCATCATTGTTCTATGTAATGTAAAAAATAAATGACACTTCACTTCAATCACTACACTTCACTCAGGAACTCAAAGGGACATTCTAGTCTGTGTTTAAAAAAACCTTTAGGCAGATTTACAAACACATTTTAGACATGTACCTGTTAATCTGGTGAGCCATAGAGCTGGCTGCACAGGGACAGGTCCTCCGTTGCCAGCAACTCCAGCTCCTCTGATGAGAAGGCTGGGGCCCTGTCACCTGCTCTTCCTGGCATTGTGGCTCCCAGAGGTCAGATACAGCAGCTGTGGAAGTTGAGGAGCTCTTGTTGGCTACAGAGTTAGGAGGCAATTGAGCTTTTTTCGAAATGCCTTGTACATGTACACAAAGTACGCGATCGTCGACGGACACAGCCATTGGCTTTTGTACATTGCTTTCACACATGGCTGTGTCCTTTGTGGAGTTTTACACCCACTAACCGGTCAACTTCCGCTGCGTCCGTCTAATTCCAAATGTCCTGTTGGTGAGGTCAGGCGCCTGCTATTTTAGATGGTCAAATAGTGTGTTTGTGAATGTTTAGTGTGTCACCATCACTCAAAATGGTGGCTAGTTTATTTACATATACAAAATGGTAATGTCACTCATTTATAATAATTTAAAAATAAACATTTATATGTAGTGCGTTACTGTGGTTAAATGCGATAGTTGGGCAGTGTTGTTAACACTTCAGTTGATGGTATTTTGTTTGAAATACATTTTTTTAAAGAAAATGTGTATATAATACAATTAAAATGTATTATTTACAAATTCTTTTTTTTAACAATAGACAAGTAGAAAATGTTATTTGATAAGAAAAATTTCAATATTACATGTTGTGTTAAATTATGTTAAGAAACCATATATATTTTTAGCAAAACATGCAATTTGTGTTATATATAAAAAAAATAAAAGTTTAGTGGTGTGCTACAAGAAGTTCTTTTTTCATTGATGAGACACATTAACAGCTTCATCCAGTTTCCACAACAAGAGGATTTTGCAAATGTGAAGAAACCTTTCTAGGGTTTGGGTTGCCTATCACATGTGGTTGGAGCAATTGATGGCACGCATATTGCATTAGTGCCACCACACGTCAGGGAACAAGTCTTCCGTAATCCAAAGAACTTCCATTCAATCAATGTACAAGCTGTCTGCTTACCTGATTTGTACATTGCAAGTGTTGGTTGCGTGTTTCCCCAGATCAACCCATGATTCTTTTGTACTGCAGAACAGCAGCATACCCCAGCAAATGTAACAACTTGGACCTGAGAGGGCCTGGCTTGTTGGTAAGTACAATCTGTCATAATATTGTTTGGTTAATTTAAAGTGTAATGATCTAACAATGTGTTACATTTTTTAGTTCATTGTATTTTTGCTATTTAGGAGACTCAGCGTATCATAATCGACCATGGTTGTTAGCACCGCTAAGGAATCCAACAAAGTCAGGGGCAGTCCACTTCAATTAGGCCCAAGGAAGAACACGGAGGCCAGCGGAGCTGGCTTTTGAGCTTCTGAAGGACAGATTTTGATGTCTGGACGAGGGTGGTGGAGTCCTCTACTCACCTGATAAGGTGTGTAAAATCACCATGGCATGCTGCATGTTACACAACATAGCCCTGCGAGGGAGCATCCTATAAATTACAGATGAAAAAGACCATGATGAGCCACTGAGTGAGGAGGTTGAAATGCCAAATGAAGATGATAGTGGTGAAGAGGAAGGACTTGACATACGTCAAGATGTCATTGACAACTTCTTCACATGAGTGTTAGTATACATTTACATTTTATTATATGAAATGTTAAACCAACTTGTAATGTAATGAGGATAAAGTCTGTGCTGGATATTTTTTAGAAGAGCCAATTTAGGGAAAATCCAGGGCAAAGATATTGATCAAAGTTTTGACACATTGACTACTGTGTTCATTCACATTGTTTATCTTTGATTTCTCTTAGAAAATGTGTCTTCAAAATTATTCATTTGTAAGATGTCTATTTTGTAATGTAATTTAATGAATCTTTTAGTTTTTATCTCTTTTAGGACCCTTCACTATGTCATCTTTATTTGGACATTTCAAAGTTGTGACATCTGCAGTAATATGCTGCTGTTGCAAAGTAAAAAGGGAACATGGATTGATCCTGTGAAAGACAGGCACACACTTTGGGTGTACATATCTTGTACAAAGACAACTTGCACAGTTATTGATTTGAAATTATTAAGATTACAGTAGACTTGTTTTCTGTTGAATGGAGCCACCAAGCCAATATGTGCTGCTTAAATTGCTCTAACCACATGTGATATTCCACCCAAAGCATACTAATCTCCGTTCATATTGGCTAAATCCTAATTTGTGTTATGCGCATGAAGCTGTTGATGTGTCTCATCATTGTAGAAAGAACTTCTTGGATCACACCACTTAAAGTTGGTTGTGACATTGTACAAGATACTGCAATAATGTCTTGGAATGATTATGTGGCCACAAAATGGAGTAATGCCAGGAATTTCACTATTGGTGTTATCGATGTGGGATTACTATTCTGAGCCAGCAGATCTGGCTCCAGCTGATGACATAAATCAATGATAGTTTGACTATTGAATCTGTTTTTTTGGATGATATCACAGTCTTCCATGGTGGCAATGTCTAGAATTGTAAAAGTTAAAATGGCACTGATGATTTGGATTATGCATGGGTTGTAATGTTTTTCGTAAACTATGACAAACATTTCTTTCTAACAATTTAATAATATACATCAGTTGGTTTTGTGCTAATTGTTCTTTTTGGTCATTTTTGGAGATTGCGAGAAACATTAGCTACACACCATTTATTTACAAATAAACAATCATTTACATTTTAATATGTGTGATGGAAGGAAAAATCTGCTAAATAAATTGAGGGGAAAAAATAACAGTAGTCTTTGACATTGTTAGTTTAGTTTTTATTCAACAAAACCAAACAAAGTAAAACAGGATGTAAACAAAAAAAGCTAACAAAAATGATAAAAGTCAATCATGGTGAATGAAACTATTATTGAAGAGCCAAACATATTAGAAATCCAATGTCCAAAATACACATGGCATTAGAAAGGTACATTTGTCCAGAAAATAGTCCACATAGTGAATGGTAGTCACACAATGGAGGAAATTGGTTCTGCGTCTCTTGGTGGTGGTGGTGGTCTTGCCGCCTTCTCCTGGTGGTCCAGATGAACCTGTGTTCCTGTGGGGGGCTGGTGGATCCACAGTTGTAGGGACTGAGGTGGGTGCAGATGTTGCCTCTTGTGGCAAGGCCTCCCTTTCTGTGGGTGAGGTACTTGTAGTTGGCCCAGACGTTGTTGAACCACAGAAAGGGGAAGATGGTGCTGGAAAAGCCCTGCACATATGGGTGTAAATGTCATGCAGCACCCCAGTCAGGGAGCCCAAACTGGTGTTCAGATTCTCCATCTGTACAATGTGCTCCCTCTGCAACTGCTTCATCTCCCGGAGCTCTATAAGGACCTGGCCCATCAAGTCTTGGGACTGATGGAGGGACCCCAAGACTTGGTTGATAGTGGCCTGGGTTACAGTGAACACAGTGGCCTTACTTTGCTGGCCCCCAGATTCCCTCCCACAACCCCTACCCTGTGCCCTTGACCCAGTGTGCCACATCCTACTGGTTCCTGGCTGAACTGGAGTTGGTGGTGGTGTTTGTTCAACTGCAGCCAGGACTGGGGCACAAGATTGGGGTGATGTTGGGTTGGACACAGGAAGTGGAGGTATCCATAGGCTATGGGGTGGTAACAGCTGGGGTGGGAGGTATAGGTGTGGTCCAGATGTGACTCACTGGAGCTGTCTGCCCAGGCACACCAGATGGATCAAGCTGCTCCTCGTCACCCAGACCTTCATGAGTGGAGTCATCCCTGAAGGCTTGTTCCTGGTCTGGAGTAGAGGTATTCTCAGTGTCAGATTGTTGTCCATGTACTCTGGGTGTTGGACCTATAATGACTATAATGCTATGATGATAGAAGGCTTAAATGGATAGGAAAGATTTTACGGTTATGTTTATGCTACATGATATTTATGTAACTATACATTGCTGATACTATGAACTCTCAAGAGCAATTTTAAGATCAAGATAGTTTAGAAACGCATGAGATTGACAGGGACATTTCTATGATTCAATGTAAGATGAAATATGTTTTTAATGGATTTGCTACTGTTTTTTAATGTATGATATCTTTTATGGCTGTGTTCACTGCCGAATAAAGATTGTTTATTATTATTAATGAATGTAAAACAAATAAGAAAGTTGTAAAAGTCTGGATTATACGTCAAATGAGTTTGAAGCTAAATATGAAGAAGAATAAAAGGAAAAAGTTAAATAATATACTGAATGTACCTTTCAGTGGTATTATTATAAATTACAACTTTTAAATTACACACAAAACAACTTCAAAATAGCAGGTAAAAAGATGTCCTGAAATGAAAACAAATTAGAAAGTATACATAAGCTATACCAAAGATTCAACACAACACAGTAGAGATGAGAAATGTGACAGAAACAATTCCAATGCCTGGCAGGCAAAAAGTCTGACACTTACACAACTTAGGAGAAAATATAGCATTACTCATCACATAAACATTGCATTTATAAAAAAAATGTGTTTAAAAAAGACAACTGCTATTCAACATACAAAATTCAATACCTTCACATTTGTAAGTCAGAAAACTTTGATACGTGAAACAAATACCATCAATTTAATACAATACCAAGGATAGGACAACATAAAATATTAAACACAAACACGTTTAAAAACAGCATGAAATAGAGATTGATAAACTACATAACACTTTAACATATGTGAAAATTTAACAGAAAAGAGAGAAAGAGCAAAATTAAATTGAAATATTATTTTCAAAAAACAAAAAGAAGGCATCATGGTAGTTGTAGTCATTTCAAATAAACATGCGCAACAGTTGCAAAATTGTGAGTTAAACATACCTAGTGAAAATATACAGTAAGAACAAAAAACTGACATTTAGAATATAAAACTCGTTTATGAAATATGTTATTTGGTGTAAAAGCACCATTACATCATGTGAACTGTAATGGAGATTGAAACCTGTAATCTTAATAAAACAAAATACATTGAAACAAACAAACAAGACAAACAAATTATACTAATATAGCTAGGTTTATATGTTTAACAAAGTTGTAAAACACTTAGCAATAGCTAAATTCAAATGCAAAACGAGATTTAGGTTTAGTGACACATTCAAAAATTTAACTTACCAGTCTCCGCTCCACCAGAAATTCCTGTGAAGCCTTCAGGATGTAGGATCTGCAAGACCATCTCCTCCCAGGGAATAAGTTATAAGGGTGGCTGGGAGAACCACCACCAGTCCTTTGGGCTTCCAGGTGACGCTTGGAGGCGAGAGGACGCACTCTCCCCCGTAGGTCATTCCACCTCTTCCTAATGTCCTCGTGTGTGCACAGGTTATTTGCTGCAGCATTTACTCTGCTAACTATTCTCGCCCACATTTGCATTTTCTGAGCTATGGTTTTTATTTTGGATTTGGGCTCCTAACAATTGTGGCTCTACTCTAATAATTTCATCTGCCATGACTGACAATTCTCCCTCTGTAAAATGGGGTTTTCTCCTCCCTGCCATTATAATGTAATTGAATTAAATGAATTTATGAACCCACAAGTAAAATAAAATAAAATGTAAAATTCACAGGAAACGGAGGGAGCAAAATATAAACCCAGAATACTCTGACAAAACTTCTCCAAGAAAATATTGTGCTGTGCTGGAATGGCAAAGGATTATGGTCTGTAATGGAGTGTGTTTTATAGGGTGGTATGCAGGTGCAAACAATTAGGCAAAACACATGAGGTGTGTGATGCTAGCATCCATACTACAGCCACAGGAATAGTCCACTGTTGAGTGCGTCCTGTGACGGAATCACTCCATTGGCAACTCACCGCTAGAACACTGCCAGCACAACTGTGAAATCTAAATAGGCGCGGCACAATCCCGCCACCCTGATGGCAACTGAGTAATTTTAGCTAGCAAAGAAGTCCACCGCTTTGATAGCGACGAACCATTTACACGATGGAAAACACTGCGTTGACGTGGATGGCACTTCAGCCAGCACAAATCTAAATTGGGTGGATGGGATTCCGTCAGCTTGGCGGAGTACTTGTAAACTTTGCCACAGAGGGATTACGGTAGTCCCACCAAGATCTAATTCAGGCCCAAAGTCTTCTTTTCTCAAGATGTCTCCAATGCTACAGCACTTAGAAGGAAACAACTTTGTGCATATCGGCCGCAACTTAAATTTATGAATGCTAGATATGGTTTAGTGCATTCCTGCTTTTTCAAGGTCACGTACAAAGATAAGACTTTTACATTTAATGACCCGGGCAAGCTCAGAGATTATATCTGACAGCACAGATCTGAAGATATGGAACTGAGTTCTTCTGTTACTTCATGATTTTGTTGTTCTTTTATCTGCTTAAGAAATGTCTAATTGCATCTAACATGTTTCTTCTTTCCTGGTTTTTAGGTGATCGCATGGCTATTCATAATCTGTGTCTCATTGTTTTTTTGTTGGTTTTTTTACATTTCAGAATGGATTATTGTATATTTCTGTTCCCCCTCCTCATGTTGTTCGTCTCCCAGTCCTTTTTTGACATATCCTTATATCATTATTGGTAAGTTCGGAGGCTTTTGTAAAGTTGACATTATGTTGTTTTTCTATATTTGTACTGTTCAATATTGAGCTGTGTGTCGCCCATTTTACTTGCACTTCCTCATGTTTTTTTTCTTTTTACTTTGTCACTCTGGTGTATATATATGTTTTTCTTTCCCTTTCTGTCCATTGGAGTCACTATCTGCCCTTCTGCATTTAGGTGTTCCACTACTCCCATGTTCTTTGGGGTGCTTCAATTCATATCCGTACTGATTCAACTATGACTAGAATATTTTCTTTGGTAGTCTGCTGGGGATTTTTCCCCACTTCTTGTTTTCTTTCTTTCCTATTACTCCTTCCTTTTTTCTTTCTTCTTCCTTTTTTCTAGGAGTTTTACATAATATGTGTTTATTAAGTCGTGTTTTTAATCACATTATTTGTAATGAATCTTAGAAGTGTTACGTGGAAAGTAAAGGGTTTAAAAAAACCCTATTAAGAGGCAAAGAGTCTTGTCACATTTGCCTAGGCTTAAGGCTCTGTTAGTTTTGTTACAAGAAATACATCTTTCTGATATTGAGGTTCTTAAAATTAAGAAGCAATGGGTCAGTGAAGTATGTTTCTTCTCCTCTATCTCTAATAAGAATGGTGTTGCTATACTTTGTCACAAGAATTTGCCTATTTCTTTTACTTCACAATGAAATGATTCTGAGGGACAGTGGGATTTGGTTAAACTCAAAATAGAGGATAATATCCTTTTAATAATAAATGTATATGACCCTATTCATCCGGATCTATTTTTTTGGAAACTCATTTCACAGAAAATACTTGAACATTCTGGTGATAATTTCCTACTAGGTGGAGATTATAATCAATTAATGGACCACTTTCTTGATAGGCCCTCCTCAGCTAGATTTGTTCCTAACAGTGCTCATAAGCCATTTTAAAATACCATTTCACTGAACTCTGTATCTGACTCCTGGAGATTGTTAAACCCAGCTCTTCAAGAGTTCTCGTTTTACTCAACGACTCATAATTCTCAAACTAGAATTGACTATTTTTAAATAAAAGCATGGTTCAACATTTGGTTAATTTGGAAATTGGATCAATTCTGATTTCTAACCATGTCCCAGTTTGGACCGACCTAGTTATTCTGCAGAGCAGTAGTACAAAATGGAGATTTTCTTAGCTTCAGTGAAAGGCAGTCTTGATTTTATTTAAGACACAGAGGCGAGTATTATGCAATGTTTTCTTGCTTTTATTTAACAGCCAAGAAAAACTACAAATCCCAGCATGCTTAGAGATAAAACTACAGCATGCTGTCATAAAGAACGAAACAACCAATCAGCATAAAGTAGACCTATAAATATCTTGACTGGGAGCAACAAGTCCTCTTTTCTTGCAAGGAACAGTTAAGCAAGTTGAAACAATTGTAAAACATATAATCAACATAGCCAACAGCAGAGCAAATACGTTCTTGATATAGTCCAAAGCACACTGAAAATAAGGAAATTGAACAGTAGAATCATCTTGAAAATCCATAAGCCGTGGTACGAAGAGTAGACTGGACGTAGACGAAATATGATGAGACCCAAGAACGTGAATTCGCGACCTCCCCTCAAGCCGTCTGGTTTGAAGTTGCAGTTGACGCTAGAGAAAAAGAAATCAATGAGTGGGTTAGAAAACACATGTGGAGGGATAAAACTCGCATCCGTGTCTTTAATTAAATCAAGACTTTCTTTCACTGAAGCTAAGAAAATCTCCATTTTATTACAAGACCGAAGGTCTCCTATTATGCTAGTTCAAAGCAATGTAACAACTGTATTATCAACATGAGAAACAGGTTTGCAATAAAACGTCCTAAAAGTAGAAACATTACTCCAATACGCAGATTTGAGGATGTGATTCAACCCCGCTCCAGGCCAAAAGGCTTTAGATGCCACAGCACCTCTGGTAGAATGGGCACCAAAAACTGAAATATCAACACCAGCCAGACACATAATCCATTTGACCCAACGAGCCAGAGTGGGAGATGAAACCGGATTATGAGGAGCCCTAAAGGAAATAAGAAGCTGGGGAGCAGATGACTTCCTCAAAACTTTTGTTCTAGAAATATATTCCCTTAAACAGCTACCTACACATAATCTTGAATAATTCGGAAAATAAGGATAAAATACAGACATTAAATTTGTTTTAGTTCTTCTATGGATCTGGAAGAAAACACCAGAAGGGGTATATTGTACCAAAAAAATCTAAGGCTTTGACATCAGAAAGTCGTTTCAAAGAAACCAGACATAAAAGAACAGTCAATTTAGCAGATGAATGATTAGAGATAAAAAGGAATTATCAGGTTGTTTCAGAAAAAAATGTAAAACCACATTGACATCCTACATGGAATTATATTTAGGTAAAGGAGGTTTGGCAAATCTTACTCCCTTCAACACACGACATATCAATGAGTGTTCTCCCACCGGTCTTCCATCCACTTTCACATGTTCGGCCGATATTGCCGATCTATCTGTGTTAATCGTTCTGTAGGCTTTCCCTTGGGATGCCAGAGAAGGTAAGAAATTGATTATCCAAATCACATCTGCTGAAAAGGGATCTGTACTCCCTTTCCATGCACCTGCTACTCCAAACTCCCCAAGGTGATTTATAAGCTTTGGTTGCCCCTTGGGCCCAAGATTGCTGAATGAGTTGAGCAGCTTCTGCCGAAATGCCTGGGGTTCTCAAGGAAGACCCAAAACCAACCATGCCACTAGAGTGAGGGATCGATTGAGAACCCTGAGGATTCTGAAGTAGAGATGGAAATAACGGGAGGAGAATTGGACAATCTACTGACAATTCCAAGGTGGTTGGAAACCAAGGCTGGCCCTGCAAGAACAGAGTAACCAGTACCATTTTTGCTTTTTGGCGACTGATCTGAGCAAGGGCTCAAAATTTCATAATGAAGGGAGGAAAAGCATAATTCACCTGACTGGACCAGTCCTGAAGAAAGGCATCTGTCGCTAAAGCCTGAGTATCTGGTCGCCAACTGTAATAAAAAGAAAGTTGGGCGCTCACCCAAGAGGCAAAAAGGTCTATTGACAAGGGTCCGAATTTGGAAGAAAGATCTCTGAATACTGACGGATGAAGACGCCAGTCGCTCGAATCTCGAAGATGTCTGGAACACCAATCCGCTACAGTATTCAGATTTCCTGGGAGATACTCTGCTTGAACAAAAAACGTCCTCTAAAGACAAAATTCCCAAACATTTTTGGCCAGTTCTGCCAGAGGTTTCGATCTTGTACCTCCCAGATGATTTATGTACTGGACGGCTGATAGATTGTCCATCTGAAGAAGAACGGAACAACTTATCCTGTTTCTTGCAAACATCTGAATTGCAAAGGAATCTGCAAGCATCTCTAAACAATTTATGTGCAGTGAGGACTCCTTTTTTGACCATGCACCGCCAGTCGAGAACTGACCACATTTTGCGCCCCAACCAATCCGAATTGCATCAGATTCTAATACTAGATCTGGTGCTGTAGAGAAGATTTCTCTTCCGTTCCATGCTTCTAGATGGTCTAACCACCCTTGGAGTTCTGACCGAGACTCCTGATCTAATGGGATACTGTTCCCATAACTGAGACCCTTTCGAAGATGACAAATTTCGAGCCTTTGTAAAGGCCCATAATGTAGGGGACCCGGAAAAATGGCTTGGATCGAAGAGGCCAAAAGCCCTACTGTGTCAGCTAAAAGCCTGGGGGTCAAGATGGGGCGACCCAACGCCTGGCTTATCTCCTTTTTGATCAGTAGCGGGTCCTCCGCTAAGGCGGAGGAGCGTCGCCCCACTGCCAGGAGCAGCAAAGAAAGGAAAAAATAAAATGATAATAACGGAATGTTGTTATCATTTTATTTTGTCCTCCTTCTACAGCAGTGCATGAGGGGGTGGGGAGGAGCTGCAGTGGAGGAGTGGTAGAACACTCCTGTGCACAATGACTGTTTGGTCGGCCCTCTCGGGCCGCCCAAACTAGTCATGCGCACTTCCCTGTTCTCCATGCATGCTGCATTACAGCCTGCATGGAGAACATGCCCACCCCTCCAGCCCCTGGCTGAGTGCCATGCCATGGTGGTCAGACCAATCACAACGCTGCATTGCAGCGTTGTGATTGGCTTGGGGTGGGAGCCTGGCTGCCTGCTTCCTGTTCAGACCTGGAGTCGCACACAGGTGAGCAGGAGAGAAGATGCGGTACCCGGCGGCGGCAAGGTAAGTTTTTTTTTTTAAAGCAGCCCGCATTCCCCTGCGCCCCCGCCCCCTCCCACCTGCGAGCCGTGCCGGCCGCCCCTGTTTTTGATGCGAGTAATCGTGTCCGATGGTAGTTGAAGAATGCACCTGTCCGAATCTACTACAAAACCTAAAAATTCTAGTTGACGAGTTGGAAGAAAAATTGATTTGTCTTTGTTGATGAGGAAACCTAGACTCTGAAGGAGAGAGAAACAATTTGTTAGATGGAATATCAGCAAATCTTTTTCTAGGTGCAAAAGAAGGAAATCGTCCAGATAAGCTATCAATCTGACGCCCTGGGCCCTCATAGGAGTTACGACTGGCTTCAAAATCTTGGTGAAACACCAAGGAGCTGAAGAGAGTCCGAAAGGGAGGTTTTGAACTGATAAACTATTTTTTCCATTGGAACTGAAGGAAATTCCTGAACGATTAATGAATCGGGATTGAGAGATATGCATCCTGAACATCTAGGCGAATCACCCAATCTTTTTCTAACAAAGAATCTCTGAGATGGAGAATAGTCTCCAACTTGAAATGATTATAAACCACATAATTGTTGAAAGATCTTAGATTTATTTCTGGTCAAAATTTTTTGTTCTTCTTTTGGACCAAGAACATTGTACTTACAAAACCTGAAGGGTGAAGAAGAGAAACTTCTATTGCTCTTTTGCGAAGAAGGGACTGGATCTCCTGAGACAATAAGTCTTCTTGCTCCTTTGAAAACGAAAGGGGGGAGGAACCCTCTCCTGAACTGGAGTTGCAAAACGCTCTATGCAGTAACCCTGAACTGTCTGTGAAACCCATGGATCTGGAGTTAACCTGCTCCAGGCGGGAAAAAACAAATGACCCCCCCCCCCACTGGATGATTGCCAGAAACAAGATTGTTCACCTGAGTTCTGAAATCCTCTGTTTCGGAAACCACGCTGTTTGGAACCTCTTTACCTCTGTGGATAAAATTGAGGTTTGTCGTCTTGTTGCCATTCAACGGAGCCTCTGGTTTGGTTAAAAGAACTCCTTGAGAAGTTGCGGCTGACAAAGCGACTCCTGCCTTTGCTGGCCCTGCCAAAAACCCGATGGGTAAATAGTCTTTGCAAAGAAGATTGAGCTTTATCGATGGTATTGAACGTTGCCACATATTTGCTAAGCACTTTCGTGAAAGAATTGCCAAACAGCAAACCATTGGCCTCCTGACCTGCTTCTTTAGATGCCAAATTACTCAGTTTAGGGTCAATTTAGTGTCTCTCAAGGAGACATCACCGAATTGGCATTACCTAGAAGACATATTGCCCTCTGGGCCTAATTAGTCAAAGTTATCTGATCTACCTTAGTACCCTCAATCCTAGCTTCCTCTGCCAAATCCAGAATTCTTGTTATTGGAACGGTAAGATCCAACATTTTGTATTGGCAATTGGTCCAAGCTCTCTCTACTCCCTTTCTTGGATCCTTCCCAAACTTAGTGAAAAATACAAGCAAGTTTGGATCGATAGAGGGAGTAACCGCAATGTTATTGGGCACGGAAGGCCTAGGACACTCAGAACGAAGATGACTGCAGGTAATTTTGTCTAAAGGCTGTCGTAATTTTTCAGAAACATAAAGAGATATATTGTCATAAGGAGACCACTCAGTAGAGTTAGTGTGACGGATAAGCATTGGATAAAACATTGGTTGACCAGAAAAATCAAGTAGCACTTTAGGCATACCATCAGACTTGGATGACTCTCCCAGTTCATTAAGAGAAGTTTTACGCCTCTTCTCTGTAGGCCCAGATCAGATCATTATGTCTGGATGATCCATATCCATGTCACCATCAGTGTCACCCATATCATCATCGGTATCTCCCAACTGAATGATTTTATTCGCAATTTACTTTTCTTAGACGTATCACCTTCCTCAGAAAAATGTTGAATAACTGGAGAGTCTTTAGCCGCAATCTTGTGTTCTGAAAAACGTTTCTTTGCTTTCTTAACATTATCAACGTCTTTGCCACAATTTTCTGCATAGAGGCTTCTAAATATTTTGAAATATTAGCCATTGAGCTGGAAACAGCTTGCTATACTGAATCTTTAATAAATAAATTCAGATTGCCCTTAAAAATCTGAGCCTCCTCATCATCAGAATATGCCTCCATCATAGGCCAAGGAATACAATCCCTTATTACCCTCTATTTCTCTTTTTTTATATTCAATAAAGTTTATTACTGTCACTTTAAATCCTATCAAACTGATAGATGCGGCCGTAACTGTTGAGCAAGGCGTGTCTGTGGGCGGGCCAGTAGGCGTTTCCCACTGAGGAGACAAGGGCTGGCAGAGAAGAGGAAGTCCTGCCGTCACGGAGGAGTTCAAAGAATGAAGCTGACCACCTCGAAAGGAAACTCCGCCAGCAACGTTGCCCGCGATCCTCGGCACAATGAATACTGCTGATAGGACACGAGGAAGCAACGAGCACAATTAACAAAGGGATGGTCAGTAAGTGCGCAGAAAAAACGGCCTGATAATTCACCAGGAACCAACGGTCACCGTGGACCCAAAAGACGTTGGGATGGGGAAAGGCAGCCAGAAAGCGGGTGATAGGATCCCAGAATCACCAAGCACATGACACGGTAAAATGATAAGAGGACCATAAACATTATTAAATCAAGCAACGTACATTATAAAAAAGGCAATAAATATGTGTGAAATTCTTATCTTGACTGCGAGCAGCAAGAAAAGAGGACTTGTTGCTCCCAGTCAAGATATTTATAGGTTTACTTTATGTTGATTGGTTGTTTCGTTCTTTATGACAGCATGCTGTAGTTTCATCTCTAAGCATGCTGGGATTTGTAGTTTTTCTTGGCTGCTGTTAATTAAAAGCAAGAAAGCATAGTAATAATAGGAGCCTCCGGTCATGTAATAAAATCCCAATGGAGTTTTAATAATTCCCTGCTTTCAGTTAAGACTTTCATTACCACCTACGAGAACTTTGTCAAAGACTGTTTTGATAAAAATATTTCAGGGGGCACTTCTTTCCACGTTGTCTGGAATGCATTTAAAGAGCCTCCAGAGGTTTTATAATTATTTATGTTTCTTTCAAAAAGAAAAATGCTGAAAAACAGTCTGCATCTAATGTTGACAACATTAAGAGGTTGGAACATAAATACTATACTTCAAAACATAATATATCTGATCTAGATGCGGTGATGGCGGCTAAAATACAGTTTAACAAATACTCTTCTGAAAAAACTTGTGGGGTTCTTCTTAAAAGTAATGCTAGGTATTATTGTGGGAGGAATAGAGCTGGCTCTTTATTGGCTAATTATCTGAAGTGCAAAAGGGAGAAAGCTGTGAAATCTATTGTGAATGACTTGGGTGAGAAAATGTTCAGAGATTCTGATATTGCTGCTTGCTTTGCGAACTACTACCAGAAGTTATGCTCTCCTGAGACTAGCCCTTCTGAGGTGCTCATTAATTCCTACTTCTCTATACTTAAGAAAAGGAATAAAGATAATATAGATTTGTCACCTCTAGAAAACATGTGAAAAATGGAAGCGTTATGTTCTGCTGTTAAAGTTCTCCCAACAGAGAAAGCACCAGGTCCTGATAGATTCACAGTAGAATTCTATTTTCGAATTTCAAAAAGTATTTTTCCTATGCTATTTAAGCTGATTAATAACTTCCCTTCTTTGAAGGGTTCTTTGGGTTGTATTATAACTAAAATAAATCAAGATCTCTCTTTGTGCAAGGACAGCAGACCTATTTCTCTCATTAATACTAATTGTAAATTATTTCGCAAAGCGAAGGCCCTTAGACTAGTTAATGTCATACCAGACTTAACTGGCCTTGAACAGTCTGGTTTTGTTAAAAACAGAAAAATAGCTGATAATTCTCGTATTGTTTTTTATATTATTAACAAAGCTTCTAAAATGGCCATCCCTATCGCTGCTCTTAATCTCGATGCAGAGAAAGCTTTTGACAGAGTTAACCATCAGTTTGTTATGGAAGACTTGAAGTGGCATGGTTGTGGTCCCAAATTTTTAGAGCTTATTTCATTAATGTATTCTTCTCCCAAGTCATCAGTAATAGTAAATGGCATCCAATCCCCTAATTTTCCCTTTAAGAAGGGTACTAGACAGGGATGTCCTCTGTCTCCTTTACTCTATATTGTGGCATTTAAAACTTTTCTGTTTCAAATAAAACATTCTGAAAGTTTTTCTGGCTTTAAAGTTAAAGATCAACACATAAATGTACTGCTTATGCTGATGATATTATTTTGTTTGTTTCAAAACCGGAATTGTCTATATCAACTTTCTTCACAGAACTAAAACTCTATTCCAGGTTTTCAGGTTATCAACTTAATGTATATAAATCAGAGGTTATGCCTCTTAATAAACATTGCAAGAAAGAGTCATTTTTTGCAGTGGGATTATCCTGGAATACAACTAAGGTCAAATTCTTGGGGATCTGATATTGTAATTCTATTAGGGATACTCTTAAAATCAATATGGATGAGATAGTCAGTACAGTCCATCACCTGACACTAAAATGGTCTCCTTTATTTTTATCTTGGTGGGGTCGCATTGACACAATCGAGATAATGATTCTCCCAATTGTAAACTTCTTTCTTATGATGATACCGGGTAAAGAAATTTAACTTTTTTTGCTACCTTAGATAGCATATTATCTCTGTACTTCTGGAATGGGAAGAAAGCTAGAATTTCCCTAGATAGATTGGAGAATCCCAAAGTGTCTAGAGGTGTTAATTTTCCGGATTTCTCCACTTATCACAGGGCACTTGGAATTAAACAAGTTCATGTCCATTTAGTGGATCCTGTCTGCAACAATGGCATGCTATGTTCTATCTAGAGCGGGCTTTGGTTTTCCCTTTTTCTTGCAAAAATATTATTTTTATGTCTAATCCACCTACGTTTTGGTTGCCGTCTACTGTACCACACTCTTTTTCCATATCGAAACCATTTATGATTTCAAATTTATGAACTTTTGATCTGTTTTAGCAGTTCCATCTGGTATAATAGATTGATTAAGAAAAATGGTAAAACCATAATGTGGAAAAAGTGGAAAGATAGGGGCATTTACACCATTTCACAATTATTAAAGGATAATTCTATTGTTTCTTTTTTCAGAACTATCCAACACATACAATCTCTCAAATAATATGATTACGCAATATAATGAGCTTAAAGGTCTCCTACACATTGCACTTGGGTCACTTACCTCTTTTCTAGCCTTGCGTTTCCTCATGTGCAGAATAGTCCTTTTTCTACGAATTTGCTCTCAAAATCTGCTGTCATATACAAATTGCTCCGACCACTCAATATGGACAGACCTAAGTTTCCTAACGAAGCTTTGTGGAGATTGGAATTGCATTGTACTTGGCTGGTTTCCATGTGGGATAAAATCTGGGCTAAAGTGCATTCTACAATTCACTCCGCTACTTTAACACAAACTCTCTTTTTTTCTATAATCAGTTTTTTTGCACTCCAGTTTTTCTTTTTAAAACTTAACTCTTTCAACAAGATACTTGTTGGTGTTGTGATGCGCATGCTGGTTCATACATGCAAGTGTTTTTTTCTATACCCTGTTGTTTCAGAATTTTGGACTAATGTTTGGCATAAGGTTGAAGTAATTACCAATGTTTCCTCACCTTTTACTTTAGATAAACTGTTTTGGGAGGGGTACACTCTGTTTGGTCTCATAGCATATTGCTAGGAAAACGTGTTGGCCTCTTAATAGCAATTGCTTTACAGGTCTTTACTTCTATCTGGAAATCCAAAGAAAGTATTTCTATTAACTGTTGGTGGAATTTAGTATGTCACAGCCACGGATTTGATCTGAACTCCCTAAAGTTACCATTTAAACGTGATAAACAGTGGTTACCAATTGCCAATTATTTATCTCAAGTGCTATTGTTAATGCTACTTTGTCTTCACAAGAATAACCAGGTTTTTTTGAAGAATTTGATCAAGGTTATGAGTTATTGTTCATGTTATATTTCACTCTGATTTTAATAAGATATTTTGTTATCATCTGTTACTATAATATAAGTTTGTCTCAACATGTACTTGATGTCCTTCTTGCCTTCCTCTTTCCACTCTCTTCTTTTTTCTTCCCTTTTTTCTCCTTCTACCTGTCTTTCTTCTTTTCTATTATATTGTCACTCCATGTATCGCCTTTTGGTGATTTATTCATTTTCACTTTTTTTATTTCTTTTTTATTTTGATATATTGTTCACATCCTACTATGTTGTTGACTAGGTGACATACTGGCTTATGTTATGCTTTATTGTTTTGATTCTTCAATAAAAAAAAATAAGCAAAAAAATATATATATTGCTACCAGTTCTTTAAAATACATATAGAATGGACTTTTACTCCGCCCAGAGCAGTATTTCACTTTCGACTGGTGTATCGTTCTGTCTCTGGTGGAGGGCTTGTGCTGCAATGCATGATATCATTGCACATAAAAATATTTAACTCATCGATGCCTTGTTATGGTTTTCCGCTGCCGTGTGCCTTTTAATATGGTTGATTCAGGACTCAAATTTCAAGCCAGACCCATTGGCTTTGCCAGTGCCTATCATTAGCTGTCTAAACTGTAACAGTCTACAGGCCCGGACTGGCAATAACAGGCACCAGGCATTTCTCCAGAGGCTGGAAGGGCAGGGGCGGTTTTATTAATGGGGGCTGTTTTGCAGCAGGCTGCCACTCACTTTCCAGCCTCCTGAGGTATTTGGCGTCATTGCTGGCTTTACTAGGGTGGCGCCATTCGCACATCAGTCTAAGTCCGAGTCAACTTAACTAATCACTGTTGTCCGTCTTTCATTTCAAGGCATCAGTCAGGGTGAAAATAGAAGACAGACAACGGTGCTTTGCACCCACGCGGTCTCTGATGGCGATCAGACAACCTGCAGCAGATGCTGTACAATGGAATTGGCAGGCCTGGCCTAGTCCTAATCCCACACAAGCAGCCATGGTGGTGAGTGGGTAGAGAGGGTATGCATTTATCTGTCTGAAAGGCAAGAAGCAGTTGTGATGTGATGTTTCCCGCCAGCCTGTAGTCAGAGAGTTGAGCCAAGGCCAGGGAGCTCAGGCCTGGGAGGGAGACAGAGAGGGAGACAGAGAGAGAGGGAGACAGAGGGAGGGAGACAGAGGGAGACAGAGAGAGAGACAGAGGGAGACAGACAGAGGGAGACAGAGGGAGAGACAGAGGGAGGGAGACAGAGAGAGACAGAGAGAGAGGGAGGGAGACAGAGAGGGAGGGAGACAGAGAGAGGGAGACAGAGGGAGACAGAGAGAGGGAGACAGAGGGAGACAGAGGGAGGGAGACAGAGGGAGGGAGACAGAGGGAGGGCCAGACAGAGACAGGGACAGACAGAGACAGATAGTGGCAGAGACAGGAACAGGGACAGACAGATAGAGGCAGAGACAGAGACAGACAGAGACAGAGAGGCAGAGAGACAGAGAGATGGAGAGGGAGAGGGAGACGGAGAGAGGGAGGGAGAGGGAGGCAAAGAGAGGGAGGGAGACAGAGGGTAACAGAGGGAGGGAGAGGGAGGGAGACAGAGAGGGAGGGACACAGAGAGAGAGGGAGGCAGAGGGAGGGAGTCAGAGGGAGGGAGACAGAGAGAGAGGGAGACAGAGGGAGGGAGACAGAGGGAGGGAGTCAGGGGAGACAGAGGGAGGGAGACAGATAGAGGGAGACAGATAGAGGGAGACAGAGGGAGGGAGACAGGGAGGGAGACAGAGGGAGGGAGGGAGACAGAGACAGAGGGAGACAGAGAGAGAGGGAGACAGAGAGAGAGGGAGACCGAGGGAGACAGAGAGAGAGGGAGACAGAGGGAGACAGAGACAGGGAGACAGAGGGAGACAGAGAGAGAGAGACAGAGGAAGAGACAGAGGGAGGGGGACAGAGAGAGACAGAGAGAGAGGGAGACAGAGAGGGAGGGAGAGGGAGACAGAGAGAGACAGAGGGAGACAGAGGGAGAGACAGAGGGAGGGAGACAGAGGGAGGGAGACAGAAGGACAGAGACAGAGGGACGGAGACAGAGGGAGACAGAGAGAGAGGGAGACAGAGAGGGAAGGAGACAGAGGGAGGGAGACAGACAGAGAGAGACAGAGGGAGAGAGACAGAGGGAGGAGGGCGACAGGAGGAGGGAGGAGGGCAACAGAAAGAGGGAGAAAGAGGGAGGGAGACAGATGGAGGGAGACAGATGGAGGGAGACAGGGAGGGAGACAGGGAGGGAGACAGATAGAGGGAGACAGTCAGAGGGAGACAGACAGAGACAGACAGAGGGAGACAGACAGATGGAGACAGGGGGAGGGAGATAGAGGGAGAGGGAGGGAGACAGAGAGAGGGAGACAGAGGGAGACAGAGAGAGAGAGGGAGGGAGGGAGACAGAGAGAGAGAGAGAGAGAGGGAGGGAGAGGGAGAGAGAGGGAGAGAGAGATAGAGAGAGGGAGGGAGAGAGAGAGGGAGGGAGACAGAGGGAGGGAGACAGAGGGAGGGAGACAGAGAGAGAGAGAGAGGGAGACAGAGAGAGGGAGACAGATGGAGGGAGACAGAGGGAGGGAGACAGGGAGGGAGACATGGAGGGAGACAGACAGAGGGAGACAGAGGGAGACAGACAGAGGGAGACAGACAGAGGGAGGGAGACAGAGGGAGGAAGAGGGAGGGAGGGAGACAGAGAGAGGGAGACAGAGAGAGAGAGAGGGAGGGAGACAGAGAGAGGGAGGGAGACAGAGAGAGAGAGAGAGGGAGGGAGAGAGAGAGAGAGAGAGAGATAGAGAGAGGGAGGGAGAGAGAGAGGGAGGGAGAGGGAGGGAGACAGACAGAGGGAGACAGACAGAGAGGGAGACAGAGTGAGAGGGAGACAGAGAGAGGGAGACAGAGAGAGGGAGACAGAGAGAGGGAGACAGAGAGAGACAGAGGGAGGGATACAGAGAGAGAGAGACAGAGAGAGAGGGAGACAGAGAGGGAGGGAGACAGAGGGAGACAGAGAGAGACAGAGGGAGACAGAGGGAGGGAGACAGAGGGAGGGAGACAGAGGGAGACAGAGGGAGAAAGAGAGGGAGACAGAGGGCAACAGACAGAGGGAGACAGAGGGAGGGAGACAGACAGAGAGAGACAGAGGGAGGCAGACAGAGGGAGGAGGGCGACAGGCCAAGGTAGGAGGGCGACAGACAGAGGGAGACAGAGGGAGGGAGACAGATAGAGGGAGACAGATAGAGGGAGGCAGAGGGAGGGAGACAGGGAGGGAGAAAGAGGGAGGGAGACAGACAGAGGGAGACAGACGGAGATAGACAGAGGGAGACAGAGGGAGGGAGACAGAGGGAGAGAGAGGGAGGGAGACAGAGAGAGGGAGACAGAGAGAGAGAGAGGGAGAGAGAGGGAGGGAGAGAGAGGGAGGGAAAGAGAGAGAGAGAGAGGGAGGGAGAGAGAGAGGGATAGAGGGAGGGAGGGAGACAGAGAGAGAGAGGGAGGGGGACAGAGAGAGGGAGAGAGACAGAGAGAGGGAGGGAGAGATAGAGAGAGGGAGGGAGACGGAGAGAGAGAGAGAGAGAGAGAGAGAGAGATGTGTATGCCGGGTCCGGTGGCTCAGTGGACGAAGGCGTCCGCTGCAGGGGCCTGTGTTCCACCTCATGGTCACAGTTTTTTTTTGCTCTAGCCCCGCCCCCACCGGTGCGGCCCTCAGCCACAAACCACACTGTAAATTTGGCCCCTGAGAGAAAGTTTGTGAGTACCCATGGTCTATGGGGATGGTTTTGCAGTACCAGTGGTTAGTCATGTGCTGCTGGATGTATTTCAGCTATGAGCTGGTGTAAGGTACTACAGTTGTGGGTCCCTTTTTAGCTGTAGAAACTTTAGAAGTGCAGTTTGTGAATAGCAATGGGCTTACTCTAATGTTGGTGGGTGCATATCCCTCCCTAAACTCATCTCGAGCCCTTCTAAACCCCTCCTTAATCCGTCCTAAAGTTTTCCCATTTTACTAAAGGTAAGTATGCTCACATTCCCAGCCACTCCATGTGGTCCCTCCCACATTTACTACTAAGGGCCTGATTCCGATGTGGTTAGGAAGGCCTCCTAATGGCATTTGCTCTGTCCAAATCGGATCGGGAACGTGTGTTTCCGACCGACTCGGAAAGGTTTCCGACGAACTGAGTACGATGCGAGTTAGGCGTTAGGAATATCCCAATCTGAACCCAATGGCATTTGGAATGACCGAGCCGTACGGAGCAGAATCATACGCCTCTACGGGCTGCGTTTCCGAACGACCGAGTATGACGCTGGATTTGGACAGCCTTTCCGAATCGTGCCGTCCGACTCGAATCAGCAGTCGGAATCAGACTTTGGGGGCCCGTAGTGGGCCCCCCTGCACCCGGAGCCTTCCCAATCGAGCCCGTGGGGGTACCCATGGGTCTCCCCTTACCAGCCATGCACAGTGTGGCAGGCACCAGGGGCTGCCCGCCACCGGGTGCCCGATTTTCCCCAGCCACTCCTTTCTTCAATGGGAGCCTATGCATTTGATCGGAACAAAGGCTCCCATTGAAGTCAATGCGAGTCCAACCAAATGGCATCTGGAAGCATCCGGATGCATCGTACTCGGTCGGTTGGACTCTCCCAATCCGATTCGGTCGGAAACCATTCCCAAACCCATTCAGTTGGGAAGCTTTCCAAACCGCATCAGAATCGGGCCCTGAGTAGTAAACATACATGGCTGACGATCTCCCCATAGAAAAGATAGGAGAGGTGGAGATTTACACTCGTAGGTTTGTGAGTAGCATTTTGTAGTACTTTAGTAGTACTATTGTTGTACTACTAAATGTACACCAAAATGCAGTTTGTGAATAGGCCCCATTAGTTCCTGCAATTTATGATTGCTACTTCTCGAAGACCAGTGATGGTTTTGCCATGGTAGATTCCAGAGCATCCGGTTGCTTTATGGATAATCAATTTCAAGCACCACAACAGATTTCTATCAGGGAGAAACCCATAAAGGAAGAAATGCAAGGAATTGATGGAACAGAACTTTACTTTCGGAATTGTAAATTTTTGACTCTTCAGTTAATAACGTCAATGCAGATCAGACAAGAAGAAGAAATTCTCTTTGATTTCAAAGAAACACCAATTCTTTTTCATCAGACCTGGCACAAAATGGCTTAGGAAATATAATGCCCAAATAGACAGTTACATGCAAGGAATCACCTATAATTTGTTATACTGTGATACACATTGCTTCTCAAAAACACCCTTTGACCTGTCCCAATCATTTACATGTTTTGCCCTGTAGTCTAATTCTTCAGAGATCATGCCACACGTGAAAAAAGACGAGGACGCCGTCCCTCCCAGTAACAAGAATTCATAGACATGTTTAGTAAAAAGGGACTGGGCACTCTTCTATCATATTGAGAATACGATTGCTGAATTGACCTTTTGTCTGCACAACGTATTCCTCATTCAAAGATTTGCCCACTGACAATGAAACACAATGAAGTTTTGTGACAAACTCATCATGTAAATTTGACAAAGGCTTCATTCAGCACTTCACCTCCTCGCAGTGTGGTTCGGCGGTCCATAGGACAGTATTATGACTGCGACAATCTTCGTTGTGACAAAAGCAAATGGAGAATATAGGCCATGCATTGGCTATCAAGAAATGAATGCCATTACCTTAAGAAACTGGTCTTCTGTTGTCCCCATAACCATCCTTTTTTAATCAAACTATATCAGCTAAAATATTCTCTAAATTAGATCTCAGGGAAGCACATTATTTAATATGGACTTGTGAGGGCGGATGAGTGGACTATGGTGTTCAATACCACGGGTTGGCATTTAAAATATCTGGTGATGCCTTTCGGCCTCTGTAATGTCCCTGCCACCTTCCAGCATTTTGTAAATTACATATTTAGAGACATCTTGGATGTGTACATTATTGGCATATCTCAATGACATTGTGATTTACTCCTCTTCCATTAAAGAACATTGATGCCACATATGGGAAGTACCATCAAGTTTAAGGAAGCATTCCATGTATGCTAAAGCTGAGAAGTGTCTTTTTGAAGTTTCTGCTATCTTTTTTCGCTGCTTTGAAATTTGTGAACAGGGAATAGGAGTAGCCTCTGCTAAAGTGAAAGGAGTTGTAAAGTGGTCCACCACGAGAGGTGTTAAGATAGTTTAAAGGTTTATTGTTTTCGCCAAATTTTATCGACAATTCATTGAGAATTCTCCATCAGTCATGCATCCAATTGTTCAATCAACCAGGAAGGTGTGCAGTTTAAATGGGGAGAAGGACAGAAAAATGCCTATAACTAACTCAAAGCATATTTTCCCTCTGCTCCACTAAGAAGAAATCCAAATGAGTAACTGACATACGTAGTAGAAACAGATGCTTTCTCTTTGCTATCGCAGATCCAGAAACCGATGAATCTTCATTCAGTAGCGGTTTACTCAAGAACCTTAGCAGACACAGAAAAGAACTATGGGCCAGATGTAGGTGGCGAAATACTGGTCGGTAAGGACTCTGAATCCAAAGTAAAAGAAGAAACACCCTATATTGAAACTCTCTCTGTCTCTCTTTCTGCAGACTTTTACAACTTCTTTTGGTAAGTTTAAAAAGACATCTCAGTATCCCAATACATAGAAAAATAACACCTATGAACATCAACTTAAGGGTCTACTGTATTGAGATGGAGTCTTGTACCTACATATCCAAACGATGCACTCTAAATGTCTTAAAAGGTTCCACGACTCTCCTGCAGCAGGTCCTCTTGGTCAGAAAAAGATGTTAGAATGCATCGCTACATACTTTTGGTGGTCTGGTATGAGGAAGGCCATCCGGAGTTATATTACCAAATGTTTCATATGTGCCAAAGCTGAATCCTCTCTCAGTACCACTACAGGTTATAACCTTTGCCCACACCTAATTACCCCTTGAATATGAGCTCAATGGACTTTATTGTCCACCTACCTCCATTACAAGGGCACACTAGACTATTAGTAGTAGTAATAGACTGTTTCAATAAGATGGGGGACATTTTATCCCTTTGAAAAATTGCCCTCAGCCTTAGAATTAGCTGGAATCTGTATTATGCATGTCTGTAACTTTTATGTCCTGCTGTGGTCATTATTACAGACACAGTTCACATCCACTCTCCACAGACCAATGGTGAAACCAAACGCTTTTTCGTTTCATATATCGAGAGTTTAATCTGTGATCATAGATATAATCAATAAGTCTCCTCCCTCCGTGGTAGATGGGTCGCCCGAGTATTATTGAAGAAATTATTGATTCCAGTACCTTTTGAGGCCAATTAAAATGCTGAGTGGCCTGGACAAATTTTGATATTTTAGAACGATCATGGTAACCTGCAGATTTTGTCCATGACCACAGATTGCCGAAGCAACTCCATAGACAGCACCCTTAAAAAGCAGGACCACACAGTATTCCCTGAGGAGGGTTGCGGGGTATTCTTCGCAGGAGGGGCACTGTCAAGAATCAGGTTAGACAACAGGCCGACAGGGGCTGGAAACACTACAGAACGGGACTGTGGAAGCTTAAATGGATGGGAACATTAGGCTGCTAATTTCCTACTCACTTCTTGGGTTGGGGTCATTTTCAGGTCAAGAGAGGTAGAACCCTCTTTAGACTTCTTGGGGCCAGATGTACGCCCAAGTAATTTTGCGAGTCGCAAATTGCTCTCAATTGCGAGTTGCAGTTTGCGACTCTCAAAATGACATGTACAACAGTGTCGGAGACACTGTTTGCGATTCTCAATGGGGTCGCAAAATGCATGCCTCATCAATATTCATGAGGCACTCGCAATTTGCGACCCCATTGAGAATGGCTGGCCCTCCCAGGTATGGTGGCCTGCTGGGCCCAGCAGACCTCCATGTCTGGGACTGCTCTTAAATAAAGCAGTTTTTTTTTTAAATGCAGCCCGTTTTCCTTAAAGGAAAATGGGATGCATTTAACAAAAAGAAAAATGAAATGTTTTCTTTTCATTTTTTAAGGACAGGTAGTGGTCCCTGGGACCACTGCCTGCCCCTTAAAAATATTTTCCCCCGCATTGATAAATTCCAGCGGGGATGATGAAAAGCTGATAATTTCCAACTTCCGCTTTACACTGCCACACAGGGAGCAAAGGTGCGTATTTCGCTGCCCTGTGAGAAGTGTGTCGGGGAAAAGGGAATGGGAGAAAACAACAAACAACGCTGGATGGAGGATGCACCGGTCAGAACATCATCGAACATCGACTCTTATGACGTACCCTGTGTGCAAGAGAAGAGAAAGAAATAAGAGAACAACCATGCATACAATTCTTCGCCTATGTAATGCACTCTAGTCTAGGCTCCAGCAAAACTCACATCCCCCAGTATCCACTTAGGCAGCTCGCAGGAAAACAGTGTCTGAATGCCAGCACATGGCTACAGACAAAGGAGGAACCAGCAGCTCTGTGCTGTTTCGCAATCAAGTCAAGGAAAGCTCCAAATAATAACAGGATCCCAGGTACAGCAAGCAAGAAGCATATAGAACATAGCACAAATTCTCACGAACAAAAGTGCCCAGGCACTAGCACACCCCCATCACTTATCTGACAGTATCGTGGAGGTGCTCTGTGTTCCTACACAGGAGTGGTGCAAGTTGAGGCAGACAAAGCTCGGGAACTATCCGATTCCCGCATCGCCTCCGGGCAGAAGAAACAAATCTGGCTCCTTGTTCCGTCACAGGAGCGGTGCGGATCAAAGAGAACAAAGCCTCGGGAAAGGTTCTTTTCCCCGCTCAGCTCCCAGGCACTGGACAACAAACCGGCTCCTTTCTGGAATCCGCCGTAGCAGGGAAGGAATGGACTCCACAGATAGACTGGAGTCGCGGCAGGAGAGTAAGCTGTCAGGACGGCGCGCAGCAGGAAACAGACTCGTCGGGTCACCGGCAGGCAAATCCAAAGTCAGGAAGTACAGGACAGCAGGTCGGAATGCACAAAACGGGAACGACAATCACGCAGCAGCGGAGCGGACAGGCTATATACTGCCTTCCCACAACAGCTGGCTTCCGTTGCCTCTTCCTGTGCCTGCCCCCACGGATGCTGGGAATCGTAGTCCTTCCCAGTCATGCAACAATAGAAGGAAGAGAGAATCATGTGCCTGCGCCTACCCCAATGCCGAGCCCCGGACACGGCCGTGACAACCATCCTCTTGTAGAGGGCAGTAAAATGTGAGTGTTTTGCGACCATTGTCGCAAAACATTCTTACATGGCTTGTGGGGTCGCTATTAGGAAGGGAACGCCCCTTCCTAATAGCGAGTCGCAAAACACTATTTTGCGAATCGCAAATTATTTGCGACTCGCAAATTAGTGTCAATACATGGCCCAGAGGATTTTTGCATGCGCAAACGGGTCGCAAACCCGTTTGCCCATGGATTTTTCTGTTGTACATCTGGCCCTTGGTACCTTACTGTTGTGCCTGGCAATGAGTTGCATAGTTGCATTCGCTTTTCACTAGACTGCACTGTGCATCCTTTTTGCATCTTGCATTGTTTGCTGTGTTCTTCCTCTAAGTTCCCTCAATAGTCCTCTCCTTTCCCTGGAACACAGTCGAGCCCATCCTGTCTTTTAGGGGCTAGGATATACCCGATGATGAAGCATGCCACTACTAGGGTGGGTGAGGGTGATACATAAAAAGAAAAAGACTCCTTTTTCTTTGTTTGCAAAGGTGATGTATATCCTTGAGGTGTACTCTAGTTTTGTTTAGGGAGAGGGATACCGCCTTTTGTTTTGTAGTTATGTTACAGGAGAACGTATCCCTGTCTTCCTTTATCTAAAAAAAGATCTCCCCTCCCTCTTGGTAGGCAGGTGCTCATCACAGGGCCTCCCATACCGTTGTTTGAAGCTCGTCATAACCAGTGGCGTAACGAAACTTGAGGGGGACCCCGTGTGATGTGCATGAAGGTGGCCCCCCCACGCTCCGGAACCAGCCAGGAGCTCTCAGCTGCCACGCATGCACAGTGAATGAGGTGGCCCCCTGGAGCTCAGTGGCCCCCCACAACAAGGGGCCTTCAGGGGCTGTTGTTACGCTAGTGGTCATAACATCATCATGCATTGCTGAAACAGGTAAGCATTGATTTCATTTGTTACCTGTCCTTTACATTCTTTTGCCCTGTGTCTTCCAGCTTGTTAGATCTAGCTAAGACCCATATCAATGAAGCTGAGTGAACTGTCCCCAGAAACAGAAGTCACGGAGACGGAGTTCCAGTCATGGATTTCTCTCTTACTCCCTTTCCTTCTTTCTCCCCTCGGTTTTTGTGTCTGGTGATACGTACCACTCTGTTCATCGGTATGGAGGTTTAGAGATGGCAGGGGAATCCGGCGGGTCCGCAACATCAAACCCTGGCTTAGCCAAATGGAAAGCTGTCAGTTTGCCTTGTGCGCTGAAAACCCGTGCACCGTAACTATGCCTATTGCCTCGCAAGGAACAGCTCTTTTAAGCTGAATGCACTTCTAGACAGGCATAAGCAATCAGCAACATTGTGTTTATGCAGCATGATAGATTCCCCTAATGCTTTATTAAATATGTCAGCTTCACCTACTTGTTAAACGCTGTAGCTGAAATTGAGCAATAGTTTATTAAAACTATTGCATCAAAATGTATGTAAATAGACAAATGTGATTAAATTCTGGATATTGCAGTAAAGAGAGTGCCAGGTTGTATTGACCTAACGAATAAAGAGCTATTGTTGCAGTCAAATGATTTCTCAGTAAAAGGAGCAAAATTATTCCTACTTGAAAGATGTCAACTAACTTGTACGTCTTGAAGCTGACTGTGATGGTGTTGGTGGGTATAAAAGATATACATATTCATTGATATGTTCACCAAATGCTGGAGACGTGGCATTTCGTAAGAGGTTAACAAATGGAGGTTATCGATTATACTTTTTAAAGTGAATTTTAATTCAGCTTATATGGCTGATAGAATATGTTCCTCTAGAAATAGTTGCATTTATATGTATACTACAACAGCGACAAAAGGGATGGAAATGGTACTGCCTTCCAGGTCGGGTGATTGTTCGGCAAGATGCAAAATATATTTTATTTTCAGTACTGCTGATGCTTGGGCAGTAAACAGCCAGTACATGTTGTAAATAGTTTAGTGTTATGGCTAATGTAAGGTTGTATGTATTTGTGAAGGCCAATGCAAGAATATATATTTTTTTACCTTTTTAGTTTGGCCTCTCTATTGAGAGTACTGAGGTAATGATGAACTGGAGTGAGTCATGTGCCCGTAACCTAGTTACGAATGGGACCTCAGGACATGAGGGTCAGTCTGCACAGCACATCACCGCAGGTTCAGTGATACTTTAAGGCTTCTGTAGGGATCTGCCTAATGGTGTCACTACAAGAGAAAATAGGGGGTGATTAGGGGGTGATTAGGATGGCTGGCGGATCACCATCGCCGGCCAGGCGGTGGCGATCTGCCCGCCATCTCCACCCGATTTACCCCCGCCACTTTGCGTCCGCCGCTTTTCCGCCGGTCGGCAATTGTTCCGATTGCCGGCCGGGCGGACTCGGGCCTTAATATGGTGGTGGTGCCTAGCAGGCACCACCATCCATATTAGTATGTGTGTTTGGAAAGGCTGGCGGGAATTGCTTTGGGGGCCCATTGCGGGTCCCCGGGGGGATGGGGGGCTGCACTTGGAGGGTACCTATGGTACCCCCCTACATTGCCATGCACAAGGTGGCAGGCACCGAACGGTGCCTGCCACGTTGTGCATGGCAATGCACAACATGGCCCTTTGGCACTGCGGCGGGTGCTGCTTACAGAAGCACCCACCGCAATGTCAAGTATGCGTAATGCGACCGCCAGGGTGGCGGTCACATCCTAATTAGAGGTGCGGGACCGCTGCACATCTGGCGGCCGGTCCCATCACCGCTAGGGTGGCGGGCGGACTAAAGTCTGCCCGCCATCGTCCGCCCGCCATCCTAATAACCCCCATAGTGTTAGACCTGTCAGCCTTCTGATGGACTTCCCCCCAAACCTTTTGCCTGCTTACCTCCTCTTTTTGATGACTCTTTTAGTTGGCTAAGGACTCTGAGCACTATACCACTGCTGACCAGTGCTAAAGTGCATGTCCTTCTCCCCTAAACATGGTAACATTGGTGTATACACAATTGGCCTATTTAATTAACTTATAAGTCCCTTGTAAAGTGGTATACCATAGACCCAGGGCCTGTAAATTAAATGCTACTAGTGGGCCTCCAGCACTAATCGTGCCAAACACACGAGTAGCCCTTTACACATGTCTCAGGTCTGCCACTGCAGAGCCTGTGTGTGCAATGTCACTGCCACTTCGGCTTGACATTTAAAACCCTTTGCCAAGCCCTAAACTCCACTTTTATTACACATACCTCACCCCTAAGATAGGCCCTAGGTAGCCCATTGGGTAGAGTGCTTTGTAAGTAAAAGGAAAGACATTTACTTTTAAGTTTTGCATGTCCTGGTAATTAAAAAACTCCTACATTCGTTTTTTACTACTGTGAGGCCTACTCCTCTCAGAGGTTAACATTGGGAATTCCTTAATACACTTTAAGATGTAATTCCTGATTAGAAAGGAGTAGCTGTGTCCTGTTTTATATCTTTGGAATGGTAATGATAAATCCCCTTTACTGATACAGTTGGATTTAACATTACTATTTTAGAAATGCAACTTTTAGAAAGTGGACATTTTTCTGCTTCTACAGCTCTGTGTGCCTTCGGCATGTCTCCAATACACGTCTAGGGTGGGTGACAGCTACACTTTGTGCATTCCCTCTAGACAGTCTCAAACACAGGAAGGTTACGTGTGTCTGAGTAGTTATCCGCATTCCGAAGGCTCTTCCTGGGTAGGAAACGAGGGAAAAGCTGACACTTACACCTGAATAGGCAGTGTCAGGAAGTACAGGATGGCAGGTCGGAATGCACAAAACGGGAATGACAAGCATGGAGCAGCGGAGCAGAGCTATATACTGCCTTCCAACAACAGCTGACTTCCGTTGTCTCTTCCTGTGCCTGCCCCCACGGATGCTGGGAAACGTAGTCCTTCCATCACGCGTTTCCCAGTCATGCAACAATAGAAGGAAGAGAGAATCATGTGCCTGCGCCTACCCCAATGCCTAGCCCGGACAAGGTCGTGACAACAACCCTGTTGAAGAGGGCGGTAAATTAGTGAGTGTTTTGCGACCGCAATTGCAGTCGCAAAACATTCTTACATGGCTTGTGGGGTCACTATTAGGAAGGGAACGCCCCTTCCTAGTGTTGTGCCTGGCAATGAGTTGCATAGTTGCATTGGCTTTTCTGAGACTCACTACAGACTGCACTGTGCATCCTTTTTGCATCTTGCATTGTTTGCTGTGTTCTTCCTCTAAGTTCCCTCGATAGTCCTCTCCTTTCCCTGGAACACAGTCGAGCCCATCCTGTTTTTTAGGGGCTAGGATAAACCCGATGATGAAGCATGCCACTACTAGGGTGGGTGAGGGTGATGCATAAAAAGAAAAAGACTCATTTTTCTTTGTTTGCATAGGTGATGTATATCCTTGAGGTGTACTCTAGTTTTGTTTAGGGAGAGGGATACCGCCTTTTGTTTTGTAGTTATGTTCCAGGAGAACGTATCCCTGTCTTCCTTTATCTAAAAAAAGATCTCCCCTCCCTCCCTCCTGGTAGGCAGGTGCTCATCACAGGGCCTCCCATACTGTTGTTTGAAGCACGTCATAACCAGTGGCGTAATGAAACTTGAGGGGGACCCCCGTGCGAAGTGCATGAAGGTGGCCCCTCCACTGTCTGGATCCAGTCAGGAGCTCTCAGCCGCCACCCATGCACAGTGAATGAGGAGGCCCCCTGGAGCTCGGTGGCCCCCCACACCACGGGAGCTACACGGGCTGTTGTTACACCACTGGTCATAACATCATCATGCATTGCTGAAACAGGTAAGCATTGATTTCATTTGTTACCTGTCCTTTACATTCTTTTGCCCTGTGTCTTCCAGCTTGTTAGATCTAGCTAAGACCCATATCAATGAAGCTGAGTGAACTGTCCCCAGAAACAGAAGTCACGGAGACGGAGTTTCAGTCATGGATTTCTCTCTTACTCCCTTTCCTTCTTCCTCCCCTCAGTTTTTGTGTCTGGTGATACGTACCACTCTGTTCAACGGTACGGAGGTTCAGGGATGGCAGGGGAATCCAGCGGGTCCGCAACATCAAACCCTTGCATACCCAAATGGAAAGCTGTCAGTTTGCCTGGTGCGCTGAAAACCCTTGCACCGTAACTGTTCCTATTGCCTCGCAAGGGACAGCTCTTTTAAGCTGCCTCCACTTCTAGAGAGACATAAGCAATCAGCAACATTGTGCTTATGCTGCATGATAGATTCCCCTAATGCTTTATTAAATATGTCAGCTTCACCTACTGGGTAAACGCTGTAGCTGAAATTGAGCAATAGTTTATTAAAACTATTGTATAAAAATGTATGTAAATAGACAAATGTGATTAAATTCTGGATATTGCAGTAAAGAGAGTGCCAGGTTTTATTGACCTAACGAATAAAGAGCTATTGTTACAGTCAAATCATTTCTCAGTAAAAGGAGCAAAATTATTCCTACTTGAAAGATGTCAATTAACTTGAACGTCTTGAAGCTGACTGTGATGGTGTTGGTGGGTATAAAAGATATACATATTCATTGATTTGTTCAGCAAATGCTGGAAACGTGGCATTTCGTAAGAGGTTAACAAAAGGAGGGTATCGATTATAGTTTTTTTTAATGAATTTTAATTCAGCTTATACGTCTGATAGAAAATGTTCCTCTAGAAATAGTTGCATTTACATGTATACTACAGAAGCGACAAAAGGGATGGAAATGGTACTGCCTTCCAGGTCGGGTGATTGTTCGGCAAAATGCAAAATATATTTTATTTTCAGTACTGCTGATGCTTGGGCACTAAACAGCCAGTAAATGTTGTAAATAGTTTAGTGTTAAGGCTAATGTAAGGTTATATGTATTTGTGAAGGCCAATGCAAGAATATATATATGTTTTTTACGTTTGTCGTTTGGCCTCTCTATTGAGAGTACTGAGGTAAAGAGGAACTGGAGTGAGTCATGTGCCCGTAACCTAGTTACAAATCGGACCTCAGGACATGAGGGTCAGTCTGCACAGCACATCACTGCAGGTTCAGTGATACTTTAAGTCTACTGTAGGGATCTGCCTGACAGTGCCACTACAAGAGAACACTAGTGTTAGACCTGTCAGCCTTAGGATGGTCTTCCCCCCCTAAACCTTTTGCCTGCTTACCTCCTCTTTTTGATGACTTTTTGTTGGCTTAGGATTTTGAGCACCGAACCGCTGCTGGCCAGTGCTAAAGTGCATCTGCTTCTCCCCTAATGGTAACATTGGTGTATACACAATTGGCCTATTAAAATTAACTTATAAGTCCCTTGCAAAATGGTATACCATATACCCAGGGCCTGTAAATTAAATGCTACTAGTGAGCCTCCAGCACTAATCGTGCCAAACACACAAGTAGCCCTTTACACATGAATCAGGTCTGCCACTGCAGAGCCTGTGCGTGCAATGTTACGGCCACTTCGGCTTGACATTTAAAACCCTTTGCCAAGCCCTAAACTCCACTTTTATTACACAT
This sequence comes from Calotriton arnoldi, assembly GCA_963921515.1. Classification (NCBI taxonomy): domain Eukaryota; kingdom Metazoa; phylum Chordata; class Amphibia; order Caudata; family Salamandridae; genus Calotriton; species Calotriton arnoldi. The sequence continues at coordinate 56,914 of CAWUFW010006997.1, read as the reverse complement.
ACATCACCCCTAAGATAGGCCCTAGGTATCCCATTGGGCAGGGTGCTGTGTAAGTCAAAGGAAGGACATTTACTTTTAAGTTTTGCATGTCCTGGTAGTGAAAAAACGCCTACATACGTTTTATACTACTGTGAGGCCTACTCCTCTCATAGGTTAACATTGGGAATTCCTTAATACACTTTAAGCTGTAATTCCTGATTAGAAAGGAGTAGCTGTGTCCTGTTTTATATCTTTGGAATGGTAATGATAAATTCTCTTTACTGGTATAGTTGGATTTAACATTACTATTTTAGAAATGCCACTTTTAGAAAGTAGACAGTTCTCTGCTTCTACAGCTCTGTGTGCCTTCGGCATGTCTCCAATACACGTCTAGGGTGAGTGACAGCTACACTTTGTGCATTCCCTCTAGATAGTCTCAAACACAGGAAGGTTACGTATGTCTGAGTACTTAGCTGCATTCCGAAGGCTCTTCCTGGGTAGGAAGCGAGGGAAGAGCTATCACTTATACCTGAATAGGCAGTGTCCTGTTCCCGCACAAAGGGCTGATTACCCCCTACAAATAGTCTAGAGCCAGGGCTGGCAAGAAAGGGCTTCTGTGCACTTCAAAGAGCCTTCTTTGAACTCACCCCCACTTCTAAGGCACAGCTGGGTATAAGTGCTAAGTCTCTGACCCCACCAAATGAGACACTTCTGGACCTGTAAAGAACCTCTGTCAGAAGAACTGCTGTGCTGCTACAAGGACTGACACTCTGCTGGACTGCTGATCTGGAAAACCTGCTTTTCTGCTGTGCTTCTCAGCTGCCTGCTGCTCTCTGGCCCTGCTGAGGGAGAGCTGGACTCTGCCTTGCAACTGAAGTGATCTCCAAGGGCTTGTTGGCTTGCCTCCTGTTGCTTGAGACTCAGGGCTATCAATGTCTCTACACCTGTTCCTGTGCCTCGTTCACTGGAAGTGGACCCTGATACATACATCAGAGAAATCTACACACCTCCAGTCTGCGGGTAGCAGAACCGCCACATCGACCCTGTTGCGGGAGTAGAATTGGCGCATCGCTCTTGGAACCAACGGTTTGCTTTGAGAGCCCGACGCTTTGGAACCACGCAATGCTGCCGCAGCAGTGTGGAGAGATTGACGCATCCCCTCGACTGCGCAGAGAATCGCGGGGCATTGCTTCAGAACCAACGCCTCTCAGCTTCGGCGCTTCATCTACGGAACCGACTCATCGACACCACTGCAGGACAGACATCGACCTATCGCTCAACTGCTCCCCGCATCTCGCTTTTCTAAACCAGTTTGGAGTCTTTTAGTGGTGTTTTCATTGTGTTACTGTGTGTGTGTGTGTCAGTTGCGGCTCTTACAGGTAAACGTGGTAGGGCACTGGAGGGAGGGAAGATGACAGATGATGGAATAGGGAACATAAATAAATAAATAAATCCCACTCCATCGTCTGTCGGCTTCCCCCTGCCCCGCCACGCTTACCTGCAGGAGCCGTGACTGGTGTGTGTGTTGCACAAATACTTTACACATTGCCTCTTTAGATAAGCGTGACTGCTTTGTGCCGAGCTACCAAAGGGTGAGCACAGATTATCTTTTAGTGAGTATCTAGGGTACCCTGACTAGGATTGTGGTTCCGACTTGGACAAGGTGCATACCTCTGCCAAACAAAAACCCAATTTCTTACAACTAGTATTAGACTACAACAAATTGCATAAAAAATAGCATGGTTTCTAGGGAACGGGTGTGCTTGTGGTGTGCCACCTGGCAAGCCCGTCTGCGCCCGTCCATGGCTGGACCACACCCAGTGCCCGTCCCCCTGACCATGTGGATCCAGGTCAGGTACGGAAGCTAAACTACTCACGAGAGGCGGACCCCATAGTGCACAAAAATGTGCCCCTCTGCTTTATCTGACTCTACAAAAACCCTCTGCTATACATGCAAAGCTATCTGCTTTACCTCTGAATCATTAGGATGTACAGAGGGAAGGGAGGCCTTGCCTCTCCGACTAAATAGCGATAGACTCCATTCCCATTTAAATTATAATTGCACACTGTTGAACACCAGATCTTTAATCAAGCACCACCTAGAATTTTATGAACTTTTATTGACCCACCAAACTGACAGGGCTTTGTCACAGAAACTTGGGCCAATGAGAACTCGGGTCCAGAGATTATTGCAGAGGTCCCCCCGTCTAGAACATTTTTCGCCTGGATAGACATGGGAAAAAAGGGGGACAGTTAGCTGTGGTCTATCATGACCACCTTCAGGCAGCATTTACTCCAATCTCAGCATTACTGTTCAACATGGAGCTCTCTGAGATGCAGTAATTTAGTGGCATGCTGGTCTACTGCCCCCCAGGGCCTAGGACCAGTTTCTCTGACCAGCTTAGCGCCCTCCTTGAATCATCTATTTTAAATTCTAATTTCTCAGTACTGGGTGAATTTGACTATCATCTGGAAAATAAACTAGACCCCGACTAAGCAAGACTCATCGGTTTTGTATTATCTTTAAGAAGTGGCGGCCCCACTCAACCGGCATCCAATGAAGTTTACTAATGGCTCCTTTTGCTGAATGAAATTCAGGGATCTTTAAAAGAAAGCATGCTGCTGAGATTTGCAGCGCCTGAAGCTTCTTCAATGAGCCTATTGGGAGATTTAGATACAGACTATTGCAGTAGTCAAGTTGTGTCAATACAAGAGAGATCACCACTGTCTTTAGGAGCTCAAATGGTAGGTGTTTCTCAATTTTCTAATCAGCCTCAGAGAGCAGAAGGAAGCAGAGGCAACCTTGTTAACTTGTTCCTTCAACATCAGCTTGTTATCTTGTATTATTCCCAGGTTTCATACTTTTGGCACCGGAGTAGGGAGTGAGCCTAATTCGGTTGGCCGCCAACCTCGTGACTAGAAGGATGGGCTGTTTCCAAATAGGATGACCTCCATCTTGGATGAGTTTAATTTCAGGCAGTTACCGACCATCCATTTGCCCACCTCACTCATATACTTTCTAAAAGTATCACCGGAGATGGCCTCATCTTTGGACAGTGATACAACAATTTGCATGTCATCTGTGTAGGATGCCAGCGGTCATTAGTTGCGTTCTATAAATTTCTCATTCATTCATTCACCTTAGGGAAAGTTGTGATCATAGAAAAACTTCAGTTACCCTGACAGATCAACAGAGAGAACATGAACACCGTCAGGAAGTGGTGCTCCCACAAGGAACGAACAAGCCTAGAAGGGTGATAAATCATCCACAAAACAGGGTGGCTTCTGTGAGCTGAGCCCACATCTAGCAAGTGAATGCCCAGCAAGGGGGGAAACATGTTTAGGGCGTGACAGTCTCAACCATTTTGCCAGCATATTCAGGAGAGGGAAATGCCAGGTGCCTGCAAGAACTTGATGCATGGTTGGTTGTGACATACGCATAGTCATGTACGAAGATGATTATGCGGAACTCCACTGGGGCAGATGACAGTGAGAAATATTGATCTTGTTTGTCAGAGACAAAGGAAACCAAAAGAGGAGTCAGCCGACATGCAGAGTGATGATACAGGGCCTTAACATAAATGTACTATTGATACAGACATCTGTGAATGTCATGAATACAGTTCAGTATGATTTAAGGTCAATCCTAGCACTCACCACCACTCAGATCTTCAAACTAAGGTGATTTAGAACCCTTAACCATGGCAGGCACTTTTTTGCACAGGTGCCGGACATGGGCCAAACACATGCTATGCAAAGTTCTTAGCATCTAACATAGGATCAATCAATCAATCAATCAATCAATCAATCAATCATGTCACTTATAAAGCGCACTACATACCCGCGAGGGTCTCAAGGCGCTGGGGGAAGAGGGGGGTGGTGCTGCTACTGATCGAAGAGCCAGGTCTTGAGGAGTCTTCTGAAGGCCAGTAGGTCTTGGGTCTGTCGGAGGTTGGTGGGGAGGGTGTTCCAGGTCTTGGCGGCGAGGTGGGAGAAGGATCTGCCGCCGGCGGTCGTTTTCCGGATGCGGGGGACTGTGGCGAGGGCGAGGCTGGTCGAGCGGAGCTGGCGGGTGGGGGTGTAGAAGCTGAGTCGTCTGTTGAGGTAGGCTGGTCCGGAGTTGTGGAGTGCTTTGTGTGCGTGGGTGAGGAGCTTGAAGGTTATCCTCTTGTTGACAGGGAGCCAGTGCAGGTCTCTCAGGTGGGGTGTGATGTGGCTGCGTCGGGGGATGTCGAGGATAAGACGTGCAGAGGCGTTCTGGATGCGTTGCAGCCGTCTCAGGAGCTCATGTGCTGTACTCGGCTGCTCAACATCAGAATACTGGAGCCTGATATAGCATCCATGCCCAAGAGCCTGATAACATATTCAGAGACTATTCAAGTGTCTGGGGTGACTTACAGCACCCAATAGAGCTATACGTTGAACCAACTGTAAAACCCACTGCTCTATGACATAGAAGAATACATTTTCATCTAAGGCCAGCTGTTGAAGAAGACTTTTGAAATTAGAGGAACTGTTAGTCATCAAAATGCACCAGAACAACGTCTTGTGTCTTGCCTATGGTCATCACCAGTGAGACAAAACAACCTGGCACCATATGGCTATGTATCAACATGAAACTTTGAAATAAGGCATTTAAGAGAGAAACACATCTCACGTCCACCATTGATGACTACATCATCGACTAGAAGTTCATTGATTTTCAAAACACAACATCAGTGCAAGTCAGACTAGCCAAAGCGTGCAGGTATATCACCATCTTTTCTTCTCATGTCGTTTCAGGAGGTACTGGTGACTGAAGAGATTCCCAAGAGACTTGGGAATCTCTTCTGAAGTGGTTGTTTTTAATAACGCAATATATAAAGTATCTACCTGGTCTCGAATGAGATCTAAACATCAGTGATTGTATTCTAATCCAAGCCACAACATTGCAGAATGCCATGAATGCCTGAGAGTGACTTTGGAGAGACTGTTAGTTATAGACCTAATATTACACTAGAAAAAGTGAATTCCTCAGAACAGATGTGCAGTTGTTTGGGTATGTCTTCTCAGACTGGTGTATCTATAAATTCCAACTTGTGGGAGGTTCATTATGAATGTGGTGACTCTCTGTGAACCCTTGAGAGCACTAACCTAATCATCCATGCCATAGGTATGGGGTTGCTCAGAGCAAAACGTTTTTCACTCAATCAAAGACTCCTTCTTGTACTGTACAAGGAGCTACTTAAACCCCACAAGAGAGTCTGACCTCATTCTTAATGCCATCTCAGTAGGACTGGAAGCTGTCATGATGCAAGATCGGAGGAGAATGTAGGCCAATTGTATTTGCCAATAGGGAAATGAAACAACCATGAAGCTAGTTGTATTAGGTGCAATCCAACATGCCTAGGTATGATCAGACCTATAGGAAGAGAGCTGATCCCCTGTCACTACACAGCTCATCAGCTCCCACTGAAACTCTAGAGCTTCCAACCCGTCGACGTGCAGTTGAACCATTACAGGCCCTACCGAGGACATCCCAAGAATGAGATGCTGGCTGGAACTATCTAAAGTCGGACCAGCAGCCATCTCAAAGGCTAAAAGACTGCACATGGTAAGATGAACTGTAGGACTCTACTTGTACTGTATGATGATTCAAAACCTATGTTGGGGAGGAATGTAGTGTGACACATGGAACTGCCATAACACTACACAGGCACTCATGCAACCTAATGCTGGGTGCAGCATCAGGATATAAAAAAGGGCTGTCAGAGTGCACTGACTCAGACACTGTGTAGACCTCATACCAGTGTCCTAGCCACCTTCACTGCCACGCTCACTGACTACAGCGCTCAAGTGGCAAGATGTTAGTTTGACTTGGGCTAGGAAAACTCTGGTAGTGTAGCTTCTCCTTCGCCTGTCAAGGTACTGATTTTAGGTCTGAATTGAAAGTGCTGCTGTCAAGAATACCTATTGAGGGGGTGTGGCTTGGGAGCCCAAGATAGCGGACGCAGCTTAGTGAGGCCCCGGCTGTGAAGGAAAGGAGCTTTGGAATAAAGTGGCATTAGGATAATTTGTGACTGCACAAAATAGTGAGATAATAAGTCAACTTGTGGCAGCGGTTTCCTCAAAGAAAATAATATTTTCCAGCTTGTTAAGTGACATTTAAGAAGAGATGGGATAAGTTTGTTTTAGTAAGAATGCATGTTGCTTCTGTCCGTTTTTCAAGATCTGCTGAGGAGATTTATGACTTAACAATTTAAAGAAACATGTGGTGTCAGATTTATTGAAGGGAGAGCACATTTATCTATTCTACAGAAATGTGAAATACTTCTGTGGAGAGGCTACCTGTTTCTTTTTATGAGTAGGTCATGGCTATGATGTTTTGGAAGAAGTGCTAAGGTGATTTGCCAGCTTTTCACTCTCTCACTTTATCTCTATTGCTGTGAAAGGCTTCTTTAACACAGATTTAATTTTGCTGTATAGCAGGACATAGATAATAATGATTAAATATAATACTGCTCTGCCTTTCAAGTCAGTGAATCTGTTAAGTAAGCAAATCATTCTAAAGCCTTTCTGAAATGAATGTAAAACTCTTTTCCTTATTAACAGGAACTCACTGAAACAATTCTGAAACGTACAAGAAGAACATTTACGTATGCAGCATATTTTGGATAAGACCATTTGATGTATGGGGAAGATTCTTGCAGCTTGTTTATTTTAATCCTTAGGATTCTTTATAATGCTAAACGCCCAGCACGTTTTGTTTTGCATATTTATAAATGAAAAAATACTGCTCTGCCTATTTTTAATGAAACACCTGCAATGGTGTGGTTTTACCTCAGTGCTTGACTTGACATGCACTCTCTTTTAGTCTCTATTTTAACTGTTCTCCTAGGGTGTGGGGTTATTAGTTCCTTCACCTACCTGGCAACAGTTTGAGGAATATTTATGCCTACCTTGATACAGTTGTATTTCAGGATTGTGAAGTTATTGATGGTCCTATATGTTGCTGGATGCTCTCCATAATATTGATCCTGTCTCTTCTACAGGCATTGGTTGTCAAGTCCAGTTCAGAAGAGCGAAACGGGACAGCAAACAGTTTGAGAGGAGACACCAGGAAGGACACCTCCAACAGGGCAGCCTTCAAGACCTCCCTCAACCTCTATCACTGCCTGTTGAGGGCAACAAAGAAGACAGCCCTTGAAGAACACATCGAAACCAGCACCAACAACCCCAAGGAACTTTTCAATATCGTTAAGGAATTCTCCAACCCGACTGCCAGCGAAAACAACATCTTACCCTCACAGGAGCTGTGCGACAACCTCACCCACTTCTTCCACAACAAGATTGCAACCATAAACAGAAACTTCAAACCCCAACCCACACCTACAGACTTCCTCAACAGATACGCCACCAGTGTAACCGACATGAACCACACACTGACCACCTAAAACATCCTCTCCACCCAGGACACCACCTCCAGAATGAAATCCATACACTTGGAAGCTACCACAGACCCATGCCCGCACCACATCTTCAACCCCAGAAACCAAAGGATCAGCCATGAACTTACCACCCTAGTCAACACCCCTATCACCACTGCGACATTTCCTGATGCCTGGAAACATGCCGAAGCCAGACCACTGCTCAAAAAAACCTCCGCTGATCCCAGCGAACTCAAAAACTACCGGCCAAACTCCATAGCTCCCATTCCCAGCAAACGTACTGGAAAAGATCATCAACAGTCAACTCATGACACACCTGGAGCAGAACTAGCTACTCGACGCTGCCAAATTCGGCTTCCGCAGCATTTATAGCACTGAGTTTGCCCTGATCGCAGCCACTGACGACATCCGAACCCTCCTCGACCGAGGAGAAACAGCAGTGTTAATCCCCGTTGACCTCTTGGCAGCTTTTGACACTGTATCCCACCACACGCTGATTGAAAGACTCCACTACATCAGCATCCAAGGGAACGCGCTCAGATGGATCACCCCCTTCCTCACTGGAAGAACCCAGAGGATCCACCTCCCACTTTTCTCCTATGAACCCAAGGAGATCACCTGCGGTGTCCCCAAGGGCTCATCCCGCAGCCCCACGCTCTTCAACCCACATATATGACCCCTCTTGGCACCATCGTCAGATCACTCGGTCTCAACATAATTTCCTATGCAGACAACACCCAACTCAGCCTCTCACTCACCGACAAACCCACCACCACCAGAACCAACTTCCACAGATGCATGACAAATGTTGCCGACTGGATGAAGAACAACTGCCTACAGCTGAACACAGACAAGACGGAAGTACTGATCTTTGGCCACAACAACAACACATGGAATGACTCCTGGTGGCCATCAGACCTAGGACCCAAACCCACTCCCTCCGACCACGCCAGCAACTTCGGAATCATCGTTGACAACAAGCTCACCATGAAATCACAGATCACTGCTGTCTCCTCCACCTGCTTCCTCACTCTGCGCATGCTACATAAGATCTTCAAGGGGCTACTGCTACACACAAGATGCACCATGACACAGGCACTCATCACCAGCCGACTGGACTACGAAAGCGCCCTCTACGTAGGAATCGATGCACACCTCCTACAGAGACTTCAGACCATACAGAACGCCAGAGCCAGACTCATCCTTGGTCTTCCCCGGCGAACCCACATTACACCCCACCTCAGGCAACCCCACTGGCTCCCCATACAAAAGAGATGCCAATTCAAGCTGCTGACCTATGCATACAAGGCTCTACACAACCCAGGACCCGCAAACATTATCCACCGCCTGAACTTCCACCAACCGCCGAGAAGACAACGCTCCACCTACCTTTCACTTGCCCATACTCCCTGCATCTACTGAAGCTGAAGTGGAGGACGCTCCTTCTCCCACATCACAGGAAAGACCTGGAACAGCCTCCTCACACACCTCTGGACCATCACCTCACTTCTGGAATTCTGAATGGCCCTCAAAAGACCAGGCTGTTTGAATAAGCCTCCGGGAACTGCAAGAGCCCGGATACCCTAACGTGTGCTTAGCTGCGCTCTATAAATCCTGATTCATTGGTGGGTCCAGGCTGAGACCACTTATCTTGAATCTTTTTGGCATCACTATTAACCTGCTATTACTTGGTGGGTTTGGCACACGCAGATGTTTCCTGTGATAGTATGGGGAGATTGCGAAGGGAGAGGGCTGGCATTAAACCTACTTTTTTTCCTTCTAGTCTCCATCCCTTATCAAAACTAAAAAGCATCAGAAGAATCTTGATAACATATCTCTTGGGGCTAGCATGGAAGAGAGACGTGAATTTTCACAAAGGTGCTCTGCTTCTCCTCAAGTTTCAGGGGCAGCTTCAAAAAAGCCTAACGCCTCTATCTCTGTTAAAAGGCCCTCTTCGGCCACAGCCTGTTGCCTTGCCATTTGAGGATTTTTGACTTCCATTTCAACTCCATTGCGGTCTGCCATTGTTTGTGCTAAGTACCAGTCAAATGCAACCAGATGATCATGGTTGGCACTTAATGCTTTTTAGTGCTATTTTCACATTCAACATAACGCCAGTATCCCTTATTGGATGTTTGTTGTTGTGGTGTCAGTTGTCATTTTAATTATTAAAATGTACTCTGTTTTTCAAAATTGGGTTGGGATTTTTGTGTGTAGTGTTTTGACTTTATTGCTGTTTTAGTACTGCACAAATACTTTACACATTGCATCTAAATTAAGCCCATATGCTGTGTAGTATAGCTACCAGGGGTTTGAGCTCAGGTTAATTTAGTGACTTTAAGAGTTCACCCTGACAAGGGTTATGGGTATTACTTGAGATGAGTACTTACCCCTCAATAAATATCCTACAATATTATGGTCATAGATTTATGGGGAATCAGGATTACAAATGTATATACTGATTAGGGTTACCTGTATTGTTTCCATCACATTTCTGTTAAATAGATAACGATGGATTTGATTTTGATTGTCCCCCATAGTGCATCTGATTCTAATGTTATTTTGAAACACAGTAAATCTTTGTTATTTGTGCTGAGTGAACTCTAATCCTCCGAAGTAGCATGCTGTTCGCTGCTGCAGAGTGCTTCAATGCCTTGCTAGGGAGAGTCAGAGCTATATAAATACAATTTACAGTTGAACCAAATGGCTTGAACAAATAATTGCATTTCTTTTAACAGAACTTTTAAGGAAGACATTGGTCTTTTGTGTATATGCATTACATGGAGTATGCTTTCTCAGTGTGGTTGTGTGATTTGAAAATAGATATTTGTGACATAGGATAAAATAGCGCTATGGTAACAAGCATTTGCGTAATTGACAATCTGTGAACATTGGGGTGGAAAAATGTATTACTGGCAATGCAAACCATTACCGAAGTGTTTTAATTGGGTAGAAACTTAAATTCTGTAGGAAATTTTATTACACATGCATATTGATGTTTTGCAGTAGAAAAAACACACAACTGCTTTTGCTTTATTTGCTGCACATGTGAATGTATCGAAAAATGCTAATTAAAATATGTAGTATCTCAAACTTGCACACATCTGCCTAAAAGCACGCATGTTCACTGCTTTCATTTATTTGGTATTGAAGAGTGCCTCCTATTGATTGAGTGACTCAAGTTGGGCAGCATTTCTGGTGGTGGCTGTTCAGAATACTAAACAACTGCTGAGCTGCCAGGGGTACCTAGTATCCTAGTCAGTACCAGCATTGGAACTTGTCTATTAAATTCCGCCTCTGAGATAGTTTCAGTGCATCCAGTAATTCTTCTTTCATTTCTGTTGTACCTGCACACTTTTCAGCAGACACAATCTCTGGAAAACTTAATTAATGCAATACTGAAATATGCATCTTCCTCTTAAAAATCTGAGCCACAGAATTCAACACTGAGTGAAATAAGAGTACTGCGAAGTTAATCATAAAATCTGGTGGACAGAAATACCCTGAGATACTAAAAACAAAGGAAGAGGTGTCTTATATGAATCCAATATACGCCTCGTGACTGTCAGGTTAAACATCACATGAAAACTGACACAAATTAAAAGAGACGCATGGGCTGTGGTTAACCTGACACAAGAAAGCGGCTAAAAAGAGAACACATTATTTGACATGGTAGGGATTAGCCCTGGGGGGGATTGGGCCAGGATTTGAACATCAGATGAGGCATAGTCTCCATACTAATTACTAACCTTTAAAGGAGACTGCGTTCTAGATTATTTTTGCATCAGGTGAAATAACGTGCTGGTTGAATTTCACATTTAGAAATTATAAGCGATTACATCTTCAGCCGACTAGAACACAACGTGCCAGGTGACCTTGCTGTGGTGAATGATTTTCACTATCCCCTCAACCCAGTTGTAACTGGAAAACAGTTACTGAGCGGTGGTGTGGCAAGTCTTTCCCACCTGTTTTTAAGCACATTTCAATATTCCCCTCCCTCCGCAGTGGCGAATCCCCTCCACTCCTCCATGGGCTTTCAGGAAATGTACCCTGGCGTCATGGGTCACATTCAATTACCAATAAGGTCTTTTGCAGCGTCAGCCCCCAGGCTGTCACCAGCGTGACTCCGGTGCAGCACGCACTGCACAGTTTAAAGTTAAAACTGTGTACGTTTTTAGTCAGAACGAGGGCTGGTTCCTATCTGCCATAAACATAAAAAAAACTGATTATGTTGCCATTAAGAATATTAATGGAAAATGCACACGTAAGCAGCTGCAGGGATAACAATTGTTGAGGAATTCTCAGATGCGCAACTAGAGCCGAATTTTTTTTGGGGGGGCTAATTCTTCCAGCAATAGGCAGAGTGGAGATGAAGGGGTGAAAAAACAACAAAGCCTTGTTAACACGTACATGGTCTTTTAAAGACCTGTGAAGTACACGGGTGCGGCTGCGATAAACTCAAAAACTGTCTGTGTGTGCGCCCGGGAAGCTGTCTCAGCCCGGGCTGACACACATGATGGGGGGGAAAGGGGGGTTGAAGCCCTTTGAGCCCTATGGGCGTTGCGCTCCTGGGAATTCTCCAAAAGGAGGTGAAGATCCCTCAGGGCGAAGACTAAGTAGCTCTTCTCCCCAGATGCAAAGGGGCCCCTCCAGAAGTCAGCATGCTAACAGCTCTCGAAGCACCAGCCTGAGCTCCCGCACTCAAATAGAGTACCCGTGCACCCTAGCCCAATCCGCACTATTTATCAAGCAACACAGGGAAACAAACAATGGAAATCCCTCAAAAAGAGCCAGTGCAGGCAGCTGGGAGGTTTCCGTTGTTCTAAACTTCCCAGAGCGACCTTTTCAGTACAGTTCTGAATTATACTGCTTTGGCTCCCTTAAGTGGCCAAGCAGTGTAAGAATGTGAAAAATCAGTGACACTCGGTTTAAACCGGGTCAGCTGATTTTTAGGCGTTAGGGTACTGTCGGGCACAATCGGGTTTAACCGTTTTCCAGAGAGCCTACATATGGTGAAGGAAATTGAACTACTTAAAAAAACAACAGAGGACTTTGAAAACAGAAACGGGGGAAATAATCTTCACCTGTATGGTATACCAGAGGGATTTGAAGGTTCCAACATGATTTCATTCTTACAAAAGGCTATTCCCTCAATTGTTCACCTGGGAAATCGTGGTTTACTCAGCATCTAAAGGGCTCATTGCTTGGGCCCTAAGATCTCCTCTCCATCTAACACAAGGCCTAGGGGCATCATCATTCTCTTCCTGCAGTTCACATAATTTATGGCTAAAATAATCAGAGAATTGTACTGGTCACGGAACAAAGAGCCTGATTTAGATCTTGGCGGTAATGGTCCCTCTGTCGCTTTTCCATCTGATTCCCCATCCGCCTACTAGGCAGTACGCCTGCTCTATTTAGATGCTGGTGGGTTCATGGATGAAAGACCATTGGAGTGCCACCGCCTCTGTCAAAACTTCTCACCCACGTCGATGACGCTATAGGAAAAAGCAGAGGGAGTACAGCCACTTGTCCGTCGGGCCAATCACGATGTGCCTTCCCACCAACGCAACTGTGGCTGCAAAACCTCCACACCTGAGTTGGTGGATTGGAAGGGTTATAAGGCAGAAACTCACCTTTTCTCACCTTCACACTTCCTTTTCTGCCATGGACCCGATCTTCTAAGTCCTGTCTCTAGTGCTGCTGCTTGACGAGGAAGAAAATCAACCCTGTTGTGGCCGGAATCAAAGGTAAGCTCCTCTTTTACCTGTTACCTTTTGACTTGTCTGTTTACATTTGCTCTGGGCTCATGCATTTTTAAATCTCTCTCACAAGCAATAGTACACCAATGTGCAATGCTTCGGCATATGTAATGTTGACGTTTAAGAAATTTAAAGAAACAAACCTGTATGATTACATTGTGTAGGAGAGTAGGATCTGCCTCTTATGGTTACCCCCACTTTTTGCTGATGTATCACTGTTTTTTGACTTAGACTGACTGGGATCCTGCTATTCAGGACCCCAGTCTATCTGCTTTCTCCTATAAATTGATTGCATGTACTTTAGGTACACTCCAGATTGGGTTCTGTGGTACCCTTATCAGTCCCTAGTATATGGTACACCATGTACCCAGGGCATAGGTACCCCAGAGGCCTCCCAGGGGCTGAAGCATGTATTGTGCCACCCCTGAGAGGCCATTCAAAATGACACCACAGGTCTGCTACTGCAACCTGTGTAAGGAGGTGCATACACCCCTTACTTTGATATAGGTCACCTATATCTATTCTAAATCACTACACATATAAACCTATCAGTCACCCCTATGGCAGGCCTTATCAATCCTGAAGGCAGGGTGCTGGGTTTTGTGTGAGAGGGTGCCCCTGCATGAGCAGAGCCCCTCTGCAGCCTTCGGAATCTATTCTCCGGGGTTGTCTGTGATGCAGCCAACCATATATACTTAAGTGCATTACAACCTCGCCGTAAATGCTAAATTTAAAATGGCTGCTTAGAAACATGTCGTGTTTGGTGTCAAACACCTTGGAATCATACCTCCATACCAGTAACTGGCGTGGGGGTATGATTCCTCCCTTGTAGAACCACTCATATGGGTCACCGGTCTACCCGGTACCAGCTTTCTCGACCTGGGCAGCACAAAATGGATGCTGCCAGCCACAGACACGAGTCTGCCCTCCTGCTGCTGAGCCAAGCTCGAGCAGAGGAAGGCCTGACAATAGGTTTCCTGTCACAGGGAGGTGTGACCACCTCCCAGACAGGCTTTAGTGTATTGGGGCTGGGTGGGTGCACTCTTAGAGTGCCAGAAAGTCTGCACTGGGGGCACATTTGGTGTCCCTGTGCATAGTCCAGCTCAAACCAGTTGCAGGAGCCATTTGCTCCTGCTCTGGCGCTAAACTGGACAAAGGACATGGGTGTAACCACCCCTCTGTCCTGACCCTCCCCTAGGAGGGACCCCAGAGTTAGTCCAACCCCTTCCCTGGGTATAAAGTGGGAAACCTGACTACAGGACTTTGGATTTTACCTGGACTAAACTCTGCAAGCAGAAACCAAGCACTTCGACGGTCTACACTTCGCTGGATGACAGAAGAATCTCCCTTGGAGTAAAGGAGTTACTCCCCTGCAGCAGCAGGCACCTAGACGCATCTGACCGGTTTGCATCTCCCGAGCTCCTGAGGACTCTGAAGATTTCTGCAACACAGGAGGTGGGTTCCCGAGCGTCCCTGAAGTCGATGTGCTCTCTCAGCAATCCTGAGACCAGTATCCCTCGTGGGGACCGTGCAACCCGAACCCCTGTGCACCATGTACTTTTGCAGCAGCATATGCTTTTTGGAAATCCCTGAAGCTGTGCTTTGGACTACGTGTAGTCTCAATGCCGAGCAGCATTTCCACTGAATATCTCTGGCCTCCACTCCACAAGTGCTCCGTGGGCTGGTGCTTTGTGATTCCACTCGAGGTCCCTTTGTGATCCCTGGTCCGTTGGCCTGTGGGTCCTGGTGAGGGTCACTTTGATTTTCCTTGGGCTTCCCTGGTTGCTCCAGATGTGCCCTGACTCCCCATAGCTTGGAGAGTCTCCTGGACCTTGCTGGTGCACACTGTAACCTGTTTCTTCTGCCTGTGTGGGTTGCCTTTGCCAAGGCTTGTTGGTGTTCAATCCGGACACTGACCCCTCAGCACTCGACATCCTTTGTGGGACAGCTCACCTCCAGACTTTGGTCATTGTTGACATCTCCTGGTCCCCGTGGCTACAGAGTCAAGCATCCTATCTTCACACCTGAAGCACCCGACATCGGTGGGCATTCGTCTATCGAGCCCCTGGTCACCCTGAAGTGACCCAGACTCTGTCCCCTCTGCTTTCAAGTTCTTCTCACCTCGGATCCAGGCTTGGATTCCACCGGACACTTTTCATCTTCCCGGCAGCAGCACTTCTTTGCATCACGCCATTGAAAACGACGAGGGTTTCCGACACCACTTGACCCCTATGCACCCGGCTCCTCTGGGATAGGTAACATGGGTACCTCGGTACTCACAAGGGTGCTGGCCTTAGAACCTTCTATGTTCCAAAGGGTTTGCTTGAAGTCCTCTCCGAAGTGTCCTTAAACTGTAATTTTCCAACCGCGACTTTCCCATAGAGTTGTACGGAGCAGGCGTCTGTGTTCCCACACTGCACCCGTCCTCCGTGGGCTCCCTGTGTCACTCCTTTGGGTGGTTCCTTGGGGTCCCAGCGATTCTACGTGCTCTAGGCACTGTGTCTAGTGAAGTCATTGTTGTTATATACCTTTTTTTTAGTATATGGTTCGGTCTCCCCCTGGAGCCCGCTGTGTATTGTGCTATTTACTGCCGTTCTATTGATTAAGTATTATGTGCTTTATGTTCTAATCTCACATAGAGATTAGTAGAGAGTGTTTAGTAATAAATACATATTTTTTTATATAACACTTGTGTGGTTCTCCCTTCATTTGGTCACTCAGGAGGTTCTGTTCTGGTAAAACAAGCTGCTTTACATTCCTTCAAGATTAAGCCTGAAGGCTGCTCTCCATAGCTACCACTAGGATAGCTTTCATAAAGGTTATCTTTGACCTAATCATCAATAAGGGTCGTTTGGACTGGTGCAAGGTGCCCACTTTAATTAGTGGACATCATATACCAGGCCAAGTTCTCACATTGGTGTGCAGCGGTTGGGATTCAAGCTTGCTATTGTTTTACCAGATAAATCTCATTGAGTGATTAACTGAAAACCACTAAAAGTATTAGGTACATATAATACATCAAGATTAGAATAAAGTAAGTTCTACTGAACTTGGAGTTGGGTAAGTCAAGGGTCTAGCACACCCTTTCTCCAACTCAAGAGAGTTTAGTCTCCACTAGGTCAGGTAGGTGCCTACACCACATAACACTAGTATGTCTTCTAGAGGAGAAGCCAGTGGCTCTCTGCCAACTAGGTATGACCATCTCTCATTCCAAGAATTGAGAAATATGTGTACATCTAGGAAGCTGAGGACAGGGAGAAGTGCAAGCACCCAACGTCTAATAGAGATGTTGCCCTTAGATGACCTCAGAAAGACCCCAGGGTCTGATGAAGTAGAAAGAGTGGCTGGGACAGGAGATGAGGAAAGAGCAGGAAGTGAACACTTCTTTGATCTGGACTCAAACCCTGGCCAGGAGGATCAAGATGATCCTAACCTGGAAAATCCAACTCTTCCTTCAGGTGGGGGAGAAGGCCCCAGTGGCCCTCTCTTTACTCCACCAGGAAGAGTACAGAGTTTGCCTAGAAGATCCAGAACTCCCTCTGTGGAGTCCAATCATTCAGGTACTTCTGTAAGGACCTCTGTATCTAATAGGAGAGAATCCTCTTATGATAAGAAGTGCCAATTACTGGAGATTGATAGAATCAAGCTCAGGCTCAAGAAAGAGCAATTGGCCCTAGACAGGGAATCCTTAGAGCTCCAGAGAGCAACCAGAAGATTGGGACTAGAGTCCCATGGTGACAGCCACAGTGTCCCTAGAACTAGAGTATTCTCATGATCATAGGAACCTGAACAAGATAGTCCCTCCCTATCAGAGTGGGGATGACATCCACAAATGGATAACTGCACTAGAGAGGGCCTGTAAAGTACAGAAGGTCCCTCAGGAGCAGTGGGCAGCTATCTTGTGGCTCTCCTTTGCTGACAAAGGTAGAGATAAGCTCCTCACTGTTAGAGAAGAGGATGCTGACAATTACACAGTCTTGAAGAGTGCTCTCATTGATGGGTTTGGCTTAACCACTGAGCAATACAGAATTAAGTTCAGAGACACCCAGAAAGCACAGACTCAGGACTGGGTTGACTTTGTAGATTGTTCTACTAAGGCTCTGGAAGGCTGGTTACTTGGCAGTAAAGTGTGTGATTTTAAAGGATTGTACAATTTAATTATGAGGGAGCAGATCCTTAATATTTGCCAAAATCAGTTGTTGCATCAGTACCTGGTTGATTCTGATCTGACCTCTCCCCAAGAATTGGGAAAGAAGGCAGACAAATGGGTCAGAACCAGGGTGAAGCAGAAAGCTCAGAACCAAGGTGGTGACTCTAAGAAGCAAGATTCTAAAACCTCAGATATGGGTGGGGAGAAGGGTAAAGACCAGAAGTCTTCACAAGGGCCCCAAAAGTCTTCATCTGGGGGGGAGTCACAATCAAACAAGGGAAAAGGCAAAAAGAAACCTTGGTGTCATATCTGTAAAGAGAAGACCCATTGGACAAAAGATGCCAGTTGTCCAAGGGCCAAGGAATCTACTCCAGCCACCACTGCCCCTAAGGCAACTGTTCCCCCTAGCTCAGTTCCAAGTGGTGGTACACAGAATAAGGGTGCAGTAGGGTTGACCCTGGGATCTGAGATGGATTCTGGCCTAGTCAGAAATGCTGGGCATCCCTGCAGATGTGTTTGCCATGACTAGGTCACAGGCAAAAATGTATTCCACTGAACAGGCCCTGGATCCTGGAATAGTGGACCAGGTGCCTTCCAAGAGAAGGAGCAGTAGGGGTAAGGCAGTGTATTCCCCCCTGCCTCAGAGTGAGGATCAGTCTCTTGAGGGAGATGATCTTAGTCCTGAAGAAGGAACTGTGTCAGAGGAACTTGAACCTGATCAGGTTGAGTTCTTGGGGACAGGGGGCCCTTCCAGGGCAGATCTGAGCCAGGAGCAGCTGAACTGCCCCTCTCTTGAACCCCTCAGACAGCAAGCTGCTGCTGAGGCTGCTGGCAGTGCCAGTGGGTCCCATAAAATTTACTGGGATGATGGACTCTTATACTCAGAGGGTAGAGACCCCAAACCTGGTGCCACCAGGAGGTTGGTTATACCTCTGAAGTTTAGGGGCTTCCTATTGACACTGGCACATGATATCCCATTAGCAGGACACTTAGGCCAAAACAAGACCTGGGACAGACTTGTTCCTCACTTTCATTGGCCTCATATGTCAGAGGACACAAAGGAGTTTTGTCGCTCCTGTATCACTTGCCAAGCCAGTGGTAAGGCAGGTGGTACTACAAAGGCCCCCCTGATACCACTACCTGTGGACAGACACATACACAAAAAAGGACACCAATCAAAAAAATCAAATAAATTGCTAAAATTGTCAAATTAAAAGCACATGCATTACACTTCGTTGGGATAAGTGAAATGTAACATAATGTAGAAATTGCACTAGACAAGGTATAATGTTGACTTTTTAAATACCTGCAAAATCAATGTCAGTCCCAAACTAGAATCAGTTAACATATTTATCCATGTAACATTTCCCATTTTCTAGTGCAATTCCTGTATTTTATCAAATTTCAATTGTCACATAATTTGTTAACCCCTTCGCTGCTAGGCCTTTCCCCCCCACCCCCCCCGTGCTAAGACTTTTTTGGGCTATTTGGGGTAGTTCGCGCTTAGGCCCCTGTAACTTTTTGACCACATAAGGTATCCACGCCAAATTTGCGTCCTTTTCTTCCAACATCATGGGGATTCTAAAGGTACCCTGGGTTTGTGGATTTCCCTGGAGGGGACCCAGAAATTAGCCAAAATATAGCTAAGTTTTTTTGGGGGGGGAAAAATGGGGAAAAAGGGCTACAGATGAAAGCGTCTGGTTTTTTCCCTGCAAATGGTATCAACAAAGGGGTTGTGGTGCTAAAATCACCATTTTCCCAGCTTTCAGGGACAAGCAGACTGTTGTCAGAAAACCAACATTATTTACACAGTTTTGGCATTTTTCTGGGACATAGCCTATTTTTGCTTTTTTTTCTGCTTTCAACCTCCTTCCAGTTAATGGTAGAAATGGGTATGAAAGCAATAATGGATCCTGAAAAACTATACATTTTAGAAAAGTAGACAAAATTCTGAATTCAGCAAGGGGTCATTTGTGTAGATCCTTCAAGGTTTCTTTATAGAAACTAACAGTTGAATATAGGACAAATTGAAAATTAGTTGAAAACAACAGCCATTTGTGTCAACGTTTTCACCTGTAACTTCTTCTAATTATGACAGCTGTTTGAAAGCAATATACCGTTACATCCGCTGGACCTTTCTGGTTGTGGGTATATATAGGACTTGTAGGTTCACCAAGAACCCGGTGAACCCAGAACCAATAACTGAGCAGTGTCTTGCAATGGTTTTTTATTATGTACCGGGTATATAGCAATTAATTTGGGAAAAAATATACATGGAAAAATCGGTATGAAAGACACCTATGTATTTCTGAAATTGGAACAAAATATAGAGTTTAGAAACAGTAGATATTTGCACATTTCCGAAATTGTGAGTACCCATACTAGCATGAGAATTATAGGTCATTTTTCAAAATGACTTCTTTTTTACACATTGTCTTTCATTTGGAATGCAGAAATGCATCGAAAGTCAATAGGTAATAACAGTTGCTCTACAATTCTGTGTTACCCTAAGTCTCCCGATAAAAATGGTACCTCACTTGTGTGGGTAGGCCTAGTGCCCACGACAGGAAACGGCTCAAAACGCAACGTGGACACACTTTATTTTTACAGTGAAAACTGACCCTTTTTTTGCAAAGTGCCTAGCTGTAGATTTTGAATCCTACCTCTGCCAGCACCTAGGGAAACCTAGCAAACATATACATTTTTAAAAACTAGACACCAAGGGGAATCCAGGATGGGGTGACTTGACTGGCTCTCACCAGGTTCTATTACCCAGAATCCTTTGCAAACCTAAAAATTTGTAAAACAAAACACATTTTCCGCACATTTCTGTGGTGGAAAGTTCTGGAATCTGCATGGATCCACAAAATTACACACAGCCCGCGTTCCCCAACGTCTTCTGAGAAAAATGGTACCTCACTTGTGTGGGTAGGCCTAGTGCCCGCGACAGGAAACAGCCCAAAACGCAACATGGACACACCACATTTTCACAGTGAAAACGGACCCTTTTTTGCAAAGTGCCTAGCTGTAGATTTTGAACCCTAGCTCTGCCGGCACCTAGGAAACCTAGCAAACCTATACATTTTTAAAACTAGACACCCAGGGGAATCCAGGATGGGGTGACTTGACTGGCTCTCACCAGGTTCTGTTACCCAGAATCCCTTGCAAACCTAAGAATTTGTCAAAAAACCCACATTTTCCTCACATTTCTGTGGTGGAAAGTTCTGGAATCTGCGTGGATCCACAAAATTCCACCCACCCCGCGTTCCCCAAAGTCTTCCGAGAAAAATGGTACCTCACCTGTGTGGGTAGGCCTAGTGACCGGGACAGGAAACTAGGCCTACCCACACCTGTGAGGTACCATTTTTCTCGGAAGACGTTGGGGAATGCGGGGCGGGTGGAAGTTTGTGGATCCACGCAGATTCCAGAACTTTCCACCACAGAAATGTGAGGAAAATGTGTTTTTTTGGGACAAATTTTGAGGTTTGCAAGGGATTCTGGGTAACAGAACCTGTTGAGAGCCAGTCAAGTCACCCCATCCTGGATTCCCCTGGGTGTCTAGTTTTAAAAAATGTATAGGTTTGCTAGGATTCCCTAGGAGCTGGCAGAGTTAGGGTTCAAAATCTACAGCTAGGCACTTTGCAAAAAAAGGGTCCGTTTTCACTGTGAAAATGTGGTGTGTCCACGTTGCGTTTTGGGCCATTTCCTGTCACGGGCACTAGGCCTACCCATAGAAAGTGAGGTACCATTTTTCTCTGAGGACTTTGGGGAACGCGGGGTGGGTGGAATTTTGTGTAGCCACGCAGATTCCAGAACTTTCCACCACAGAAATGTGAGGAAAATGTGGTTTTTTTGACAAATGTTTAGGTTTGCAAGGGATTCTGGGTAACAGAACCGGGTGAGAGCCAGTCAAGTCACCCCATCCTGGATTCTCCTGGGTGTCTAGTTTTCAAAAATGTATAGGTTTGCTAGGTTTCCCTCGGTGCTGGCAGAGTTAGGGTTCAAAATCTACAGCTAGGCACTTTGCAAAAAAAGGGTCCGTTTTAACTTTGAAAATGTGGTGTGTCCACGTTGCGTTTTGGGCCGTTTCCTGTCGCAGGCACTAGGCCTACCCATAGAAGTGAGGTACCATTTTTCTCGGAAGACTTTGGGGAACGCGGGGTGGGTGGAATTTTGTGGATCCACACAGATTCCAGAACTTTCCACCACAGAAATATGAGGAAAAGGTTTTTTTTTTTTTACAAAGTTTGAGGTTTGCAAGGGATTCTGGGTAACAGAACCTGGTCAGAGCCAGTCAAGTCACCCCATCCTGGATTCCCCTGGGTGTCTAGTTTTCAAAAATGTATAGGTTTGCTAGGTTTCCCTAGGAGCTGGCAGAGTTAGGGTCCCCATTAATTCCAATGGCAGTGGGCAGGGCAGTCCGGTGTGAGAATGTAGAAGTGGGGTGTGGCAGTGCCTCTGCCTCTTCCACGATGAGACCGAGCAACAGTTGCTTAATATAAAGTGATTGGTGTGCTGGGGTCTGTGGGAGGAGTCTAAATCCAGCATTTTCCAGTCCTGCAGTCACGAGGAGCCCGGCTCAGATGATCGTTCCAGTGTAGGTGACAAATGTTGGGTAAGCGCGCTGGGGCACTTTTTTTTTATTGTATTTATCTAAGTTAAATAAATATGTTCAAGGAGCCTCCCTGGGGAGCCCTTCGGGGAGAAAGATCTTTATTTAGGAAGGAAGTCTGTTCCTGTTAAGTTAACAGGAAGAGACTTCTGTTAAGGAGTCGACAATTCTGGCTTTCGAAACTCGAGCTAAGCTGTAACATGAGCAATGAGCATGACCGTCAGGGGCTCTGAAAAGAAAGACTGGGCCCCTTAGATTAGTGATTTAAATGCTATTTTTTCAGTATGTAATTTCCAAAATGGTTCAAGGCTAAATCGGTTAAATTACTCTCAGTGGAATGGAAAGTTAATGCCATCGCACTGATCGTAGTATTTTTGTTCTGCTGTTACAGACATTTCCCTCGTGCACTGCTAGAGCATTAGAGCGCAGCGCACTCTGAGAATTGCAAGTGCACTTTATGTCGCCCTAATATCATCTCATTTTAATTCTATAAATGACTCATTTATAGAATTAAAAAATACGACTGTCAATTTGGCCCCTGACATTATTAATAGGCATCTCATTCTTTAAGAAATCAGTTTCTTACAGTCCCTTGGGAACAGGCATCAGCATTTCAAAAATCCCTGAAGTTTTTGTTCCACTTAATACTGGTTTGACTGAGTTGAACCAAATCATTTTATAAGTAAATCACGCGCCTTAAATCATGTTTAACAGGTTCCCGCCAATCTGCCATAATGCACGAACTCTGGGGCAGATTTACGTTGAACTAACGCAGCCGGGTACAGCAAGTCATTTTGCTGCGCCGCGCTGCGTTAGTTTTGAAGCACAGGGATGCGACATATTTACAAGAATATGTCGCATCCTTGTGCTTCCCCCTGCGCTGGCGCACAAACTGCAGCCATAGCGCCGGCGCAGGCACCCTTGCACCATGGTGCAAGGATGCTCATGCGTCGTGGGAAGATTGTTTTTGTGCAGGAAGGGGTACCTTCCTGCACAAAAACAATCACTACAACCATTTTCCTCTTTCAATGCGTGCTGCAGAATGCAGCATGCATTGAAAGAGGAAAACGAGGAGAAATGAAAACATTTCTCCTCGGTGCGCTCTCGCTACGCCACCTCTAGGGTGGCGTAGCTCAGACGCATCTCCAGAGTTACGATTTCTCGTAATTCTGGAGATGTGTCTTGTTCCATGAGTGTTGCGTGGGAACACCCACAGCAACACCCATGGAACGTCCCTTCACCGCAAAGTGCTGCGTGTGAAGGGGCCGTATTTACAAGGAGAGGAAAAGTCACGCAGGATGGCTTTTCCTCTCCTTGTAAATATGGAGCAGCCCCCTGCGCCACCAGTACGCCATGAAAAGTGACGTACTGGTGGCGCAGGGGGCTCGTAAATCTGCCCCTCTGTATATATTTTACACTCTATTTCTTTGAGACCCGATAAAAGCCAGGAAAATCGAAAGCAAGCAGAATCTGGAAGATATAATTGTGTCTAATTAGTACAAGGGTAAGGGCGCTTTGTATTTCTGAGGGGCCAGTGACCTCCCATGTCTCCACCGTATTGACTTGACCGGCAGAAAACCCCGGAGGCTCTACTTCAAATTATATCATAACCTCTCCAAACACCAAACCACTCAGGCTAATAATGTTATCCTATTAAACAGACAGAAGAGACCCCCCCCAAAACCCCCAAAAGCGTCAATTACCATCCTCCCTAATTATCGGCCCCACCATCCAACAATCCACTGTTAAATACAGTATTTGTCATGTCTACTCGATTAGATACAAAGCGTATATTAGAAGCTTTTTTTGCTATGCTCTCAAGTAATGGTAATAAAAAAAATCTCCCGAGGTAAAGATGGGTAATCAAAGACAGTCTAAAGGCAGTGGAAATCATACAAATGTCATCACACAATCTGGGCTGTGTCATTTAACATGTCCAGAGGCACCCATAAGTTGAAAGGCTTGCGTCTCAGCCATTACAATCAAAAAAAGAAAAACAGAATGATTGCAATTGAAGTGAAAAATGGCAGATGTTGTATCGGCGACATAAGACACAGTAACAATAATCAGGAATTAAAAATAAAACATGTTACAGCACGGCAAGAAAATTAGTAATCCAAACACACACCGACTAAATATAAAAAATAATAAAGGATTCCATTTATAAAAAAAAGGCAATTCAATCCAGTAAAACGTCACCATACCTTAAACCACATTGACTTGAGTTATATCCTGTATATATCTGTCAACTGGACGCATGAGGGTGACTTTCAGTTGCTCTTTATTTCGCCCAAGACAGCTCTCAAGTATAATAGAGCCGTGCATGAGTAGCTCATCCATGCTATTGGTTCGGTTTGCATTCTGGGACTTGTAGTTCTGATTTTATAAGGGGATAAACAAGAACTACAAGTTCCAGAATGCAAAACAAAAAACCTGGAGTGGATGAGCTCCTCACGCATGGGCCTGGTAAACTTGAAGCACAGCCAATCGCACTTAGAACGCAACTCTTTCTAGTTATATTTTCCCAAATGTAAGCATGGGCTTCAAGGCTACTGTGGCCGTTGTAACTTTCAACTACTGCAGACCTCTGTGGCATAATTTTTGTTTTCTCTCACTAAGATGAGAATTAGGTCACAGCGTGGCATTATACAATGCTCAGATAATGTCAGTCAAACGCTTGCACCAGCCGCCAGAAAGCCGTCTGCTCAAAACAAATTCCCATCGCCCCCGCAGTTCATCGAATTACATTACAGGCAGCTTCTTAAGGCACCTGATTGAGTGTGCATTGTGCAGATAAAAAAGGCAACATTTGAAAATGATCGTTGAAAAGTTCCGAGGGGTTTTACAATCAAGCTTAGTAGAAGACAGGCAGAGTGCATTGAAACCGGTGCTGCGTGCATGAAACGGTGGTAAATAGCAGAGGAGAATGTTGTGTTCTGTTTATTGTAGTTAATTTTTTAGTTGAGGATTGGTTTTTAAAAATAAAGTGTTCCATAAGCTTCTTTTCTGGACAAAATATGGTTGTTGTGGCATGTGTGTGTAACACTGTGTGAGCACGTGTGTATACACATTTCAGGGAACTTGTGTGTTTTGGGCTTGTGGAGGGCGAGGTAGCTCCTCCGGCTCGGTCTCTCTGCGCAGCGGGGCCTAGCAATGCTCAGTACACAAAGACACACCACACACAGTACTAGATTTAGACCTCGTAAATTTGATCCTAGCAGCTCATCTTACTCTTAGAATAAAGACTGTGGGCCTGTGAGGTGCATTTTATAGTCAGATCCTTCCTGGTTATCTGTTTAAAGTCCTAGTGTTCAGAAGGGTTCTGAGTCACGCTAGCTCTCTAGTGACGTTGCTTATCTCCACTGCAGCCCTTTCTCGCTGTTTGCAAATCTAAATTCAACCTACCAGTGACAGAGGCACATGCACAAGGTTGCCAACGGATTTTGTGTATTGTTTGATTCATGGGCAAGTGGCTGTTATGAGCATTGTAAGTGTATGTTGTGATGAGTGAAATTTGCTCTAGATTCAGTGTACTTTGTGCATGAATCTAGCATGACTGTGTGGATGGAAACTATGCTGTGTACGGGTGGACGACGTGGACTGTCCTAATTCTCTTTATGACTCCTAGTCTGGGATCCGTGTCAGTCAGTATGCTGGATGGTGTAAGGGCTGGGTTGCCCAAGTCAGTAAGTTCTGAACTACTACACTATGATATGGCCATTATTATGCCTCCGTGTGCCAAGGCCTCCAACAATCATTCTACACCCACAGCTGTGGGATCACACAGACACCCTCACATGCACAAATACAAGCATGCTTTCTCACACACATATTCTCACATGCACACAAGACCTGTCATCCCCTCAACTTAACTGGAAAGAGGCTGAGCTGATACAGGATTTGCAGCGTTTCCACGTAGATCATGAAAATACCACAGGCAGGGTGTCATCGGCTCCCAGGGTACAGGAAGTAAGTGTGGGAGCCACTAGAGAGGAGCTGCAATTCCACCAAGGCAAAACAACATTGCGCAAGGCCATCAGGGGTCTGGTATTGGAGAAATGCAACCAGCAGCTCTCTGCAGCGGCAGCCCCTGGCTGGAGAGTTCTGGGGAGGTGTGGGGTTAGAAGAAGGGGTCAAAGAGCTTTAACTGGGGTGGGGAGAGAGGGAGAGGGCTGAGACAGCTTTACACGGAGGGGCAAGAGAGGACAGGGCAGTAGATATTGGAGCTGCACCTGCCAAGGTTGGTGAGGTGGCTGGGGGCATAAAGGGGTAAAGTCTTTATTCCACGAATGTCATGCCATTTCCTTGTGTAGAAGTTCTAGTACCCCAGGGACTCCAATCAAGCACAACTACAGCCCTCCACTTCCCCCCAGGACCCAGCCTCCAGATCCCATGCGAGATGACAGCAGCCTTCTCCTGAACCTCAACCTGCCCCTGAACATCCCATGATGACAGGAAGAATTATTTACTGTGGAATGAGGAAAAATGTGTTGGAACTGGGAGGCTTCCTGTGCATGTTTTCACGATTAGCAAATGTTCACTTGGCCAGAAGCTCTGTCTGTGCTATCAGTGTGCGCCGGCAAGGCCTCAAGGCA
Organism: Calotriton arnoldi; assembly: GCA_963921515.1. Taxonomy (NCBI): domain Eukaryota; kingdom Metazoa; phylum Chordata; class Amphibia; order Caudata; family Salamandridae; genus Calotriton; species Calotriton arnoldi. Next base: position 30,392 of record CAWUFW010006997.1, on the reverse strand, counting down.
TCTCGAACCAACACCGCCATGGCAGGGCCTCATAGCCACCCCAACTAATACCGGCAAGGCCTCAAAGTCACCCCGAACTAACACACCTCCACAGTTTATTTCTGTGTTCATATGACAGGTGGGACTGGGCTTTGCCATTCATGTGCATTTTAATTTGTCCTATGTTGGGCTTGAGCATGTCGTCCTTTTCTTAGGTATTCTTTGCCTTACGTCACGTGATTTGTAGTGCACTTTGTAGAACAACACTACAAGTTCCAGAATGCACTTTTTAAAACCGGGCCTGGATGCATAGCTCCCACTTTAAATGGGACAGCGTGAGAGTCCTGCTTTTTTGGGAGAAAGAAAAGGGACTAGTTACAGTAGCCACAGTAATGTCCCCCCCCCTTTTCCCCCAGGTATCAGGTACATCCAGTATATCCATAGACCCAGTTGGAAGTTTCCCCCTTCGTGAAGCTCTGGGGTCCTCCTGTGTTGTGATAGACTGAGGGGCCTCCCATGTGTTTCATGTTTCTTTTCATGTGCGTTTCATGTTGCTTTTTTATATTTGCTTTAAAACCCTATATTTGGATCCCTTTTTTGCAACAATTTGCAGTAAATATGTGGTGTAAAAGCCACCATTTGAATCCATTTTTTGCAAAATCTTCTTGCGGGGGGAGAACCCCCCTGCACCCTCCTTTTGCAGTTCAGGCTCGCTCATTATAATACGATACAATTTTTCGCCTCACCACTTTCAAAATTCACCAGCCGCCACTGGTCCACATTGCGTTTTGGGCCGTTTCCTGGCACGGGCACTAGGCCTACCCACACAAGTGAGGTACCATTTTTCTCGTAAGACTTTGGGGAATGTGGGGTGGGTGGAATTTTGTGGATCCACGCAGATTCCAGAACTTTCCACCACAGAAATATGAGGAAAATGTGTTTTTTTTAAAACAAATTTTGAGGTTTGCAAGGGATTCTAGGTTTCAGAACCTGGTGAGAGCCAGACAAGTCACCCCATCCTGGATTCCCCTGGGTGTCTAGTTTTCAAAAATGTATAAGTTTGCTAGGTTTCCTGTTAGAACTGGGGGTCTCTAGTTGGCAATGGTTTGCACCTTTGACCAAATAGGGACCCTTGCTTCTAGTCAGGGTAAGGGGGCTACACTCCTAAAATAACCCCTGCTCAACCCTGTGGTAGCTTGGCATGAGCAGGCAGGCTTATCTCAGAGGCAGTGTGTAAAGCATTTGTGAACACATACAGTAATACAGTGAAAACACTACAGATGGACACCACACAGGTTTTATAAAAATAAGTATACTTTATATAGACTTAACACAAGACCCAAACGACAAAAATCCACAATACTGTAATCAAAAATAGACTTAAAAATGGTAGAAATTGCTTAGTTCAAAGTTGATGGTAAATGCGACACGTTTCTCACAAAGTACCTTAAATGCGTAACGCAAAACAAACAAAAGGGTCGCAGGAAGGGTGATGCGTCGGTTCCTTGCTTCGGGGGAGGCGATGCTTCTGTTCCTCAGTGCTTGCGCAAAGTAGGCGATGCGTCTGTTCCTTACCGGAGAGGAGGTGATGCGTCGGTCCCTTACTGTGTTCCGGTTATGATGCGACAAGATGGCGCTTCGATGCGTTGCGACGATCCGGTGCGATGCGAGAAGATGGCGCCCTTGATGCGATGCGACGACGTGAAGGCGATGCGTGCACGCCCGACCGCCATGCAGCGAACTCTGTAACTTCTGAGCCGCGACAGGCCCTGCGACACGCTTCTCCGGTGATGCGACAACGACACTTGCGGTGGTGACACGCTTCTCCGGTGATGCGATGACAAACAGCTGCGACAGAGACACGCTTCTTCGGGCATGCGACGGCGACCCTTGCGGTGGCGACACGCTTCTCCGATGATGCGACGGCAACAGCTGCGACAGCGTCACGCTTCTTCTCGTTGAGTCACGCTTCCAGCTCCCCACGGTACGCAGGCTTCTGCAGACAGAATCCCCAGCAAGGGAATTCAGGGGGGAGCTGGTGGTGAAGTCTTGTGTCCCTGAGACTTCAGCAGGAGGCAAGCACAGTTCAAGCCCTTGGAGATTCTTCTTCAAGATGATGAAAGTTCAATAAAAGTTCTTTCCCCTTTCCTTGGCAATAAAGTAACCACTGTAGGCCAACCCCAGAAAATAGCACACTGGCACAGGGGTAGTCAAATCCTTCAGCTTCCTTGGTTTCTTCTCCTTGGCAAAGGTCCGTCTTGATTCCCAGAAGTGATCTAAAGTCTTGGGGTCTGGGCCCCAATATTTATACTCAAAAATCCTTTGTCTCTGAAGGCAGAGAGTGTCTGTGCCTGACCAAAACCAGTTCTGTGCAGCTTCCTGGCAGGAGGTGGAGACAGCATTGTTGAAAGCACACCTGGCCCAGGTAGCTGAAAGGAAATCTCCTCCCCCTACTTTCTATTCTATGAGGGCTCAGGGGAGTGAAAGGAAATCCCCGCCCCCTACTCTCTATTCAGCCAAGGACCTATTCAGCCCAGCCCTGACCCATCAGACTGCTGGAGCCCAAGCCCTCCTGTCACTCACAAACCAGACAAGCAATACACAACCTAGCAGAGGCAGGCTGGATGGTTAGGCAAGAAAATACCTACTTTCTAAAAGTGGTATTTTCAAACACAGAATGTTAAAACCAACTTCACTAAAAGATGTATTTTATCATTCTGAGTTCAGGCATACTAAATTCGTTTTTCTACCATGTTCTCTGGGTCAGTTAGGATTATAAGATGTTATAATCAAACTGCCCATTGTGGCCTATGGGGACAGGTAGCCTTGCAATAGTGAAAAACGAAATTGGCTGTAATTCACTATCAGGACATGCCACACACATCAGGGCATGTCCTACCTCTTACTTACAATGCACCCTGCCCTTAGGCCTACCTTAGGGGTGTCTGATATGTAGAAAAGGGAAGTTTTAGGGACTGGTAAGTGGGTGCACTTACCAGGTCAACATTGCAGTACTATACTGCACACAGGCTCTGCAATGACAGGCCTGAGACACACTTTACAAGCTGCTTCTGTGGGTGGCACAACCAGTGCTGCAAGCCCACCAGCAGCATTTGATTTACAGGCCCTGGGCACACATGGTGCCCTATACTAGGGTCTGACAAGTAAATCAAACAAGCCAATCAGGGAGTCACTAATCCATTACAATACTTTACAGTAGGGAGAGCATACACACTTTAGCACTGATCAGCAGTGGTAAAGTGCCCAGAGTCATAAAACCAATAAAAACAGGTCAGAAAAAATACAGGAGGAAGGCAAAAAGTTCAGGGATGACCCTGCAAAAGGGGCCAAGTCCAACACAACCCCCTTCCAGCCTAAACATAGGGTAGACCAATCACTACCTGGATGGGCTTCCCTGCTTTGGGCGACAGAACATGGACCCTGGCCCGCAACTGCAGGGGCACACTCCAGTTCTACGCCAATCTGAACCTATTTGGATCCCTCTGTCCATACGCTCAGGGCCCACTAAGTTGACCCATGGGGAACCCTTCTCTTCACCTGTGGACACCATCTGTGCAGCACCTAACCTTAGCTTGCTCACAGGTGTGTCCCAACAGACAGACAGTACCCACATGTCCAACACAGAGGTGTGGCCCAGTCCACCCCCGGGGTGCGACTCCTGTCCCCCCCAGGGGACACTCTGTCCACCAGTACAGAAAGCCACAGTGGCCACTGACAGTTGTCAGTGATGAGACCCAGGCCTGATGCCTCTCAGGGCTCTCAAGCCTCTGTGGCGTCAGAGAGCGGGGGGCAGTAGCCCCAGGTGCCGGGCACCCTTTGTCCACTCACTCTCCTGTCAGGTCAGGTATGACATCCTGGCACTGACCCAACAGCCCCGGGCCTATACCCGGCGGCTGGACAGGAGACTGGGGTGGGCTTTCCCACACCCTGTCCTCCTCCTCCTCAGGGCTCTGCACCCTCCCACCTGGAGTGGTACCCCCTTCCAGAATTGTCAGGGCACCTGTGGCAAGTGTCTTGCACAATTCGCCCACCAGTTCAGGGGTTCTATCCTGCAACTGGGATCCCAGCCTAGGGTCTGTACCCTTAGACTGGACAGAGGTCAGGGGCGAGGCTGCCCTCTCCCTGCCCTCCTTACTGGGGCTCCGCACTCTCCCACCTGGAGTGGTACCCCCTTCCAGAATTGTCAGGGCACCTGTGGCAGGTGTCCTGCACAATTCGCCCACCAGTTCAGGGGTTCTATCCTGCAACTGGGATCCCAGCCTAGGGTCTGTACCCTTAGACTGGACAGAGGTCAGGGGCGAGGCTGCCCTCTCCTTGCCCTCCTTACTGGGGTTCCGCACTCTCCTCCTATGAGAGGCAACCTCAGAACACAACTCACCCACCAGTTCAGGGCCTTGACCCTGCAACTGACCTACCAACCTGGGATCTAAACCCTCAGGTTGCACCGGGGTCAGAGGCGAGGACTCCCTCCCTCTGCACCCCCTTCCAGAGTACTGCACCCTCCCATCAGGAGTGGTACCCCTAGAAGACAAATCGGTCAGGACACTGTTTACAGTTGTCCCTCCCTCCAGGTCAGGCATGCCCTGAACCTGGTCTCCCAACCCAGGGATGGAACCCTGCGGTTGAACAATTGCCCGGCGCACCAGGACTTCCTGGGGAGCACATATGCCCCCCCCGAGGGTGACACATAACTCATGTGTCGTGTGGCAGTCTGCCTGGCGCAGATATCCCGACCCCTGTCCATTTGACAGTGCGTGAAGATCCCCCAGGACAGAAGTGGTGTCACCATGGTCATTCATTGGTGACTCAGCCCTTCTGGCTGGCACCTGACCCACTGGTTCTTCTACTGGGGACTCTTTCCCCCTCTCACCCCTCAATCTGGACTTCTGCACCCTCCACTTAGGAGTGGTACTGCCAGACACCAGAACTGATGGAGGCCTGCTTACAGACACTCCCAGTTCACCTGACATTAGGAGATCCCCCTCAACTGGCGGCCCCTCAGGATAGCCTAGGTTCTCGACCTGGTGTTCCCTCAAGGAACCATCCAGGCCGCGAGACTGAGGTTGGGCACTATCGGGACACATCCCCGTCTCACACCTTCTCCTAAGAGGTAGAACGTGAGGCCCTACAACCTCCCCACTCCCACGGGACCTAGCTGGGCTACTCTGAACCTCTCCCACCACTCTGGGTTGGAAGATACCTGAGCCACTCCTCTTATGGTCACTCCCCAATGCCTCTTCAGACCCCTTGGAATCCACAAAAAGGTCTGCCTCCCGGGTGAGCTCCCTGGGGTCAGAGAACTCACCCTCCAATCGGTGTTGGCATAGCTCTGGAAAACAGAGACTTACAATATGCTCTCCCACAATTGGATCACACAGCCCCACACAGGTGTTAACCAAACTATCCTTCACCTCACCATCCAGTGCCTCGCACACGTACCCCACACCACTCTCCTGAGATTGGCAAGACAGTATCTGACTGTCTCTGTCACTCAACCCACACTCTTCTGGGCGGTCTTCACACTCACACACCAGGACTTCAACCATGGGGGAACCATTCTCCCTGCTGTTGTATTCCGCTTTAGGTGTCCGTATATAGGTTTTCCTGATACATGTCCTTATATAGGCACAATTCGCATTGCCCTTATATAGGCATAAGATCCCAGTCCTTATTTAGGCATTAGCCATGCTATCCAAATACAGGCATGGTCACCTACATCCGTCCACCCCAACGTCACAACGAGTTCTTAGAAACCAGACCCTTAAGCTCTTGGGAGTTCCCCTAGCACAGGATTATTGATTTCTCCAAGAACTCATTTATTATGCATGAACCGCTATTCCTTGAGGGTTCATTCCTGACGTCTTCCTCTGCCCGACTTTACATCAATGCTAACATGCCAAGGCACCTACCGGGTATAAATATACCTTCCCTTGCCCAAGCAAGTAGGAGGAGACCTCGACTTTAGAGGAGCCTGTGTCCCGGCCTGACGCACTGACAAGAGACGCTGTCATCCCTGCTCGCAGAGAATCCAGCTTCCAGTGTTCTGACTCCCTTCGCGGGGTGTTAGAGTTCGAGACCCGGAAAGAGATTCCCACCTCTCTCATTCTCAAGGTATGGAGCTGACTAGAACCTAGAGGGACTCTTGGCATACCAGACTTGGCATACCAGACTTGGCATACTATAGCATACCATACTATAGAATACATCACCTACTTCTTACCTTGCACTACACTTAGGTTAGGTACACTGGGGTAGAACTAGTTAGAGAAGCATCTTATGAGTACTCGCATTTTTAGCTTATGTTATTTATGTATATGAATATATGTGTCATAGCTAAAAGATAATGCTAGCGCAGTATTATTTCTTTCTACTGCTTACGCTGTACATAATATATCTCGCATACTGTCTTATGATTGTAACAGCTCATATCTCTTACACGAGAAATAAGACTGTTCAATAAATCCTTTTATTGAAACGTCCGTCTATTCTTTCTGTGTAACTCTGAAGAAACTAAGCATGCACGATTAGCTGAGTGAAACTGTTATCTGTTGTTTCCACGATTCTGAGAGTGTTCCGATTCTAACGGGAAACAAAGTTGTCATGTTTATGCGGTTGCCAGAAACTACTCCCTTCTTGTTTACAAGGAGTTTCTAGTGGCCTCTGAGTTAGCTGGTACAAAGTAATTAAGTTTAATATACTCGATAGGGGCATACTGACCTCAGTCCTAAGTCAAACCTATAGGGTATATTATTCCAATGCGCAGAGCCTTTTAGGGAAATAGGAACTACACTACATGGCGCCCAACGTTTGGTAAGGCACTAATTTAACGCTAGATACTGAGTAACTCAGTCGTGCTTTTCTCAGAGACCCCTACTCACATACTCCATAAGAAGTCTGGAGTGGGTAGGGTTAAGTATTCGCCAAAGCTGAATAGGACAAAAATCCTATATATTAGCTGTTTGGTTTGTTCAACGTTGAAGGATACAGTGTTCCAAAATATTGTGCACCTTATCTTTGTTTCCTTGAAACTTGTTCTGCATTTTTCAAAAAAAAATTCCCTGAACGGGGATACTAACACCGAGAACGGTGTAGCTGTGGCTGACCCAGTCGTAACAGCTTTTAATTTTACAGGTTTAAATGAAACCGATGAGGGTGTTATAAACATCCCTCCAAACTTAAGGAGAGCCATCACTCTAAAACTTATAAAACACGGCCTAACACCAAGAGGTGGTAGAGCAGTTTTCGTGATAGAGGCACACGAATCCTTTCAGACAGAGGTATTTTATTCATGGATTGTATTCCCAGAATCAAATCCAATAACAAAAACATTTCACTTCTTTAAAGAAGATGAACCACCAGAGGAATATATTCCTTTCGAGGATATTGAAATTCCACTCACATACCAGGAGCATAATCTCTGGTTTAAAGGCGCCCTAAAACATCATAAAAACATTACCAGGCTCGGTCCACTAGGTAGACCAGGAGCAACATGGCCGATTTTAGCCGGCTACACACCTCATCCTGACATCGAAGAAATGTCAGACGAAGAATTACTTACTCAACTACAAGAGTTAATAAAAATTTACAGACAATTAGTCCAATATGTCATGCGGACTTTCACAGTCCAACCACCTATAACAATTCCAAATCAGACCCCTCAACAGAGGAATACACTGAAAATTACTCCACAGACTTTACACGCAGTCATGGGTAAAATGCCCACAAAACGTGAACAAATTCCATTCTGGATAGCTCAAAAAATTACTCAAATCATAGCAGTATTTCCAAATACTAGCCCTTATGAGAAACACAGAATCCTAACAATCTGTTTACCAATGGGGATCACACCACAACTCGAAGACTGCACCACTTGGGGCACAGTCTTTGCTGCCATCTATACTAAAACACATGGTGTTCCGTCAATTGCAGTAATACCAGATGTCCTGAAACAAATTCAAAACGAATACGGGGCAGAACCTGCTCTGAATTTAGGTATGAAATTACTGAAAAATTTCGACCAGGTCTCAACAATAATATTATCTAATATTAACCCCTTCTCTGCGGATGACGGAACCACGCCATCATGAGCCACGGGCGGCGTGTGCTCATGACGGCGTGGTTCCGTCATGCTGCGGCCGCTCCGCCCACGCGGTACTGATTCCCCGCCTGTGCGGGCGGGTGAGTGAGTGGGCGGGGTCGTGACGGAACCACGCCGTCATGAGCACAGCTCGCCCGTGACTCATGACGGCGTGGTTCCGTCATGAGCATGGCGGCGCTGCGCTCACCCCCCACCCCCCCAGCGCCGCGGCGGAATTACCGCCGCGGCCAAGGGGTTAAAGGGGAGGCAGCATCAGTGGCGATCCGCCAACGCTTAAGGGAATTTGATGTAACAGAACATCAACATGAACTACCCAGAATAATAGAAAAATCTTATGCAGAATTAGGCAGAGATAGTTTAGGTGGAAAACCTTTGAAGCAGGGCCGGACTGGGAACAGAAACCGGCCCTGGCAAACTGCTCAGCCGGCCCCCCCCTGGGGTGAGGGGAAGTGCAGCCGAGCAGTTTGCGAGGGCCGGCTTCGGCCGATTTTGTTACCGGGGGCTGATATTGCCGACGCCCGGTAACAAAAACGGCCCCCCAGGGGTCCAAAACCGGCCCCCACCCTAGCGGCCTACCGGGGAAACGCCTGGTGCCCGCTATGGCCAGTCCGGCCCTGCTTTGAAGCCAAAACTATCTGAAAGTCCTGAGAAGGACTCTATTAAACAAAATCCTACATCTTCTAAAAAGAAGTGGGAAACTAATAAACAAAATTCAAACGAGACACGTTCTCAATCCCGAGGTATTGAAAGGAGGTATAACCTCAGGAATAGGGATAATTTAAGAAAACCTGACAGGTATCAAGATACTGATACACGTTCCTCTCGTACCTTTCAGATATCGTCACAGACATCAGAAAGAAGAGGACGATCAGATCACAAAGAAGAACGCGTGAAATCCAAAGACGATAAACACGTTCAGAAAAATAAATCAAAACCTCAATTCACAAAAAAGAAGGTAGCAGGTCTGAAGATCAGACATGCCGAGAATACTGAGAACACAGCTCAAGAATAGAGAATGGGCTCAGACAATGCTGGACAGTGCAGCAGAAGTAACAATAGCTCGCCAGAACCGGAAGGAACTTCTGGAGATAGTGGACTTGAATGAGTACATCACAGTAGAGACTGTAGACACCAGGGTTAGTACTCCAAAAAAAGTTATATGGAATAACACTCCAAATGGAGGGAGACATACCAAGAAAAGTGAAAGCACTCTTTTGGGAGAAACTTTCAAGGGGTTATGATATACTTCTAGCAGAAAAGGACTGGCCACCAAACTTTGTCAGGGAGTGCCCACATGGCGAGGACATCATTATGCCAGCCTTCTCCAACCATATACCAATTCACCTAAAATATACTTATGCCAGGAAATGGGCAGTTGCCCAGGCCCCAGCATTATACAAAAATCATGTAGGATGGGATGAGGACTCACCTCACCACAAAATACAGCTAAAAATCAACCTACTGCACAAAGGCAGTACCCAATAAAGCAAGAAGCTAAAAAACAGGTCAGGGAGATCTTAGATCAACCTGAATACTAAGGGGTGATTGAAACATGCACCTCCTCAATGAACAATCCTTTGTTTCCTGTATCCAAACCAGACAATACATATCTTCTAGTTTTGGATTACAGACACTTGAACACTTGTTCCAAAACATTTGCAGTGCAAAATGCACATAGTAGAGCATTAATGAATAACATTGTGCGTAAAAAATATAAAACCACATTGGACATTTCAAATGGTTTCTTTTGTCAAAACATAGCACCTGAAAGCAAGTACTTAACAGCTTTCTCAATAATGGGGACCCAGCGTCAATTTTGTCGACTCCCACAAGGGTTCAAAAACAGCCCGGGGTTCTTCTCAGCAAGAGTAACAGAGTTACTACAAATTTATGATAATGAGGCATTGTCATATGTCGATGACATCTATCTGACAGATGATGACCTAGATAGGCTCTTGAATAGGGTGAGTACCATTATATTGGGCTTCCCCTCTGAAGGCTATAAATTCAACTTTAAAAAATCCAGAATTGCCCATCTCAATGTCCTTTTTCTAGGATATGAGCTTTCAAGTGAAGGCAAGAGCCTGGCAGCTAACTTTTTAGAAAAATGCGCGCTGCTCCAACCGCCAAAAACGCTGAAAAATGTACAATCCATCTTGGGTTTCCTAAATTTTGGAAGAACTTACATTCTAAATTACGCAGAAAGGGTTAAACCTCTCTACGAATTAATCAAACCTGATTTTTCAACAAAACATTGGACACAAGAACACACAGAAATCCTGCGTTCACTCCAAGCTAACATGTTAGCAACAAATCACTTACAAACACGCATAAATAAACGCAATTTAGTGATCCGAATAATTTCGGGTCAATGCGGATTCACCTATTTAACATTTAATGAGGGTGAAAAAGTACCAATAGCATACAAATCACATTTGTATACACAAGCAGAATTGCGCTTCACTTCAACAGAAAAAATACTGACAGCAGTTCAAACCGCTGTAGCAAAAGAAAGAGCTCTAGCTCAAGGGAAACGCATTATTGTCGTAACTCCAGTACCAGCCTTAGAGGCGGTCACAAAAGCGAGCATTCCAAATGCAAAAGCTTTACATCCTAGATGGATACAATGGGTTAATTCTCTTGCTGCAACAGATGTTGAATATGTTTTTGATCCTGATTTAAAAACACAAGCATTCCTGCAATATGAACATGAATGTCCTCTGCCCACTGAAATTCTGCCTCTCGATCAGTACAAAGTTATAATTTATACTAACGGGTCAGCACAACCCGCTACAGGGAGTAAGCAAGATTACAGTGCAGCGTGCGCAATCGTTAAAGGTCGCATGCGCGATGGTAACTTCAGACCAATGGTCACTAAAACTCAATCTCTAGGAGATTGTACAGCTCAGCGAGCTGAACTACAAGCATTCAAACTGGCACTTGAAAATACAGATCGCGAATTCCCCACACTTATAGTGTGCGATTCCTTTTACTGTGTTCAGTATATAATGAATATATACAGAATTGGCTTCAAAATGGATTCAAAGATGCAAAAGGTGGCACAATAAAGCATAAAACGCTTTGGGAACAAGTAGTTCAGTTGAGAAACAAACTACCAAAAGCTCACGTGATACACACGCTGAGTCATCAACGTGATGGCGTTCACGTTACAGGAATTCATTGGCTGATGAAGCAGCAAAGGGGGCTGTTCAGACGGCTTCCGTAGCTGCGATCACTCGTTCAAAAACGAGAATAGACAGTGAGATATTGTTGGCTGTCAATGCTTCAAGCAAAGGCAGTGGTGCAGCGTTACCAAAGAAATTTCCACTCAAGTACTCTTATGTAATTGATGCGAACAACGTTCCTTTTGCTCGAATCCCTGGAGTGGGGGATAGGGTAATTTCAAACATGGAACGTAGAGCAGCTTTGATTTATAAAGCACATCTGGGGGAGGGTCTGTCACATCAAGGGATCTCTAAAACAATATTAACATTAAAAGAGATGTACTGGTTGCCTGGAATGAATACACAGATTCACATCTTCATCGATGACTGCAAAGACTGCAATAGACAGCGTGGTGCAGAACGCCATCAGACACCAGACTACGAAGTAGCCTACCCAGTACAGACACCATTGTTAGACAGCATTAGGCTATCTACGCGCAGGCGTTCTTTATGACAAATGCAATCCCACAAACACTAAGTCAAGGTTCCTAAGGATGTGGCCTCAGCGCTCGGCTGATGCTCGAACTGTTATAAAAGATTTGCGAGTCTTTATCGGCACATACACAATTGGCACACTACATTCTGACTAGGGTCCTGCGTTTAGCTCTTGGGCTTACAAAGAAGCCATGGCCAGTTTGGGCGTAGCATTGCGGTACTCCTCTCCGTTTCATCCTGAGGGAAATTCTGTTGTGGAAAGGAAAAACCGGGACATAAAGCAGTCTATAACAGCTAGAGTATTAGGTTCGGGTGATGGGTGGGTCAAACATCTTTATGGGGTCCAACGCTCATTAAATAATTTGCCAAGAAGTTCTCTAGGGGGTCACTCCATATGAAGTCCTATTTGGAACAAGAATGTGGGTTCCTGATCTCGAATGTAAAGGCACAGTGGTGGAAAATAAACCCTTTGATATCAAAGATCGTTTGGCTGTTTTACAGGATCTAAATGAACTAAGATCGAAACAAAGCAATGTGTTCCTGAAGCCAACCACCACTGGGGAAAAACCGGCAGTCCCAGCAAGGCCTGTCTGGATCCCAAAAGTTGGGGATCTAGTCAGAGAGAAGATTGCGGACAAGAAGGAATTTGGACCTTCTTACAGACAACCAGTAACGTCCTAGCCGTCCACGGAACAAGAACAGTACTTCTGCCGCCCCTTGCTGGAAAAAAGGAGAAAAGATTTGTGTCAATCGACCTCATCAAACCACACTATGTGGCCAATACTAAATAGTAGGCCTCGTGGACTCCGACCTAGTAGCAGACGCACTCCTCTCGCTACTATCCAAGAGGTTCAGACTGAAAGACTCATAACCATCGAGAATTCAGCAGCAAGTGATGAAGGACTAAGCAACAATGCTATGGAACTCATCCCTCTTGAAACTCAAGTAACAGTTCGTCCAGATACACCTGTCTACACCAACGTAACACGTGATCAACTGGTTCCAGTGATTTCGACGAATTCTGATGCAATTCCAACAATTGACCGAACTGCTTCTGGCTACTTCATTAACTTTGATACGTTTTCTGAGGATCCAAGTGAGCCTGAAACGACGCCAGCCAAAAAACTTTCAAACAACAAGTACAAGACTTTTTTCATTTTCTGAAAAAGACTTATCTGGTTTCACCATGGATTGAACTATGGATAATTTCTGGAATATTTTTCTTTCTGCTTTGGCTAGCTTTAGTAATGACTCTTAGCGTGCTTATAAATGGCAGATACATTTGTATGGACACTGAAAGTAAAAATGTGAACTTACTTTTAAAACCACACAAATCATCCCATCGTGAAGCAAGAGACTTGTCAGCAGTGAACATCACAGCCGTTCCTATACAGGATGGTATAGTTTGGGACAAGACCGATTTCGACATATTCGGCCCAACGGAACTTTTGAAGATTCCACATTTATTTAAAATTTCATAAAGGGACTTTATTACCTCCAGTACCTATTCTGATGATTGGGACTTTGAGACTGTTAATAACATGATGTCTGATCTAGAAAGGTCTGCTGCTTTCTCTAACAATGAATACTTAGAGGGTTCATCAGACTACGAACAGCTTTATTGTTACAACCACTATGGTCATCATTTCTTGCATAAATCTGCAACACCTAGAAATGTGTTTATGTTTAACCAATGGGAACATTGTCCTACACCACCAAGGGGTAGTTCAAAAACGTTTGCAAATAAGTTTCCATATTTTTCAGGGTACAATACATCTGATCCAGAAACATTTTACTATAAGAATGTAAACAAAACAGGACAGAAAATTATGTTAACTAATACAAAACAGATTTATTCTGCAGCCTTTATTACCCAACTGTCTAGACAAGGATTTGACTTTTGGAAAGAGACAATAGACACAAAATCTGTCTGGGGTTCTAAAGATTGGCAAGTGCAGGGGATAGAAGCTTTGTTTAGAGCCTGTATCATCCCACATCAAATAATGTTTTTGAATGACACTGTGCAACAAACGTCTTGCCTTGGTTTAGCCAAGATCAAAGACATGAACACACCTTCTGTACCAACACCTGCAAGTAATAGCACTACACAGGGAGCGGTCACAGTAGACACAATAGTACAAAACAACAGATCAGATCCTGATTGGGAAAAATGGTTGCTCTGGCCCACAGACACAAACATCTGTCAAGAAAGATTCCTGAATAGAATACAGGGCTTTACTATCCATAGGCCAGACCCACGTTATGTTCAACAACAACATCCGGGGATAGTAACAACATACAGTGTAGGAAAATTGTGCCTCGACTGGTTACAAAAATCCACACTCGAGGATGTGAAACAACACTTATCTTTACTTAAAGAAGACGCAGACCTTAGGGATTTCTTGCTAGGACCAAGAAAACCGCGTAAAAAATGTTTCATATATGCTGGCATTTATGCTGCTTATAATGAAGTATGGAAGGTTTCACAGGCAGAGGGCGCAGAAAGAATACGTGAGCTTGATCGTATTAACTTAGAGAAATCTCTCACTGTGGTCGACAGTGGGTTAACAACTTTGTCATCCAGAATTTATTCACTGGACAACATTGTATCCTCTGCTATTGACATACTGGAACAAGATTTAGCCATGTTACAACAAGGCCAATCCCAGTTACGTTCTATTATGTTATTAGGCTGGACGCTGCAATCCTTGCGTGCAGGCTATGTGCCTTGGCGTTTTATCAACACGTCGTCTCTGTTTTCAGAATACAATCTCACGGATAAACAGGACGAACTGGCACAAAGGGGAGCAAAGTATACAGTGCTGAGCATTGAAAAACTGGAAAAATTACCATTTACGGTAGCAGAAAAACCAGCTACAGAATGGCTTATCCATGGCAAAATAACTCTGCCTGTCACTACTTTTCATTTACAGTATTGCCTCAAACAAATGCAAGCAGGCAAATATGAAAGGTTGAGTAAAGAATACATTAAGACATCCTGGGATTTACCTTACGAATACAGATGTTGGAGTGGGGATCGTGAAGTGTTTCTAAGCGGTACACACTGTGAAAATGCACTGAGCGGATCTCTCATATGTCAGGACATTTCTTTACACGGGGTTTGTAATGGTTCTGTGACAAACTTGTCCTGCCACCTGCAGGGTACACCAGCTGCTGTGATTAATCCAACGTTTGGCCAACTTTCTAATGGGAGTTACCTCATGTTGAATGATCAGAGTTGCTGTGGCATGTTGCCAGAATCCCATATCTGGTAACGGTTAGCTCCAGGGTTACTTGTTGTATGCAAGTATTGTTCCCCCAAATAGACACAGTCAGGGAGTCGCCTCTATGGCCTTCATTGAATGTTTCTTTTATACGTTTTGATACTTTAAGCAGAATGAAAGCCATGCTTTTACAACAGACCGTGCCTTTGACCTTGGCCAAAGAAATCTATGATCTACAAATTGCAAGGACTTCGGCTGAGATACAGGCTCTAATTCGTACAAACTGCCCTATACATTTCGTAGAAATGATGGGACGTATCGTAAACATGTCTGATACGAGCGGGATTGTACATGTATTTAAGACCATCTGTTCAGGACTGTTAACACCTTTTCAGGCAGTCCTCGGAATCATTCCAAACTTCGCACATTCGGTGTTTGGTGGTGTGCCATTAATTCTAGCACTCGTTGCAGGAATCCTGTTTTTATTCCTACTACTACGCTATGGCAAGCCTATCAACCGGCGTCACTTCCAGCAATTTGGAGAAAGCTCTCCTAGAACGGAAGTGCCGTGAGCGCATAGTGCAACTTTTGGGCATACCTCGTCTACGGGAACTTAATACAACATGGTTTCTGTCATTTAGACCAATCTGGCAAGATTGCATCTTACCTGTTCTACGCTGCCTGCTTTGCGGTGAAGAATGCGTGCTAGACATCTGTCTAACACTCCCATCAGTCATGCCAACGGATATCGATACTCTGCTGGACCCGATAACGGCCCATGCTCTGTGTTGTCCCCAGAGGCTACCAATCCTGATGACGGCATTCGTTGAGATCTCACAGACGCTTCCTGCTGCTGCTGAGGTACGAGATGGATCAACAGGCACACAGGTAACAACGGACGCGAACATTGCTGCAGCATCCTATGCTGAAGGCGATGCTTCACATCTCTGTGCAGTTAACCTTCTAAACTAGGTGTTCCAACTGTCACCGACATCGGTAGATGATCTTTTGTCTACAGGAATAGATGATTTCATGTTTACACCAGACCCATACACTGACTTTGATTCGGCTCCCAGTGTACCGGGGAAGCAATGAATTTGGCCT
Source organism: Calotriton arnoldi (assembly GCA_963921515.1). NCBI lineage: Eukaryota > Metazoa > Chordata > Amphibia > Caudata > Salamandridae > Calotriton > Calotriton arnoldi. The sequence goes on along the minus strand of CAWUFW010006997.1, from coordinate 14,307 downwards.
CCATATTTTCAAAACAGAACAAAACTTGGAACTCTTCCTAAAAATAGAATTTTTTTTTCATTTGAAAATACATGGCAATTTAATCTGCTTACAGTAGAACTATTCATATAGAACGGACTTCTTTGAATACTTCCAGGGACACATTGTCACCTTATTTAGCACAATTTCATTTAGTACCATGTTATGAAATGGCTTTGATTTTTGAATACTTGTCAACCATTTCGTCATATGTATATATTTCTGTTTATTCATTCATGTTTTAAAACTTCTTTTAATATGCTTTTAGAAATGTTTTTAGCAACATGTGGTACTCAGTTTAATGTTTAGCATTTAATGTTTAGCATTTAGTACTATCGTTCATTCGAAAGTGGAGTGGGTGTTGTATTCCGCTTTAGGTGTCCGTATATAGGTTTTCCTGATACATGCCCTTATATAGGCACAATTCGCATTGCCCTTATATAGGCATAAGATCCCAGTCCTTATTTAGGCATTAGCCATGCTATCCAAATACAGGCATGGTCACCTACATCCGTCCACCCTAACGTCACAACGAGTTCTTAGAAACCAGACCCTTAAGCTCTTGGGAGTTCCCCTAGCACAGGATTATTGATTTCTCCAAGAACTCATTTATTATGCATGAACCGCTATTCCTTAATGGTTCATTCCTGCCGTCTTCCTCTGCCCGACTTTACGTCAATGCTAACATTCCAAGGCACCTACCGGGTATAAATATACCTTCCCTTGCCCAAGCAAGTAGGAGGAGACCTCGACTTTAGAGGAGCACGTGTCCCGGCCTGACGCACTGACAAGAGACGCTGTCATCTCTGCTCGCAGAGAATCCAGCTTCCAGTGACTCCCTTTGCGGGGTGTTAGAGTTCAAGACCCGGAAAGAGATTCCCACCTCCCTCATTCTCAAGGTATGGAGCTGACTAGAACCTAGAGGGACTCTTGGCATACCAGACTTGGCATACCAGACTTGGCATACTATAGCATACCATACTATAGAATACATCACCTACTTCTTACCTTGCACTACACTTAGGTTAGGTACACTGGGGTAGAACTAGTTAGAGAAGCATCTTATGAGTACTCGCATTTTTAGTTTATGTTGTTTATGTATATGAATATATGTGTCATAGCTAAAAGATAATGCTAGCGCAGTATTATTTCTTTCTACCTCTTACGCTGTACATAATATATCTCGCATACTGTCTTATGATTGTAACAGCTCATATCTCTTACACGAGAAATAAGACTGTTCAATAAATCCTTTTATTGAAACGCCCGTCTATTCTTTCTGTGTAACTCTGAAGAAACTAAGCATGCACGACTAGCTGAGTGAAACTGTTATCTGTTGTTTCCACGATTCTGAGAGTGTTCCGATTCTAAAGGGAAACAAAGTTGTCATGTTTATGCGGTTGTCAGAAACTACTTCCTTCTTGTTTACAAGGAGTTTCTAGTGGCCTCTGAGTTAGCTGGTACAATGTAATTAAGTTTAATATACTTGATAGGGGCATACTGACCTTAGTCCTATGTCAAACCTATAGGGTATATTATTCCAATGTGCAGAGCCTATTAGAGAAATAGGAACTACACTACACTGCACCTCTCATCTAGAGTCAGTAGAGTGTCCCTCCCACCACTAGGACTATGAACCCCTGTGCCAGTTCCCCAATCCACCTCAGGGACACTGCGCACCACTGGAGCTACCTCATATCCTTGAACCTCCTGGTGTATATTAACCCCCTCCCTCAAGTCAGGCGCCACATCTCTGGGTGTGTGTACTACTCTCTCAGCACTAGATAACATAATTTTGCTGCCACCATCTGAGCTGGACTCCACCTCCAACTCATCTAAGCTCACTTCCTGAGCTACACACATTTCTTTTTGCTGGGTTGAGACACTCATGGCCTCAAGCCTCTCGAGCTCCAAATCAAGCTCCCTCATTCTTAACTCATGCTCTAATTGCATTTTCTCTTTTTCCCATGCTAACTTGTTATTTTCAAACTCCAGCTTCTTATTCTCTAGGTCCTTTTGACCCTCCATCTTGAGCTTGGCTAGCTCTATTTTATGCATTCTATTTCTTTACCTGTCCTCCAGCTCTCCTGGGGACAGGTCTTTAGAAGAAACACTGCTGCCTGTCAGGGAAGGTACTCTCCCCCTGGCTGGACCCAATGGCCCATCTAGCTGCCCATCTGTATCCTCAGCCTCCTCCACATGCTCAGAGGCATTTCTAGCTTCCAACCAGGGCCTGAGCGCCTTTTGGAACTCATCCTTCTTGGTGCGGCCTTGAGTAGCGACTTTAAATTTTCTACAGAAGTATTTCAGCTGTTTCACAGTGTAGGTATCCACCCTCTCTTCCTCAAAATCTAGATCCATAGATGCGTTGGATGCTGGTTTGCTCATTGCAATAAGAATTGGCAGTCTTTAGCAAAAATAACAGTTCCAAGGAAAAAAACTTCTACCAAAATGTATGTGGTTGCATTTGGTCTGCACTCACTAGTAGTGTACACCAATCACTGTATATGAGTCACAAATGCAAGTCCAGAATCCTCACCGCTGACCACCAATGTTAGAACTGGGGGTCTCTAGTTGGCAATGGTTTGCACCTTTGACCAAATAGGGACCCTTGCTTCTAGTCAGGGTAAGGGGGCTACACTCCTAAAATAACCCCTGCTCAACCCTGTGGTAGCTTGGCACGAGCAGGCAGGCTTATCTCAGAGGCAGTGTGTAAAGTATTTGTGAACACATACAGTAATACAGTGAAAACACTACAGATGGACACCACACAGGTTTTATAAAAATAAGTATTCTTTATATAGACTTAACACAAGACCCAAACGACAAAAATCCACAATACTGTAATCAAAAATAGACTTAAAAATGGTAGAAATTGCTTAGTTCAAAGTTGATGGTAAATGCGACACTTTTCTCACAAAGTACCTTAAATGCGTAACGCAAAACAAACAAAAGGGTTGCAGGAAGGGTGATGCGTCGGTTTCTTGCTTCGGGGGAGGCGATGCTTCTGTTCCTCTGTGCTTGCGCAAAGTAGGCGATGCGTCTGTTCCTTACCGGAGAGGAGGTGATGCGTCGGTCCCTTACTGTGTTCCGGTTACGATGCAACAAGATGGTGCTTTGATGCGTTGCGACGATCCGGTGCGATGCGAGAAGATGGCGCCCTTGATGCGATGCGACGATGTGAAGGCGATGCGTGCACTCCCGACGGCCGTGCGGCAAACTCTGTAACTTCTGAGCTGCGACAGGCCCTGCGACACGCTTCTCCGGTGATGCGACGATGACCCTTGCGGTGCCGACACGCTTCTCCGGTGATGCGACGACAAACAGTTGCGACGGAGACACGCTTCTTCGGGGATGCGACGGCGACCCTTGCGGTGGCGACACGCTTCTCCGATGATGCGACAGCAACAGCTGCGACGGCGTCACGCTTCTTCTCGTTGAGTGCCGCTTCCAGCTCCCAACGGTATGCAGGCTTCTGCAGACAGAATCCCCAGCAAGGGAATTCAGGGGGGAGCTGGTGGTGAAGTCTTGTGTCCCTGAGACTTCAGCAGGAGGCAAGCACAGTTCAAGCCCTTGGAGATTCTTCTTCAAGATGATGAAAGTTCAATAAAAGTTCTTTCCCCTTTCCTTTGCAATAAAGTAACCACTGCAGGCCAACCCCAGAAAATAGCACACTGGCACAGGGGTAGTCAAATCCTTCAGCTTCCTTGGTTTCTTCTCCTTGGCAAAGGTCCGTCTTGATTCCCAGAAGTGATCTAAAGTCTTGGGGTCTGGGCTCCAATATTTATACTCAAAAATCCTTTGTCTCTGAAGGCAGAGAGTGTCTGTGCCTGACCAAAACCAGTTCTGTGCAGCTTCCCGGCAGGAGAGTGGAGACAGTATTGTTGAAAGCAGACCTGGCCCAGGTAGCTGAAAGGAAATCTCCTCCCCCTACTCTCTATTCTATGAGGGCTCAGGGGAGTGAAAGGAAATCCCCGCCCCTTACTCTCTATTCAGCCAAGGTCCTATTCATCCCTGCCCTGACCCATCAGACTGCTGGAGCCCAAGCCCTCCTGTCACTCACAAACCAGACAAGCAATACACAACCTAGCAGAGGCAGGCTGGATGGTTAGGCAAGAAAATATCTACTTTCTAAAAGTGGTATTTTCAAACACAGAATGTTAAAACCAACTTCACTAAAATATGTATTTTATCATTCTGAGTTCAGGCATACTAAATTCGTTTTTCTACCATGTTCCCTGGGTCAGTTAGAATTATAAGATGTTATAATCAAACTGCCCATTCTGGCCTATGGGGACAGGTAGTCTTGCAATAGTGAAAAACGAAATTGGCTGTAATTCACTATCAGGACATGCCACACACATCAGGGCATGTCCTACCTCTTACTTACAATGCACCCTGCCCTTAGGCCTACCTTAGGGGTGTCTGATATGTAGAAAAGGGAAGGTTTAGGGACTGGTAAGTGGGTGCACTTACCAGGTCAACATGGCAGTACTATACTGCACACAGGCTCTGCAATGGCAGGCCTGAGACACACTTTACAAGCTGCTTCTGTGGGTGGCACAACCAGTGCTGCAAGCCCACCAGCAGCATTTGATTTACAGGCCCTGGGCACACATGGTGCACTATACTAGGGTCTGACAAGTAAATCAAACAAGCCAATCAGGGAGTCACTAATCCATTACAATACTTTACAATAGGGAGAGCATACGCACTTTAGCACTGATCAGCAGTGGTAAAGTGCCCAGAGTCATAAAACCAACAAAAACAGGTCAGAAAAAATACAGGAGGAAGGCAAAAAGTTCAGGGATGACCCTGAAAAAAGGGCCAAGTCCAACATTTCCCTAGGTGCCGGCAGAGCTAGGGTTCAAAATCTACAGCTAGGCACTTTGCAAAAAAAGGGTCAGTTTTCACTGTGGGCTATTTCGTGTCGCGGGCACTAGGCCTACCCACACAAGTGAGGTACCATTTTTCTCGGAAGACTTTGGGGAATGCGGGGTGGGTGGAGGTTTGTGGATCCACGCAGATTCCAGAACTTTCCACCACAGAAATGTGAGGAAAATGTGTGATTTTTGACAAATTTTGAGGTTTGCAAGGGATTCTGGGTAACCGAACCTGGTGAGAACCAGACAAGTCACCCCATCCTGGATTTCCCTACGGTGTCTAGTTTTCAAAAATGTATAGGTTTGCTAGGTTTCCCTAGGTGCCGGCAGAGCTAGGGTTCAAAATCTACAGCTAGGCACTTTGCAAAAAAAGGGTCAGTTTTCACTGTGAAAATGTGGTGTGTCCACGTTTCGTTTTGGGCCGTTTCCTGTGGCGGGCACTAGGCCTACCCACACAAGTGAGGTACCATTTTTCTCGAAGACTTTGGGGAATGCGGGGTGTGTGGAATTTTGTGGATCCACGCACATTCCAGAACTTTCCACCACAGAAATATGAGGAAAATTTGGTTTTTTGCAAAGTTTGAGGTTTGCAAGGGATTCTGGGTAACAGAACCTGGTGAGAGCCAGAGAGGTCACCCCATCCTGGATTCCCCTGGGTGTCTTGCTTTTAAAAATGTATAGGTTTGCTATATTTCCTTAAGTGCCGGCTGCGCTAGGACCCAAAATCCACAGGTAGGCACATCCTGAAAAAAAGTCAGGGCCTAGTTGGCTTTCTGCCGCCCTGGGGAGGGGGGAAATCTGGGGCTCATTTCAGTTTCGGTTTCACTGAAATGACGTCAGCGCGACATGTGCGCTGATCGTCATTTCAGGGAAACCAAAGAAACAGCCTCGGGAGCTGAGGAAGCTCTTCCCCAGCTCCCGAGGCTGTTGGTTGGGAAAGGGAATCCCCCTGGTGCCTGCACCAGAGGAATTCCCAGTGCCATGTGATCGGACGGCCGGGGACCGTCCTACGCACATGAGCACTGGTGCGTCGGACGGCCCCCGGCCGTCTGACGCACCCAAGGGGTTAAGGTGTCAAATTACCATCACATACTATTTTAACCAGTGTATGCACTTAACAAATTAGACATTTTAAAACATCTGTTGTATTTCCTGCCATAATGGTAAATACAAATATGTACTTCACAGTTTAGTCATAAACATTTCTGGGAATCAAACAATTGAAAATGAAAATCAATGTCAGGACAAACTTGGTGAAATGAAAAATCTTGATTCATTTAACTTATGAGATACTTCTCTCATTGCTCCAGTTTAATAATAATATATACAAATGACAATAGTCAGATTGCACTGTTGTGCTCTTGTTGGTAACTTGACTCCTATGTAACTGCCAAGGGGAACCTCCTCAGGAAGGGGCATGCAGTGGGAACAAAGCAGGCACCTCAATGATCTTTCTCGGCAGGGATGGGTTTGGGAGGGGTAGGTTTGGGTTTGAAACGGGTCAAGTCCAGAGCAAATAAATAATCGGAAGGAGGAGAAAGGGCAGGATGGGTGGAGAGGATTGGGTTTGGGAGGTAGAGGGAGCTACAGTGGGTTATGTGTGTGTGTCTGTGGGTTTTGCAGTTGCATGTGGGTCTGGTGTATGTTGTGTACGCTTGGGTGTGTGTTTCTTGGCAGGTGTATGTTGGTCGGGTGAGTGTCTGCGTTTGTGTTTGGGGGTGTTGTTTTGCATGTAGGTGTGCGTTTGGGTGAGTGTGCTGTTGAGATGGCTGGTTTGGTTGTGGTGCTGTTGGATGTGGTGGTGCTTGTTGGTGTGGTGGTGGGTGTGGTACTTGTAGGTGTGATTTTGGATGTGGTGGTGCTTGTGGGTATGATGGTGTGTGTGGTGCTTGTGGGTGTGGTGGTAGATGTGGTATTTGTGGGTGTGGTGGTTGCGGGTCTGGTGGTGGTTGTGGTGGGTGTTGTGGTGGTTGTGGGTGTGGTGGTGGCTGTGGTGCTTGTGGGTGTGGTGTTTGCATGTTTGGTGGGTGCTTGTGTTTCTTGGTGTGTTTGTCTTTATGTGTGGGTGTGCTGCTTGTATCTGTTGGAGTGGGTGCATGCAAAGCAGTGAGTGTGCTTGGGACAGAGCTGGGAATTGGGATGGGAAGAGGCCTGGGTTGGGGCACACGTTTGGGCTGGTTGGGAAGCTGTGTTCAGTGAGGAGGCTAGTCCTGTAAATGATCTCAGCAGGCCAGACATAGCACTATGAATGCCTTCCAGGTATGCTACCATTTGTTGCAGTTGGCAACTAAGGCCCTGGATGGCATTCAGGAGTTCAGTCAGGCCTACAGAGATGCTGAATAAGGTCAATTGCCTCCTCACTCAGTGCAGCCGGTAGGCCAGGGGTGTCTGCAGCAAAGGAGACTCCAGCCCTTTTAGGGGGCAGGTTTGGTCAACTAGAGAAGAAGCAAGAGGGAGGGTGGAGATGGGTCTCTGGGTGATGGGCAAGGATGCAGGTGAGGCAGTTGCTGTAGGGTATGCCACCACTAGGGACTGGTTGCTTGAGGCCTCCGAAGATGATGTAGAGCTATTGGCGTCCGTGGCAGTCCCCTCACCCTCCGTGCCACTGTGTCCATCAGTGTCTGTGGTCTCACCAGCCGAAACACAGTGTCCAGCTGCTTTCCCACCTATGTGACCAATTTCTCCATCACCTGCTCCTGATGAAGCTGAAAAGACATATACAATAATTTTATTGTCTCTGTGTTAATAGAACTGATCGTGAACTTAAATCACACAACAATTCCAAGTTTTCATATTTCACCTGCTTCAAGGCTCTCAAACACTGGTTCTTTATTACCATTATCGCATGCATGTAGGGAACAGCTTCAGAAACCTTTTTGTCACCATTTTGTAATTCCCCATGATAGCTCCTATATCATTTATGACCTTGTCTCTTATCCATTTTTAGTTCCCTCCAGGAACTGTTTCACACCTCTGAATGGTTGAGATTTGTTGTTTAGAATAGTGAACCTATGTCACCAAAAAGGATATAAATCAAAAAACCTTTGTACAGTGTGTGTACAAGGCCTAAAAAGCAACATTATTTTCATTCACAAATCTAAAATATGAATCAATGTGTGTCAACAAATACTGCAATGTTGTACCAATATTTGTATAAACTGAAAGCCTGTTTCCTTTGTTTGGGTATTTCACAAATGTATCACTTACTTCAAGTAACTACAGTATATTTCAAATGTAAAAAATATTATATGGATTCCTTACGGAAGTAGCTTATCAATGTATCACACACTATGTATATACCTATGCTATAGAAGAAATTAAGAAATATTTGTTTGAGGATTGACAAATGACTTCTACAGCATCAGTAAATACACAGGGCTTGATACATTTCTAATCCACTTTAGTACAGAGCCAAAACATTTTCATATTTGACTCCTAAAGATCTCAAGTTATTTCAAGTTTGTTTTACCATTGTGAAATGTTTTTACAAAATTTGCTGATTTTCACTTTGGGCAAAAATTGGTACAACATCACAGTAAATATTACATACACTATATCATTTTTACATCAAATATTCAAACACAATTCACAATATGCAAATGATTACACCTTGATGCATTTCTACATTTTCCTAATGAGTTATGAGTTGGGCCTGATTTAGAATTTTCCAGATGGGATACTCCAACATAGATTTGATGGAACATTCAATCTGCAAAAGTCCCTTTAAGTATCCCATTTTTCTCCATCATTGATTTATCATCTGGACATAACAAAGGATTTTGAAAAATGGTTTTGGGTATGCGTTACTCTGGAACCAATGTGTACACATTCCTGTCTGTGTTTTTCAAAAATGTTATGCCTATCCCATTTATTTTCCAAAAAACAGACTGGCTTACATGCACATTTGTGAAGGAACAAGACATCACGCAAATCTGTCACTTTTAACATGAATTATACAGTATTCGTGAATCAAAACACATCTGGGATATGTTTTGAATAAAAAATGTAGCCATTTAATCTGATGTTACTAGTCATTTTGGCCCACATGCTCACTCTTGTTTGGGTATAAAACCAACTTACCAATGTGACGTTTGGAACATCTATTGTATCATGAGTGCATTTTATGCTATGTCACCTGTAATAAGGCTAATGTTACATCATTCACAATAGTGAAGGAGCATCACACCTGACACAATAAAGACTAGTGCCCTGTTTGTTACAACTGTCCCCTATAACATCAAACAACCTGATGTATATTTGTTGTTTAGGCAGGCATGTGTCTGCTAAACCCAGTCCATTGGTAGTGAACAGAAATCAGGTGGTATCCTTTTCACAAACTCATATACAAAATACATCATCATACACCTTGTGCAAAACTTACAACTTCAAGAAATCTTTTTGTGCATTGGTCATGTGTCAACCTTAATGTTGATGGCAAAAGTTGTTGCTGTAACAAAAAGTAGTTATTTAACATGTTAAACTCAGACTAGAACTTACCCTCTTGATGCTGCTGTTAGGCTCTCAATTGTCCATCAAGCTCCGGATAGGCCACTGCAATTATGCGTGCCATTAGGGGGTCAGGGTGCGACACACATGCTTCCCAAGTTGGAAGGACTGCCCAAGCTAGACTTCTGATGACTTCTTGGTCCAGCGTCATAGTTCCTCACCCCTCTTTCGACAATGAATGGTGCGCCGCTTGTAGAACCCCAGGGTCTGCACCTTCTTGGCGATGGCCTTCCAAATGGCCTTTTTATGATGGACATTGACCTGTATGGATACATGAAATGAATGATAAAAAGTTTTGTTTTGTGACTTTTTGTTTGTTTGTATTGATGTAACACAATTTTACTACATCAATCACAAGCATTAGTCAAAAGTTACTACACAATATAGGTTTTTTTTCATTCTGCCAAAATAAAACAATAAATAATGCTTTTGTGTTAACCTGCTGACTACCCTTATCACTTGTCCTCTCCTAAATTCACTAATCCAGGCAAGTGACATCATCTAGGCTAGGAGGCTCCAACATTTTCTGTAACGAGAACTACTTCTGATCAGTGAAAATCATTGTGAAATACTGAAGGCTAAACAACGTGCACATTGCAACCAGACACCTCCATGCCCAGCTACATTGACTTGAAGCCTAATGTCCATAGAGTCAGATACTATGGTTTGAACTAAAAACTATGACTAAAGGCACTATGAAAAGGCTGCCACGTGTGCCAGTGAGAGCGTGGTCTTTTGGGATGTATGAGCATGTGTGAGTATAAAGGGGATATACTTGTAGAAGTGACTGAGAGCCTTTGTCGTATGTACCTGCAGTACAGGACATACCTTTCGCCATATTTGGCACCATTACTTGAATGGCACAAACTTACAATTGGATGTTCTTTTTAATTTGGAGAAAGTAAAAGTGCAGATAAATATTCTACCAAACACTTTATATCATGGAACATTTTATTGCACTTTAAATGTCTCTCATGGAAGAAAAGGGCTGTATTTTTCCTATATACTTAAAGCACAATGTACACTGCCCACTGTGAGTAAGGGGCCTGCTGTCTGTAAATGTAACACTTTGAAATGGGAGAAAATTTTAACATTTAAATGAAGTGTTAACTCAATAATTAAGGTAATTCTCCATTTTATTTTTCGTCCATTTAAGAGCATTTAGAACCATCATTTTGTTCACAACTCCAATTTTGAGTTGACAAAGAATTATTTCTAAGAGCCAAATACCTCAGTGCTACAGTTGTTCACCTCTGTGACTCAGCCCCAGGCTGGCCCATAAATCTGACTGAGCACTGCTTACTGTCAGGCCCTACTATCTGCAGCCTGATAATCATGATGTCAAATGAACACAGCCTTCCCTTAACTTTGAAATGAAAATATGACCTTGTGCTCATTTGAAAATGAACTCAAGGCTGTGAGCTACTCTATAGGTGTCTAGGAGCTACTGGTAGCTCCCATTCGACTGGCTGGAGACACCTGATCTAGGCTGAGTGATTTGTGGAATAATACACATTGCAAACATCATTTTTATTTGGTATGTAAAAACTTATATTTATGCACAGTTGTAAAGAAAATATAATGTGTTTTCTAATTTTACATAATGTGGAATTTCTACATTTCACATGAAATGCATACATATACATAGATATATCTAAAAATACATACCAAATAAAATATAGGGCCTAAAACACACAACACATACAAATGTTATTGTTTTATCTAATCATAAAGTGGTTAAAAATTCATGCCACCATTGTTCTATGTAATGTAAAAAATAAATGACACGTCACTTCCATCACTACGCTTTGCTCAGGAACTCAAAGGGACATTCTAGCCTGTGTTTAAAAAACCCTTTAGGCAGATTTACAAATACATTTTAGACATGTACCTGTTCCTCTGGTGATCCATAGAGCTGGCTGCACAGGGACAGGTCCTCCATTGCCAGCAACTCCAGCTCCTCTGATGAGAAGGCTGGGGCCCTGTCACCTGTTCTACCTGGCATCGTGGCTCCCAGAGGTCGGAAACAGCAGCAAAAGTTGAGGAGCTCTTGTTGGCTACAGTGTTAGGAGGCAATTGAGCTTTTTTCAAAATGCTGTGTACATGTACACAAAGTATGCGATCGTCAACGGAGATGGACACAGCCAGTGGCTTTTGTACGTTGCTTTCACACATGGCTGTGTCCGTTGTGGAGTTTTACACCCACTACCCGGTCAACTTCCGCTGCGGCCGTTTAATTCCAAATGTCCTGATGGTGAGGTCATGTGCCCGCTATTTTAGATGGTCAAATAGTGTGTTTGTGAATGTTTAGTGTGTCACCATCACTCAAAATGGTGGCTTGTTTGTTTACATATACAAAATGGTAATGTCACTCATTTATAATAATTTAAAAAATAATTTAAAAATAAACATTATATGTAGTGCGTTACTGTGGTTAAGTGCGATAGTTGGGCGGTGTTGTTAACACTTCCGTTGATGGTATTTTGTTTGAAATACATTTTTTTTTTTAAAGAAAATGTGTATATAATAAAATTAAAATGTATTATTTATAGATTCTTTTTTTTAACAATAGACAGGTAAAAAAATGTATTTGTTAAGAAAAATGTAAATATTACATGTTGTTTAAATTATGTTAAGAAACCATATATATTTTTAGCAAAACATGCAATTTGTGTTATTTATCCAAAAAAAAAGTTTGTGAATGTTTTAAAATGTTGACAATTTTTCAATGCAGAACCCAGGGAGAGTCAGGAGACGTCAGGGGCAAGTGTTCGGACTATTTCTAGACATTGCTACCATGGAATAACAGGATATTATCAAAACATTGAGATTGAATAAGCAAACTATACTGGATTATGTCATCAGCTGGAGCCAGATCTTCTGCCTCACAATAGAAATCTCACATCTACCACACCAATTGTCAAACTCATGGCAGTTCTTCATTTTGTGGCCACAGGATCATTCCAATACACTGTGGCAGTATCTGGTGGAATGTCACAACGAACTTTTAGTGGTGTGCTACAAGAAGTTCTTTTTTCATTGATGAGACACATCAACAGCTTCATCCAGTTTCCACAACATGAGGATTTTGCAAATGTGAAGAGAGCTTTCTATGGTTTGGGTTGCCAGTCACATGTGGTTGGAGCAATTGATGGCACGCACATTGCGTTAGTGCCACCACACGTCATGGAACAAGTCTACCGGAATCCGAAGAACATCCATTCAATCAATGTACAAGTTGTCTGATTACCTGATTTGTACATTCCAAGTGTTGGTTGCGTGTTTCCCCAGATCAACCCATGATTCTTTTGTACTACAGAAAAGCAGCATACCCCAGGAAATGTCACAACTTGGACCTGAGAGGGCCTGGCTTGTTGGTAAATACAATCTGTCATAATATTGTTTGGTTAATTTAAAGTGTAATGATCAAACATTGTGTTACATTTTTTAGTTAATTTTATTTTTGCTATTTAGGAGACTCAGCTTATCCTAATCGACCATGGTTGTTAGCACAGCTGAGGAATCCAACAATGTCAGGGGAAGTCCGCTTCAATTAGGCCCATGGAAGAACACGGAGGCCAGCGGAGCGGGCTTTTGGGCTCCTGAAGGCCAGATTTCGATGTCTTGACAAAGTTGGTGGTGTCCTCCTTTACTCACCCGATAAGGTGTGCAAAATCACCATGGCATGCTGCATGTTACACAACATAGCCCTGCGAGGGAACATCCTATACATTACAGATGAAGAAGACCATGATGAGCCACTGGGTGAGGATGTTGAAAAGGTGGTGGTCTTGCCGCCTTCTCCTGGTGGTCCGGATGAACCTGTGTTCCTGTGGGGGGCTGGTGGATCCACAGTTGCGGGGACTGAGGTGGGTGCAGATGTTGCCTCTTGTGGCAAGGCCTCCCTTTCTGTGGCTGAGGTAGGTCTAGTTGGCCCAGACGTTTTTGGACCACAGAAAGGGGAAGATGGTGCTGGAAAAGCCCTGCACACATGAGTGTAAATGTCATGCAGCACCCCAGTCAGGTAGCCCAAACTGGAGTTCAGATTCTCCATCTGTACATTGTGCTCCCTCTGCAACTGCTTCATCTCCCGGAGCTCTGTCAGGACCTGGACCATCAAGTCTTAGGACTGATGGAGGGATCCCAAGACTTGGTTGATAGTGGCCTGGGTTAAGGTGAACACAGTGGCCTTACTTTGCTGGCCCCCATTTTCCCTCCCACAACCCCTACCCCCACAACCATGTGCCCTTGACCCAGTGTGCCCCATCCTACTGTTCCTGGCTGAACTGGTGTTGGTGGTGGTGTTTGTTCAACTGCAGCCAGGACTGGGGGCACAAAATTGTGGTGATGTTGGGTTGGACACAGGAAGTGGAGGTATCCATAGGCTGAGGGGTGGTAACAGCTGGGGTGGGAGGTGTAGGTATAGGTGTAGGCCAGGTGTGACTCACCGGGGTTTTCTGCCCAGGCAGACCAGATGGACCAAGCTGCTCCTCATCATCCAGACTATCATGAGTGGAGTCATCCCTGAAGGCTTGTTCCTGGTCTGGAGTAGAGGTATTCTCAGTGGCAGATTGTTGTCCATGTACTCTGGGTGTTGAGCCTATAATGAATGTAAAACAAATAAGAAAGTTGTAAAAGTCTGGATTATACGTCAAATGAGTTTGAAGCTAAATATGAAGAAGAATAAAAGGAAAAAGTTAAATAATATACTGAATGTACCTTTCAGTGGTATTATAAATTACACCGTTTAAATTACACACAAAACAACATCAAAATAGCAGGTAAAAAGATGTCCTGAAATGAAAACAAATTAGAAAGTACACATAAGTGTCTTGTGGATTGTTACCTGCCTTGTTATGTTGGCCTAGGCCTGGCTGCCATGTTGCTTTTCTTTGCGCAC